>OX638369.1:71666577-72311633 GCA_951812925.1 Calliopum simillimum
TATATTCTTGATCAGCGTCACCTCCTGAGTCGATATACCCATGTCCGTCTGTCTGGGTGGCTGGCTGTGTGGGAAAACTAAGCAAAATAATTCAATGAAATTTGGTACACAGCCTCCGTCGTCAAAGTTAGATCGGGGGATTGAAAATGAGCGAAATCGGTCAACGGACACGCTTACCGCACATACAAAAAATATCTTCAAAATGCAAATTTTGGAGTATTTTTCACAACAATGTAACCAAAATGCACATAAATACTACGAATTGTCAGCGCAAGCTCTGAGCAAAAACTGGTCGAATGCGGAAAAGAAGGCGTGGCACCTCTCAAATAAGCAAAAGCTTCAAAACGCTGTACTGAAAGCGTTTTTTGAGATAATCAAACTAGATTTGACTCGGACACTAAAAACTATAAATGCAAGCTTTAAGCAAAAACTGGATCAAATCGGACAAGAGGGCGTGGCTCCTCCCATATAAGCAAAAGCTTCAAAACGCTATTCTGAAAACATTTTTTCAGATAATCCAACCAAATTTACAATCCTTTAGCTCCTAACATTTTTCTATCTGATGGCAATATCAGATTTGTAAAAGAGACCCACTCGAAATTGACTTTTGCAACGCCTTGTAGTTATTTTAGTTCAATCAATTTTTATTAATTCAATTATAATTACTTAAAACTACTTATAACAATTATTTATTTAGGGAGCCTTTTGAAATCGATCTTACGAGCACGTTGATTTTTGCAAAAGAGAAATGTTAAATATACCGACATACCGAGCTGTCATTTTGTGTTTTCATTAAAGCGTTAAATTGGCATTGGTTTTGTGTGGGAGTTGTGCACTTGTACATTAACGTTAAGGGTCACGTACACACAACCGCTACACCACCCTCCTCCAATCGCTTTTGAAACGATCCACAATTGTTAATATGTACGAAAAACCGTCAGAAATTGGAAGCGCCCCGACGAGATCCATGTGGATATGATCAAAACGATCCATGTGGATATGATCAAAACGACCTGAAGGTATGTCAAATTTACCATGCGGCGATTTTGTGTGCCTATGGATCTTAGATCTTTGACAAGCTTCACTTCGTATCGATAGTTCCTAACGTACGGACGTGTAATTTTTTGCTCTCTCGTGATTTTCATACTGCAATATTTTTGGTTTTTTTTGTTGTGCGACAGTAAATCGTAAGGTATTTCGCTGTATACGTTTTACTTGGACACTTTTTAATATTTTTATTTTCAATAATGCCGTGCCTTTGTGGTAATAAAGTTGATCGTGTTAAACAAAAAATTTCGTGCAACAGGTGCTTGGAATTTTTTCATCTGCAATGTGTTGATCTTAATGAATCAGATTTTGAATATCTGCAAAAAAATAAAAATCCATTTTTCTGTAAAGCTTGTGCCTTGTTGCGACGGGGTTCTATTCGGTCGCCTCCTGAGTCACAAGAACAACAACAATCTTCTAATCCGACAGAAATAACTGAGTCACAAGAACAACAACAAACTTCTAATCCGACAGAAATAACTCTGCAAACTGTGTTTAACGAAATCGCGTCTCTTAGAAATAATAATGAGTGCGCGCTTTCTCTTATTCATTCTTTAACTGAAGATAAAGAACTGTTATTGCAAAAAATTGATTCAATGCAATCTACCATTCAATCTATGCAAAATATGTCTTCCGCAATTTCTATTTTATCTGCTGATATGAAAATCTTGCAAAAAAGTGTCGATTCTCTTTTGAAAATTAACTCTTTCCAAACAAAAAAGAATAAAACTTTAAAGCTCTCGCGAAATGATGCTGAGACTGTCTCCCACAAGGGAACAGCAAATCTACCTTTGCTTGGTGCTCGCTCTTCATTCGAAAGGTCAACGAACTCTTTGAACGCACTTTCTAATGCACATGATCAAATTACTGATGCAACAATAACAACACATGATCTGTCTGCTGCGTCACCTGTTTCGCAAAATTCTGCTGTTGTTTACAATTCTTCGGTTGCTGCTTCTGCTGTTGATGCTGATGCTGGTGTTTCTGCTGCTGCTCTTTCGTCTCTTTCAATTGTAAACAATGCTTCTAATTCGCAAGTTTCGGTGTCTGATACATTTCTCCCCCCCACTATTGCGGGTATTGATGCATCGGCTGCTACTCTTTCTGACTTAATTACTTTCCGCGAAAATTCATGTTCTCCTGCACCGCTCTCTTTACTTGCGCCGAATGTTGTTTCTCCTACGTCTAACTCGGAGCATCAGTGGAGTGAAGTAAGAAGAAAGAAACAAAAACGTGCAATTGTTGTTGGTAACAATTCTAATGCTGAACTTGGCGTTATTAATCGAAAAAAATGGTATCATTTATCTTCTTTCAAACCTTCGGAATCAGAATTGAATATCATCGAATATGTATCTAGCCGCACCAATATTGAGAAGCACCATATCGAATGCGTTAAATTAATTAAAAAAGATGCTAATATTGATGATCTCAAATATGTTAATTTTAAATTGGGTGTATCAATTTCATTATCCAAACTGATTGTCGATCCTAATCTTTGGCCTGTTGATGTTCGTGTGAAAGATTTTACGGTTTTTCCAAGGAAGGAAAAACAAACGCTAATCCCGTAACTGCCACTAACAAATACTCCTCAACTGATCAACTTAAAATTTATTATCAAAATGTATCAGGCCTGAGGACCAAATCTAATTCAATTTTTACTGCTACTGCTCAATGCGAGTTCGATGTCTTCATTTTTACTGAAACTTGGCTGAATGCAAATTTTTACAATGAAGAATTTTTTGATGCTCATCTCTACAATGTCTACCGTAAAGATCGTGATGCAAATTCAACTGGCTGTCTTCGGGGTGGGGGTGTTTTGATTGCTGTTAACCGAGCAGTTATTTCATCTATTATCTCGCTTGATAATAACAATCCTGTAATTGATCAACTTTGCGTCGTAATCAAGGGCTTGTCTGAGTCTCTTTATATAACAGTTTCGTATATTCCACCAAATAGTGCTGTTGACTTATATAATAAACATATGGATAACATTTCGTCTCTATTTAATAGTATTCTTTGTGCTAAAAGTCAATTAATGGTTTTTGGTGATTTCAATCTTGGTGGTGTTCAGTGGGTACATTTGTCTGATGATAATTATTTATCCCCATTTAATGTATCCCATAATATTGAATTATGTGTCATTGATAAAATTCTAGAGATGGGACTTGTTCAGATAAATAATTGCTTTAACTTACTTAAAAGGCTTTTGGACTTAATTTTTGTTTCTAGTAATATTAATCATGAAATTGTTGAATCTATTGCTCCATTGTCACCATCAAATGCTCATCATTTACCTATTGAATTAAATGTTTCTTTTTTTAAATTTGCAAATATTCATACTGATTTAAAATTTTTGAACTTTGATTTTAAAGCTTGTAATTTTGAAATTGTAAATAACTCTTTTTATTGCATTGATTGGGATAATTTGTTTCATAATTTGGATACTGATTCGTGTTTTAATATTTTTAAATCATCAGTTGCTGAAGTTTGTAAAGAACATATACCTAAGTGTAAGGAATTTTCTTTTAGGTGCCCATGGTATAACAGAGGTCTTCTTAAATTAAAAAACCTGCGGTCTAAATTTTATAAAAAGTTCATATATACTAATAATGAATTTTACTTTTTGAAATATAGGCATTATATGAGAGAGTTCAACTTTCTGGATAAGTTCCTATACCGTCAGTATATTTCGAGATTTGAAACTAATATTAAATCAAATCCAAAATTTTTTTGGCGTTTCATTAAGTCAAAACGTGGATGTTCAAATTTTCCATCTTCTATGTTTTTGAATAATCAACTGTCGGATGAGGCGATCCGTACTGCAAATCTTTTTGCTGACTTTTTTAAGTCTAATTTTGAATTGGATAATATCAGCAATAATTTTAATTCTACTGATATATCTGACACCCCTTTAAATTTTGGTTCCCTTTCCTTAACTGTTACGGATGTTTTGAATGGAATTAATAATTTAAAAAACTCGACTTCAGTTGACACTGATGGGTTTTCGGCATTTTTCATTAAAAACTGCGCTATTTATTTAGCATATCCTTTAATGTTAATTTTTAACTCTTCTTTGCATTGTGGTGTTTTTATTAGTGCATGGAAAATGTCTTTTATCACACCTGTGTTTAAGTCTGGTGCAAAAAATAATGTTGCTAACTATAGACCTATTTCGAAGTTAACTACAATCTCTAAACTGTTTGAGGCTATTGTTAAAGATAAACTGTCTTTTATGGTTAAAAACATAATTTCCCCTTGTCAACATGGGTTTGTTTCGGGACGCTCTACTGTGTCTAATTTAGCATTATTCTCTGAATATTGCCTTTCAGGTTTCCAAGATGGTTGCCAGATAGACGTAATTTACACTGACTTCTCCAAAGCATTCGATAAAATCCCCCATTCTCTTTTAATTCATAAATGTAGATTATTAGGTTTTCATTCCAACTTTTTAAAATGGTTAGAATCTTATCTTTCAAATCGTCAATGTATTGTGTCGTTTGATAACGTTAAGTCCCTTCCATTTTTTGCTACATCTGGTGTCCCGCAAGGCAGCATTTTGGGTCCTTTATTGTTTGTTATTTTCATTAATGATATTACTTGTTCGTTTCGCTACTCTAAATGTTTATTATATGCTGATGATCTTAAAATATTTTTAAAAATTAAAAATGAATCTGATGTTGCTCGTTTACAAAGTGATGTTGACAAGCTCTACCTATGGTGCAATAATAACTTTTTGTCCCTTAATCTCAATAAATGTGTCTTTATGTCTTTCTCTAAGTGTTGTACACGCATTCCTTCATCCTATCATATTTCAAATTTTCCCCTTGTGCCTGTGAATGAGTTTAAAGATCTAGGAGTTGTATTTGATTCTGGTTTCACATTTCATGGTCATTTTGACTATATTATTCCTAAGGCATACTCCATGCTTGCTTTTGTAAGGCGTAATAGTTCTTCTTTTAAGGACCCATATACCCTAAAGGTACTTTATACTAGTCTGGTACGATCCAGATTAGAGTACGCGTCTTTCATTTGGATGAGAAAGCTTATGAAGTGTTTGAAAAACTAGCTTGCGAAATGAATACGGAACATATGGCCTTGCTACGTTTGTAGAAGTTTCGCAATAAATATTGAAATTTGGAAAGGAAAATTTTTCAAGTTTAAATTTTGAATTTTGGTTGATATTATTTCCTAAAATGTCTTTAAGTTCTTCATCCACAGTTTGTGAATTGGCGAGTGTTTCTGAATCGATTTTTTGAGTATCAGATATTTCGTCTGTGGCTATTCTTGACAGGCTATCAGCCACGACGTTATCTTTCCCTTTGACATATTGAATGTTTGTGGTAAATTGGGCAATGAAGTCTAATTGGCGAGATTGCCTCGGACATCTTTCAGTCTTAGTGAATATGGCGTGTGACAAAGGCTTATGATCAGTGAAAATTATCACTTCTCGACCTTCAATAAAATAACGAAAGTGTTTCAAAGACAAGTAAATTGCCAATAACTCCCTATCAAAAGTGGAGTACTTCCTCTCAGCATCGGAAAGTTTTTTTGAAAAAAATGAAAGTGGTTCCCATATCTCCTTATTCTTCTGCTGAAGGACAGCACTCACTGCAATGTTTGAAGCATCGGTGGCTATGGAAAACTCTCCCGATGTCCTTATTCATACTTGGCCAAAAGTAACGATTGGTTATTAAACGACGCGTAGCGCGAACACTTGGATGAGAAAGCTTATGAAGTGTTTGAAAAACTAGCTTGCGAAATGAATACGGAACATATGGCCTTGCTACGTTTGTAGAAGTTTCGCAATAAATATTGAAATTTGGAAAGGAAAATTTTTCAAGTTTAAATTTTGAATTTTGGTTGATATTATTTCCTAAAATGTCTTTAAGTTCTTCATCCACAGTTTGTGAATTGGCGAGTGTTTCTGAATCGATTTTTTGAGTATCAGATATTTGGTCTGTGGCTATTCTTGACAGGCTATCAGCCACGACGTTATCTTTCCCTTTGACATATTGAATGTTTGTGGTAAATTGGGCAATGAAGTCTAATTGGCGAGATTGCCTCGGACATCTTTCAGTCTTAGTGAATATGGCGTGTGACAAAGGCTTATGATCAGTGAAAATTATCACTTCTCGACCTTCAATAAAATAACGAAAGTGTTTCAAAGACAAGTAAATTGCCAATAACTCCCTATCAAAAGTGGAGTACTTCCTCTCAGCATCGGAAAGTTTTTTTGAAAAAAATTAAAGTGGTTCCTATATCTCCTTATTCTTCTGCTGAAGGACAGCACTCACTGCAATGTTTGAAGCATCGGTGGCTATGGAAAACTCTCCATCAGGAATAGGATGAACCAATAAAGTAGCATGAGCGAGAGCATTTTTGGTTTTCTGAGAGGCTGTTACGTGAGCGTGAATAGGTGTCAAAAGGTGCGCTAATTTAGGAATAAACCTATGGTAATAATTTACCATTCCTATGAATCGTTGCACTTGCTTCACAGATTGTGGCATAGGAAAATCACGCTATTTTTCTTTTTAACCATGTGAAGAAGAAGAAGAAGGTTGACAAATTCCCAGGTCCACCATATGTTCGAACTCTGTAAGAGCAGCCTTATGTCGAACCGGATCAAGTCGCCTTGGTCTCGAAAATGGAAGTTGACCTTCGGTCACTATTTGATGGACAACTGTATGTTTAAGAGGAGCGAAATAGTTTGGTGGTTGAGTTAAGGATGGGTGTTTCTTTAAAATTTCTCCATACTCATTATCAACCACAAATTGGAGTGGCGTGAGAGTAATCTCATCCCTGACAACTGCCGAAACTTCAAGTTTAGTTTCGGAGTCAACTAATTTTTTATGTTTTACGTCGACGAGCAAGCCAAATTTTGTTAAAAAATCAGCTCCTAAAATTGGGCGAATTACATCTACTATTATGAACGTATGTAGAAAATCTCTCCTTAAACCTATGTTTAATTTAAGAAGTTTCGACCCAAAAGTACGAATAGTAGTTCCGTTTGCAGCGGATAAAAATGTATCTGATCTAGAGTTTCTTGAAAGTTTATTTAAAAAAGGTTTAAATGGTAGGACTGACACCTCTGCGCCAGTGTCTACCAAAAACAATAAGTGATTATTTTTATCTTTTAAAAATAAACGGCAGCTTGTATTTAACTGACTGTTTGCCGCACCAACAGCAGTCGAACTTAGTTTGGGTTATTTTGATTTGATTTTGTCTTATTGGAAGAAAAGTTGCAAGGTTTGATGCACTTTTTGGCGTTGTTGGCATAACGAATATGGTACCAACAGAAGTTGGAATTCACTTTTTTTGGCGGCTAGCCAAACAAGAACGTTCAGATTTAGAACTCTGTCGCGATCGATTTCATGAGTTACGATTAAACGATAAACTTTCTATCATAGTTTCCAATCTATCAAGACGTTTTTCTAAACTATTTGAACTAGTGTTCGTGTGTGAAATGCTATTAATACTTGCTGATGGTGAAACTTCATAAATCTTATCAGCAGCCTCAGCGAGTTCCATTAAAGGTTTCTCAATTAAAAGTAAAGAAATAGTAATGTGTTCGGGTAGCCGCCGCATCCACAATTTTTTAATAACCTCATCACTAAATGCATTATTTGCAAGTTGTTGCATGGAACGAATTATACATATATCAGAAGGTTTTCGATCTCCTATGTCTGCCTTTTCAACTAATGCCTCAATCCGTTGAGTTTCCGAAATTGAATGTCTTTGGATAAGTGCTCTTTTTAACGCGGTATATTTATCTGTTAATGAAGGATTAGACAGAACATCAATCACAGAATCACAAGTATCTACCGGTAAAGTGGCAACCGTGAGGCAATACTTTGACTCTTGACTAGTGATTCTGTAGACTGAGAACTGTGCCTCTGTTTGGATAAACCAAGTTACAGGATTCCCATTCCAAAAATGTGGCAATCGACAGGTGTGAATGGCCTCGACTGCAGCGTTGTTGGGAGAAAACGATTGTGATGTTGGCTGTAAATTAAAAAAAAATTAAAGAGGATGTTGTCGCGGTCGACGTTGTCAATGTCGTTGTCGTAGTTGTTTTGTCTTCAGTAGTCGTCATCTCAATGCAAAAATTTTAAATATTTTTATCAACAAAAAAATGTATACGATGAAAAATATATGACCCGTTGCCAACTTACGATAATGACACCAAATAACACGCGAAAAAAAAAATTAATTAAATAAAATAATTTCGGGGGTTGTCCCAAGTTTTAGATTAGAAACGAAAACGTGCAAATTAAGAAAAATCGACTTGAAAAGACTTACTTGGTACAATTAAAAAATTTTTGCGATGGTCCTTGAATATGATTGCTATCGCTTCTGTCCTCCACCGATGACGTTTTTGCTACTATTCAATAAATGATTTGCTGTTGTTGGAGGCAGCACGCTGCTTCGCTGTTTTGGGCAGAGCGTTTTAATAATGCTGTTAAAAAAGTGATCTGCAATGATTCACTAAGTCGAATTTTAATAGACTGCAGGGCAAAGTAGCGTGACAAGACTATGCTTCTTCCACAAAATGTTGAGTACTATGTATGTAGTACGATCTTGAGATGATCTTTGCAAAAATGTGCTTATTTCGCCAGTAGATGAAGTGCAAATCATGAAAACTACGATGTATTGCAAACGTAAAAATATTTTCGGTGGTTGCGGCGCTGCAGTTTTGTCTGCACGTGTCGTCGGCGTTGAATATTTTATTTTACTGATTTTCTCGTGCGATCGGCTTTTCTTTACTGCACTCCGTAGTCGGGTTCACCAATGTAGTTATTTTAGTTCAATCAATTTTTATTAATTCAATTTTAATTACTTAAAACTACTTATAACAAATATTTATTTAGGGAGCCTTTTGAAATCGATCTTACGAGCACGTTGATTTTTGCAAAAGAAAGGTTAAAGATACCGTGCTTTCATTTTGTGTTTTGATAAAAGCGTTAAGTTGGCATTGGTTTTGTGTGGGATGTGTTCAGTGCACTTGTATATTAACGTTAAGGGTCACGTACACACAACCGCTACAGCCTTTTCGTGAAATGACGTCATGAGCCACATGTTTCATGATGAAAATCGAAATAACTCATGTAGACGCAGCTGCAATTTTAAATTGTATTTAGAATTGTTGAGCCTATTCAGTTTTAGTAGTCCGTAAGATATCTTTTTTGAACATTTTTTTGAAACTCAATTCGAAGTTGAAAAAAGGGTAAATATAGTGTTTCAGAAAAGTACAGTCACCTCATTCAAAAAGAAAAATCCTATAATTTGAGTGTTACTTGTTAGTATAAGGATCGTTTATAGCATTAATAGAAAAAAGTTAACTTTTCTTTCATAAGTTGCAGAAAAATTAGAATCTCATCTTGAAAAAAAAAAAACAAAAAAAAAAAATGAAATGACCCTGAAAAACCATTGACTTTGACCAGCTCTACAAAGCGAACCATTTTTTCAAATGAATTAATATTTTATATTCTTGAGTATTGAGTATTTCTTTATCGAACTGCATCATTAGATTTCCGAATTTCCAAAATTGATTTTTGCAACCACTTTTGAGAAATGTCGCCAGTGTGCGCCATTGCGATTGGCCCAAATATTCCGATTCTTTTTATATGCAAAACAAGTTTATTTGAAAGTCATTTATGTATTTGAATAAAGCTTTTCGATTTGTGCCAAAGCTGGCCGACGGTTGATTTAAAATTTGCAATCAAATCGTTAGCGTAACAAACAAATAGCTAAAATAAATTTGCAAAATTGAACCAATCCGCAACATTAGTTTTGCATTCTTTTAGAAAAATAATGGCAGCCTTGCTTTGCTTTGGTCACAAATCGGATTTGACAGTCATTTTAGTACAAAAAGGTCCAATAAACATACCTTTTCATAACACTAGTTTACAAATGATTAAAAAGGTTTTTCCCAGTGAATGCCATTATTCATTTTATATGTAAAATGGGCTGCTGATTCCGAAAATTGCATTATTTTTTTTTTTATTGGGTGTACAACTTAAAAACCGGAATTTTTTAGCGTAATTTGATGCTTTATTGTGGAAAAATGTTACAATATATTTAATTCAAAGTATTGTCCATTGGAAGCTACAACATTTCCTCATCTTTCAGGCAATTTATGAACTCAATCCCAAAAAAATTGCACCGGCTTGGCGGCCAAAAATGAATCGAGCCAATTGTCGATATCTTGAACTTAAGTGAAGCGTATTCCTGATAGGGCATTCTGCATCGATCGGAACAAATGGTAGTCTGATGGTGCAAGGTCTGGGCTATAAAGCGGGTGAGGCAAAATTTCTCATCCGTTGTTTTCCAGGTAATTTTTGACTGGGGCAGCAATATGTGGCCGAGCGTTATCGTGGTGGAAAATGATTGAATCATGTCTAGTCGCATACGTTGGTCACTCTGCCTGGATTTTCTGCTTCAATTGGATCAATTGTTGACGATAGAATTGAGCATTAATGGTTTGGCCACCTGGCAACAGCTCATAATGCATCACACCTAGCTGGTCCTGACCAGGACGTTCTTTGACTTCGACATCAAAATAACCACTTTTAAACCACTCACGACAGCTTGATTCAGCTGGAGCATAGTCCCCATAAACTTCTACAAGAATGCGATGACTTTCAGCAGCTATTTGCTTTGCAAAAAAATGACCCACTAGAACCCCCCCGCAAATGCTGTCTTTTTCTCCAATTTTCGAAGTTATTCATCGTGAAAAATAATAATGATGCACACAAGATAAAATTGTTTTGTTGACTGATTTTGACAGCTGTCAAATGTACCTTCAAAATGACATATATATAAAGTTCGAGCTTTCACGATATTTGTTAGTACGGACATCCACCGTCAAATTCCGGTTTTTAAGTTGTACACCCAATATTTCGTGTCGTTTTTGAGATATCGGTCATTTCCGGTTTTTGGACCAAAAAAAAAAGATAGTTTCATTTAAATACAAATATCTCAAGAACCAATCTTTGTGTTTAAACGTATTATATGTCATATTAAAAGTAATCAAATTACCTATAAATAATATTCACATTACTTTTTGGCTGGTTTATTAGTTTCGGAGGACTAAATTGATTTCTAAAAAAAACCTTTTTTTTTCAAAAAAATTAAGAAAAAATCAAAATCAACTTCATTTAATAATAATTCAAATTCAAATAATGCTATTTTCGGAATCAGCAGCTCATTTTACATACAAAATGAACAATGACATTCACTGGGAGTTTTGGCTGTAAACTAGTGTAATTAGCCGTATTCATGATCTTGTTGAATCGTAGCAAGTGCAAATTTGCAAGAGTATATAATTCTGAGCATTTCTGTTGTAACTTGCGTTGCAAACGTTTCAGAACAGCTGTTTTTTGTTTTGCTTGTCAAGCGTAATTTGAAACTAAAAATTTTTTACTATCAAATTTTGAATTAATGAAGTTTTATTGAGTTTTTGAACTTTATTCAAAAGAAAAATTATGTTTTATTATGGAATTGGCTTATACATTTCACAATTTTTACAAATAGATGCTCAACATTCCGAATAACATTGAACTTGCCCAAAGAACTGTCGCAAGCGCAGAGTTATTGACTTCTTCTCTACCAATGTATACATTACATCGATGTTTACGATGTGCTTAATGCAAAATCCAACGAAAAATCCTTATTAAACGGAAGCGAAGCAAAACTTTGCAAATTAAATTACGTGTTTACATAAATTTTTAAATTTGTAATAAAAACAAATGTCAAAAACACATTTGTCATTAAACAGTTGTGAAAAGGTGTTGCTAATCACACATGAACAAAGGAAAATCAGTCACAATACAGATTTGCAAATCAAGAGTGCAATAGGTTTTTGTCTTGCAAATTTTGTCTTGCTTAGAAGACTCTTGCTTTTGAAAAATTAATGAAATTTATTTTTGTAAAAGGAAACACGGTGGTTTTTAAAAAATTTTATCTTTTTGAAATACCACCCGCTATTTTTTTCAGGGATAATGTTAGGGAACCCTTCTAGTATCTAAATCCGCAAACCGCGAAATCGAACGTCCAGCCGTTTTTTTTTTCGACATTTTAGTTTTTTTTAACGATTTTTGAGTATGTCTCTGTGTTTATATACATATTATGTATACATATTAGGGTGGGCCAAATTGTATGGGGGAAATATTATCGACCTCGGCTACCCCCCTATGTGAAAGTTCATTCAATTCTATGAATATTTGCCCAAAGAACTATATCTCTGCGTTCAACTTTAGTTCGGCGCATTTTTGATCGAAAATTGTACCTTTCATTAATATTTTTTTTTGTTTTCATACTAAATTTTAAAAATTTTTATAAAGACAAAAGTAACGTCATTATATGATTTGGCTGGTATTCTGTCAGTAATCAATTAAATTGGGTTCTGTTTACATAAAAAGTTTACTTGATAAAGTGGAATTGATGCTATATATTTAAAAAAATGATATGGATCAAATAGCCGATTATTATGACTTTTCGATTGAAATTTTACATTAATTTTCAATTGAAAATGCGCCGAACTAAAGTTGAACGTAGAGGTATGGTTCCTTGGGCAAATATTCATAGAATTGAATGAACTTTCAGCCTAGGTTGGTATTTTGTTTGAAAAAATTCATCCAAAAATATGAATCGTTTATTTTGAAAGTCGGTCATAATAATCGGCTATTTGATCCATATCATTTTTTTAAATATATAGCATCAATTCCACACCATCAAGTAAACTTTTTATGTGAACAGAACCCAATTTAATTGATTACTGACAGAATACCAGCCAAATCATATAATGACATTACTTTTGTCTTTATAAAAACTTTAGTATGAAAATAAAAAAAAATATTGATGAAAGGTACAATTTTTGATCAAAAATGCGCCGAACTAAAGTTGAACGCAGAGGTATAGTTCCTTGGGCAAATATTCATAGAATTGAATGAACTTTCACATAGGGGGGTAGCCGAGATCAGTTTTCAAATCAGCCCACCCTAATACATATATATGTATATACGTACATATATGTACTTTTATATGTATATATGTGTAATATATATATATGGATTTATATATGCATATATCGTTTCCGCACAATTTATTTTAAAAAAAAAATCGATTTTTTCGTATTAAAGAAAAACACAAACAAAAACCGGAAACAGAAATAGTCACTCCAGATGTGATTTTTGATGCTTAATCCGATTCTGGTATTATAATTGCTCTATTACGTCTGGAATTTGAGATATCCCTACATAAATGTTTAAAGGACACCACTTTTTTCCTATTTTTGAAGTTATATAGCAAGATAAGGTAAAATTATGCCTTAAAATGGCAGTTAATAGCCCTAGTTTTTTCCTTGAAAACTCAATCAAACCGATAACGATATCTTTTTTTTGTCGGAGATATCTTTACCTAAAAAGTTAAAAAAGTGCAAAAACACGATTTTTGACTATATTGGATGTTATATGCAGGACACACAAAATTTTTATGTGAATTTCTATTACCAGAAGCATTTGGTACTTTCTTTTGGCTTTAAATTGAGCTATCAAATGTTTATCTGCAATATTTTTCTGCAAAGTTATGTTAACTTTAAAATCAGACCATGAAACTCAAAGTGAAAAATCTCGGTTTTCGGCTATATTTCAGGTTGTATACAGTACGGACGACATTCGTCTGCTCTTTTTTACTAACCAAAGCATTTAAAACCATTCTTTATCTTCAAAATGAGCTATCAAGAGGTCTCTTGTGATTGTTTTCCACAAAGTTATGACCATTTAAAAATTGCATTATGGAGTGCAAACTCACAGTGTACGAGTATTCCTTATATTGCTGCAACATGTCGTCTTAAAATAGTCATAACTTTTTAGAAAATAATTACAAAAGACCACTTCGTAGCTCATTTTGAAGATAAAGAATGGTTTTAAATGTGTCGGTTGGTAAAAAAGAGCAGACGAATTTCGTTCATACTGTATACAACCTCAAATATAGCCGAAAACCGAGATTTTTCGCTTTAAGTTTCATGGTGTAATTTTAAAGTTAACATAACTTTGCAGAGAAATATTGCAGATAAACATTTGATAGCTCAATTTAAAGCCAAAAGAAAGTACCAAATGCTTCTGGTAATAGAAATTCCCAAAAAAATATTGTGTGTCCTGCATATAACATCCAATATAGCCAAAAAGCGTGTTTTTGCACTTTTTTAACTTTTTAGGCAAAGATATATCCGACAAAAAAAAAGATATCGTTATCGCTTTGATTGAGGAAAAAACTAGGGCTATTAACTGTCATACCAGATTTTACGGCATAATATTACCTTATCTTGCTATATAACTTCAAAAATAGGAAAAAAATTGTGTCCTTTAAACATATATGTAAGGATATCTCAAAGTCCAGACGTAATAGAGCAATTCTAATACCGGAATCGGATTAAGCATCAAAAATCACATCTGGAGTGACTATTTCTGTTTCCGGTTTTTGTTTGTGTTTTTCTTAAATACGAAAAAACCGATTTTTTTTTTAAATAAATGGTGCGGAAACGTTACCTTTTATATGTATGTATATATTACATATATACACATATACAAGTATATATATGTACGTATATACATATATATGTGTACATAATATGTATATAAACACCGAGACATACTCAAAAATCGTTAAAAAAACTAAAATGTCGAAAAAAAAAAAAACGGCTGGACGTTCGATTTCGCGGTTTGCGGATTTAGATACTAGAAGGGTCCCCTAACATTATCCCTGAAAAAAATCGCGGGTGGTATTTCAAAAAGTTAAAATTTTTTAAAAACCACCGTGGAAATAATTTTGCATTTGCTACGATGCACCAAGATCGTGAATACGGCTATTGTTTTTGGAATCCTCGTAAATTTTCTTTTAATTCGGTAGTACATTTTTGAATTGAGGTCAGAAGAAACAAATACTTTTGAGCATTTTAAACTTAAAATTTTGGTTATTTTTTGAGATATTTGAACTTTCAAGAAGTTAGTTTTTTCTCATTTAACATTATTGATTTTGTTTTTAATTTTTATATATTTAAGCATTAATTTACCTTTAAAATGATCCCAACAACAAAGCTATAAGCAACACTTACAAAAAATTGTATAAATTTATCAAAATGAACCAAAAAAAAAAAATTTCAGTGTGATATATTTGCGGCGAAACAGAGCAATAATAGTCATTTCTGTTGTTTTCGCTTTACCGTTTAATCTTCGCTTTACCGTAACATTAAAAAATAGAAAATTTGATTTAAAATGCCAGGAAAGTAAATTCCGGAAGATTTTTTTTTTTTTTTTTACTTTTGTTATGTCCCCCAAAATAAAACATTTTTTTTCCGTTTTTTCGAGTGGAAATCCACAATAGTTTTTTTTCTTGGATCGTTATAACTCACCAAAAAGCGCAAGTCAGCTAGCTCTTCCAGCAGTTTACAAAGTACATTTCAAAACCCAATAAAATCAACCTAAACACAACATAGAAACACAAAAAAACATCAATAGACAACAATCACCAGCGAGAACATTTAGCAGAACAAATTACACATCAAGGAAACCACAGCGTTGGACAAATTCACATACCAAGATTAACCTACAAACCCATGCAATCCTATCGATAAGTATACAAAATATTGTAGATTTTATTGTAAATAAAACCCTTAAATTTGATTTAGTTGTGTCCGGCTTATTTTACCCTTCACCCGTACATTTTGGTCCAGACGAGCCGTCGAGCTTGAGAAGCAGCTAGTTGGACAGACCCGAAAAACCTAACAAAAGTAGTGAGTCTCTGGAATGTAAGTGCAAAATCTGTTTCAAAATACTCTGCAAAAAGTTAATTAATCATTTGTGCGGTAATTTGACACATATTGGAAGAATCATTTTCGTGTTACATTTAATTTTTAACCGAAGATTGACCCACCCACCCAAACCCACAAACATTTTATTTTGCATATTTTTAAATTCACTTAATTGCTGCTGACAATTTTAGCAAATAAAGTTATCAACATTTGTGTGTGCATACGTACATACATATTTGCGTACATTTGGTGGTTAATTTTGTTTTCTTTTTGTCTGTTTAACATTTGCTGTTAATTTTTATATACATACATACATACATGAGAGCGCAAGTTCTACATAACTTGTAAGCTGTCAGATTGTATGCTCATATAGTGTTGCCAGATTGATGCAAAAAATCCCGGTATATTTTTTACCCGATTTTCATTGAATTTTTACCCAAATTGTGGGAAGTGTTAAAAAATTTTAAAAATTGTTAAGCCTTTGTAGCCCTTTGGTGCTAAATTGACCCTTTTCGATTTTTAAGTGTTTTTAACCGCTTTTGACCCAATATTTACTGTTTTTTTTGGAAAATCTCGTAGTTTTACAAGTTTTTCGTTTCGCTTGACCCCGATTGCTGAAAAATTTTGTTTGATACAGTTTTTTAACCCATTGTGACCCTACTTAAAATACAAATTATTGTAAAGTTTTCGATTCTCTTACACGTCTTTGACGAACTTCAGTAAATCAAAGTGATTCTGTAAAATTTTCTACACAACCCACCCACTTTTATTAACCCATCGTTAACAAGTTTTTTAAATTTGTTGAAATTTATAGAAATTTCGCTTTTTCGTTAAAAGCAAAGCAATTTTTTGTTAAATTTTCCAACTAAACAACCCACTTTAGCTATGGAAGATTATTATAATTTTGCAAGAGACTTGTTGGAGATGGAACACTCTCACGCTGAGACACCCATAGAAAATTTGAATGTTTATACCCTTAGGGGTGAAAAACTACAGTTGGATTATCTGTGGCAGAACTTCCAAGCTGCTTATAAAGAGGCTAGGAGAATCCCTGAAAAGGAGGCAGGAGATAAAGATAAAGTGAAAAAGTGTTACCAAAAGACGTGGCAAGCTTATTTAAAATACTTTGCCTCACTTGATGAGCATCTGAACCCACTCAAAAAGGAGCAGCAAGCACCCGTTGTTACCCCAGCGCCTCCAGTTGCCCAAGATTCCCCTACCAGTATCCCACCCTGTGATATGGATATATTTTATGGCGATTACTTGAATTGGCCCTCATTCAGGGATTTATTCACTGCCTTATATATCAACAACAATCGATTGAGTAATGTGCAAAAGTTGTTTCACCTTAATCAAAAGACTCGTGGTGAAGCCAGAAAAATTGTGAAAATGGCCCCGCTAACTAATGATGGTTTTTGTTTAGCTTGGTTGAATCTTCAAGACCAATACGAAAATAGTCGTATGCAGGTTAATCTGCAGCTAAAAACCCTATTTGATCTACCTGATGTAGATGCTAAATTCAGCTCCTCATTCAAAAAGTTGCAGCGTAATGTGGATAACTGCATATACACACTCAAAACTTTAAATATGGATACTGATAGTTGGGATCCGATTTTAGTGTTTCTTTGCTCCACAAAGTTGCCTAAAGAGTTTTTAGAAGATTTTGAAGTCATTAAGTGACCATTCAAAAAACCCATCTTGGAAAGAATTTGACACATTTTTAACCCAGAAGTTCAGAATTTGATATCTGTTGAAGATATTCACCCATATCAATCCAAACCCCAACCCAGCAGATATGAATATGAAAACTCGAACCCGAAGATCTCGAAAAAGGGTACAGATAATAAAAACTGTAGACTCTGCAGTGGAGATCACACTCCTCGCGAGTGCCCGAGATTCATTGACACGAAAGTAAAAGAGAGAATCGATGTAGTGCAGCAAATGGGATGCTGTTTTTATTGCCTAGCACTATCCCATGGAGTGAAGGATTGTAATAGTGCATACACTTGTCGCTTCTGCAACAAAAGGCATAACTCATTGATTCATCAAAAGGACCCGGGCTCAATACCCAGCACCAGTAAAGATGCGATAACAACAACCCAATCATTTTTGACCCGAACAATACAGTCCCCTACTTATATGCCCCATAAGAAGAAATTAAGGAAACCACCTAATAACATAAATATTCTTGGAACAGCAATGGTACAAATTCAACACGAAGGAACGATCTTTGAAGCCCGAGCTTTAATTGACTCTGGTTCTGAAAGGACTTTTGTCTCAGAGGATCTGACGAGAAGGATTGGTTTGCCGACCCGTAACATTACAACAGAAGTATCGGGAATCAACCAGACAAAATTAGCAACATTGACTGAATCATGTGAATTAAGGATTGGTTCGCCCTTAAACCCTAAAGTTTGCGTGAAGGCTATCGCTTTAATAATAAAGTCTTTGACAAGTAAGCTACCAGCTTACTCTGTCGACCCACCCGACAATACGAGTTTTTTGCTATTAACAGACCCTATGTTTTACGAGTCCAGACCCATTGATATAATCATTGGCTGTGATTTATACCCGGACATTATGTGCAGTGATGTACTGCATAATGTTTTTGATTCTCTTGTGGCTTAAGAGACCCTATTTGGCTGGACCCTTTTAGGACCCATTTGCAACACAATAAACGATGGTCACTCAAGAGTTATGGATGACAAAAGTTCTTCACAAATACAACACGTAACTGGATCAAAATGGAAAAAGAGATCCAAAAACTCTTAAGAATTTACGTAGTTGTATTGTTATGACTTAAAGAGCGGAATTTGCTTGTTAACTCTCTTACCATCGTGGTCTTTGAGTCATTTCACACCCAATTTTCGTTTGTTTTAAAGAACTCAATGCATCTTTCTACCCTTTTGTGAATTTTTCAATAATTTTGTATACTCATGTATTCTAAGTTTCTTTGCAGATCTTAGTTCCTGCAAGGCGGGCAGAATTTTTACGTCGAAAGTAAACAGTGTGCATCCTGCATATCTGCCTGTCTTCAACACCCGCCGCATAGCGCTGTTGTAGTTTACTCGTTGTGCTAACAACGAGTAAAAACTAAATGTTGACATTTGCCACGTTTTTGCTTAACCCAAAAAAAGAGCAAGTCAGCGAACCCTTACAAGTTTTACTCAAAATTAAATTCAAGATTAAAAACATAAAAATACAAAAACCCAACATAGAATACAACACATAACACACAGAACATTAGAAGACAACAGTGAACATCAACAACACAATCAACAGTGAAATACAAGAACCAAACAACACAACGGTGGACAACTTACTCTATATCGTTGGACGATTTGTCACCCAGGACACACAACAAAGCCCATATATTTGTATCGTGAAGTATTCATAATCTTTTGTATTTTAATTTGAGATTTACAAACCCAATTTTACCCATTGTAATAAACTCTATATTTGAAAACGAATCTAGATTTTTGTGTCCGTCTAATTTCACCCTTTACCCGTACAAATATAGTTTATTAAGGTTCTGAGTAGGGAATGCACTACCGGTATTACCTATACCGTACAAATATAGTTTATTAAAGTTCTGAGTAGGGAATACAATACCGGTATTACCTATATCGGTATTACCTATACCGGTATTACCTATACTGGTATTACCTATACCGGTATTTAATTATGCCAAATACCGGTATTTATTTATTATAAAAAATTAAAAATATAACTCCGTTTTACAAAAAATAAAAGGATAGTGAAACAACAATTTAGATGATGAGTTGGATGATCATGATTCATCAACTGATGTAGACGATTTGAAATTAAACACACCTCTCCTGAAGGAACTTTTAAGTTTCCGAAAATGTCGACAAAATCTACCAACGGGATACTTTTCTTTCATGCTGATACATCAAAACTATGTAAGAATAAAAATCGGATCAGCTAGTATTCGCGAAATATTGCAAAAATACATATCCCATATAAAATAAAAAAAATGAAGAAAAAAAAAAACCAGAACAAACAAATATAAAAATAAATATAATTAATGTATTTTGCAATGCTGAATCAGAATCTGGCCTTAGAATAGCTGTATCTCATACCGTTTTTGAGATATCTTAGCCTGAACAAGGAAAAAATACCGTTATTGCTATATTTTGAAGCTATATTACTAGAATATAGAACATTCATACGTAAAATCCGATACAGTATCTCAAAGATATAATCTTTTTCTTTAGAACCTAATTTAAATTATGTCGATATCTTTATTTTTCTCGGAGATATCCTTCCCTAAAAAGTAAAAAATGTGCATAAAACATGTTTTTTCATTATTTCAGTCTATTGGGTGTATGCATTAATTTCCATCGTTTTTCAAAAGATGTCGCCATCAATACATGGTGACTTAAATGTTAGATCAGAAACGTCATATCTGAAGCTTAGGCATCTGTCAACAACTCTGCATCATTCGATTTGAAAATTTTCATCCACATCATAAATTTTACTGTGCTCCAAAATGTCCGAGTTCGTGCCGAAAAAGCCACATTTGCGGGAAGTTGTACTTCACTACTATATTTCAAAGAAAACAGCTGCCGAAAATCATCGCATTCTTGTAGAAGTTTATTGGGACTATGCTCCAGCTGAATCAAGCTGTCGTGAGTGGTTTCGACGGTTTAAAAGTGGTGATTTTAATGCCGAAGACAAAGAACGTCCTGGTCAGGACCAGCTAGGTGTGATCCATTATGAGCTGTTGCCTAGTGGCCAAACCATTAATGCTCAACTCTATCGTCAACAATTGATCCGATTGAAGCAGTAAATCCAGGCAGAGCGGCCAACGTATGCGACCAGACACGAGTCAATCATTTTCCACCTCGATAACGCTCGGCCACATATTGCTGCCCCAGTCAAAAATTACCTGGAAAACAACAGATGGGAAATTTTGCCTCGTCCGCCTTATAGCTCAGACCTTGCACCAACAGACTACCATTTGTTCCGATCGATGAAGAATGCCCTATCAGGAATACGCTTCACTTCAGTTCAAGATATCGAAAATTGGCTCGATTTGTTTTTGGCCGCCAAGCCGGCGCAGTTTTTCTGGGATGGAATCCATAAATTTCCAGAAAGATGGGAAAAAGTAGTGACTAGCGATGGGCAATACTTTGAATAAAATACATTGTACCATTTTCTTTAAATAGTCTCAAATAAAAAAAATAAAAACGATGGAAATTAATGCATACACCCAATACGATATTTCGGAGAAACATAAAGTTATTGACATAATTTAAATGAGGTTTTAAGGAAAAAAATTAGATCTTTGAGAAACTGTATCGGATTTTACGTATGAATGTTCTATATTCTAGTGATATAGCTTCAAAATATAGCATAAACGGTATTTTTTCCTTGGTCAGGCTAAGATATCTCAAAAACGGTATGAGATACAGCAATTCTAAGACCAGATTCGGATTCAACATTGCAAAATACATTAAATATATTTATTTTTATATTTGTTTGTTGTTTTTTTTTTTATTTTATATGGGATATGTATTTTTGCGATGTTTCGCGAATACTAGCTGATCTGATTTTCATTCTTACATAGTTTTGATGTATCAGCATGAAAGAAAAGTACCCCGTTGGTAGATTTCGTCGACATTTTCGGAAACCTAAAAGTTCGTTTAGGAGAGGTGTGTAAATGAAACAATAAATTCAAGGCACTGCACCCTAAACCATCACCTATAAAATCAAAACTGCTATCCAAAAAGCTATTATAGATTCAAATATTAATGCAGATTATCGCCTGTCCGAAAATGAGACTCCTTTGATTAAGAATATACATAATTTCAATTATACTTCCAATAAAATTAACAGTAGAGACAAGCTGCCGTGAGACTGCTAACCTATTATCAAGAACTTTAAAGACTAGATTGTCCGCTTGGTAATGTTTATGTTGAGAGGATGGGAATATTTTTAACACTAAAAGTTTGATAATTACCTCGCCAAAAAGAAATCGACTAGAAGCTACACCAGAATAATTGGAGAAGATCTAAGCTATTTTGAAAATGAAAACATTGGCAAAAGATACTTGAATCTTATTTATGTACAACGATTTCCTTTGATTTCACCAAAGAGTGTGCAATCCGAAAGGGATTTTGCTTCTAATGGAGTAATTTGCACAAAAATAAGGTCAAGTCTGGAGGACGAAAACCTTGATGAACTTCCGTTTCTACGTTCCTATGTTAATAATAATTTAAACCTTAGAAGTACTTTTTTAATATATATTGTACCTTATAGTATTGTAGCTGATTTGAATTAAAAGTAACTATACTTTATTTCTTTTTTTATTTAATGTAAAAACAAAGCGTTATTCTAATTCATGTTTTTTTTTTTATTAAACCAGATTATTGGGCATAAATCTATGATCTGCGGACTTATGTTATTCATATTTGTATACCGGGATTCCGGTTTTGGAAAAATTTCAATACCGGTATCGCATTTTTTGCTCCGGTATTGCATTCCCTAGTTCTGAGCAAACAAAAAATACGAAGCACTCTTAGTAATTTATTGCAAAATTTATAGTGCAGCAGTGTAAAGAATCCAATTCTTGACAAGACTTAATAAAATAAAACACTTTTGTACGCTTAAGACTCATTACATTCCTATACATTTCTGTGGACTTTTGATAAAACAACCTAACTCGAAATAAGTCATAAACTTTAAACTTAGATACGCTTTTTTGGTGCAATCGTAATGTCTCAATGATGTTTTGTTACAGAGATATAAGGGTGTCCCATAATTCACGCAACATTTGAATTTGCCACAATTTATACGGTAAAGTGGGTTAGTAAAAATGCATTGAAGGAGGATATTCATCGCAGCATCAACGAAATTCAGGGACATTATTGAGAAGCAATTAAGCAGTTTTTTAGCTTTCTTGAAAAATTGTCAATTTCGAGTGTGGTCGAAGTGCCACAGATTTATTGGTGCTAGCTGACAAAATGTGGCGAATAAAACCCTACAAATGTAAAAAAGCGGAGTGTAAATGTTACCAAATTGACTTGGCTTTTTACCAATTCTACTTAAACAGCATTAAAAAATTTTAAAGAACAAAATAAGGCCTCTAATTTTTGTATTTTCAACATTTCAAAGTTGTATAATTCACACGTATGTTGTTGAGGGTTCCGCTTATACTTTAATGGATTCTATTTACAACAAAATTAAAAAAAAACTCTCATTAATGTGTTTTAAGGTTTTACATTCATTTATTAGGTGTATGCATTCAATGAAATCCTTTAACTAATTATAAATCCAAACATTCAATAATTTCCTCCGTTTTAGAATATACTCATGAAAATTATAATCAAAAAACAAAACGAAGCACTTCACTTGCTGACATTTCCTTCTTCGTTTGTAGAATTATTTAAGTCATTATTATTAATGCAAGATTCTCCAGAAGTAATTGCTAGATTTGCCACGTAAAGTGCTGGATCTATAACTTTTGGAATTGGCTTTATTTCAGTTCCAAGCTCTTTTTCAATCCTATGCAGATCAAATCGATCTTCGTACGTGATAAGATTTATCGCAATACCTGAAAATAAAAAAAACATGTTTTTTATAAAGGTTTTTTTTTTTAAATAATCAATAAATCGCAAGAGGAAGTCTTTTCCCGTTTAAAAAAGGGCTGTTTTATATTTAATTATTATTGGTATTTTCCTTGTATGGTATGGAATTTAGACAAAGGCGGTCCACTAGATGTCTTTTGTGAATGGCTTTTTAACTACCAAAAATATTAAAAACTATTAAAGGTTTTAATTTTTGTAGCAAAATATTTTTAGTAATCCGTGGGACTTCATGTATTTAATGTTCAGGTCGAGTCGGACAAATTTTGAGAGTGGGGAAGTAAGGAGGTGCGGCGTTTGCCGTTGAAGCTATCACAAAGTGATGCATTTCAGGTTAGAAAAAAATTTATGAACATAAACCTTGGTTTCCATTCGAATCAAAATTTTTTAATATGTTAAAAGTATAAAAAAAATTCTGTCGGACAAAAATTTTGGGGCGTTTGACGAATCGGAAACGCCGAATATGCCAAAATTACGATATAAAAACTTATTACGACAGAGCCAATTTTTGCAGAATTGGCCAATAAAAATATTCAAAATCAAGAGGTAACATTGTCGGACAAAAATTGTTGGGCATAACAATAGTCGGATAAAAATGTCATTTTAATCAACAAAAAAGTGAGTAAACGAGCACTAAAATATTCTTCGTTGCCGGGAGAGGAAAAATATTTCACTTCGTCGAATTTTAATGTAAGACTCTGCAAACGTGTTGTGACTGAAATCTCGAACCCTAACTCCTCCAAACCTACGCACTGCCGTCCGATTCTAAGCGGTTTTTTGTCCTCATCTGACCATATGCCCTTCTCCCAATCGTTAACGCTCCAGTCTTTGTAACATTTTGCAAACTTCAAACGCAACTTTCTGTACCTCACTGTAAGCAATGGCTTTTTAACTTTTGCGCGCCCTTTAAGCCCACAAAGTTTGAGTTTGGTGGAGGCTCAATAATGGTGTGGGGATGCGTGACCACTAGAGGTGTTGGCAGGGGCGTGGAGAAAAAATACGGGCCCAGGGGTTATTATGTACCGGGCCCCCTCCAGTACTAGAGATTTATGAAATGTGCAAAGTTGTGATTTTGTTTGCTTCCCGCCTTCATAAAATAAAAGTCAAAAAATAAGATTTCGGCCGATCTTCGATCAATGCTTGTAAAATATACTAAAAAAAGGCAAATCATTTTAACTGCCCGCTGGGTTTGGGCTTTGAAATCGATTTTCATGTTAACCCGAACCTAACCACAAAAGCCATTAATTTAGAGGCCCGTGAGGACTCGTAAATCACACGAAGGTTTAGAAGCACGAACTTGGAAAAAATTCTTTCTTAAATAAAAATATGGAAAATAATGTACATATAAGTGAAGTGTTTAGAATGAAAATGGAGTAAGTCAAACAAAAAAACTTATTAGATTTGTTCAAAGAGCTTAAGCGAGCGGACAATGCGTAATCTTTGTTTTTTCTCGTTAAAAAAAAAAATAAAAAACAAAAAAATAATCGTGCGGGCCCGGGCTTTTTCGCAAGTGCTTGTTTCGCGTTCGTCGGTTGGGCCCGTTTCCTCTAGTTGAGCGTAAATATCATTTTGTATGTATTCTCCTTTAACTCCTAGGAGGAGCATAGGGCCAATATGAAATCTCTCCATTTGCCACGATCCCTTGCGATGACTTTAATCTCTTGCCACGACTTTCCCGATTCTTGGATTTTCATTTTGCAAGCTTGCAAAAAACTATTATAATTTTTATTAATGAAGATTTTGTTTCTGCATAAATCCGGGCCCTCCAAAAAACTCCGGGCCCGGGGGGAATCCCACCCTTCCCTCCCCCCCCCCCTTTCTCGTCAGGCCAGGGTGTTGGCAGAGTTACCAAAATCGAAGGTCGAATGACAGCAGAATATTACATTGAAATTTTACGAAGACATTTGCTTGGTACCATACAAGATTTGAAGGTAAATGTTTCCATTATTGTCTTTTAGCAGGACAATAATCCAAAACACACTGCAAAGAGGACACAAAAATGGCTTTCAGATATTAGAATTACAACAATAAAATGGCGCACGTAATCTTCAGACCTCAATCCTATTGACCACCTATGGGGCATATTGAGAAAATCGATGGCAGGTGAAACTGGTACTCATAATGCTTGGGATGCTATTGCTCCAGAAATTTGTGAAACTCTTCTGGATAGTTTTCCCAGAAGAATAAAAGCAGTTATTTATGCAAGTAGTTGTTTGCATTTATGGCCAAAGCGTGAATTTTGGGAGTCACTGTAAATAGTGCTCACAAGAACGACATCATAATGATTATGGGTGATTTGAATGCCAAAGTAGGCTCCGAAAACCTTAACCTTGAGCACGTGATTGGACTACATGATTTGGGTACGAGAAACGACAATGGAGAGCTTCTCATTGACGCCCGCAATACAGCCAGTCTTGTCGTTGGAGGCACTCTATACCCAAACAAAACATGCCATAAAGCGCTACTTGGGTGTCTCCAAACAACATCACTGAAAACCAAATCGACCACTTCTGCATTAGCAGAGGGAGTCTTCTGGACGTACGAGTAAAGAGGGCCGTTTCATTCGACTAAAACAAGCCGCTACTAAACGTCCCAGTGAACAATCTGTAGCAAAAAAAAATCGACGTGCTTAAGCTTAAGAACGACGAGATCCGCAGGTCTTCGTTGAAGATCTTAAAACAGCCCCAATCGATTGTGATGTATTTTCTTTTAACTCCTAGGAGGAGCATAGGGCCAATATGAAACATCTCCATTAGGGTGCAGGAAAATTAAAAAAAAATGAGTGCATCAAAAATTATCATAGATTAAGATCTTAAAACAAAGACTGCATACTTAGTTTTAGTCAAAACCCCCGAAAAGATGGCCCGCCCGGAGCTTGAATGAAGGTCTAAACGACAAAAATCATTGTTTTTTCACAATTTTTTTAACTTATCTCGAAAACCACGAAATTATTGGTAGTAATTCATCCCAAATCTTTGAAAGAGATTAATTTTCTACATCTTTTATTTTTTTCTCATTGCTCTATAGTGAAGTTTGCCCTATGGAAGTCCCGGAAGAAAATCAAATTTTTTGATTCAAAAAACGGGTTTTTCCCTATAACTCAAGATACAAGAAATGCACAAAAATTTTAGACCTCAATAAATGTAGGAAATCTGTTTTCCTATAGTTTCGCTTTCAAATCTTTATTCCAAAAGTTAACGGTTTCCCGCTAGAGGCCGAAATTTGTTAAAAACAATTGTATATGGGCACGGCCACGTAGGACGAAGCTATAAAACTTTTTTTTTTTCTTTAAATCTCCCACTCATTTGCCCATATTTCATAAGTTTACATCTAACGCTGTCCAAAAATACCATTTTCAAGTATATAAGTTGATTTAAGGGGTGCTTTTTTCATAAAAACTTACTCTTGTTTGTGAAAAGAAAAAAAAAATGCCAAAAAAACCAGTCCCGAAAAGAAGGTAAAAATTTGCTTTATTTTTATTGTATCAATGCAATTTTGATTTCCGCAGAAAGAAAATGTTTGAAATTAAGGATTAACATTGATATTTTGAAGGAAAACCAGTTGCTTATGCATATTTGTTGGCGATGAATTCTACCGCAATAAAAAACATAACGTTCCCAACGAAATATTTTAAGAAGTTTCTTGTAGCGGAAGTTAGTGGGTAAAATATTAAAATGCAATCACCTTTTCGAATATTTTCAGTCTAATTTCTGAATCCATTTTAAAATTACTTAAATAAAGTATCTACCATGGTGAACATAGCCACTAAATATGTGTAACGTTCCCAACATTTTTTAATCAAAAATCATAAGTTATACTTTTCTACTAAAGTTTCTTCTGAATCCACGCGATGAGCTGTGTTGAAAGGGATAGAAATTCCTTACAATAATTTAAATCAATTAATAAGAACTGTTGGATTGAAGAGGAAGTTATGGACATAAATCACGCTAATTGCTATTTTGAGATCTATCCAAGTGCATAGGATATCACAAATATTTCGTTCTTTACAGGCTTTTTGAAGCTTCCTAAACAACCCAGTAATATTCTTGTTACATGTACCAAATTTCATGAATCTAGCTTAATCCGTTCGGCCACCTGTGAGGGCTCAACATAAAAATCTGAAAAAACCAGAAAAAAATTTATTTTCGATTTCATTTTTTTTGTTGAACCCAGACTGGCGGCCATACGAATTTAGCTAGATGCATGAAATTTGGTACAGATAACGCCAATATTACTAAGCTGCCTGAGACTAAAATTGGACGTGATCGGTTAATCTCCACGCCTACTTCCCATAATGGCTCTCAGTATTATCTGTACCAAGTTTCATGTAGATAGCTTTATCCTTTCATTCCAAGGAATGAAATATTTACATATTTTCATCTTTATTGATGTTTGGACTGTTTGGCTGTATTTGCCCTCAATTTATTTATGGAAATTCGTACGCATAACGTTCCCAACGCTTTTGCGTGACGTAACCAACGTTGCTTTAATGTCTGTAAGTCCACCAATAATATTTTTTTCACCACAATTACCATTCCAATCTTAGCTTTGATCCTTTATCTTGATATTATAGAAGATGTTCGGCAAAATACATCACTAGATTCGCTGACTTTTTAGAAAATGTGCACTGACCTTAAAAATTGTTGAAAAAAAAATAACGTTCCCAACGGCACTTAAACTCTTATAACTTCTAAGCCATAAGCGATAGACAAAACTTTGTTCCTACGAAATATTGGCCTTAGGGAGCCTTATTACATGCACTTAAGATATCATGATGTTTGATTATTTTTCAAAGAGATATGGGCAAAAAATGTGCGTGCGAACGTAACGTTCCCAACGGTGACCGTGCCCATATCAATCATGGAAAAGCGACCTTTTTATGTTTTTGTTTTAAAATATACCCAAAATTTTGATAAGAAAATAATGAAAAAATCAAAAGCTTTCAAACATAGTCTTCAAAATGGAAATCGGATTAAAATTGCGCGGGATATGACAATTCTTATATACTTCGTATTTTTTGTAAAGGTGTGATTTTGTGTATTTTTGTTCCAGAACGTATTTTGCAACCAAAACTTAAATTTTTTTATGCGTGCTAAATTATGTCAAAGCGTAATAAACGGCGCATTTTTCAAGACCAAGAACGTCAAAATCAGTCTGTGGCTTCCTTCAGCCCGAGAGTTCCGATATTTTTTAATTTTTGTCAAAAACGCCTTTTTTGAGTATGAGTGACTGTATACCCTAAAACCCGTAAAAAATGTGCACTATTATATCCCAAAGATTTAGGATGAATTACTACCAATAATTTCGTGGTTTTCGAGATAAATTAAAAAAGCTGTGAAAAAACAATGATTTTTGTCGTTTAGACCTTCATTCAAGCTCCGGGCGGGCCATCTTTTCGGGGGTTTTGACCGAAACTAAGTATGCAGTCTTTGTTATAAGGCCTGCTCCTAAGATAATCTTTGATTCATCCTTTAATTTACCCATTATTTCGAAAAAGTGCTGCACCCTAATCTCCATTCGTCGCGATCCCTTGCGATGACTTTGATCTCTTGCCACGGCATTCCCGATTCTTGAATTTCCTTTTCCAATTGGTTTTGGGTCTACCACGTTCTCTCTACAGCCTTGTGGGTTCCACTCAAGAGTCTGGCGACAAACTTCGCTGTGTGGTTTCCGGAGACTGTGACCAATCCATCTCCATTTGCGCAGCTTGACCTCGTTTGCTATAGTCCTCTGATTGCATTTTTGATGTAGCTCGGCATTTGATATAGTGCGAGGCCACCAAACCTTTAGTATACGCCTTAAGCATTTGTTGACGAAAACTTGCAGCTTATTCGTTAGTTGTTCAGTAACAAGCCATATTCCGCACCCATATAACAAAACCGATTTCACATTCGAATCAAAAATGCGCACTTTAGTTTTGGTGGATATAACGGATGAAGACCATATTTTGTTCAGTTGAGCAAACGCGCCATTTGCTTTTGCTATTCTTGAGTTGATATCCACTTTTGCTCCTTCATCCATGGAGATTGCCTAAATACGTGAAGCAATCGATGTTCAGCTTTAAACGTGATAACATTCCTGTTTGCGTTTAGCTTCATGCTTTTAGTCTTGGATAGATTGAGTTTTAGGGCTGACTTTTGTGATTCCAAGACAAGGTCTTCAATTTTGCTTTGCATATCTGAATGTTTGGACGATAAGAGGCAGATGTCGTCAGCGTAGGCGAGATCTTCTAGATGTTCGGTAAAGTTCCGTTGGATACCCCTTTTGGCCTTATTAAGAGCTTTATCTAGGATATCGTCAAGAACGATAAGGAAGAGAGATGGTGATAGTAAACACCCCTACCGTACGCCTGAATTAGTGGTGAATGTCTATGACAACAACCCGTTGTGTAACACACTGCATTTAAAGCCTTCAAATTGTGCACGTGCTTCTTCTACGAATATGCTACTCATTGCGAGTAACATAGGTAACTAAAAACGAGAGCTGCCGTAAACACTAGGTTTTTATCACAGCTCTCAGCGTAGCGTCTTTACAGACTTAAAAAATTTTATATATCGAAATTTTCAGTCTAACTGAAATTGATTTTTCTTTTTATCCTATAATTTGGTTATGTACGTAACACGCGCCTTGAAAAAACACGTGTAACGGGTCTAACTTTAAGACACACGTGTAACGGGTCTAACTTTAAGACACACGCGAACGATCACACCCGAGAGTACGTCTGTACTCGGTCACTCTTTTTCTTCAGTTGACACAAGCAATGTTGTGTCAAATCCACTGAGTGGATGATTTTTAAAGGTGACTGGAGACACCAGATCTATGATGCATGCCACCTTTGTGGGGATTTTGTTAAATTTTGTTTGTTTTTATATGCTAATTTTTATTTGTATATTTTACTTGTGTTTTATTGATGTGTTAATGTCGTAACGTTTATAGTTTAAATTATTGTGTAGATTTTTAGTTGTTAAAAGGCTTTTATTTTCGCGTTGTAACTGTTTCAAAGTTTTAATTGTTAAATGTTTTTGCTAGAGCAAAGATTTGAGCTTTACCACTTTCACAATATAATTTTTAATCATTATGTTCAATGTTAGAAAGATTTATGGATTGTTATGTTTTTATAGTTGTGTTTTAATTATTTTATTTAATTGTTAACAATTTTGGTATACACATAGCTTTATTTTCAAAACTTTGTTCATTATATTCGATTTTGAAAATAATGTATGTATTGCTTTGTATATATTGTAATTATTTGTTTTTAAAAGTTCATTAATGTTGAATTGCTGCACTTTTTCATTGTTAAGTTTTTGAATTAGTGCATTACGAGTATTTTGGTTTATATTTGGGCACATGAACATTAAATGATGAGCTGTTTGGATTGTTCCGCATTTGCACAAGTTGGAGTCAATAATATTGATTTTATGTAAATGTTGTCTTGTTTGGTTATGTCCAAACCTGAGACGGGAAACCATAGTTTTATCCCACGAGGAAGTTTTAGACTTTTGAACCATGGTTTGGTGTTCAGAGTTGGTGACAGATGATAGAGTTGCCGTCCGTGGATGCTGTTGTTCCAATTTTCTTGCCACAAAGAGATTGCCAATTTTTTATCCGTTGGATGAATGTCATTAGTTGGAACAAGAGGATATTCTCCAGTGTCTTCATGATAAACTGCGATGTTGTCAACGTAGGTATTTCCGTCAATTCTCGAATGACTTGGAATATAGAGGAAATGTATTGTATAGCCAGTTTGATATAGATTGCACAATTCGTTCTTTATTTTCCAAATTTATGGATGGGTCTTATTATTGTTGAAGTTTGCTAGGGCTTGAAGGACCGATTTACGGTCTGATATTATCAGATATTTATTAATACCGTTGGCTTTTACAAATAAAGTAGCTTCAAGTATCGCAAATGCTTCAGCTGAATAAATTGTGCATAAGTTGACTAGTGAGAATGATGCTTCAATGTCTTTGTTCGGTATCCAAAACCCGCAACTTGTTTTATCACTTGTTTTTGAACCATCCGTAAAAAAGCGAATAAATTTATTCCATCTTCCTGTTACTAATTTCTTGTATTTCCGAAGAATGATATCTGCATTAGTAGTATTCTTTTTTACATCTAGAAACACTACTTTTGGATATGATATGAGATTCGAACGGAATTTGGTATCTTATTAATTTATCATATTTTTCAATTTGCATGTTGTGAGTACTGGGTAGTTTACATTGGATAAAGCACGGTAAATAAATCCTTTTGTAAGAAGATGAAATCTTTCTGGTAATGGCATGATTCCCGCTTCTTGCTCTAGAGCCTGAGTATGGGTAGAGATCATGGCGCCTAGTGCAACCTTTTAGCTTTGTATTGTAATCTTTGTAATTTTAGTATTTCATTGTCTAGGCAGTTTAAAGAAGTGGTGCCATGTATTAAATTTTCGGTCTTATTAAGCCAAGATACAGTAAAAGCAAATTTTGTGGATCGGAACCCCACGTTACCCCACATAGAGCCCGAAGTATATTTAAGAAATAGAAGCAGCTTTTTTTAACAATTTCTATATGGTTTTTAATTTTTAAATGAAATTCAAAGGTAAATCCAAGAAAGATGAACTTATCTACGAACTCGACTGCTTCATTTTCAATAAAAAATATTTGCATGTTGACTAGCTATGGGCTTACTAACGATTTTTAAGTTTTTATACCCTGCGTTGGTTTTTTATATGAGGTTTGATGAAAAAGTGAGTGAGTGAGCCAAAATTTGGAGGGAGTGGGATGGGTCTAACCCTTGCCAGATTTGAGTCAAACTTCGAGTTTCGGGGGTAAAAACTTAAAAAAAGCTCCTTGCTGCCAATCAGTTGCACTTACAGGCATAAAATGTATGACCAACCCCCATTAGATTTGCCACCCCAAAATTTTCACCAAACATACTTACCCCCTATCTCAACCCCTTAGGGTCGCTCCCATATAAGCCTTCATTTTCATGACATTTTTATAAAATCGACCTCCACCACCCCCAGGCTACCCCTACATTGTTCAAATGTATGACTTACCCCCATTATTTTTTCCACCTCATCATTTTCACAAAACATACATACCTCTTATCTCCTCTCCATAGGGGTGCTCCCATACAAAAATACTCATATTTATGTTAATTAACAAACATATTTTCTCTCATCACCCCTACTGCCCCCATAGAGCTACTTAGAGAGGTAAAATGTATGACTGACCCTCATTAGTTTTTCCAGTCCGACTATTTTACTAAACATACTTGCCCTCTATCTCCGCCCCCTAGGGGTGCTCTCATACAAAAGCACTCCGGGATGCGACTTTATACTGGTGTACCAATATTGGGTCTGCTACAAAAAATTAATTGGCACAGTTGCCGTGGTTTTGAATTAAAAAAAAAAACGCGTATCCCGTATGATGGAAACGAGCAGTTATTGGGTGTGTCGATCGTACCATCTTTACCGGATAGGACAAAGGACCGCAGAAGCTGTATGGGAGCTATTGGCCATAACGTTCGACACAACGTCCACTAACACTGGTGCATTTCAGGGAGCGCCTCTGTTGCTCGAGCAGCTGCTGAAATGCGATGTTTTACATATGGCATGCAGACACCATATCTATGAACTGCAATTGAAAATAGTTTTCGAGGCGAAAATCGGTCACAGTTCAACACCTGGTGTACCAATTTTTAACGGATTTAAAGAAAAGTGGAACAGCATCGAAAACGAAGAATACAGTGCTGGCATAAGAGATCAAGATACAGCTGTCGCAATCCTAGTTCAAGAGCAGACTGAGATAGTGAATTTTTGTTTGACTCAACTGAGTGACAATCAACCCAGAGCAGACTACAAAGAATTTCTGGAGTTAACTTTGTTGTTTTTTGGCTATGATATACCGAGGTACCACTTGAAGGCACCAGGAGCCACCAGCTATGCTCGGTGGATGGCAAAGGGCATATATCGCCAAAAAATCTTTTTATATAGTCAACATTTTCACTTGACCGATAGGGAATTGGACGGGCTTCGCGGTGTTTGTATTTTCGTCGTAAGGCTCTATATTAAAGCTTGGTTTCGCAGCAATAGAGCTATCGAGGCACCCAATAATGACTTAAATTTTTTAAAAGCGGCTTCAGAATATTCTTCATTTGACCCTGATGTGTCAAAAAAGTTGGTGGGAAAATTCTGTCGCCATCTTTGGTACATCACTGGTGAAGTCTTTGCTGGGGGTAGGTCATACATTTGAACAATGCAAGGGCAGCCTGGGGGTCTTGGAGGTCGATTTTATAAAAATGTCATGAAAATGAAGGCTTATATGGGAGCGACCCTAAGGGGTGGAGATAGGGGGAAAGTATGTTTGGTGAAAATGTTGGGTAGAAAAATCTAATGGCGGTTGGTTATATATTTTATGCCTGTAAGTGCAACTGATTGGCAGCTTGGAGCGTTTTTTCGAGTTTTTACCCCCGAAACTCGAACTTTGACTCAAATCTGGCAAGGGTTAGACCCACCCCACCCACTCTCTCACTTTTTCATCGAACCTCACATAAAAAACCACCGCAAGGTATAAAAAGTTCATTTTTAAAAATGCCCATACAAACTAACTAGCCCATAGCTAATGGTGACGAAGGTTTTTGTAGGTTGAAAAATCATAGCCTTAGATTTTTGAGGCGAGAGTGAGAGTTTTAACCCCTTTAACTCTTGATTAATAGCATTGACAGCATTTTGAAGTTTGCGGATAGCATTGTGCAAAACATAATCAGAACAAAAAACGACCAAATCATCAGCGTATCCAAGTATATCTATGTCAGAAACATACAAAATTTTATTGATGTAGACGATAAAACTTAGCGGACTTAGTATGGACCCTAGAGGCGTACCAGTGAAAGATTTTCTCTGATGGTTCATATTATTCGTTTCGAAAATAAGGTCTTTATATTGAAATAACTTGTGCATTATATTGCATGTTTGTTGCCTTTTGCCAAGATTTTTATATTTTGCAAAAATTATGTCTATATTGAGAACTGAAATCTGAGCTCAGACATTTATATGAAAAACCTCAAGAAGGTATATGTACCCAGGAGCAACGGTGGTCCACTATTTTTGTATAGCAGTTTATGGTGGACTAGGACCTCCTTATTACATACATACGTATCCGAACTAGGTTTTTTTCTATCATGTAAGGATCACTGTTTTGAGGCCTACTTAAAGCTACATAGCAAAAACGACAAGAAGTAAAATTATTTTTTATCAACAGAATCGGATAGTAAAAATTATCCTCAACAAGCCGCATACATAACATTTTTCAATTTGGTCCCGACTTTCCGAGTTAAAAGTATATTTTATTACACAAATTTCGAACTCTTGCCGACCAGTATGTGATGGAAAGAATTATTTAATAAACCAACTAAATTATGAGCACAATATTTCCTTTGTTCATTCACTAAATCTAGAATGGAGCTGCCATTTTTCATCCGAACGTGGTCCACAAGGGCTTGAAATTTTTGTAATAAATTTTTTTTACTGACAAAATTACTAAAATTCTTCGTATGTTATTAAGCGTTATCCATTTTTAAAAGCTTATAACTCGGAAAGTCGGGAACTAATTGAAAAATATGGTATGAACACGGCTTGTTAAGGATAATTTTTGCTATCCAAATCTGTTGACAAAAAATAATCTTACAACTTGTTTAAGTAGATCTCAAAACGGTGATTTTTGCACTTCTCAGAAAGGATAGCTCAGGATCCTGACGTGATAGAGAAAACCAAGCTCATATTCGAGTTCGTCTAGCGTCTAACCTATATTGAATTTTCTTTTGTTAAAAAAACCATCTATTTTTAATAAATTTTAATACACCATCAATAACTGATTCATAAAAAAATTGGTTTTATTATCTGCTCGTTTGAATTTATAATTATATTTGAATTGCAATATCCTCTATCTGTTATACTAGCGCGAATAACTAAAATATTTAATAAAATCTTTTTATTTGTAGGATCTAGTGGCCCTTTTCAATTAATATCGTAGTACTTTGTTTGATTAATACTATAAAAAATAGCGAATAAAACAGTTTTTTTTGCTCTCCTGAAAAATTGTGTTTTTGTAGATAGAGTGTATTGAATATACGCTCTCGATATATCATCCGTTCAAATACACTACATTACAAATAATTAATATGTGTGTGTAACATTTTGCACACCATATTTTCTAAACTAATTTGAGGACGCTGAGTCCGAAAATCGCATTTATTTTTTTTTTCCTAGGGGCCGTTCCAATTTCCAATTCCCAATTTCGATCGAATAAGTTTTTACACTATTATAGAGAAAAATTCTTTAACTTCCAACAAGTGTACCAATATCTAAAATCCAATTCAAATTGGCTGAGTTTTTTACACTTTTTCGTGTTTAAACCAGTGTTTTTTTGCCAGTAGCTTATACAAATTTATATTTTTTATATTTTAATTCAATAGTGTTTTAATTGCCAATATTTGGAGTTCAATTTTAGCAAAATCGGATCATTTTTGAAAAAGTTATTAAGGTTTTAGTGAAATAAGACCATTTCGATTTTCATACAAAACACAAATTATTTTTAAAATTTTTTTTTGAAAAAATTAATTTTTTCTATGAAAATCGAAATGGTCTTATTTCACTAAAACCTTAATAACTTTTTAAAAAATGATCCGATTTTGCTAAAATTGAACTCCAATTATTTGAAACTAAATTCACTATTGAATTAAAATTTAAAAAATATATATTTGTATAAGCTACTGGCAAAAAAACCGTGTTTAATTTGGCTTAAACACGAAAAAGTGTAAAAAACTACTAAAAAAATTAACTTTTCGTTGCTATAACACAGCCAATTTGAATCGGATCTTAGATATTGGTACATTTGTTGGAAGTTTAAGAATTTTTCTCTATAATAGTAAAAAAACTTATTCGATCGAAATTGGGTTTCTCAAATATGTTCGAGAAAATGGAGCTATAACCTCAAAAATCAAAAAGATCGATTATCTCGAGAACGGCGCATAGGAAAAAAAAAAAAAATAAATGCGATTTTCGGACTGAGCGACCTCAAATTAGTTTAGAAAATATGGTCTGCAAAATGTTACATTTTGGCTGTTGTCTAGTGATATTTTCCTCATACATGACAATAGTGCTATTGATCTATAAGAATTTGGGTCATTTGGTGGCTTCCCTTTCTTTTGTAGCGGTTTGATTTTATACTTCATCCAAATTTCTGGTATGTTGCCACTAAGCCAGACGTGATTGTACAGTCTTAAAAGCATCGCTTTAATTTCTTTATTCATGCATTTTATATGTCCATGCCTTATGCCATCCATTCCTGGGGAAGTATCTTTTGAAGCATGTGATGCCATTTCTAACTCCTCAAGTGAGAATTCATCCAATCGGCATGTAGTTGTTGTGGAAGAAAGACAGTTTATGGGGCCAACGGGGCCAGAGATAGCATCACAAAATTGTTGAATGCAAGAAAAAGGCAACGATGGTGGTTTTGGCATGTTCATACCTCTAAATTTTTTATTGTTATCCAAAGTTCTGAAGGGGTAACATCCGAATCGATATTTTCACACATTGTTTTCCACCCAAGCCTTTTTTCATGGCGAATCGTGTAAAGATATTCATTTTTGTACGCTATAAACTTTAAAAGATTTTCCTTTGATGGCTGTCTTTTGAATTGTGCAAGCGCTAGTAAATTTTTATCATTTTTTGTTCTAAATTACTCATAAAACCTAAATAAAAATTTAAACAGGTGACAGCCTTGTGTTGTGTGTTGATCACACGCTGCGTTCAAATATTCATTGCATACCGTTAGGGATTTGATGTTATTTATACTCAACTCAGCACTAAGGCTATACTCGCGATAGTTTTAGTACTGCCAGGGTTATTAAAGCTAGCATGCCTTTAGGGGCTGCCAGCAAAGAACGGTAACCAAAAGAATTAAAGAACAGCGTGACCAACGCGGAAGCAATCTGACTCCTATATCACAGATATGTGACTTTATTGGGCACGTCAATAAAGTCAAGTAAGGTATATTTCGCGATACTGCGAAATAGTATGAAAACATATAACTAAGTATCTAAGTTGTAACCATACATGTATTTAGAGGAATGTAGCTAGAGGAATCTGAAAACCTCTAGCTGGTAAGTGATTTTAGAATAAAGAAATCAGTTAGTGATCGGACTTGAAACAAACGTTAAGTGTTTTATTTATTCAAGTGTTTAATTTAGCCGGAATAAGGAGCACCGTGACGAACAAAACTGTATCCAATACTAGCAGTTACAACGAGAAGTGGGAGCAGCAGGCTGGTGAAGGAACCAGCAGTAAGTAGCATTAACCAAATTGAACACTGTCTTTTCTTTGTTTCATCTCTAGGTAAACAGCTCAGCTGTATTTCCCGTCGCACTATGGTTTTTTTGGAATAAAAAGTGCACACAAAAATAATTCACTACAAGGACCCTTTTTTTTAAAAAAAATCAAATGCAAAATTAAAGGTTATACATTGAGCTATCTGAAAAGATGCCCGCTTTTTCTAGCATTTGATCCACAAATTAGGGACAGAGGTCGAAATCTCATAAATTTAAAAAAAAAGGTTTTTCTATTTAAAAATGATAGTCGCACTAAGCACAGGAGTGATATATGAATAAATTTATATGCATTCAATGAAATCAAGCAAGAAAAAATTAATTCATTATAAAAATGGGCGGTGCCACGCCCCAAAAACAAATTCCTGATATCTCCGAAACTATTAGACGCAAATATATAAGACTCGGTTTGTTTGTAATGGGCACAGAGAGAAATAATACTTATTAGAAAAGTGGGCGGTGCCACGACCCAAAAATATAAAACACACCATATCTTCGAAACTATTTGACCCATGTAGATGAAATTCGGTTTATATACAAAAGTCATCAAGACAAATAATGTGTGCTGAAAAAATATGTGGAGCCACGCCCACAGGCAGAGCTACATGAATGAACTTGTTTCCTGTAGAACAGAGTTTCAATTAATAAGGATATGTTCATTGTTGGGTGTGGTACCGCCCTTTTTTTCAGCAAATGTTATTTAACTCACTACTCTTTATATACATACCGAAATCCATTGCTGTAGCTCAAATAGTTTCGGAGATATGATAAGTTTTATATTTGAAGGGCGTGGCACCGCCCACTTTTTTAGTGGATATTATTTCTCTCTGTGCGTGTTACAAACATACCGAATCTTATCTATCTGCGTCCAATAGTTTCGGAGATATGACGAATATGAAGAATTTGTTTATGGGACGTGGCTCCGGCCAATTTCACTTTGGGTTGATTTCATCTTAATTGATTTGATTGAATGCACATAAATTTATACATATATCTCTCCTGCGCTTAGTACGACTAACATTTTTAAACAGAAAAACCGTTTTTTTTTTTTTAAATTTATGAGATTTCGACCTCTGTCCCTAATTTGTGAATCAAATGCTAGAAAAAGCGGGCATCTTTTCAGATAGCTCAATGTATAACCTTTAATTTTGCATTTGATTTTTTTTAAAAAAAAGGGTCCTTGTAGTGAATTATTTTTTTGTGCACTTTTTAGTCCAAAAAAAACCACAGTGCGTCGCAAGGGAAATATAGCATAAACACCTGAAAGATTGATATATGGAACAGCGAAAACCATTAAAAAATTTTAATTTATACATATAAGTATCAATAACAATAGTTACTCATGATATTGCTACTTCGTCTCTCAGTTTTTTAGCGCTTGTTCTTTTTTCAACAAGACACCACGTTTCTTCTCACATCCAGTGCTTCTGGTTCGAGGTCGGAACCAAAGTATTTTTTAACTGGAGTTTAATTAAGAAAGCAGCCTTAGCGGCATTCCACGATATTTTAATGTTTTCATCACAATCGATGAAATAGTGAAAGCTATCCAAAGCATGAAAAACAACAAGTCCGCCGGTATAGATCAAATAACAGCTGAACTGCTAAAGGCATGCCCCATAACATCAGCTAAAATTCTCCATCCTCTGCTCACCAAAATCTGAAGCGAAGAGCATTTGCCAAAAGATTGGCTACATGGCATGTTAGTCAAACTGCCGAAAAAAGGTGACCTAAGCGAGTGCCGAAACTATAGAGGCATTACCTTGCTCTCAGTACCATCAAAAGTATTGACGAAAGTGCTTCTGAATAGGGTAAACGAAAAACTTGATTCGACCATTCGAAAGTAGCAAGCAGGATTCCGGCGAAACCGATCATGCGTGGATCAAATCAACACCCTCAGAATAATTGTCGAACAATCATGCGAGTGGCGTGCTGCACTTCAACTTGTCTTCGTAGACTATACACTGCCTTCGACAGTGTCTCCCGAGAAAACATCTGGGTTTCACTGCAACGAAGAGGTATTGCCGCAAAGCCCATAAGCTTAGTACGTGCACAATATGAAGGCTTTAAATGCAGTGTGTTACACAATGGGTTGTTGTCACCGACATTCACCACTAATTCAGGCGTACGGCAGGGGTATTTACTATCACCATCACTCTTCCTTATCGTTCTTGATAATATCCTGGATAAAGCTCTTAATAAGGCCAAAAGGGGTATCCAATGGAACTTTACCGAACATCTGGAAGACATCTACCTCTGGAAGACATCTACCTGGACGACATCTACCTCTTATCGTCCAAACACTCAGATTTGCAAAGCAAAATTGAAGACCTTGTCTTGGAATCACAAAAGGCCGGCCTAAAAATCAACGTATCCAAGACTAAAAGCATGAAGCTAAACGCAAGCAATGACATCACGTTTAAAGCTGGCAGTGATGACATCGAAAACGTCGATTGCTTCACGTATTTAGGCAGCATTATCTCCATGGATAGTAGAGCAAAAGTGGATATCAACTCAAGAATAGCAAAAACAAAAGGCGCGTTTGCTCAACTGAACAAAATATGGTCTTCCGTTATATCCATCAAAACGAAAGTGCGCATTTTTGATTCGAATGTGAAATCGGTTTTGTTATATGGGTGCGAAACATGGCTTGTTACTGAACAACTAACGAATGAGCTGCAAGTATTCGTCAACAAAAACTTAAGGCGTATACCAGTGCTGGATTAACCATTAGGCCAGACTAGGCCATGGCCTAGGGCCCCCGACGAGCAGGGGCCCCCACGAAAATCTAAGCGCTAAAATATTTAATCGGCTGATTAAAAGAACTAGCTCACAAAATTTGGCAAATTTAAGTCCAAGCATGCTTTGACAACAACAAATCAATAACAAAATTAGAATTCCCAATGCTCGATCGCAACGAAAAAGGCTTCAACACACTTGAGTTAAGCTGCATGAAACTGTTGTTGTTGTTTTAAACGTCACAAAACCATTTGATGCTTGGCCGTTTTGCAAAACTCATTTGGTCGGTTTTCTTGATAAAAAAAGAACGTTTTTTTAATTAGTGACAAATCGAGATGTTGTTTTATGTGAAAAGTTTTTAAAAGATGAACGTCGTTGTAATATTTAAAAGAGATGTCGAAAGATTATTTTATAAAATACTATACTGTTAATTTTGTAAAGTCAAAAAAAATATTTGTCAGAAAAAAAACTATTTTGATTGTTTTATTGTGTTTAAAACCTTCGTATGATATCAATAAGCTGGTTAAGGGGTTTGAACACTGTAAACGTTTCAGGTGGTTTATATTTTATTAATTAAGAAAAATTGGCTTGACATATAAATATAAAACTTTGTATAAGGACTGCGTTCGAAAAAATTGTCCGACACATTTTATCCAATAACTTGTTTTCAAATTACTCAATTTAAAATTTTTTTTTCGCAGTAGGCTTTGAATTGAATGTACCAAAACTATGGTTTTCAAATTTGGTCCCTAGTCAGTCATATTTACTTCAAAATGGTAAACGAGCTATAAGTTCAAAAGTCCATAATAAAAATTTTTGAAGACTACCCGCGGTAAACTACTAATAGAATTGCTCGGAATAGCAAAATTGATGTGAAATTGGTATCAAGAGTTTTTAAAAAATTTAAGGAAGACTTGGATGTCTTTCGAAAGCCAGGTTCCGCGAAAGAAAAAGGCATTCGCGACCAAAACAAAACGAAGAACTTCGTCACAATTTTAAAGAGAAACCCAACATTTCATGCAGAAAACTGGCACAGAAGGTAAAGTGTTCCGAGTTTTTAGTTCGCAAGGCCAAAAAGGAGGTTTGTTTGAAGACGTTTAAGGTACAAAAAGTGTCTGACAGAAATGCTATGAAGAACACGAAAGCAAAAACAGCACGGCATAGAATTAAAAATTAATTTTTTCCCAAAATTTTGAATGCTGCATCATGGACGACGAAACGTATGTTTTAGCCGATTTTGCGCTGCTTCCTGGCCAAAAATTTTACACTGTAGACACGCGGGGGAATGTGTAGCAGTCGAAATTTCCTCGTAAGTTTTTGGTTTGGCAAGCAAACTGCAGTTGTGGCAAAAAGAGCAATTCTTTTTTAATCACTGGAACATTAAACTCCGAATTCTATATTAAGGAATGCTTGGAAAAAAGACTTAAGCCTTTCCCACGAAAGCATGAAGTTTCCACTTTCCTTTGGCCAGACTTAGCATCTTGTCATTTTAGTAAAATAGCCTTGCAGGGGTACTCAAGAAATAATGTGATTTTGGTGCCTCGTGAAGTAAGTCATGCAAACTGTCCAGAAATCTGGTCAATTGAAAAATTCTGGGCTTTGGTCAAAAAGAAGATAAAGGCTACAAAAAAAGTTGCCAAGGATGCTACAAATTTTTGCATGTAGTACTAACTTCAATTAATACATATGCAAAGTTTTATATTTATATGTCAAGCGTATTTTTTTTAATTAATAAAATAAAAACCACCTGAAATTAAAACGTTTACAGTGTTCAAAATCCTTAAATTCTTTAAATGCATAAACAAAGATTAATTTTACAATTATTAAAAAAAGAGGGCCCCAAAATTTGAATGGCCTAGGGCCCCCATTTGTCTTAATCCGGCACTGGCGTATACTAAAGGATTGGTGGCCTCGCACTATATCAAATGCCGAGTTACATCAAAAATGCAATCAGAGGGCTATAGCAAACGAGGTCAAGCTGCGCAAATGGTGATGGATTGGTCACATTCTTTTTAAAAGAAAGGGTACCTCTCAATAACATACAAAGGATTTTACTGGACCGAACAATTAACAAAAATGTTAAATTTTATTATTTTTATCAATATTATATTGTATCACAAAATTTTTAGCCCTTTCAGACTAAAATCGGATGAAAAAATATAGCTCTATTGTAGATTTAGTGAATGAACAGATGAAATTTTGGTTCTGTCAATTTCCAAAACAGTAATTTAGTGGCTTATTCACCGAATCTAGAATAGAGCTGTCATTTTTCATGCGATTATTGTCTGCAAGGTCTCGAAATTTTTGTAATGAAATATGTTATTGATAAAAATAATAAAACTTGAACTTTTGTAATTTTTCGGTCTCGAAAAGTCCTTTGTATGTTATCGAAAAATATCCTTACTTGAAACGCTTATAACTCGGAAATTAAGGATCCAAACGTATAACTTGTTGATAATAAATTTGACTATCCAAATCCGTTTACAAGTTAATTTTACTAGTTGTTTTTGTTTTATAGCTTTAAGTAGATGATAAAGCAGTGATTTTTTCACTTTTGAGCAAGGATAACTCAGGATTCTGATGTTGTACAATAGAAAAGTTATTATATTAAAAACATAATAAATAGCCTTTAACTACACATTTACCCCTGCGGGTAAATGGTCAGAATATGCCCGAGGTAAGCATGCCTGTCGTAAGAGGCGCCTTAAAGCGGGTGACCAGCCAGGGTGTGGAAGGGCGTAGCGTTGGACAGCGTTGCGCCTTGAAAGAAAACCCACAATGCCCGTAAGTGGCACTGACAAGGTGAGTCGATGCCGCCTTAAAATAAGCATCTTGTCAAAGTCAAAATCCTGAAGCGTCTGACCCAGAGTGGGCGGCTCCCAGGTCAGCGTCTGTTCCAGATTGGGCGGCTGAAATTAAAAGTGAATTTGGCCACTATATTTGCAGCGCTTGCCGGATCCAGCTTTAAGCTTATAACTTACTGCGTGGGGCGTTGCCGAGAAGATTATACTAATGAAGCATGGATCGAAAAACGATGGAAAATAACTCTCCAAGTGGTACCCACCAGAGTGTGGTTAATCCACCTGCCTCGGCAGCATGCACATCGGATTTGGAGGTGCAAGAAACATGCATAGTTAGGAATGATTCTCCTATAACTGGAACCAATATGGTTTCTCAAAATTTTAAAATCCTTTCGATGAAAACTCGAACACGCATCGGCTCTTGGAATGTCCGAACTCTAAATGAACCAGGCAAAATACACCAAGCCGTTAGAGAACTCCACAAATTCAACGTTGAGAAATTGGGATTAAGCGAGTGTAGATGGAACGGTGCCGGCGAATATGTACTTTCTGACGGCGAAAAATTTCTATACTCCGGTAGAGCGCAAAATGACATAAACAGGGATGGAGTTGGATTTTTGTTAAGTAAAACTGCAGTAAAGGCAGTTATGGAATGGAAACCTGTAAACGAAAGGCTCATTTGGTGCAGATTTCGAACCCCGCAAGAAATATTACCATCTTTCAAGCATACGCGCCCACCGAGTTGGCAGAGAGAGAAACCAAAGATGAATTCTACAGCCAGCTCGCCGCAGCAATAAACAGTGCTCACAAAAACGACATCATAATGGTTATGAGCGATTTGAATGCCAAAGTAGGCTCAGAAAACCTTAACCTTGAGCACGTTATATCCACCAAAACGAGAGTGCGCATTTTTGATTCGAATGTGAAATCGGTTTTATTATATGGGTGCGAAACGTGGCTTGTTACTGAAGAACTAACGAACAAGCTGCAAGTATTCGTCAACAAATGCTTAAGGCGAATACTAAAGGTTTGGTGGCCTCGCACTATATAAATGCCGAGCTACATCAAAAATGCAATCAGAGGGCTATAGCAAACGAGGTCAAGCTGCGCAAATGGAGATGGATTGGTCACACTCTCTGGAAACCACACAGCGAAGTTTGTCGCCAGGCTCTTGAGTGGAATCCACAAGGCAGTAGAGGACGTGGTAGACCCAAAACCAACTGAAAGAGGTCGCTGGAAAAGAAAATCCAAGAATCGGGAAAGTCGTGGCAAGAGATTAGTCATCGCAAGGGATCGTGACAAATGGAGAGATTTCATATTGGCCCTATGCTCCTCCTAGGAGTGAAAGGAGAATACATACATACACATCTATATACTCAAACTTCATATCAAAATGGGGTTATCGTGAATCAAGATTCTGGGGGAATTTTCTAAGACTGCAGTGCATTTTCCATTGCAGTTTAAGAAAATTCCCGGGAATCTTGATTCACGATAACCCCCAATATGTTTTTTTGATAAAAGTGCCACGTCTGTGACATTTTTGTAATTAATGGCTCATTGCACGCTTTTGAGTTTAAAGATTTTTCCGAATCTGTGAATGGGGTTTCATTTGTACAAACCCCGAAATCGTAGCTGATCATCTCCGCGAAATATCGCAAAAATACATATCCCATATAAAATAACAAAAAAAAATTAAGAAAAAAAAAAAAACAGAACAAATAAATATAAAAATAGTAATGTTCAATGCACATATTTTGCAATGCTAAATAAATCCGAATCCGGTCTTAGAATTGCTGCATCTCATACGGTTTTTGAGATATCTTAGCCTAAACAAGGAAAAAATACCTTTTTTGCTATATTTTGAAGCTATATAACTAGAATATAGACCAATTATACGTAGAATCCAATACAGTACAATATCTCAAAGTTCTCAGTTTTTTCTTTAAAACCTAATTTAAATTATGTCAATATCTTTATTTTTCTCGGAGATATCCTAACCTAAAAAGCTAAAAAGTGCAAAAAATATGTTTTTTCATTATTTCAGTCTATGATATTTCGGAGAAACATAAAGCTATTGACATAATTTAAATTAGGTTTTAAAGAAAAAATTAGAACTTTGAAATATTGTATTGGATTCTACGTATAATTGTTCTATATTCTAGTTATATAGCTTCAAAATATAGCAAAAAAGTTATTTTTTCCTTGTTTAGGCTAGGACATCTCAAAAACCGTATAAGATACAGCAATTCTGGATTTGGATTCAGCATTGCAAAATTCATTAAAAATAACTATTTTTATATTTGTTTGTTGTACTTTTTTTCATTTTTCTTTTTTTTTTTTTTTTTATATGGGATATGTATTTTTGCAATATATCTCGGAGATGATCAGCTACGATTTCGGGGTTTGCATTTTTCAGACCACTAAACTAGTACATATGAAAACTCATTCACAGGTTTTCATCAAACCTACCGACTGTTCAAGAGCACCGTGTAGGGTTATGTATGCAAAACCTACAGTGCGATGTTTGTGACCATAGTTTTTTAAAAAACCTGTTTTTGTAAATAAGCTGCCCTATAAAATGCAAACAAATTTTTCGCGGAAGCGTCTTAACATGATAAGCTTTGGGTAACGGATAGTAATCAAAATTAACACATGTGTATCGCAGCCTATTGACTGATACAGTAGTACCATGCAGTAGTTACATAATGCTTTCAAGAAATCTATTTTTTCTAAAACTCGAGGACAGATTTGAATTCGAAATTGGATTATCTCGAAAAATGATTTCTGTATAGCATTTTGCAACTTTTGCTTATATGGGATATGCCACGCCCCACAGAGGTCCCAAAGTGTGTTTTTTATATCAAAATTTGTTGCCCGCTTGGGGACGTACTGTAGAAAGATTTCAATGATGGGGGCTTATAGGTAATTGAACAAGGAAAAAATTAAGCCACCGCTTTTCGGAAAAAAAATCGTTTTAAGCTCTTTTTTGTGGGCTCAAACTCGAAAACGGAAAATTTTCAGAATTCTACTATTCGCAAACCAATCATCTGATTTTTATAATTTTTTTAATGGGTAGACACTTTGCCCGTTGAGGTATTTGAAAACGTATTTTTTCAAAATTCCCTCGGCTTCGTCCGGTATATTAAAAACCTTAATAACTCGAGAACTTTTGTTTCGATTTGAGTGTTTTTTTTTTCTGTGGATAGGTATGTTGCCTAATAAAGTCCTGTTATAAAATTTTTTCAAGTCTTTCGGCAACGTCCGTGATATTAAAAATCTTAATAATTCGGGAAACACTGAACTGATTCCGGTAAGGTTTTGTAAAATTTATTTTTTCAAAATTCCTTCGGCTTCGTCCGGGATATTAAAAGTCTTAATAACTCGAGAAACATTGAACCGATTTGGTTGAATTTTTTTAATGTGCATATACGTTGTCCGGTACGGTTTTATTGAATTAATTTTTTCAAAATTCCTTCGACTTCGTCCGGTAAATTGAAAAATTTTGATAAATCGGGAACAATTATTCCGATTTGAATGATTTTTGTTTTTTGATAGGTAGATATATTTCCTAGTAAAGTCATGCCATATGCACTTTTCCGAAATTCCTTCGGTGACCTCCGCGATATTAAAATATACAATAAATTACACCTCGTTTCCTAACTTTTGAATAAAGGAAAGAATTCAATAGAATACGATATTTGAATAATAAAAAAAAATTCATAAAATCTTTTTTAATTTTTTGATATCCCACACGTTGCCGAAAGAATTTTTGAAAAGGGTACATTATAAAACTTCACTAGAAAACATGCATCCACCAAAAAAAATTCACCCAAATCGGTTCAATGTTTTTCGAGTTATTAAAATTTTTCATATCCCGGACGAAGCCGAAGAAATTTTGAAAAAATAAATTTTACAAAACCTTACCAGGCATCGTATCTAAACACTAATAAATCACCTCGTTACCTAACTTTTGAATAAAGGAAAGAATTTAATAGAATACGATATTTGAATAAAAAAAAAGTTCATAAAAACTTTTTTAGTTTTTTGATATCCCAGACGTTGCCGAAAGAATTTTTGAAAAGGGTACATTATAAAACTTTACTAGAAAACATATGCATCCACCAGTTATTAAGAGTTTTAATATCCCGGACGTTGCCGAAAGACTTTTGAAAAAATTTTATAACAGGACTTTATTAGGCAACAAGCCTATTCACAAAAAAAACCACTCAAATCGATACAATAGTTCTCGAGTTATTAAGGTTTTTAATATACCGGACTAAGCCGAGGGAATTTTGAAAAAAAAAAAAGTTTTTTAAAACTTCAACGGGCAACGTATCTACCCATTAAAAAAAATCATAAAAATCAGATGATTGGTTTTTGAATAGTAGAATTCTGAAAATTTTCCGTTTTCGATTTTTCGAGTTTGAGCCCACAGAAAAGAGGTCGAAACGATTTTTTTCTAAAATGCGGTGGCTTAATTTTTTTTTTTTTTTTTTGTTCAATTACCTTTAAGCCCCCATCATTGAAATCTTTCTACAGCACGTCCCCAAGCGGGCAAAAAATTTTTATATAAGAAACATGCTTTGGGACCACTGTGGCCCCTCTTGTCCGAGTTCACCTAGTTTTTGGTCAGAGCTTCCGCTTACCGTCCTTAGTATTTTTGTGCATTCTCGTGGAAAATATTCCTAAAGTAGCATTATGAATATATTTTTTGTATGGGCGGTAGGCGTGTCCGTTAACCGATTATGCTCATTTTCAATCCCTAACTTTTACGGCAAAGCTACTTTACTAAATTTCATCAAATTATCTTGATTAGTTTTTCCGTAAAAAATATTTTCTCAGACACCCAGCCAGCCAGCCAGACAGACGGATATGGCTATATCGACCCAGGAGGTGACGCTGATATAGAATATATAAGGAGTGACTTTTCAGAAGGGCTTATAACCAAAATGTTATGGCAAAAGTAATATCATAATATTAATTGCCTGATCCTTTGTAATAAATTAATAAAATTAGGTTCTGTTTTCACGAAAAGTTTACTTGATGGCGTGAAATTAATGACATTTAGTTAAAAAAAAATCAGATTTATGCAATAACCGATTATTATGCAAATAATGTGTATGACATTATTTTTGCCTCGTTTTGGTTATAAGCCGTTTTGAAAAATCACTCTTCATATAAACTTTTCTATACCTGCCACGCCTCCTTCTCTGCATTACAAACGGAAGGACGAAGTAAACATACCCTGGATGTAGGGTATAAAAAACAAATAAGTAATATTTCATTATATGAATGGGTTTTTTTGAAATTGAAATAAGTCCATAACGAGGCGAAAGAGATATCATAAGAGATGAGATGGCTATTGTTTTTTCAAAAATGAATAAAATTGGGTTTTGTTTTCACAGAAAGTTTAGTTAAAAGCCTTCCACACTATCTCACATTCCGTTAATACATGTCATTGCAAAAGTGTGACAGTTTTAGAAATGTTCATAAAAATTTTTTGTATGCAGACATGTCAAATTGAGCTCAGACCGACTGTCAAACTTTGTTTCCACACTATTATACTTCGCATCCCATAAATTTGGCATGTATAAACAGAATGTGAGATAGTGTGGAAGGGCTTTTAATGGTGTAGAATTGATGGCATTAAGTTAAAAAATAATATCGGTCAAATACCGATTTTTATGGCACATAATCTGTAAGACATTACTTTTGCTTCGTTCTAGACTTATTCCACTTTCAAAAAAATACCCATTCACATAACGAATTTTGGAAATTCAACCGCACAGTAAAACTCTATAACAACATTTTCCTAGAATACATTTACTCATTATATCCTGTTTTAATGGGTATTTTTGACACTTTTTCCAGAAAATATTCTACAAAAATATTTTACGAAAAATTTTATTAGGGGACGAAAAATTCTTAAAACTTAAGAAAAATTAATCAAAAATGTAATAAATATACAATTTGAGAATGATTTTAACGAAATTTTATAGCAAATATTGTTTAAGTGCATACTGACTCTGTTTTAGTTGTCATTTTTGTATCTTTTTAAAAAAAGGAGAAAAAATAACGCCATATGTGGGGATGTAGAGGATTAAAAAAATATTTTTCGTAATATCCTGCATAAGTTTGCTGAACACACGATACACCTCAGATATATGGATAATCTTTATATAAATAGGCAAAAGAAATCGGTTCAGTCCCTGTTTCTATACCTAAATCTTAACCGATTTGCATGATTTTTTTTTTTTTTTTTTTGTTCGAAAGGTTGTGACGAGGAGCAGTGCATAGGATTAGGATTCCCTATATGCAAAAAAACGCTCTCAAGGCTAAACCACTACATTGATTTTTATGAAATTTGGTATGGAGTGCAAACCATGTGTAAACGATCAATAAATTTGTTCATGGAATCCGATTTGACTATAAATTGGCATAAGCAATAGTTACATAATGGAAAACATGGCTACCAAATATTTTTTCAAAATTTAAAAAAAATGTCGGAGATATGGGACTTTGACATTTTTAGGTTAGTTTTTTCTGAGAAGCTATAGCTTTAGTTGCATTTATCCAACTCTCAATTTTATGGTGTCAAATGATTTGTCTTGAAACAGGCTTTAAAATAAAAATTAGAAAAAATTATTTTTCATATATATTGCTTACACTGAAAAAAAAAAATTTAAATTGAGTTTCCCAAAATACGTCATTTTTGATATTTTTTATTTTTCTTGCAATAAAAGCTACAGGTGTAATTTACCAGTCCTCCAAAAATTGGAGTGGGCCTGCCAGTGGTTCTCCAGAAAAACAATAAAATGTAGTATCTTCCGCAATTTTTCAGTACATTTTTTCAATTCAAAATTTTTAATAAAATTTAATTTTCAAATGCTGAAGTAAGTTTATTGACTGTTTTTTTGCTTGTATAGTACCAACGCACTTTTTTCAAATTAAAATTATCGCTTAGTTAAAAATTTCAAATTCAAAAAAGTTTAAATGAAAAATTGCGGCAGAAGCCACATTTTATTGTTTTTCTGGAGAACCACTGGCAGGCCCACTCCAATTTTTGGAGGACTAGTAAGTTATGTACATCTGTAGCTTTTTTTACAAGAAAAATAAAATATATCAAAAATGACGAATTTTGGGAAACTCAATTTAAAATTTTTTTTTCAGTGTAAGCAATATACATATATATATAAAAAAATAATTTTTGCTAATTTTTATTTTAAAGCCGGTTTCAAGACAAATCATTTGACATCATAAAATTGAGAATTGGATAAATACAACTTAAGTTATAGCTTCTTAAAAAAAACTAACTTAAAAATTTCAAAGTCCCATATCTCCGCCATTTTTTTAAATTTTGAAAAAATATTTGGTAGTAATTTTTCTCACTATGCCAATTTATAGCCAAATCGAGTGCCTTCAAAAAAATCTTGATCGTTTTGAAATGGTTTAAACCATGGAGATATGATAGGATTTAAGTGAAAAACGCTCTCCTGGCCAAACCACTGCATCCAACGCTAAGAAACGATAAAATGATTTTATGTTTTTAGTATACGGTGTCACGCCCCTAAATTGAAAAAACGCTCTCACGGCTAAGCCATTGCATCGATTTTTATGAAATTAGCACTATGGAACGATAACATAACTATTATCACGGCATTGATTTTTATAAATTTTGGTATGGGGATATGATGAACAGGATGGAAAGATATCAAAAACTTTTTGTTCTTTAGTAGGAAATACACGCCTCTAAATGGAAAGCACACTATTGCTGCTGAACCGAGTTTTATGCATGCAAATAACCTGAACCCTAAGGAAGAATATTAAAAGCTTTTTGAGTTTTATCGACCATGGAAGGGTATAAAAACTTTTTGCTTTATAATCAAAATCGAAATGGTCGAATTTCGGCCACAAGGCGAACTCTAGTATAGTTAAATATGTCGATTTAATACAAATACGTGTATGCTTTATTTTTGTTATTTTTTTAAAAATTTCAAAAATCGATTAAAAAAACTGACGTGCTGGAGGAAAACGACGAGAAATGAGTGTGTTTTTAACGTCTATTTTAAGAATTTTTTGGAATTTCTCATGTGTATAAAATTGTGTAGTTCTACAATTTAATTATATTTTTGATAGATCAGCGTTTTCTTCTTACTTGTAACCACTAGTGAAGAGATTTGAAAGTTTCGCTTCGTAAATCGCTATAGATGCTAAATTATAACATTTTGCCGCATATCAATATCAGCTATTAAGTATAGAACTAAATTTACTTACCTAAATGGCCAAACCGTCCTGAGCGACCAATCCGATGCAAGTATGTCTCAGCCATGCGCGGAAAGTCAAAGTTAATAACAACATTTACCGCTTGGACATCAATTCCGCGAGTAAATAAGTCTGAACAAACAAGATTTCTACACAAACCTTGCCTAAAATCATGGAATACTCGATTTCTGTGAGCTTGAGCCATTTTCGCATGAATATAATAACAACAGTAACCAAGTTCTGTTATTTTCTTTGCCAAAAGTTCCACTCGTTGCGTTGAGTTGCAAAATATTATAGATTGGTTAATTTGCAGCTTAGAAAATAAGGTGTTCAAACAATGAACTTTTTGTCTTTCTTGCACAAAGGCATAGTACTGTGTTACACCCTTTAAAGTAAGTTCCTCCATCAAATTAATTTCGTATGGTTCACGCAAATGTTTTTCCATAAAATTCTTCACGGTTAAGGGAAACGTTGCTGAAAATAAAAGTATCTGTGGATCCTTTGGTAATTTCATTATAACATGATCCAGCATGCCTTGGAAGTCAAGAGATAACAGTTTGTCAGCTTCATCTAGCACGAGAATTTTACAGTGTGACATATTAGCAACTTTTTTATCCATCAAATCTAAAATGCGACCAGGAGTAGCTATTATCAGTTGTACTAAAAAAAATATAATTGAGAAAGTTTAATACGAATTCAATAATAATTTTTATTTATGAAAAATTTTTATTTCTTTAAAAAACTTGCTATCTTGTTCACTTGTGTTTTGTTAAAAAAAAAAAAAAAAAAAAAAAAAAATGTTTCATACATACATGCTGTTATCGAAATTTTAATTGATCTATAAATTGATATATACTAGTGAATTATTGAAATTTTTATTGATTTTTCGCTTTAAGTGAATATATATTATTATGCCAAGTCCACTTTTTTTTTTCATCAATCTGAGAATGTATGCAGATTGATGAGAAACTGATAATGTAAACACTCATCATCTATTTGTATTGACAATCTGTTCGCCGAAAAACAAAATGTTTTGACTTTCTGCTGTATTGATGACTTTATTGATGGGTGGGTTGGCTTTTAAACGCAATGAAAAATTTTCAGTACACTTTTATGGTGGAATTAGCCAAGAAGTAGCGTTTCGTAACGTGACGTCTGTCAAAATCTATCAAATGGCAGAAGCGTGTAAGCGATTAGTGAAATCGTAAAGTAGCGGTACGCAACTAGCGCTTCCCCAAAATTTTGCATTGGTACTGCGTATCGTTCAGATAATGACTGCACTACACGCTACAGTGATCATGTTGAAAGGTTGTTTGATACTTATCAAAACTTGATTTTCATCGCTGACACAAACATTGACTTATTGAAGACTGATCCTGTAACTCAGTACTATAAAAATGTCATTGAAAGTTCTGGAGCACTAGAGTCACGAGTGACACAGCTACTGTCATAGATCACGTTGTAACTACATAATTTACATTTGGACAATTACAAATTTCAACTTACTTTACATGATTTCGCACGGCTTGATCATAAGGTACTGCACGAGAGTGTCAATAAAATTAAAGTAATGCCTATTCCTATGCGAGAACCAGCGGTAAATGTATTTGATTGTAACAAATATTATGACACAGTAAGTAACTTGTTGGTGCAACACGATGTTAGCACAGTTGAAGATCTTGCACGGCTGTTAACTGAAGCTAAGGAGGATAGCACTAGAATAAGACTGGTTAAAACGAGAGGTCACGACTGGATCAACCAGCGAGTAATTAACGCATTAAAACTAAGAGACAAACTTAAATTTAAACTCAAATTTAAAAAAAATCCACATAATCCTACACATGAAAATAACTTTAAAAGAGCAAAAACTTTGTTACGGCACTTATACGGAAAACAAAGCAAGAATCCTTCAATTCCTCAATTAAAAAAGCAGCTGGCAATGGTAAAAAATTATGGGATACAATTAATACGTTTGTACTAAACAAGCCATGTAAGTCATCAAATCAAATTTCAAAACTAACCGTTAATGGGTGCACAATAATCAACCGGCAAGAAATCGCGAGCTATTTCAACTTATATTTTAACTCAATTGGCAGCAACTTGTCCAATGCGTTAACTGCTCCCCATGCAGCTATAAGAAATGGTATCAACCTCAACTCAATGTTTTTGACGCCAGCAACGAATGATGAGGTCCTAAATATTATCTTGTCATTAAAAGACGGTGCAGCTCCTGGTGATGATGGAATTGCTGCTAAGCATATAAAATCAATATGTCACTTGGTTGCTCCAGTTCTCAAAAACTTAATTAATGCTATGTTCAACACGAAAGAATTCCCTCAATTTTGAAATGTACTATAATAGTACCTATTCATAAAGGCGGTAAAAACGATGATGTCAACAATTATCGGCCTATCTCTATATTGAGTGTTTTAGCTAATATATTTGAAAAGGCTCTGAACAGAAGGATGGTGTCATTTATTAGCAGTACAGTGAAGTTTGACCCATACCAGTTTGGATTCCAAAATCACTGTAACACTGAAGCAGCGCTAGATGCGAAAAAATATGTAGCAGCAGTATTCAAAGTGTTACCAATTCAAAAGACTATATTTTTAGTTTCCATGCACAGATTTTATTGATCAAACGCTATAATTGTTGGAAAATGTTCAAATTTTAAGAATCTACTTGAGATTTTCGATATGGCCACCTCTGGCCTTAACTATGGCCCGTAGACGGTCGAAGAACGAGTCGCTTGCTGCACGAATTTGATTTTGTGGAAGTTTGCGCCATTCTCGTTGAAGGGCCACTTTTAGCGCATCAACGCTCTGGTATTTTTTAGTCAAGACCTTCCTGTCCAACATACCCCAGATTGAGAAATCCAGCGGATTCGCATCAGGCGAATTTGAGTGCCATTGTTGAGCAGAAATGAAGCTAGGAACGGTTTTTTCTAACCATTATTGATTCACACGAGCTTTGTGCGACGGTGCCGAGTCTTGTTAGAATGTCCATGGCTTGCGACCGAAATGTTTGCGTGCCCACGGTAGTAAAGCACCCTCCAACACTGATTCACGATACACCTGGGCGTTTACTTTGACGCCAGCGGCCAAAAAAACGAGTGGTGAGCGCCCATCAGCAGTCACTGCAGCCCAAACCATCACATGCGGTGGTGCCTGCGTCCTGGTGGCCAAACGAACATTCAAATTTTCGTAGGACCTCTCTGTCAAGTAAACCCGATCATTTTGTTTGTTTACATACTTATTGCTGGATACAGTAATTTTTCTCATCAGAGAAGACAATTTGTGACAGATTTCCGGCGGCGTGCAAGCGCAACAACTCCTTGGCTCTATCGAGCCTAACTGTGAGATCATGCGCCTTTTGGAACTTGAGGGCCTTTTGTCCGAGCTTGTTTGACAATATGTGTTGCATTCGTTCACGCGATATTTTCAGCTCGGCAGCCATTTGTCTGCCACTGCGTCTCGGATTTCGCTCAATTCTGGCCTTCACCTTTCGAACCATTTCTGGTGATGTTGCAGTTATTTTCCGACCACCACCATGTCGTTTGGCAACGCTGCCGGTACCATTGTAACGTGTTATGGTCCTATACACAAACATTTTATTCACTTTTAAATGTTTCAGCTCACGAACAATTGCTGGTTGCGATTTTCCAGCCAAATAAAGAGCAATCACACTATTACGTTTGAATTCCATTTCGAAAATTTTTTATTTTCAATAAATTGACGCGCAAATGCTTTTGGTTACTTGTTGACAATAGAATGAACCAACATCATGCCAATTTTTAGACAGCTGTCATGTTCCATCTGTCAGATAAGTCTATCTGAAGTTGGTAATAGTTCGAATCAGCCACCCTGTATTGATATGAAAAAAGCTTTTGACACGGTACAGCACGATATCGTGCTAGAAAATCTCTCGGATCTGGGTATTAGAGGTTTGGGCAATATGCTATTTAAAAGCTACCTGTCTAATAGATCGGTTAAAACTAGAATTGGTAATGTGTTTAGCCAAAGTGAATTGCTGGAGTGTGGGATACCACAAGGATCAAACCTTGGCCCAACTCTGTACCTGCTATATATTCAGAACATGAAAAACGCAGGACTACATGCTTTTTATAACATATTCGCTTATGGCACGTGCTTATTAAGGCTGTAAACAACGATCTTCTGACATTTTCAAGGTGGGCTATTGGCAGTAAGTTGACTGTAAATGAAAGTAAAAAAATTTCATGATATTTAGCAACAAAAATAAGCAACCAATCAATCCTAAACTGCGTTTAAATAATGTAATACTTCAGAAAGTGATGTCTGTTAAACATCAGGGTGTGCTAATCGATAGCAAGTTGTCCTGGAGCGATCATGCAGAGTACCTTGTTAAAAAGGTAGTTCCAGTTGTTGGTGCAATCGAAAGATCTAAAGTAACCTTAAACCAGATTACGGCGAAATTGTTAATAAGTTCACATGTTTTAAAGCACTTCAAATACAATATTATAAACTGGTCATCGTTTTCTACTCCGAATATATGTGATCATTTTATTACAAAAGCCATCAAATCATTGTTCTGTTATAACAGACTTTAAAGTACTACTCTGGTGTATGAAGAAACGAAACTGCAACAGCTCAAATTGATCATCCCATTAGAAAAATAAAATTTGTACATAAAGTCATAAATCAAAATATAAAGCAAAATTTGCAAATTGAACTACGAGGCGATATTTCCAATAGAACAACGAGATCATCCCGCAATATACAAGTTCCGCACAGCAGAACGCAGAAACACTTCGAAAGCCTTATTCCTAGTGCGCTTAAGCTATACAACAAAATACCAACTGAAATACAGCAAGTTAGTTACTTCAACAAATTCACCAAGAAAGTAACTCAGTATGTAGTAGAACACAAAAGTGATTTTTATAATTTATATAGCAAAATATAATTAGGAAAATTATATATTAGTATATTAGTAAAACTAAAATTAAGTTATGCATTTAAATTCAACTAGTCCGAAATTGTGATAATTTAAACAATGTACAAAATATTTTATATAAAATTTGAAATTGTTATACGATGTCTAGTGACAATAGTCACTCATTAATATCCCAGCACCAGCTCTAAGCTGAAGGGATAAACTTAGTACCTAATTTATTGATTTATTGATCAAATGTTTTATGAAATAAATGAAAAATGAAAATGAAATGAACGTTGTGACCTGTTGAAATTAGATTTTTAAACGTCGCGCTTCGTTGTTAGATAAAATAAATTAAATTTGGATGTTATAAATGGAATTTTTTGAACAAATTAAAATTAAAATAAGTATGACAATGGATGCTTGTTTACAAAAACTGGAATTTTTCAAGTAATTTTTAAGTTGTAAGGTGACATTTCGAAGGTTGTCTACCGTTTTCACTAATCGATGCTACGTTGACAAGCAACCGTGACGTTACGAAACGCTACTTCTTGGCTAATTCCAGCATTAGTCAGTTAAGAAGATTTCAACGGGTGCACATCGTGTGGAAATGGCATGCAAATGTGATTTGTTTTTACATTTAGGCAGGCATCCATTGCCTTTCAAACAAACCAAAGATCAAGAAAAATAAGCACGGGCGGAGTACTCTGCCCTCATCAGCCGAAAGCGTTTGTAAGCGCTGGCCAAAATTCATTGCGTCTCGTTAAGCACATAAAGTAAGCAACCCCACACCATCCAAAAAAAGAGTGTGTGAGTGGTCAGAAGAGTCCAAGCGCGGACAGACTTAACTTAAAGTCTACCAACCCGAAGGTCGTCCAAAAACAGCTGTTGTACCAGAAAACGTCGATGCTGTGCGAAAACTACTTGAAGAAGATCGCCATGTGTAAGTCGTACGACCAAAGCATGTTCGAATAGAAAAAAGTATAATTAATTTTTGAATGTTCATCTCTTTGTATTAGTCGTATACGACTTTGTCTGATGCGACCAAAATATTTTGTTTTTGTTTCGTACAACTAATAAAAAGCGATGAATTATTGACATTGTTATGTTATAATTAAAAAATTATGCCAGCAATTGTATTTGTTTTCAATTATCTTTAATGTGATGAGTTATCCACTGCATATCGTTTCCTCAATTCTATAACTAGTTAACTCTGAAATTATCATTCTTGTAATAAGTGACCGGTGCTATTCTTCATTGTTTGGGCCAAAATCCTGCCCAACCAGAGTTCTCTAAAGTGGCACCATTGCAAAGTTATAAGAAAAAAAAAAAAAAAAAAAAAACAAGAAAAGTCGAAAATCTGATGTTCAAAATCTTAAAATTGAATTATCTAAAAACTATAAAATTGGTGTTACCTGCATAGTTGTAGTATTGAGGTGGCGATATAATACATCACATTAACAAATGTTGAAAAAAAATAAAATACAAATAAAAAAACATTTGTTTTAATAAATTACTAAAAAAGGCTGACTATTTTTTGTTTTAATGATTTGAAAATTAATAGTAAGGCGGAAATTAAGGCCCAATTGGTTTTGCCTAACCAGAACGTTTGGGCTAAGTGCGGAAGCCTAACGAGTCCCTAATTACGAATGCCTACTAGTTTAGGCCGTTATTTGGATAATATGGGGAACACCGTTACATCTTATATGAGGGCCTAGTTAGGCTCCCGCGATTGGCCCTAAAGTTCTGGTTAGGCAAAACCAATGGGGCCCTAATTGCCGCCAAACAAAATTTTCTAGTCGAGATGTGAATGTTCAGCGCAAACCGACATTATAAAGTATTCGCTCAATAGGTTGAAAATATGGTTATAAACCGGGCATACAATGGGTCCAACTACGGCCTAAGTTATGATGACTCCGGTCATCTCCAGTGCTCATCCATTTAATCTAAATATGTTGCTAAAACTATGAGAGAATTATACAATTTTTGACAGAAATAAAAAACTCTACCAATTTCGAGAACCGGACCCGTAAAAGACTTAGAAATTTTTAAAATATCTTTCTTTTAACCCTAATATCTTTGAAAATATTTAAGGGATTCAATAGAGCCGAGGTCCATGACATGATCAAGACAATTCGTGCCGCTAGTGGTTGAAATTGATTATATGTGTTGTGTATAGCTGTAATTATGTTTTTGAGTATGTAACAGTGCATATGTGAGTGTGTATATTTATGCATGTGTGAGGTGGGAGATGGGTATTGGCAAGAAAGAAAATGTGTTTTTTTTGATACAGGTAAATTTTTACCTCTTTCGTTTAAGTTTATTAGTGTCCGACCACTGCTTTTGACTTGCCTTTAAGTTTGGTCAGGTTTTACCGAAAAAGCACAATTTTTTTAACTACATATAAGCATACTCACAATATACTAATGGGGGTCTCAATCGGCTATAAAAACTGAAAAAGAAGCAATGTTGTAAGATTGTCTTATTGAGGACTGAGGGTCTCAAGCCCCCATAATCGGCTATAAAAACTGGAAAAGGAGCAATGTTGTAAGATTGTCTTATTGAGGACTGAAATAACAACAGAATAAGAGTTGGTACGATTATTTTTGTTCAGTGTTTCATAATTTTTAAAATTAGAATGAACCTTCGAACAATCGGCTTTGGATTTGGGCGAAAACTGACCTTTGGTCTAACCTTGATGTTTATATGTTGGCACATTTTTTCTGCTTCGATAACAGCTCAGCCGGGGCACGAGCAACATACTTTGACCATTATCCTGCATATATTTAACAGCTGCGCCTCTCCAAGCCCAGTAGGTACTTATTCGATGCTGCTATAGAAACAGAACCTGTTTGCTCTACGAAGTAAGCACAAACGACACGTCTGTAGGTTCATTGCGTTCAGAAACCATGAGCAGTAGTTGAGAAGAAACCGTTTGGAGATCAGATTTAAGAAAAAAATGTATGCCCACTTAACGTCAAAATGGGCCTCGAAAAGCCTAGTTGTACATCGTACTATCCGTCAATGATGCATAACAAAGGAAAAACAAAAAAAAAAAAACTCTTGCATAGACTTGCAAGTTCTTCTGGATGGGCATTAAAACGTAACGAACCAGCCTTCCAATAAATTCTTTTGTTTTTCGTTTATGCATTCTGATTTGTTTTCGTAATTTTTTTGGTGTTTCAGATAAATTAAATTTGCATCAAAACACAAGTTACCAAAATTTCGTGTTTTTAAGGTAATAATCATTTTTAAATATAAATAAAAAAAAAAAATTTCAATACCCTTTTGGTAGATCCTCAGTATGTCATCCTTTAAAATTGTACCACCTGTTGTAACCATTACTCGAATATCCAAATGCTTTGCTAACTCGATGCATATTTGTGATGTTTGAAGTGCTAACTCTCTTGTAGGTACCATAACAAGCGCTTGTATATAATCTTTCGAAGGGTCAATTTGTTCTAATACTGGTATGCAATACGCACCAGTTTTACCAGTTCCATTTTTGGCTCGTGCCAAAACATCCTTACCGCTAAGTGCAATTGGTATTGCGGCTTCTTGTATAGGTGAAGGTCTTTCCCAACCTTTTTCAAAAATACCCATCAATAGTTCACGCTTTAAGCAGAATTCTTCAAACTCATTTCCTCGAGTATCGGTGACATCCTGTAAAACAAAGATAAATTGATAAAAACGAATCGATTCTATTTTGTATTATTTTTATTTTATAAAAATTGTTTGAAGTCAACGGTAAAATGTGAATTTGAATATAGAAATGTGTAATCTTCGTTTAGATCAAGGGTGTCAGCGTTTTCAAATCACTGAGCCAATCGCATGCAGCGCAGTCAGCTCAAAATTTTGGCTTTTATAACAATTATTATTATTATTCGAATTATGACAATCAAAAAAACAATTCTTTGTTGTTTTTTCATGTCTAGTTTACAACAATAATATTTCAACAATTTTCAAAATTACTAAGAACTAGGACACACACACAAAGTAGGGGTATTCACGCGTTGATGCGCAATGCTCTTGCGTCGTTGCGGAAGTGCGGTTTGCGAAAGTTTGACATTTGTAAAACAACAAACACATTTCCGAAAATTTCGCACTACTTCTGCAATTTCTCAAGCTGGATATATTCACATTGAACGTTCAGGCGTTTGTGCGTAAAAGACTTGCATTTTCGCAACTGCGCATCAACGCATTAATACCCATATTGTTTGTTGTTTTTGTTTTTGATGCGACGTAGTCGTTGTTGTTGTTTTATGTTCGTTCGAGTTCGATTTTGTGTGAACGCAAAAAAGCAACAAAAACGCGAAATGTTGACGAGCCTCAAAAAAAAAAAAAAAAAAAAAATTATTTCTGTGAATGTTGTACAGAAATATTGATGTTGTTGGTCGAGCCAAAATTGAGGTTGATGTCAACCAGCGGTTTCAGCTAGCTCAGTTCCGGTTCCCTCTACACTCTTCTACCCTTAGTTCTACTGATCATTGGCTTATAGTCGTAAAAGAACATTGGGCGAAAATATGCTTAATTGCACTCGACTTTCAATCATCAAACAATCCAAATATGCCTGAAAATACACGGCGTGCCTTTACCCGTGTTAAATCGAACGTCGTAGCACATCAAATTTTTTTCCTGATTCAAATGATGCAAAAAAAAAATTTCACTCGTGACTCCTCGACTAAATTTTGAGATAACCCCTTTTCAAGTTGGGCCATTTTCCCATATAAAAATAAAACAAACATTTTTTCAACTGCAATAAACAAAAATAAAAGATGTGTTTTGCGATGCTAAACGCGAATCCGACCTCAGAATTGCTCTATCGTATATAGTTTTTGAGATTTTCTAACCTAAAAACAAAAAAAAAATCGTTTTTTGCTATTTTTGAAGCTATATAACTATTTTACATATAATTTATTTGTTAAATCTGGTTAAGGTACTTAGAAGCCCTAATCTTTTTATTTAAAACCTTATTTAAATTATTTAAATATTTTCATGTTTCTAAGAGGTATAGTTTAGTAGACCGAAATATTGAAAAAACGGGTTTTTTGCACTTTTTTGTCTTTATAGGTTAGGATATCTCTGAGCCAAAAAAAGATATCAAAATAGTTTAAATTAGGTTTTAAATACAAAGATTAGGACTTTCAAGTATTTTACCAGATTTAACGAAATTAAAATTTCTTTCATATTTTAAACATATTCAACGAACCGACTACTTTTAGCCGTATGCCGGCTCCCTGAAATAACGCCATAGGAAATAACGCCAGAAATTTTTTTGGAAATAACGCCAGAAAAATCTTCATACAAAATTCTGGCGTTATTTCCATTTTGTTTTGGAAATAAAGCCAAAAACTTTTCTGGCGTTATTTCCAAAAATTATGGCGTTATTTCCAAAAATAATGTAGTTTATAGAAAGGAAATAACGTCATAGGAAATAACGCCAGAACATTTTTTGGAAATAACGCCAGAAAAATCTGCATACAAAATTCTGCCATTATTTCCATTTTGTTTTGCTATTAAACTATAAAATTTTACACATACAAAAGTTGGTTTAAGTTTACTTTAGTACTACGATCTGTCGGAAGATCGTAACATCGCTTTTATAAAAATCGGTACAAGATTGGAACCCTTGAATGCTTAATCCTTGGATACTGTTATGATCTAATGTCGACCACTTAGTTTTGATTTATAAAGAGTTATTTACGTTTTTGTGCGACTGTCACAGCACAAATGTGAAATTGACAAGCAAATTTACTTGTATTCACCCCTTTTATAGGAAGAATATAAGTTCGTACTTTTGAAAAATAGGTCCTTCTTGTAATTTAGACATATTATTGCATAGCTGTCCTTTAATGTTTCTATTTGCATTCTACTTAATTCAAACAATATTTTGCCTGTAGAGCCTATATCAAATGGACAAGAACAAAAGAGGCAACAGACTTTTGGAAGTCCATAAAAGATCAAGATAATTTAACTAATTTGTATGAAGACAAACTGTCGCAATTGAAGCGTATGCAATTGGAAGGGAGGGGTAAATTAATATCGTTTTGGAGTCGAGTGAGTTTATATTTCTAAAATGGTTTTACAGCCCTAATACCTACGAATTTTACGTTCGTAATCACTTGAAGAAATCAGAAATATCTCCCGATATGATCTATTTTATGGGAAAACACTTGTTTTCAAAATGGTTACATTTTCGTATACATAAATGAATTTTTGTTTGCAGGGATTATGTTTCTCATCAAAAGAGATCCTGATAGTTTTTATCGTGTAATTCACCGAATCGGAGATTTTCTTGTTTTCATCATATGATAACAAATAACAGATGTTAGATTTGCAAACTATTCTATAAGATGAAATTTTTCAAAGGTTCCTTCCAAAAGTACAAAAGAAGCCTCGTCCATAGATATATGTTTACAAGATGTACCAACAACTTCAAAAATAGTTTTACTAGGTGAATAATCAGCTATTTCTGAAAAAAAAAATGGAAAAGGCTTTTAAAAAACAGGCTACAGAAAGAAATTCCAAATATAGAACCAATAAAAGAAAAGCTTTTCAGGAGAAAAAAAAAAAATGCGTGGAAGTGTTGGACATCCAAGAATTGAAGTAGACCAACCAGAATTACTAAATGTCATTACAAAAATATGTACCCACGGATCAGTTGCAGAATGAAAACTTAGAAACGAAAGCATAAATTATGCGAAGTCTATAAATGATTTAAATGAAATTCTACAGAAATATTACAATTTCACAATAAGTAGAAGTTCTTGCTATTTAAGATTACTTCCTCGTAGGTCCGACTCAATTGAAGGCAAAAAAAAACACGTTATAACGGTTCCAGTAAAATAAGCAAAACCGCAAGCTAATCTGCACAAAAATCACACTTATAAAGCTTTTGCACGTGCGACGGTTAATAGTTTAGAAGAAATTGCTTCGATGCTAGGGCCCAAAGAGATGGCTTTTATTAGTCAAGATGACAAAGCTCATGTGCCCATTTGTAAAACGGGAAACACTTTATCATAAAATGTAAATTTCCAAATATTATTTATAGATTTATTAATAAATACTTGATACTAACTCCCTTTTTCTTTGATTTCAGCTGCCAACAAACAAAGTCCTTTGCTGATGCATTTGAAATATCAAATACGACTCCCAGATCATGACTGAGTAGTTGCCCCATCCCATAAGCTAATACGTAGGCTGCTATATGGGCAATTCTCAGGAACCTTTTACTTCCGATCTGTACGATTACGATCTGTACATGGTAGCACGTGGACCTCAAAATTGGCGGGAATTCCATATATTTCTACAAAAAAAAATTTAATCCACATACTTGTTTATGTTTGAACAATATGTGCGCGGGCCAATATTCACAAAAAATCATTATTATTTGAATTAATACCATGCACCTTACGCGTTTGACATCAAAACTTGACAACTAGAAGTTAAAAGTTTCTGAGGAATGCCCATATATATTTCTGACCTAGGCAACACTAAGTTTTGAAGTACGACCATCATTTGTGTTGTTTACTGTGACTAAAAAAAAATCAATTTGGCAAAAAATGGAATTAACTCGTGAACATTTTCGTGCGATCATTTTTCACAACTTTCGACGTGGATTATCACGACAATAGTGCATCAATGAACTTATTAGCCTGATTCTGTGATTTCTTGATAAAATTTTTGTCAAGTAATTTTATCAAGATTTTTAAACGGTCAAGTTGGCTAAATTTGAATTGTATACGTTTTTATAACAATAAAATTTAGAAAATCAATTTTCAACATAGAGCTTAGCTCAGATAGTAGGATCGTCAACTAGCAACGCAGAGGTCGTAGATTCAATTCCGCAGCGGGCTTGTTGACAAATATTCAGTACGGCTTTTGCCTTTGATAAATTATTTTATTTTTATATTTTCATCTTTTTATTTGAATTAACAACTGCACAAATGGAAGAACTGTAGATGTTTGCAATTTTGATACACGACGAAGAAGAAAACCATGAAAACAAAATAACAAGATATCAAATGCGATTCCTTCGCGTCAATAGCGATCTATGTTCCTTTCCACAAAAGGAGTTTATACAAAATTTTAGACTTCTTGTGGATGATTTAAAGCCGCATGATATTCAGTAAATGTCGCTACCATTGTACGCCCGTATTTTGGGAACGTTAACTTGGACATGGATCTTGTCAAAAATGTTTCGGAAATAAGTGCAACCTTCCTATGAGCCAGTCGTCTGTATCACGTTCCGTGCATGCGGTAGAACAGCATTAAAAAGGTGAAATTTGCTGGAATAAAGTTTCCGAACTGGAAGAAATTAAAAAAAAAAAGAAGCCAAGGAAAAAAAACAAGAAAAAAGAAATAACATGAAAAAACAATAAAAAAAATTTCAAGTTCGCTGGAGAATTGAACCTACGACCTCTGCGTTGCTTGTTGACGATCCTACTATCTGAGCTAACCGCTCTGTTGAAAATTGATTTTCTAAATATTATTATTATAAAAACGTATACAATTCAAATTTAGCCAACTTGACCGATTAAAAATCTTGATAAAATTTCTTGCCAAAAATTTTATCAAGAAATCACAAAATCAGGCTGTTATCTTTGTATGGCGATGAAGCACCATCCTATACGTATAGCATTGTGAAAAACTGGTTTAATGAATTCAATCGTGGCCGACGATCGCTAAAAGACGAATTCCGTGAAGGTCGTCCAAAAACGGCCATTGTGCCAGAGAACATTGATGACGTCCGTGAACTGATAATGCAAGATCGTCATGTGACATACCGTGAGATAGAGGCATCCTTGGGCATTTCTCCCACCAGCACACATTCGATATTGCGTGAACACCTGGCCGTAAAAAAGGTTTGTTCTCGTTGGATCCCGCACAATTTGACAATCGCTCAAAAATAGGCTCGTGTCGATTGGTGCAAAGAAATATTGAAGCTAGTAAGAGTTTAACCTTTGGCCTGGCCAAACATTAAATACCCTATACAGCAGTATTTTGAAAATTTTGCTTTTATGGGAGGTGCCACGCCCTCTTGTCCGAGTTCGTCTAGTTTTAGCTCAGAGCCTGCATTTATAGTCTTTAGTATTTGAGTGAAATTTAGTTGGATTATCCCAAAAAACACTTTCAGTATAGCGTTTTGAAGCTTTCGCTTATATGGGAGGTGCCATGCACACTTGTCCGATTTTACCTAGTTTTTGTTGAGAGCTTGCATTTATAGTTGCTAGTGTCTGAGTAAAATTTAATTGGATTATCCTAAAAAACTCTTTCAGTATAGCGTTTTGAAGCTTTTGCTTATATGGGAGGTGCCACGCCCTCTTGTCCGATTTCACCCAGTTTTTGCTCAGAGTTTGCGCTAATAATTCGTGGCGTTTAAGTGTATTTTGGTTAAATTGTAGTGTAAAATACTCCGAAGGTTGTATTTTGAATATATTTTTTGTATGGGAGGTAGGCGTGTCCGTTGACCGATTTCGCTAATTTTCAATCCCACGAGCTAACTTTTACGACAGAGCCAACGAACCAAATTTCATTGAATTATCATGGTTAGTTTTCCCGTAAAAAATATTTCCACGCACGCCAGCCAGCCAGCCAGACAAACGAGCATGGCTATATCGACTCAGGAGGTGACGCTGATCAAGAATATATATACTTTTCTATATCTGCCACGCATCCTTCTCTGCGTTACATATATATACATACCCTGGATGTAGGGTATAAAAATACGATCGCGGTGCTTCAATAGACGTTTACAAGATCATCAAAGGTGACGAATCATGGATCTATGCGTATGAGCCCGAAATAAAACAGCAATCGACCGTGTGGGTCTTCGAAGACGAGCCAAATCCAACGAAAGTTGTTCGTGGCAGAAGCACTTCGAAGCAAATGGTCGCCTGTTTTTTCGGCAAACTGATCATGTGGCGACTGTTCCGCTTGAGCAATGTAGGACGGTCAATTCTGAGTCGTACACCACAATTTGTTTGCCTGAAGTCTTTGGTGAAATTCGAAAAACGAACAAGAGCAGACGAATCATTGTTCACCATGACAATGCGAGCTCTCACACATCGGCTCAAACCAGCGTCTTTTTGACCGGCCAAAACGTCGAATTGATGGGTCATCCGCCGTACAGCCCTGACTTGACACCCAATGACTTCTTTTTATTCCCGCACATCAAGAAAAAAATGCATGGTCAACGATTTTCGTTGCCAGAAGATGCTGTTGAAACGTTCAAAAACCATGTTTTGGAGGTGTCTCAATCGGAGTGGAAAAAGTGCTTCGAGAATTGGTTTGAGCGCATGTAAAAGTGTATAAATCATGCTGGAGAATACTTTGTAAAACAATAAAACCATTTTTGATGATAAATATTCGCCTTTTCATTATTAGGCCAGAAATATATATAGCAGCCCACGTACCATCTGTTTATGCGGGAATCCAAATTTCAGAAAATAGGTATGGTGATAAAAACGCAGAAAGTTATTTTGGTTCAACGTTTATTGCAGTGCGATCTGGAAAGCATTATTCGTCAACTGCATGGTCTGATATCGAAAGGTTTTTGCGCTTACCAGAATTTTATATAATCACAAAAACTGCATTGGGTGATGTGAAACCAGTAATGATTTTTATTGTTGATGGAGGGCCAGATCACGACAAATGCACCTGGGCAAAGTGAGTAGTAGAGTTGAATGGCTCCCTTGAGCAAATAATTAGCTGGACACGGTGGTACGGAAGAAAATTATTTACGTATAAAAGTGTCGCTAAAATCGGTTGATATAAAAAAATTTGTGTTTTTTTGCTGATTCAGAATCTGTTTTTAGCGAAATCCTATCAGATCCCCTTCAAAAGTTATACTAAAAATACCTTTTAATAAGTATTTTTGGAATTCTTCAATTAAACATATGTTGTTACATTTTCATAAGGTTACGAAGCTTCTGGGAGGTAATAGGGGAGGCCTAGGTTTACAAAAAATTGCACCCGGAGGGGGGTCCCAAATGTACCCCTAAGGAGTTATAGGGTTAAAACTGATTTTCTGCCTCTTTTCAGAAAAAACAATTTTCTTGGGTCACCCTAACGTTTTATTGAAAACATTTCTATGGCAAAGATTTAGCTAATTGTATGAGCTTTTAGATAATGTATATGGTTTATAGGGCTTAAAAGGATTTCGCAAAGTTCTGGACCTTTAAAATTGATATTTTAATTTTTTTTTCCCCATTTTTTAACTTTGATGGCCTTTTTGGTATGAAAAAGGTCCTATTAATATAGCTTTTTGTAATTCTTTTTAAAATCTTTGTTAAATATTCTTTCATCCGATAGTCATTTGTCATACCATTTTTTTTTTTGATTGAGGTTAGACAACAATACTTTTCTATGTAACACACGGGTTACTCGCATGCGTTGCGCTGCATATGATGTAGTGCACGGTGTTGCTAAAATTGGTTTGGATGATAAAATTTATTTTTTTTTGCTGATTCAGTATCTGTTTTTAGCGAAATCCTATCAGATCCCAATTAAAAGTTATACTAATTTTTCTCATTGCTGTACAGTGAAGTTTGCCCTATGGAAGTCCCGGAAGTAGTTAAAATTTTTTGATTCAAAAAACGGTTTTTTTCCTATAACTCAAGATACAAGAGACACACAAAAACTTTAGAGCTCAATAAATGTAGGAAATCTGCTTTCCTATAGTTTTGCTTTGAAATCTTGATTCCAAAAGTAAACGGTTTTCCGCTAGAGGCCGAAATTTGTTAAAAATAATTGTGTATCATGAAAAAGCGACATTTTATTGTTTGGTTTTAAAATATACCCAAAAATTTGATTAGAAACTAATGAAAAAACTAAAAGCTTCTAAACATGGTTTTTAGAATGGAAATCGGATTGAAATTGCGCGAGATATGATAATTCTTACATACTTGGTATTTTTTGTAAAGTTCTAATTTTGGGTATTTTTGTTTCACAGTGTGTTTTGCATCCACAACTTAAGATTTTTTTATGATTATTACTTTACGTTAAAGGACGATAAGCAGCGCAACTTTCAGAACCAAGAATATCAAAATCGGTTTGTAGTTTCCTTGCGAATTTCAGCTTGAGAGTTAGGATTTTTTCCATTTTTGTCAAATACGGCTTTTTTTGAGTATGAGCGACTGTATACTCTAGATGCCGTAAAAATGTGTACTATTATATCCCAAAAACTGTAGAAAATATATTTTGCTATTATCTGCTCCTGAAAGTCATCTTTCCACAGCTAACAGTTTGTGCCATAGAGGCCGATTTTTGTGATAAAAAAATCGAAATTTTAGAAATTTTTATTTCGAAGCAACCTTTTGATGTTTTTGATTGCAAATTTTCCCAAAATTTTTGTAAAAAATTTAAGATAAGTTTAAAAGCTTTCAAACGTAGTCTTTAGAATAGAAATTGGTTGAAATTTACGCGAGATATGACAGTTTTTATATACTCTGTGATACAAAAAAATAATCAAAAATCATATCTGCACAATTAAAAAATACTCTTATGTCTCTCTCTTATAAATTTTATATCTTGCGTAAATTCCAACCGATTTCTTTTTCAAAGACCACGTTTGAAAGCTTTTAACTTTTTCTTAAGTGCCCTTTTATAATTTTTGGAAAATTTGTAAGCAAAAACATCAAAAGGTTGCTTCAAAATAAAAATTTCTAAAAATATGATTTTTTTTTTCACAAAAGTCGGCCTCTATGGCACAAACTGTTAGCTGTGGAAAGATGACTTTCAGGAGCAGATAATGGCAAAATATATTTTCTACAGTTTATGGGATATAATAGTACACATTTTTACGGCATCTAGAGTATACAGTCGCTCATACTCAAAAAAAGCCGTATTTGACAAAAATGGAAAAAAATCCTAACTCTCAGGCTGAAATTCGCAAGGAAACTACAAACCGATTTTGATATTCTTGGTTCTGAAAGTTGCGCTGCTTATCGTCCTTTAACGTAAAGTAATAATCATAAAAAAATCTTAAGTTGTGGATGCAAAACACACTGTGAAACAAAAATACCCAAAATTAGAACTTTACAAAAAATTCAAAGTATGTAAGAATTATCATATCACGCGCAATTTCAATTCGATTTCCATTCTAAAGACCATGTTTATTTAGAAGCTTTTAGTTTTTTCATTAGTTTCTAATCAAATTTTTGGGTATATTTTAAAACCAAACAATAAAAGGTCGCTTTTTCATGATACACAATTATTTTTAACAATTTCGGCCTCTAGCGGAAAACTGTTTATTTTTGGAATGAAGATTTCAAAGCAAAACTATAGGAAAGCAGATTTCCTACATTTATTTAGCTCTAAAGTTTTTGTGTGTCTCTTGTATCTTGAGTTATAGGAAAAAAACCGTTTTTTGAATCAAAAAATTTTAACTACTTCCGGGACTTCCATAGGGCAAACTTCACTGTACAGCAATCAAGATTTCAAAGCAAAACTATAGGAAAGCAGATTTTCTACATTAATTGAGCTCTAAAGTTATTGTGTGTCTCTTGTATCTTGAGTTATAGGAAAAAAACCGTTTTTTGAATCAAAAAATTTTAACTTCTTCTGGGACTTCCATAGGGCAAACTTCACTGTACAGCAATGAGAAAAAAACAAAAAATGTAGAAAATTAATCGCTTTCAAAGATTTAGGAAGAATTACTACCAATAGTTTCGTGGTTTTTGATATAAAATAAAAAAAACTGCGAAAAAACAATGATTTTTGTCGTATAGACCTTCATTCAAGCCCCGGGCAGGCCATCTTTTCGAGGGTTTTGACCAAAACTAAGTATGCAGTCTTTGTAATAAGGCCTGCTCCTAAGATAATCTTTGATGCAACCTATAATTTTCGCATTATTTCGAAAAAGTGCTGCACCCTAATGCATACCTACATATATGTTGTATATATATGACAAATGCACTATCATATTAAAGGATATTTAACGAAGATTTCAAAAATAATTGCAAAAAGCTATATTAATAGGACTTTTTCATACTAAAATGGCCATCAAAGTCAAAAAATGGGAGAAAAAATTAAAATATCAATTTTAAAGGTCCAGAACTTTGCGAAATCCTTTTAAACCCTATAAACCATATACACTATCTAAAAGCTCTTACAGTTAGCTAAATCTTTGCCATAGAAATGTTTTCAATAAAACGTTAGAGTGACCCAAGAAAATTGTTTTTTCTGAAGAGGCAGAAAATCAGTTTTAACACTATAACTCCTTAGGGGTAAATTTGGGACCCCCCTCCGGGTGCAATTTTTTGTAAACCTAGGCCTCCCCTATTACCTCCCAGAAGCTTCGTAACCTTATGAAAATGTAACAACATATGTTTAATTGAAGAATTCCAAAAATACTTATTAAAAGGTATTTTTAGTATAACTTTTGAAGGGGATCTGATAGGATTTCGCTAAAAACAGATTCTGAATCAGCAAAAAAACACAAATTTTTTTATATCAACCGATTTTAGCGACACTTTTATACGTAAATAATTTTCTTGCGTACCACCGTGTGGAGTAGTACTGCCGCACGAACACTACGGCAATCATTTGATCATCAGTGGGAAAACTGTTGATGCCGAAAAAGCGAAACAAAGTTTTGAATTTGCTGGCCAGACATTGGCTGAAATATGGTCAAATTGTGTAATCGATGGGCACCCTGCAGTCAGCGAATATATTACTCCAGAAAATTCTGAATTTCAAGAATTGGAACTTAAACACAAATCTTAACAATGGCAAGATATTCATGTCAGTTCGAGTCAGTATTTTTTACAAATTGTAAGATGCAGAAAAACCAACTGATGTTCTTAGGCACGCAGCTCGATTTTCAAATTATTACCTGATCGATTTCTACCTCCCCCGATAGCCATTTATCAAAGTGATGACGGACTTATTATATCTGAAGAAAAAGGAAAGTTCGTATATTTGTTTGTATTGGAGAAATTAAAAACTACTATGGCTGCCGATCATTTTAAATCTTTAAAAAAAATACAATACGACATCATGTGTCCTTCAGTCAAAAAAGGAATTCAACACAAAATTTGTTCTAAATGTGGTATGTACATCGCTTTCATTGGGAAATTAAAAATTCATCACAAAACTGTGGAACTCAGTTTGTGATCCGCAAAATTCGTCCTGTAAGACTAGCAGCAAAGAGACAAAGAGTTTTTGGCTGTACTGAAAAGTTACGACAACGAAGACGAGCTAGAGTAGTTCGATGACGACACTATATAAAGTTCTTATGATGAAATGGTAACTGAGAGTCCAAATGTGAATAATTTTATCGCAGTTATCAGTGTCGAGCAGCATCTTAAGTCTGTCTGGACAAATGTTTAGATATATATTCCATAAAACTTGCACTATATTATTGCTCTTTTTAAATCATATATAAGATTTTTAGGCAATGTCACGCCCTTTTACACGTCTATACGATCTGGTAACACGCCCACCAGGCTCCCAGTACTAAATTTCAGAAAAATAACTTTATTAACTCTGTTATAACAACGTATTAAAGTTTTGTAGACGGTGCCACGCCCATATGCGAGACTATATAGTTTTTTGATCTTTCCGAATAGGTGATCCTAGCTTTTTATCAAAATCGTTGAAACCGCTTTCGAGATTTATTGAGTTCAATTCACAAAATGTTAAAAAGTGGGCGTGTCACTCACTTAATCCCGCCCACTTTTCGCTCCTTGCAAGGTAGTTTCACTAGACCTCGAGTTGCAAAATTTTACCAAATTATCCTGTGTAGTTTGTGAGATATAACCTGATAAATGAATCTTTCTTGTCGTCATATTGTTTCACCATATTGTTTTTTTGAAAAACAGCACTAGACATTCGAAAGCAGACACTTCAACAAAAAAAAAATGAGCTATCAAATGAGCTATATAGACACACCAGATTTTGGGCATTGAGGTTGCATAGTTGACGTGAAACGTCCCATACCTATATGAATGTGTATTTATATGAAAATAACTATCTATTAATTCAATTCAATTAATTTGATTTAATTTTTCGCTAAATTGACTTTCCTTAATATAAATATCAGACCAATCGCTGAATCTATCGTATAAGAACATCTACAGCCGTTATTAAAATAGTTAAACCATGGAATAAGGCTATACCGAATTTTAACCTGAAATTGTGATTTATAAACAATATTATGCCTAGTTTAAATTTTAAACTGCCTTCGAGCAGGCTTAAAAATAGATAAGCACCGGTTTAAATTTTTTGACGTGATGCGAATATTGTTAAAAAATTTATTTGTCAATTTAAATTCAATTCAATTTCAACTTCAAAAATCAAAAATATAAAATAATGTATGAAGAAACAAAATTAGGCTGCCAGCACGTCCATGGAACCAATACACACATAAGTCGAAAACGGAGTTACTTGTGTTGGCCGCAGGAGCCGAAGAAATGGAAGCAGTCATTGCAGCGGATGTACGGCGACGAGATGGCGTGAATGTTATTGTTGAGAGTCTTGTTTAATGGATAGTTATCAAATGCTTCCGAGCATTTAATTTAAAGCAAAACAATAACAAAAAATAAAATTTAAAGTAGTTTAACATAAAATATTAGATAACTAGTTGCCCCGGGAGCGACTTCGTTCGGCCGGTCGCGATTCCCTTTAAAAATTTATGTTCTTAATCCAATTTCCAATTCCAAAATTATCTTTATTCATGTTTTCGCTGTCTGGACATTTTCCCAGCGGATGTTATATGTCCAGTTTCTAGAATTTTTTAATATACTAGTATCGCCCAGTGGTCGAAATTCGACCACAAATAAATTAAACAATTTTGGTACTTTTTGGACACTTAGTGCTTTTTTGCTATTTGGTACAATTAAAAAAATCCCGTGGGTCAATTTCAAGCGAAACGTATGAAAGCTTCTTGTCTTTTACCTGAAACACAATGCGGCAGTGGCAGCGGCAGCGTCAGTGATCAACTGTTTTTTTAGAAACATTGTGTTTCAATGGTATTGTATTGTATTTTTATTCACATTTCTTCAAGTATACAAAAATTAAAAATTCATTTAGAAATATCAATAGGGAACAATTCATATTATAAGGTAAACGAACTAAAATTACATTTCATTATAATAACTACTTATATACAAAGAAGAATGGAAAGCGACATTGTATGTATAAAAAAAGGTTACCGGACATAGTCCCAACGGACATAATCCCCACTTCGTAAATGGGGTCATGGGGGTTTTGTCCGCAAATTTTTCGGTTATGTCCGAAAAATGTAACTAAGATTGAACAAAATTTCTGCAAGAATCCGTTTAAAAAATTTATATAGTGTTGGATGTTATAGACTGATTCGCGAAGCCGCTGTTGGATTTTTGGGAGTTTTAAATCCTGAGCTGCGGCCGCAGGCCGCCCACTTACCCCTACTCTTATGTAAAATTACTGTGGCTAGCAAACTAGGTGTTGGATATATTATAGACTGATTCGCGGTCGAAGGCCGCCGCGAAGCTGGTATTGGATTTTTGGGAGTTTTAAATCCTGAGATGCGGCCGCAGGCCGCCCACTTACCCCTACCCTTATGTAAAATTACTGTGGCTAGCAAACTAGGTGTTGGATATATTATAGACTGATCAGCGGCTGAAGGCCGCCGCGGAAACAGTATTGGACTTTTTGGGAGTTGTAAATCCTGAGCTGCGGCTGTTGTCAATAACAAAATATGAGAGATATTGGTCTCTTGTGAAAAGAAACTTAAAGAGCACAAAAAAGGTGTCCCAAAATATCGAAGATATTAAAAGGAGATGAGCAAACTGTTCCAAAAAGGTGTCTGAAACAACTATCAAATCTCTAATGGAAGGCTTACCAAAAAAGGTCCTCGAGTTCATAAATAGTGACTAGAACAATAAAAGTTATATTCCATTAATACGAACGTGTACAGTCAAATTTGCAATGAACAACAACCGACGCTACAAATATTAACTTGGAAATTGGTGACATATGTTTCGGCTATTACCACATACACATATATATATGCATATATATATATGTACATAGACTCATCAGACCTATTTTAGTTAATCTTTGCTTCTTACTAGAATCGAACCGCAGCCTTCTGCATTCTAATGAAAGAGTGCAGCAGACCTCTACCACTTAGGCCACGCTACGGAACGATCTACCTCGTCAAAGATCCTCACATAAATAACACTGTTTGTTGTTATTTATGTAAGTACACTTGTTGCTATCAGCAGTGTTCATTGGAAATATTTTCTTAATTGTTATTATGTTGAACGCACTCTCAAATTCGGTTTTGAGACATGCTATCTTCCACAATTCACAATTAATATCTCACTGTTGTGGATTATTTGTTCAGGTCTGATGAGGCTATGTACATATATATATATGCAAATATATATATGTGTATGTGGTAATAGCCGAAACATATGTCACCAATTTCCAAGTTAATATTTGTAGCGTCGGTTGCTGTTCATTGCAAATTTGACTGTACAAGTTCGTATTAATGGAATATTCAAAAAAAGCAGTCTTAAAAAGCAAAAATTAAAAATCATTTTAATTTGTGAAAAATCATTTAATATTTGAAAAGGTGAACCCGCCTATTAATGTTAGAATTCTAACATTTACAATTATAACCTTGCGAGAGCAAGAATCTCACTAGCAGTGGACAAATAATCCACAACAGTGAGATATTAATTGTGAATTGTGGAAGATAGCATGTCTCAAAACCAAATTTGAGAGTGCGTTCAACATAATAACAATTAAGAAAATATTTCCAATGAACACTGCTGATAGCAACAAGTGTACTTACATGGAGCATTCCAGTGAAAATGGTATTTTTAGCAGATGTTTCAGATGAATTTTTAGTATGTTTTAATGGATCGAATATATTTTAGTAGGATCAAACTTTACTATCTAAATTGATTTCTTACTAAAATCTTGGTATTAGGCTCAGTTTTTTACAGTTAAAGAAAGTGCTAAAGTTTTTTTTTTACTAGGTATATTTTTGATCATATTCATCATTGTTTTTCTATTAAACCATTATGAGTTACGTAACTAATTATATCTGTTGTTTAAGGTCATAGACTAGTGTATTGACAAATAGTATTTGCAAAAAAGCTATCTTGCAAACATCTGTATTATACCGCGACAAACAAAACAGTTATGGGTGTCCCGTACAAACGCACAAATCGATGTAATTAATTTTCTGTCTACACACATAACGGTTTAATTTTATTAACATTTTATTTAAAGCTAGTTACTTGGGTACTCTTAAAAAGTGCAGTAATTTTCGGATTTTATTTTGCCTAAAGCAAGGGTGTCAGCGTAGAACAAAAGCGAGCCAATTTTGGCTCGCCTACAAAAACAAGAAATTTCAATAATTTTTTAAATTTCTGAGAACTACAACACACACGAAAAATGTTTGTTGTTTTTTTTTGAGCTCGTCAAAATTCGCGGAATTAAAATATTTATGAAAAATTGTTTTTGTTGTTTCGCATAACAAAAAAACAACAAACATTTTTCGTGTGTGTTGTAGTTCTCAGAAATTTAAAAAATTATTGAAATATTGTTGCTGTTTCAAACGAACCAACAAAAAACAACAAAAAATAGGTTTTGTAATTTTTGTATTTCGAGGAATTTGAAATTGTTGTAAAAACGAAAATTTTGCGCTGACTGCGCTTGGCTCAGTGATTTGAAAACGCTGACACCCTTGGCCTAAAGTATAATAATTATTATCTTATTACTTGTCCCATACAAACACAATGTTTATTTTATTAAGATTTCTATTAATTTTTTTCTAATATTGTTGAGAAAACTCTTTAAAAATTATATATATATGGGTACGGTCACGGTTGGTTACTGCTTTTCAGCGGGCTTTATTATGTATATGCACTTAAGAAATTGTGACCATTAATTATCTGATATATGAGCAAAACTGTTATATAAAAATTAAATGGTGTTCATATAGGGCCGTTCAAGTATAACGTAAGCATGTTTAGGTGGGGAGCAGTGTTGCCAAAATGTGGGGACTTCCTCAAAACGAGAGGAATTCATGACCCTCTTGAGGAATTTTTGAGTAATTTTTATTTGAGGAATTTTTGAGGAATTTTTTTTACTAACGCATTATTTCTACTTTACCCATTGAATTGGCTTTTGTTTTTACTATCATAAATAAGGGTCAAACTCGCGAGATGTTCACACTTTGCAATTGCTTAAACTTAACACACGCAATTCTGGTAATGTTGGTTTGCTCGACAGGAGAAAAGATGTACCAAATAAATTGGAGCAACTGAATTTATATATTTCAAAAACACCTTTGAAACTAATTGAGACCATTTTTTCTAAGAACTGCACTCTGAATTATTTTTAAAATTTAAAAAACATTTATTGTATTCTCATACCCTATTCTCACTTGCCTGGTTAACCAACCTAAAATCAGAAAATCTTGATAATCACAGAACCACGTTCATACCTTTTACCTGGATGAGTCATCTATCATTTCAATGACACTTTTTTGGCGTTTACCAAATAAAGACACTAATTTCACTTTTTTCAAATATATTTTATATATTTGGGTATTTAAATTTTTTTTAAAACAATTGGGACGAACACATTTTTGATTCTAGCTTTAATTTAAAAATGTTTTATTTGTTTACATTTTGCATTTGTCAAAAGAAAAGGAAATTTCCTAATTTCCCTGGGATTTTTTGAATTAGGAGATGCCACCTGCCGATTTTTTGGGATAAATTATCTAATTATTTAAAAACTAGCTAATCTTTTCCATACAAATCGAAAAGCTTTTATATGGAAAACTAACCTGGTTAGTGCTTAATCAGCATTCATCTGGTTAACCAGGCAAGTGAGAATAGGGTATAAAGTTATTCAATTGAATTTTATTTGTTAATTGTATTATAATAATATGAAATGTACCTAATATGCTTCCGGCTCATAATATTTATGAGATTTATATATACTTTTAAGTTTTAAAACTTCGCACTAAACAATTACAAAAAGTTTATCTATTTTAAATATGAATGATTCTACTCACGAAGGAAGGAAAATGCATTATTTTCGGCACAATTTTTTTTTTATTTGAGTTCAGACAAGTGGGGTATAGCTTGGGTCTTTTTTGTACTTTTTAAAAACGGGCCGGTCAAAAAATGAGATGCACGAATTTTTGGCTATTTAAAAAAAAAAATGAGCTTAAGAGGCCGAGTACCTAGACAAACTACTATACCTTATAAAGCGCTGTTTGTTAAAACACAATGGCCAGTAGCTATAGACAAATTAAAAACAGATTTTGAGAACTAAGGGTGCTTTTTACATGGTTTTAAAGTTTTAAGAACTTAGAGTGCGTTTTTACATGCTTTAAGTTCTTAAAACCTGGTTTTAATTTGTCTTTAACTACGGTTCAATAATTTTTAATGCTAAAAAACAAAAATAAGATCTTTAAGCCTCCAGGAAACTGAGGCCAGGAGGCTTTTTTAGTCAATAAATCGTCGATACAACGCTGGACAACGAAATTTGAGGATTTTCGTTAAAAATTGAGGATTTTTTTTTAGATTTTTAAGGATTTTGACAGTTTGTTTTTGGCAACACTGGTGGGGAGTGGTTCAAGATTTGCTTATTGCTGCTTATACAGGAGGAGAGGTCGATTAAATTCTTACGTAAGAAAAAAAAAAAAATTTAAATTAAAGTCTAACTTAAGCCCCTAAAATTGATTTAAAATGTCAAGGATTTTTTCATTGCTTTAATTATAAAAATAATTTAGTTCCTGAATTCTTGTTCGTATTAGAAAAACTGCTTACGTCTAATCATAAGAGAGGGGTTCGTGTTCACGATTCGTTAATTTTTGCTTACTTATATCATTGAAAATCTGCTTACGTAATGCTTAAACAGCATCTATGTTACTTATGGACACATCCCAAAGGCGTGATTCACGGAGTCTGGGGTAATGTGAAACGACTTGTAAGTCAAAAAGGTCGAAGTCGAAGAGAAGGTGCCGTAATCAAAAACATAAAAAATTTTGCGACACTAGCAACCACTTTAGTATCCTCTACGAGAATTTTTTTCATCTCTGAACCAGAAATAAGTAGCTTAAAAAATTAAAAATGTTCAGCCATGAGCCTATCCCAAGAATATCAAAAGTTCATTAAATTTCAGTTAGTGGCCATCAAGTAACATGCAAGAAACACGCTTGGGATAATCATAGTGTTATGGTTTCATTTAAAAAATGATTTAAAACTAATTAAATATACATGTATTTCGTACGAGTCCCGTACAAACGAAAATGTCCCGTACAAACAATTTAATTTTTATTTAATAACTCTCATTTAAATAAATATTTTTTCAAACTTTCATTGTTTTACTATACCCTGACCCTTAGTCTATCCAAAAATATTTTTGCTAATTTTTAAAGCTTATTAATTTCGCTAAAAACTTGCTGCAAAGTCAAAAAATGGAAAGTATGGTAGATTTGGGCTGTCCCGTACATACGAACTTCTTTTCTTATGAATTACACCCTATCTATAAATATTATAAAGAACAAATAATTGGTTTTAATAGGTCTACATCACACAAAATAAATGTATCAGATGCTTTTTTTGATAACATTGTGGTTTGTCTTTAATTTAAGGTTTAAACTCAAAAAATGCGTACGATTTGTCCCGTACCAACTTTGGAATGCTCCACATAAATAACAACAAACAGTGTTATTTATGTGAGGATCTTTGACGAGGTAGATCGTTCCGTAGCGTGGCCTAAGTGGTAGAGGTCTGCTGCACTCTTTCATTAGAATGCAGAAGGCTGCGGTTCGATTCTAGTAAGAAGCAAAGATTAACTAAAATAGGTCTGATGAGGCTATGTACATATATATATATGCAAATATATATATGTGTATGTGGTAATAGCCGAAACATATGTCACCAATTTCCAAGTTAATATTTGTAGCGTCATTGCAAATTTGACTGTACAAGTTCGTATTAATGGAATATTCAAAAATAGCAGTCTTAAAAAGCAAAAATTAAAAATCATTTTAATTTGTGAAAAATCATTTAATAAAAGTTATATTTTTCTGTAATTTGTAAAATATTACCAATTAAATAAAAAAAAAAAAATCAAGACTCTAGGATCAACCATTTTAAAATTATTCAATTTTATATATGTTAAGATTTTTTCGATCTCACTCCTCACGGTGCTTGTGGGGGAATGTAAATAAAATTTTGATGTACCTCAGATTTTTTTGTAAATTCTTATTATAGATGTCAATAGAAGTTATTCTATGCAAAAAATAAAATTATAGAGGTGGCGCTTTTTTAAAGATAATCCCTTTTCCAATTGGGGCATTTTCCCATACAAAAAAATAAATTTTTTTTTTTTAACTACATTAAACAAAAATCAAAATAATCACATTCGATGTGTTTTGCGATGCTTCACGCGAATCCGACCTCAGAATCGCTCTATCGTGTATAGTTTTTGAGATATTCTAATCTAAAAGCCGAAAAAAGTCGTTTTTTGCCATGTTTTGAAGCTATATAACTATGTAACATATTATTTATTCGTTAAATGTGGTTAAAATACTTGAAAGTCCTGATCTTTTCCTTTAAAATCTAATTTAAATTATGATTATATCTTCATGCTTCTAAGAGATATCGTAGACCGAAATATTGGCTAAACGGGTTTTTTGCACTTTTGTGTCTTTTTAGGTTAGGATATCTTTGACGAAAAAAAAGATATCAACATAATTTAAATTAGGTTTTAAAGGCAAAGATTAGGAATTTAAAGTTGTTTATCAGATTTAACGAAATTAAAATTTCTTTCACATTTTAAACATGTTCAACGAACCGACTACTTGTAAATTCAGCCGTTTGACACCCCGAGTGTTGTTACGTGTATGCCATACGGCTTAATTTTAAAATGGTCGGTTCGTTGAACATGCTTAAAATGTGTTAGAAATTTTAGTTTCGTCAAATCTGGTAAACAACTTTAAAGTCCTAATCTTTGCCATTAAAACCTAATTTAAATTATGTTGATATCTTTTTTTTCGTCAAAGATATCCTAACCTAAAAAGACACAAAAGTGCAAAAAACCCGTTTAGCCAATATTTCGGTCTACGATATCTCTTAGAAGCATGAAGATATAATCATAATTTAAATTAGATTTTAAAGGAAAAGATCATGACTTTCAAGTATTTTAACCGCATTTAACGAATAAATGATATGTTACATAGTTATATAGCTTCAAAACATGGCAAAAAACGACTTTTTTCAGCTTTTAGATTAGAATATCTCAAAAACTATACACGATAGAGCGATTCTGAGGTCGGATTCGCGTGAAGCATCGCAAAACACATCGAATGTGATTATTTTGATTTTTGTTTAATGTAGTTAAAAAAAAAAAATTTATTTTTTTGTATGGGAAAATGCCCCAATTGGAAAAGGGATTATCTTTAAAAAAGCGCCACCTCTATAATTTTATTTCTTGCATAGAATAACTTCTATTGACATCTATAATAAGAATTTACAAAAAAATCCGAGGTACATCCAAATTTTATTTAAATTCTCCCACAAGCACCGTGTCCTTACATATCCACAACATTATTGAGCCGACCCCAAGCGGTTTTACCCTATTTGGTTGTATACCTGTTCGAGATAAATATTTAATTTATTTACAAATAAAAGCGCGCACCTGTGAAAAGAAAACTATTATTTGCATTAAAACCATTGCTGGCATTAGCCGTGTTTCTTTTGACGCGTATATACAATTGTGGATATTTTGTAATTGCGATAACTCATGAACAGTGAGTCGCACAATAAAACTCTAAGTAACTTTTTTATGGAGAATCATGTTCTCTACAAAAACTTTTAATTTTATTTTTAAAAAAAATTTATTATTATGAAGTAAGTTTATTGACTGATTTTTTTGCTTGTATAGTACTAATGAAAGTAAAAAATTATCATTTGTTATTATTATTTTATTTAGTTATTCTATAAAAACTGGCTAAGCGCCGATAAATAGCAAAAAATCACTTTTTTTTTTAAATAACTTCTAAATAATTCTTTTTTTTTACAAAAGATTAAAATTATTTGTAGAGCATGTGGTTCTCAATGAAAAAGACCCTTGGACTTTTTATCGTACGACTCACCGTTCATAAAATAGCGCAATTTGAAAATTACCACAATTGTATATACGCGTCAAAAGAAACACGGCTATTAAATAAGAAAGAGAACATTATAATATTCTATTTAAATATATATTTAATAATTTAAATATGCAGTGTGAACATCTTGATTCATTTTGCTACGTTTGCGGTCATCAAATCATATAAAAAAAATTATAAAATTACGAGAGCAAAAGGGAAAAGAATCTTTTAACTGATGAGTTCAAGAGAGCATATAAGTTGTTTTTTGACGAACCAGACACGACTGATGAAAATTACACACCTAGTACAGTGTGTCGGCTTTAAAAGCAGTGTTACACAACGGGTTGTTTTCACCGACATTCACCACTAATTCATGCGTACGGCAGGGGTGTCTACTATCACCATCACTCTTCCTTATCGTTCTTGATGATATCCTAGATAAAACTCTTAATAAGGCCAAAAGGGGTATTCAATGGAACTTTACCGAACATCTGGAAGATCTCGACTACGCTGACGACATCTGCCTCTTATCGTCTAAACATTCAGATTTGCAAAGCAAAATTGAACACCTTGTCTTGGAATCACAAAAGGCCGGCCTAAAAATCAAGGTATCCAAGACTAAAAGCATGAAGTTAAACGAAAACAGGAATGACATCACGTTTAGAGCTGGCAGTGATGACATCGAAAACGTCGATAACTTCACGTATTTAGGCAGCATTATCTCTATGGATGGTGCAGCAAAAGAGGATATCAATTCAAGAATAGCAAAAGCAAAAGGCGCGTTTGCTCAACTGAACAAAATATGGTCTTCACCCGTTATATCCACATGGCTTGTTACTGAACAACTAACGAACAAGCTGCAAGCATTCGTCAACAAATGCTTAAGGTGTATACTAAAGATTTGGTTGCCTCGCACTTTATCAAATCCGAGCTACATCAAAAATGCAATCAGAGGGCTATAGCAAACGAGGTCAAGCTGCTTAAATGGGGATGGATTGGTCACACTCTCCGGAAACCACACAGAAGTTTGTCGCCAGGCTTTTGAGTGGAATCCACAAGGCAGTAGAGCACGTGGTAGACCCAAAACCAACTGGATAAGGTCGCTGGAAAAGGAAATCCAAGAATCGGGAAAGTCGTGGCAAGAGATCAAAGTCATCGCAAGGGATCGCGACGAATGGAGATGTTTCATGTTGGCCCTATACTCCTCCTAGGAGTTAAAGGAGAATACATACATGCATACATACAGTGTGTCGGTAATGTTATAACCAGAGGGAATATAAGCTTGAAATTGCATAATGCATATGCATTTGCATATTTTCTGTTTAATTGCATATATTTAAATTTTGTGCATATTTTATGCATTTTTTAAGCTTTTGTGCTTATTTTTAATCTTTTTTTGCATATTTTTGGTATTTTTTAGGTTTTTTGCAAATTTATAGTTTTTTTTTAGGTTTTTCAGGGTTTTGTGCATATTTATATTACTTTTCAGGGTTTTGTGCAAAGCTTCGCAGGTACAAATATTTCGTACCTGGCAATTCTATTTTAAACAAAGGATACAAAAAGCGCGTGTGTCAAACATTTGTTGGTGGTTGTTTTTATATGTTAGTTTTAATATTAATAAAAACCGGTTATGCCTAAGGTAAAAGAAACTAATCGTGAGTTTCTCATGCGCGTAACACGTCAGTTTGCAGGTGTGTTCCGATGCGATCAAAGCATTTTGTTTGTACGTTGTGCAACTGCTCCGTTAACGCGACAATAATTTTCAATATAAAACAACAAAGCACAGAGAAGCAGCAGAAAAAGCAACAGGTTCGCAAACTCAAACTTTATTAACCGAATATAAAGATCAACAATATCTCGATTCTTTTGCTATGGATTTAACGAAAACATTCCTTGAAGCAAATATTCCGTTAAAAAAAATCACTATGCCCTGCATCCAGTCGTTTTTTAAAAAGTACACTACGTGCAAAGTCCCTTCGGAGACTACATTACGTCAGAAATATGTACCCCAGTTGTACCAAAAATCAATGGAGGAAATGCGTGCAAGAGCTGCTAATAAATATATTTGGATTTCGGAAGACGAAACAACGGACGTTGAGCAACGACTTGTTGTCAATTTTATTTTTGGAGTGCTCGAAATTTTGAATGTGTCAACAGTATCAGCAGCTAATGCAGGCGCAATTGCTACATTTGTCAATGACAGCCTTATGTTGTTATGGCCAGATGGTAAGCTAAATCTGAGAAAAAAAGAACAAAAAACAACAAATAAAAACTCTGAATTTGCAGGTATCAAATATGAAAAAGTTTTGTTAATACTGACAGATGCAGCCGCTTATATGATATCGGCTGTTGGTGCATTACAGGTGATGTACCCTAACATGCTGCATATCACTTGTTTATTGCAATAAGTAAAAAGATATTTATAATGCTTATAAATATAAAATGTATGTATTATATCGGATATAATATGATAAATGAATAAATTTGTTTTTGCATATTTGCATGCATATTTTTTGTTTTTTTGGGCATATTTTAAGCGCTATTTTTGCATTTTTTCGTGCATATTTGTATTCCCTCTGGTTATAACAATCTCATGGTATGGTTGAGTGAAGGCAAACATGTATTGAAGTATTGTAAGCCGGTAAACTGGATTAATCACTCACATGGAAATGGATTTCATTGTGGCCATATTGGGACTGTCGCAACGCAACATATTTTTCACAGCGTTTTTCGGTGGTAAAAATGGGAATGCAATACATCGCTAGCGAGTGGAGATTGTTTATTGATGGTTCTGTTTCAAGTTTGAAAGCAGTGTTGTTGCAAGTGTCAAACCGAAAACCTTCCATTCCGCTAGCGATTGGTATAAACATGAAAGAAAGCTATGAAACATTGACACACTGGCCCTCAATAAGTAACAGGTGCGAGCTTAATCTCAATGAAAACTGAATATGTACTTCGATATATTATTGATTCCTGATGAAAAATTCGTTGGATTCTTCTTCTTTTTTTTTTTTTTTTTCATTTACACACACATTTTTCACTTCCGCATAAAGAAGAAATGTATATATGCATATGTATTTGTGTATATTAGGGTGGGCCAAATTGTATGGACGAAATTTTATCGACCTCGGCTACCCCTCTATGTGAAAGTTCATTCAATTCTATGAATATTTGCGGGAGAAACTGTACCTCTGAGTTCAACTTTAGTTCGGCGCATTTTTGATCGAAAACGTTACCTTTTATTAATATTTTTTTTATTTTCACACTAAATTTAAAAAATTTGTATAAAGCCAAAAGTAATGTCATTATATGATTCGGCTGGTATTCTGTCAGTAATCAATTAAATTGGGTTCTGTTTACATAAAAAGTTCACTTGATAGTGTGGAATTGATGATATATATTTAAAAAAGTGATATGGGTCAAATAGCCGATTATTATGACCGACCTTCAAAATAAACGATTTATATTTTTGGATGAATTTTTTCAAACAAAACACCAACCTAGGCTGAAAGTTCCTTCAATTCTATGAATATTTGCCCAAGGAACCATACCACTACGTTCAACTTTAGTTCGGCGCATTTTCGATTGAAAATTTTACCTTGCGTTTAATATTTATTTTTATGCTTAATTTTCAAATTCTCATAGAGACAAAAGTAATATCATAATATGTTTTGGCTGGTATTCTGTCAGTAATCAATAAAATTGAGTTCTGTTTTTACGAAAAGCTTACTTGATAGCGTGGAATTGATTATATTTATTCTAAAAAATTATATCGGTCAAATAACCGATTTATTATAAACGATTCATATTTTTACATGGATTTTTGGTATATTGTTCTGTAAAATTAAAAAAAGCGGCTAATTTATTTCCTAAAGCTGCCACTAGATGTTGCCCTGGAAAAAAATGAGTGTCAGATTCGGCGTCCTAGCATCCAAAAATACTTGGGTTGGTGTTTCGCTTGAAAAAATCCATGTAAAAATATGACTCGTTTATTTTGAAATCGGTTATTTGACCGATATAATTTTTTTAAACAAATAGCATCAATTTCACGCTATCAAGTAAAATTTCCGTAATAACAGAACTTAAGTTAAATTTTGTTTTTTGGAGGTTTTACTAACCAATTATTTGCAATTGTAAATTAAAACATTCAGATACAATTTTTAGCCGACGTTTCGTCAATAGAATTTTGACATCATCAGGGCTTTTTTAAATTTATTCTAAAACAGAAAACACTTTTTAAAATTTCATACAATAAAAACATGAATGTAATTACACACTTACTTTATGTTTTTAAAACATTAATTATAAAAAATATATAAAATGAAAAATCTTTCTAAAAATCCAAAAATACAAAAAATCACAAATTGCACTACTTTTATTTTAAGTTTAAAATTGCTGCATAATTGTAGCCTATGCTGTCAGTATCTTCTTTGAAATTTAACGCCTCGTCGCCTTGTTCCTGTATTCTTAAACATTCCAAAGTCATTCGTTTCCTCGTTCTTTTTTCCATATCCAAAATTTTCATGTTTGTAAAATCAGCTGTGTGATCCGTTTCCATTATGTGTTGTGCAAGTGCTGTCGTCATCTTTTTGTTTTTTATATCGTTTTTATGTTCTTGCATTCTTAATTGCACTGTGCGCTTCGATTGACCGATGTAAACATTTCGGCAATATTCGTTGACCCCGATGTTTTGATCTTGCGTTTCGTCGCTTTCTACTTTTTTCGCGCCTAAGCATGGGATTAAATAGACGATGCTGTTCCTCTCCCCTTTTTCTATCTTTGTCTTTGTTTTTGTAAATATTTCGTTTAATGTTGTATTTGACTTATATGCAAATGTTACATTCTCAGCTTGCATAAATTTATGTGTGTGTATGTTACTTGTTAGATTTGGTATGTAAGTAACAGAGTAGTACTTTTTATTTTCAGTGTTGCCAGGTTGTTTTTTATGTTTTATTGTTTTGGAATTTTCTTTACATTTTTCAATTAAATTGTTTGTAAGTTTTTGTGGGTAATCGTTATTCTTAAGTATTGTTTTGAGCTTTTTTATGTTTTGGTCCAAAAATTGTGCGTCCGTTATTGCAAAAACTTTATTTATCATGTTAGTTGCAGTGTTAATTTTTTAATTTAATGGTTGCGTAGAGTTAAAATTAATTAATCTACCAGATGATATCGATTTTGTATACCACTCAAATTTTATATTATTGTCTTGTCTATGTAGTCTAACGTCTAGGTACGCAATAGTTTGGTTTTGTTCTACTTCGGTTGTAAAATTTATCTTTGTGTGGTAGCTGTTAACCCTTTTTAAAATAGTGTCAATGTCTTTTTTCTTTATTATTGCCAAAATGTCGTCAACATATTTGCAAATAAAGCCAAATTTTATGTTTTCTGTTTCTAAATCCTGTATTGTGTCATAAAGTAAATCGTCCAGTATGATGTCGGCTATTGTCGGGGATAGTGGATTTCCCATTGGCATACCACTGGTACACTGTGTCATTGAATTTAAAATAATTATTGTCTTTTAAACAAAATTGTAAAATGTGCAAAAACTGTGGTTTTGGAATCTTCGTAAAATTTTTAATTTTTTCCCATTTTCTCATTATATTTCTAATAGCAAGATGAGTCGGGATATTTGTAAATTGTATTTGAATGTTTTAATTTACAATTGCAAATAATTGGTTAGTTAAACCTCCAAAAAACAAAATTTAAAAATAAAAACTAACCCGGAAAAATCACACAGAACTTAAGTTTATTGATTACTGACAGAATACCCGCCAAAATATACTATGACATTACTTTTGTCTCTATAAGAATTTTGAAAATTAGCATAAAAATAAATATTAAACGCAAGGTAAAATTTTCAATCGAAAATGCGCCGAACTAAAGTTGAACGTAGAGGTATGGTTCCTTGGGCAAATGTTTATAGAATTGAATGAACTTTCAGCCTAGGTTGGTGTTTTGTTTGAAAAAATGCATCCAAAAATATGAATCGTTTATTTTGAAAGTCGGTCATAATAATCGGCTATTTAACCCAGATCACTTTTTTAAATATATAGCATCAATTCCACACTATCAAGTAAACTTTTTATGTAAACAGAACCCAATTTAATTGATTACTGACAGAATACCAGCCAAATCATATAATGACATTACTTTTGTTTTTATAAAAAATTTTAAAATTAGTACGAAAATAAAAAAATTATTAATGAAGGTAAAGTTTTCGATCAAAAATGCGCCGAACTAAAGTTGAATGCAGAGGTATAGTTCCTTCCGCAAATATTCATAGAATTGAATGAACTTTCACATAGGGGGGTAGCCGAGATCAGTTTTCAAATCGGCCCAACCTAGTGTACAGGGTGGCTGATTCGAACTGTTACCAACTTCAGATAGACTTATCTGACAGATGGAACATGACAGCTGTCTAAAAATTGGCATGATGTTAGTTCATTCTATTGTCAACAAGTAACCAAAAGCATTTGCGCGTCAATTTATTGAAAATAAAAAATTTTCGAAATGGAATTCAAACGTAATAGTGTGATTGCTCTTTATTTGGCTGGAAAATCGCAACCAGCAATTGTTCGTGAGCTGAAACATTTAAAAGTGAATAAAATGTTTGTGTATAGGACCATAACACGTTACAATGGTACCGGCAGCGTTGCCAAACGACATGGTGGTGGTCGGAAAATAACTGCAACATCACCAGAAATGGTTCGAAAGGTGAAGGCCAGAATTGAGCGAAATCCGAGACGTAGTGGCAGACAAATGGCTGCCGAGCTGAAAATATCGCGTGAACGAATGCAACACATATTGTCAAACAAGCTCGGACTAAAGGCCCTCAAGTTCCAAAAGGCGCATGATCTCACTCCTGCTCACAAAAAAGTTAGGCTCGATAGAGCCAAGGAGTTGTTGCGCTTGCACGCCGCCGGAAATCTATCACAAATTGTCTTCTCTGATGAGAAAAATTATTGTATCCAGCAATATGTAAACAAACAAAATGATCGGGTTTACTTGACAGAGAGGTCCTACGAAAATTTGAATGTTCGTTTGGCCACCAGGACGCAGGCACCACCGCATGTGATGGTTTGGGCTGCAGTGACTGCTGATGGGCGCTCACCACTCGTTTTTTTGGGGTATGTTGGACAGGAAGGTCTTGACTAAAAAATACCAGAGCGTTGATGCGCTAAAAGTGGCCCTTCAACGAGAATGGCGCAAACTTCCACAAAATCAAATTCGTGCAGCATACGACTCGTTCTTCGACCGTCTACGGGCCATAGTTAAGGCCAAAGGTGGCCATATCGAAAATCTCAAGTAGATTCTTAAAATTTGAACATTTCCCAACAATTATAGCGTTTGATCAATAAAATCTGTGCATGGAAACTAAAAATATAGTCTTTTGAATTGCTTACACTTCGAATCAGCTACCCTGTATATATATATATTAAAAATGTATAAAATTGTATATAATATATATATATATTATATATATTATATATATATATATATATTATAAATGTATTGGGTGTGCAATAGATGTGTTTTAGTGTACGAATTTTGGATTTTGATACTTGACACCCCTCAATTTTGTGAGGTTGGAAAAAAAAATTAGTTTGCAAAAAAAATTTTGGGGGTGGGGTGAGGGTAAGGGTTGGCGCATCGAGGTCATAGATGAGAGAAAAGGAGAAACAATATTCTTCCAGTCCTACAAGAGGGGCCACCTCTAAAGGGTTCAAATGTATGACCGACCCACATTATTTTTTCTCCCCCAACATTTTTACCAAACATACCTACCTCTTACCTCTAACCCCTAAGGGTGCTTCCATACAAAATTGAGATTTTTAGGAAATCGACCCCCACCACACCCAGGGTGCCCCTAGAAGGGTCAAATGTATGACCGGCCCCTAATATTTTTTCCTCCTCAACATTTTTTCGCCCCATACTTACCCTCTATCTCTAGCTCTTAAGGGGGCCCCCATACAAAATTGACGTCATAGACATAAAAAATATGGAAAGTAAATCGTCAAATAGGCCCATAATTGCCCAGGAGTCTCTCCTAGAGGAGTCGAATATATGACCGACCCCCATTATCCCCCCTTCAAAGTTTCACAGCTTACCTACCCCATATTTCCAATCCTTAAGGGGGCTCCCATACAAAGTTACGGTTTTTTTTTTAAAACTGCTCCCACTGCCCTAACTGGACCATGGGTACCCCTAGAAGGGTCAAATGTACGACCGACCCCCATTATTTCTACGATAATTTTTTAAAAAAAAAATTGTATGGCAGCCCCTTTCAGAGTTGAAAATAGGGGGCAAATATGTTGGAGAAAAATATAGGTCGTAAAAAAATAATGGGGGTCGGTCATATATTTGACCCTTGTAGGGGTACCCGTGGGCCAGTTAGGGCAGTGGGGGCATTTTATATAAAAACGGTAACTTTAAGGATTAGAAATAGGGGGTAGGTATGCTGAGAAAAAATTTTGGAGGTTGGCTAATGGGGGTCGGTCATATATTTGACTCCTTTAGGAGTGACTTCTGGGCAGTTATGGGCCTATTTGACGATTTTCTTTCCATATTTTTCATGTCTATGACATCTATTTTGTATGGGAGTCCCCTAAAGAGTCAGAGATACAGGGTAAGTATGTTAGGAAAAAATGTTGGGGAGGAAAAAATATTAGGGACCAATCATACATTTGGCCCTTCTAGGGGCACCCACGGAGTGGTGGGGGTCGATTTCCTAAAAATGTCAATTTTGTATGAGAGCCCCCTTAGGGGTTAGAGATAGGGGGTAAGTATGCTGGGTAAAAATGTTGGAGGGAAAAAAATAATGTGGGTCGGTCATACATTTGACCCCTCTAGAGGGGACCCCTAAGCATTTGTATTGCTGTATGTAAATTTTTTCTCTTTTTCTCTCACCTTTGACCTCGATGCGCCAACCTTTACCCTGACCCCACCCCCAAAATTTTTTTTGCAAACTAATTTTTTTTTTCAACCTCACAAAATTGAGGGGTGTCAAGTATCAAAATATTGTTACTAAGGATCTCCATACATTCTTAAAACACCTCTAGTGTGCAACTTAAAAACCGGAATTTTTTAGCGAAATTTGATGCTTTATTGTGGAAAAATGTTACAATATAAATGTTACAATTTATGAATTCCATTCCAAAAAAATTGCGCCGGCTTGGGGGCCAAAAATGAATCGAGCCAATTTTCGATATCTTGAACTTAAGTGAACCGTATTCCTGATAGGGCATTCTGCATCGATCGAAACAAATGGTAGTCAGATGGTGCAAGGTCTGGGCTATAAAGCGGGTGAGGCAAAATTTCCCATCCGTTGTTTTCCAGATAATTTTTGACTGGGGCAGCAATATGTGGCCGAGCGTTATCGTGGTGGAAAATGATTGACTCGTGTCTGGTCGCATACGTTGGCCGCTCTGCCTGGATTTTCTGCTTCAATCGGATCAATTGTTGACGATAGAGTTGAGAATTAATGGTTTGGCCACCTGGCAACAGCTCATAATGGATCACACCTAGCTGGTCCCACCAAATACAGAGCATTACCTTCGAAGCGTGAATATTTGGCTTCGGCTGTGATGGGCCGGCCTCACCTTTCTTGACATACGCTGTTTTGCGCTTGGGATTATTGTAATGGATCCACTTCTCATCGCCAGTGACAAAACGATGCAACAAACCCTTCCTTTTGTGGCGTTCAAGCATCATTGTGGACATCAAAAATCAGCGTTCGACGTCCCTTGGCTTCAACTCGTATGGCACCCAATTTCCCATCTTTTGAAAAATTCCCAAGGGCTTCAAATGTCTGGAAATTGTTGCTCGATCAACTTCCAATGGTTCTGCAAGTTCTTCTTGCGTTTGACATGAATCTTGATCGAGTAATGCCTCCAATTCTTCATCCTCAAACTTTTTCGGCTGACCAGGACGTTCTTTGCCTTCGACATCAAAATCACCACTTTTAAACCGTCGAAACCACTCACGACAGCTTGATTCAGCTGGAGCATAGTCCCCATAAACTTCTACAAGCAAATTATGACTTTCCGCAGCAGTTTTCCTTGCAAAAAAATTACCCAACAGAACCTCCCGCAAATGCTGTATTTTTCTCCAATTTTCGAAGTTATTCATCGGATAGTACGGACATCCACCGTCAAATTCCGGTTTTTAAAGTGTACACCCAATATAAAAATGTATTAAAAATGTATAAAATATATATATATATATTCCCTTAATTCTACAAAAACGTCAAGCAAACTATTTTAACTGCGATGTACCGTTCGTTTGAAATTCCATGTACAATGTAAAATAAAGGGTGTTTTTTTTTAGAGGTATAGAACTTCGAATTGAAATAAAACACAAGGAAAACGTTTTAATGTCCATTAATTTGGCTTTATTGGAAGGATAATTTTATGCCATTAATGTTTAAATATGATTTCGGCCATGTGGCCGCCGCGGCTGGCTCGAATAAAGCCAATTCTACAGGTCCAATTTTCAACCACTTTTTCGAGCATATGGGGCCGTATGTCGGCAATAACGCCACGAATGTTGGCTTCTAAGTCCCCTAACGTTTCTGGTTTGTTGGCGTAGACAAGCGACTTCACATATCCCCAAAGAAAATAATCCAATGGTGTCAAATCAAACGATCTTGGTGGCCAATTGACAGGTCCATTCCGCGAAATTATGCGCTCATCGAATGTTTCCTTCAATAAATCGATTGTGACGTGCGCTGTGTGGCATGTAGCGCCGTCTTGTTGGAACCACAACTCATCTACATTCATGCCATCCAATTCGGGAACAAAATAGTCGGTTATCATGGCTCTATACCGGTCTCCATTAACGGTAACTGACTCTCCAGCATTATTTCGGAAGAAGTATGGCCCAATGACTCCACCAGCCCATAGAGCACACCAAACAGTCAGTTTTTGTGGATGTAATGGCGTCTCAAGGGTCTCATGTGGATTCTCTTCACTCCAAATGCGGCAATTTTGCTTGTTGACGTAGCCATACAACCAAAAATGAGCCTCATCACTGAACAAAATTTTGCGATGAAAATCAGCATCGAGATCAATCTCATTTTCGGCCCATACACCAAAATCACGACGCATTGCATGGTCTCGCGGCTTTAATTCTTGCACAAGCTGGATCTTGTAAGGTCGCAAGCCAAGATCTTTGCGCAAAATCTTCCATAAAGTTGATGGACAAAGCTCCAATTGCTGTGCACGGTGGCGAATCGATTCATTCGGGTCCTCTTCAACATTTTGCTCTACAGCGGCAATTGTTTCTTTGGTGCGCACTGTTCGACGTCTCTGCGGATGCGTATTATCACATAGAGTAAACGTAGTGCGAAAACGATCCATGGTTAACCGAATTAATTGCTCTGATGGACGATTATGTCGACCATAAAATGGACGGAGGTTGCGGTTAACTTCGCGAACTGAACTATTATTTTCGAAATAAATTTGCACGATTTGCAAGCGTTGTTCTTTTGTCAACCTGTTCATGATGAAATGGCAAACCAAACTGAACATAAATGACATTAGAGTTGCCAGATTTGACCACAAAATGCTAGTTTTATCTCTATTCGAAAAACAAACCTCTAAAAAAAACACCCTTTATTTACTAAATTAGTCGAATAGCAGCAACGAAAACGATACGACAACTGATACGAGAAGTTCAACCGCGATACGACTCAAAAACATTTTTCACTACTAAATTTATATTTTTCTCATTTCTTAATATGTATTTTTTTAAAGTTACTTTACATAGTTTTAGTTAATCGAAAAGTGAATTTAATTAAAATTGAACTAAAATAAAACGGAAAGTGTTTTTTTTTATTTTAAAGTAGACTCCCCACATGGTGTCAGATGTGTTAAAACCCCCTTCACGAAAAAACAAGTGATTTAATTCCTCTTTTCCGCGCTCGCGTAAAATCAAAAGAAAAGTGCATTGTGAAGTTCATTCTAAATCAGTGTACGTGTACAAAACAAAGGAAAACGATAAGTAGCACTTTAATTTTTATTGCTTAAAATGATTAATTTGCAGAATAAATGAATCTTGAAAGTTTTTCGACTAAAAAACTGCAAGCGTTACTCAAAGACCGGGGTCTTTCATACAGATATAGACTTAAAATAGATTTAATTGAACGGTTGAAATCGGCATTAATGACTGATTTGGAAAAAACATTAGAAAGTGTTGAAACTGAAGAAGGTGTAGATAGTGAGCACGAGGGTAGCTGCAAGGACGGTAATAGTCTAAGCGGTGATGATCTAAGTGCGAACGGGGAGTGTGAAGAAAAATCCGACAGTAACCTTAAAAAATTGCGCGAAATTGATAACTTCTTAAGTACAGTAAGCGATCAGGAGAAACATTGCGGAACTGAAACAGAAAATAACATTGGTAAATTGCCCCATATCGATAACTTGCCAAATACGGTAAACGATAAGAAGGAACATTGTGGAACTGAAACCCATAATAACCTTGAAAAGACAAATACGGTAAAAATGTCGCAAAATAATTTTTTATTTAAAGACGTGGAAGATTCATTAGAAACTTTTAACGGTGAAAGCGGGAAAGACATTAGTGATTGGCTTAAAGACTTTTCGGAAATTGCATCGGTCTGTGGCTGGAATGATGTTCAGTGTTATTTGTACGCCAGAAAATTGCTTAAAGGCGCCGCAAAGCTAGCTATTGAATCTGAAAAAGATATTAGTAATTGGACAAATTTAAAATCTTTTTTAGAAAGCGAATTTGGTACGGTTACATCCAGTTTAGTGATCTATCGTCAGTTAGAGTCGCGTCGAAAAACTAATAATGAACCTTATTTAGAGTACATGTTCCAAATGAAGCTAATCGCTAAAAGAGGTAATGTCGACGAAGAATCGGTGCTTTCCTATATTGTGTCTGGGATCAACGATAGTGTGGAAAATAAAACTATTTTATATGAAGCAAAAACATTCATTGATTAAAAGAATAAATTTAAGGTATATGATGAAATGAAACGTCGAAAAAATATATCCAAAAGCGACGACCGCGTGCAAAAATTTAGTTCTACGCCGCAGGTATTTCAAAATGAACTAGTAAGGGTGGTATCTTTGGCCTGGCCAAAAACTAAATATCCTACACTGCATTTCAAGTATATTATTAAGAGGTAATTAGAACAAATTGCTTATATGGGAAGTGCCACGCCCTCTCCTCCGAGCTTACCTTGATTTTAGAGCTTGCATTTACTGTTCTGAGTGTTTGAGTAAAATTCGGCTAGGTTTTCTTAAAAAAATCTTTCAGTATAGCATTTTGAAACTTTCGCTTATATGGGAGGTGCCACGCCCTCTAATCCTATTCGCCTACTTTAAGCTCAGAAATTACAATTAATGTTCTTCGTGTTTGAGTGAAATTTGGTTGGATTATCACTTTCATTATATAATTTTGAAACTTTTGCTTATATGGGAGGTGCCACGCTCTCTTGTCCGAGCTTACCTAGATCTTGCGTATAGCTTGCATTTATAAATCCGAGTGTTTGAGTGTAATTTGGTTGGGTTATCTCAAAAAACGCTTTCCGTATAACATTTTGAAACTTTTGTTTATATGGGAGGTGCCACGCCCTCTAGTTCGAATTCGCCTAGTTTTTGCTAAGACCTTATACTTACTTTCTCTAGTAATTATGTGTATTTTTCTTCTGTTATTGCAAATAATGCTCTTAATTGCATTTTGAATATATTTTTTGTAACTTTTACGACGAAGGCTGTGCACCAAATTTCATTGAATTATCTTGCTTAGTTTTCCCATAAAATGTATTTCCACACACACCCATCAAGCCAGCCAGCCAGCCAGACAGACGGACATGGCTATATCGACTCAGGAGGTGACGCTGATCAAGAATATATATACTTTTCCATACCTGTCACGCCTCCTTCTCTGCGTTACAAACGGAAGGACAAAGTGAATATACCCTGGGTGTAGGGCATAAAAACGAGTATCGAAACCAATTTCTCCAGCGCATGATATTCAGGCACAAAAACGTTGTGTAATTTGTGGAGCGAAGGGTCATCCTTCGTACAATTGTCCTCATAAAGCTAAGGGTCCGCGTTGCTTTAATTGCAATGATTTCGGTCATTTATCAAAAGACTGTCCCGGTTAAAATCAAACTCCAAATACGTCAAGAGTTAACAGGGTATCCTTCCTCTCCTATCGTTAAAATGAATATTAAAATTGACACTGCCTCATTTAGTTCGTTGTTTGATTCGGGTAGCCAATTAAGTCTGATAAAGAATTCGGTGTTTTCAAAATTAAATAGAAAATTTGATAAAGGCACTTTGCTATCGGGAATTGGACAAAAAGTTTATAAATCAATCGGCGGGATGAAAATGACTGTTTTTATTGGTGATATACCCTATGACTTAAATTTTGATATTGTGAATGATGATTTGATGTCCGATGACATCATAATCGGTACGGAAATTTTAAAATACGCTAATATTGAAATTCAGGATGGAAAAGTGAATGTTCGAAGCAAAGAAAACGATATGTGCAATGATTATAGAAACGCGAACGAAAACGACATTAATAAAATAGAAACGGAAGCTTTAGTTATGGAAACTGAAAAAGTTTGCAATATAAATGTAACAAAACCAGAAACCAGAAAAATCGTGTGTTGAAATGAAAATCGTGCTTGAAGACGAAAAGCCAGTATACCAACGTCCCCGAAGGCTAGCGCCAAAAGAAAAAGACATTGTAACAAATCAAATATCAGAATGGCTTAACGATGGTATTATAGTACCAAGCAATTCAAATTTTTCGAGCCCGGTTGTCCTCGCAAAGCAAAAAGACGGAAATTATAGACTTTGTATTGACTATCGGAAATTTAATTCGAAAATCGTTAAAGACCGGTATCCGTTACCAATAATTGAAGATATTTTGGAGAATTTGTACCACGCGCATGTGTTTACGAGTTTAGATCTAAGAAACGGTTTTTTTTATGTAGATATTCACCCCGATAGTCGCAAATATACATCATTCGTTACGCCTGATGCTCAATATGAATTTTGCAAGGTACCTTTTGGCCTTTGAAATTCTCCCTCGGTGTTTCAGAGGTTTATAAATACAGTTTTTAAAGATCTCGTGCGCGAAAAACTTTTGCTTATTTACATGGACGATTTAATTGTTCCGTCGAAAAACGAAGAAGAAAACTTGAAAACTTTAAAGTTAGTATTGAATGTGGCAAAAGTGAACGGACTTATAATAGAATGGAAAAAGTGTAAATTTGTAACGCGAACTATAGAATTTTTAGGACATAAATATTGTCGAAAATGGCTCGATCAAACCTTCAATTGAAAAAACCAAGGCGGTTCGTAATTTTCCGGAGCCCAGAAATTTTAAAGATCTCCAAAGTTTCTTAGGCTTAACTGGTTTTTTTAGGAAATTTGTTCCAAATTATGCGAAGATTGCGAAGCCATTACACTAGTTTACAAATTAATTAGTTTTTTCTGTGATCTGAGTGCCACTATCAAATTCTAATGTAGAATTACTCCTTGATTCCAAAAATAATTTTTGTTTTTCTACGGAGACGTTTTCAAGAAATCCCCTTTTTCCTGTTTTTGAAGGTGGGGGCAAAATATGATCTCATATAGCCAGCTTAACATGTAAGGCAACAAAAGAAGGTAAGAAAATTTTACATAAACGCCTCATACTTAACTTTTCGATCAGTTTTTTAGTTTCTGCGGTATTAATAAACATTTCGAAAAAATTTTGATTTTTTCTTTTGAAAAATCGAAAAAAAAAAAGTTTTTCAATTGCGATATTTTCTTGAAAAAAAAAAAAAAATCGGTAAAAATAAAAAAACTTCATTGTGCAAAAGTCTAAAGAATCCCAGTAAAAAAAAAAGATACTAACCGAGAATATCGATGGATAAATAACGGAGTTATAATCAATTAAGTGAAAATACCAAAAGTCAAATTTTACTCTATTTTTGTAATTTTCCTTGCATAAGGGTACAATTTTGAAATTTTTTTTTTCCGATTCGACCGATTCATATTTTTTATGATTAAGTGGACCATCATCAGTAAAAAAAAAATTATTTTTATTTTTTTCGCTCACTAAATCTCGAATAGAGCTGTCATTTTTCATCCGATCTTGGTCCGTATTAACTTAAAATTTTTATAATAAAATATATAAATGATAAAAATAATAGAACTTGACTTTTTCTATTTTTTTGAACAAGAAAATGTTAACGGTGTTAAAGAAAGATTCTGAAAAACATCGAAATTTGCTTTAAATTTGAAATTTGGTTTACTATAGATTGGATAATTTTCATCTGATATCAACAAATGACCCAATGTTAAAAAGGCTATTTATTTGCCTTTTCAATGAGATCTTCAGATAAGGATTAGAATATGAAGTTCTCTTTACAGATCAGTTGAAGTTAAGTGACACCTCAAATAATTCTTTTTTTTTTCTAATACGGCAACACTACACGGGTACACCTGTGACTATATTCATTTCAAAGCACATTGTCTAAGCTTCATTTTTCAGTATGTGTCATTCCACTGAAGTGTAAACAACATATATTTTTTTCTCTGTGAACATGTCGACTTTCGTTCCAACAAAACGCAATTTGCGGGAAGGTTTACTTTTGTGCTTCCATTTGAAGAAAAAAGCGGTTGAAGCACAACGCACGCACGCTGGCGATGAAAAGTGGATCCATTACGATAATCCTAAGCGAAAAAAATCGTGGGGACCACCCGGCCATGCATCAACATCGACGGCCAAGCCGAATATTCATGGCGCCAAGCTTATGCTGTGTATTTGGTGGGATCAGAAGAGTGTCGTGTACTATGAGCTGCTAAAACCTAACGAAACCATCACTGGGGAACGCTACCAACAACAATTGATGCAATTGAGCCGAGCATTAAAGGTTAAACGGCCGGAATATGCCAAAAGACACGACAAAGTGGTTTTTCAACATGACAACGCACGGCCACATGTTGCAAGAACCGTCAAGGAAACGTTGAAGGCGCTGAATTGGGATGTGGTACCCCACCCGCCTTATAGCCCAGACATAGCCCCTTCGGACTACCACCTATTCAGATCGATGACGCATGGCTTGGCTGAGCAGCGCTTCACTTCTTACGAGGATACCAAAAAATGGGTCGATTCATGGATTGCCTTAAAAGACGAGTCTTTCTTCCGGCGCGGAATCCATATGCTGCCAGAAAGATGGGAAAATGTTGTAGCTAACGATGGACAATACTTTGAATAATATACATTGTACCGTTGTTTCTAAATAAATGCTCAAAAACCGAAAAAAAAACTTTAAAATTAATTCCAACACCATAACTCCGTTATTTATCGGCCATTCCACGGCTAATTTTTCTATTGTGGAAAAATTAAAACCTGTCATATTACAAATTTTTTTTCATAAACTTATTGGTTATATCCGTAAGTATTTCAAACACTTTTTTTTTACTTTGACAATCGCCTAAGGTATATTAATTAACATTTTACTCAGCTAAGTCAAAATATTATTTTTATATGAAAAAATCTCTTATGTTGCACAGAGGTCCATGAAAAAACAAAAGCCACAAATGTCATTTTCTTTATTAAGTGATATTAATTCATTTGTTATCTATGTCCTCGTTGATAAATTTTATTATATTAATACAATCTTTCCTTAGTCTGGCCAAATTCTGGTAGGAACCTAGTTTTTGTCCCGTCCATCCCAAAATAAGCATTTTTTTATCATCATTACTGTAAAAGAGGTATCTTTAGAATAGGGTTCCGTTATATGTAAGTAAGGATAGCACACAACACTTTTTTGTCATGATATGATATTAAAGATAGTTACTGCGAGATTTAGTTATACTCCGAAATCTGTCACGTCCATCCCAAAATATTTATAAATTCATAACTATTTAATTATTGCATTTTATTACGTATTTTACGCATTATTCTTAAGTTTTAAACATTTTTCGGCTTTGGAGACCCCCAATGAAATTGTCCGTAGAATATTTTTGTAGAACACTTTAACCCATTATGACTAAGCTGCTGGAAGAAAAACAGGGGTCAAAAAGACCCACAAAAACAGGATATAATGGGTTGAGATGCTAAAGTAAATTGTTTGTGGCGTGATTTCGTGGTGTTTTTGGAATAACAAGTTTTATCCGAAATGAAGATTTAGAGTTTTACAGTAGAGTAAAATTTCGATAATACGTTTTTGCATGTATTTTAGCTAAAAAAAATAATTTGTGGTTGATTTTGGGTTCAAGATTTTATTTTTTTATATACTTTGATTCAAGGCAAAAAATTTGAGATATCGTACAACTCATTACAAGCATTTTTGAGATCACAATAAAAAAAAACCGCATCAATCCACGGTTTTGCATTAATTGACGTTGCGTGATCTCTAAATGACCTTAAAAAAAAATTTTAAAAGTTTCGGCTCACTGATGTGACACCCTATTTCATATTTTTTGGGCTAAAAGTGATTTTTCAAAAAAAATTATTTTTTTTTGAATCAGTCTACTATTGATGCACTTCCCAAAATTGAATTTAAGCAACTCAAACTATATTTTTGTAAGCCATAAATTTATAAATAAATTTTGGTACAATAATTTTCTGTTAAAATTTTGTCCCGTCCATCCCGTCCCGTCCATCCCACACAATTTAGTCCATGGCTAATTTGTTAACAATGATCCCAAAAATTTATGAACATTTCTGGAAAATATGAAGCATTGGTAATCAGTATACATTTATTTTGATAACCCAATTCAAGTCATTTCGTAGAAATATCAAACCGAAAATGTGTCCAAAAAGCAGTAAATTTTTTGTGTCCCGTCCATCCCAAACTTTCTGAGCAAATTCTTCGGAACACAGGCTTCATTATAGGCTTATATGTATACTAATATATTGTTTGTTAATCTGAAAATATACTCCTTTAAAAGAGAAAACAATATCGCGGTGCATACCTCTAAATCCGCACTTTCTATCAGTATATCTCTACGAAATGTCCCGCCCATCCCCGTGGAATGGCCGTTATCCATCTTTAGACTTTTGTACAAAGAAGTTTTTTATTTTTACCGAGTTTTTTTTTTCAAGACATCCCAATTGAAAATTTATGTAAAATTTTATTACCTTTCTTTTGTTGTCTTACATGTTAAGCTGGCTGTACTGGTTTACGAGATATATGTGATTGATGAGATTATATTACCCCCCCCCCCCCCCCCCTTCAAAAACAAGAAAAGGGAGACTTCTCGAAAACGTCTCCGTAGAAAAAAAAAAATAAAGTTATTTTCGGAATCGGGGAGTCATTTTACATCAGAATTTTATAGTGGCAACCAGATCACATTTTTGCTGTAAACTAGTGTTAGCAGACTTGACCAGAAAAAGTTCTACCATTTTTAGTTTTGGTCACGAGCAAAGAAATGCGTATCAAGAGTTAAAGGATTTGCTGTGCAACGAACCTATTCTTAAACTTTTTAATCCAGAACTAGACACGGAGTTGCATTTGCATACAGACGCAAGTAAAATTGGTCTTGCTTCTGTTCTATTGCAATGTCACGATAAAGCATTGCACCCTGTCATGTATCTAAGTTTTAAAACTACGCCTGTGGAGGAAAAGTACAACAGCTATAATTGGAGGTTTTGGCGATCATATGATCAGTGAAGAAGTTACGAGTTTACCTGCTAGGAATACCGTTTCGAATTTTTACTGACTGTAAAGCGTTTCAGCTTACAATGCATAAGAAAGAGTTATGTACCCGTGTAGCAAGGTGGGCATTGCTTTTGCAGGAGTTTAATTGTACAATGCATCACAAACCAGGAAAATATATGCAACACGTTGACGCGTTGAGTCGTGTTTTGACAATTACGACAGTTGAGACGGGAGTATTACATAGAATCAAGAAAGCTCAAAGTAAGGACTAGTTATGTCAACTTATTTTAAAAATTCTTCAACGTGAACAGCACGAAGACTACACGAATCGAAACGGAGTTCTTTATCGATTTGTTGAAGGAGCTTACAATATCTTCTTGTGGTACCAAATGCCATGCAAAAAGAGATAATTAGAAATCAGTACGAAATCGGACATATCAACGCTCAGAAAGTGACCACTCTCATTAAACAACATTATTTTTTACAAATATTCGTAATAAAGTCGACGAAGTTATTTCTAACTGTGTAGCTTGCATTCTTGCAGAGAAAAGGCAAGGCAAGCAAGATGGATATCTTAATCTAATTGACAAAGTGGACACTCCACTTCATACTTACCATATGGACCACCAAGGTCCAATGCCATCCACAGCGAAAAACTACAAACACCTTTTTGTGGTTATGGACGCATTTACGAAGTTCGTTTGGATCTATCCGGTGAAGTCAACGACAACAGATGAGGTTCTGCAGAAACTTAAATTGCAAGAAAACGTTTCTGGCAGCCCACACAGAATTATAACCGATAAAGGTTCTGCATTTACGTCTACGGATTTTAAAGAATTTTGCCAGCAGAGGAACATCAGCCTTATACAAATTACAACAGGAGTACCAAGGGGCAACGGCCAGATCGAGCGCATGAACGGCATAATCAAACCAATGCGCACAAAGTTGTCTATCCACAATCCGTTGAAATGGTTTCAACACGTTCCAGAGATTCAAAAAGCAGTTAATTCTACGGAGTCGAGAGCAACAAAAAGAACGCCGTTTGAAATGCTCATAGGCACGCCAATGAAAAGTGAACGAGATAATGAATTGATCGAAATGCTGGGAGAAGAGGTTAGGTATGAATTCGAGGATATGAGGTCAGAGTTACGACTAGAAAGAAGCTAAAAGAAATATTGCTCGAATTCAAGCAGAAAACGAAATGACTGTTATGATGTTGAAAAAGTAGGAAATCATGAAGGCTCTAACAGAACATCGTCATTAGCTGACCAAATGAAGCGATGGTTACATGACAACAACGGAAGTGATTTTTATGCAGAACCAGCTGAAGACGAATCATCTCAGGATGGCCGGATGTGGGATTGATAACCCATCAACCCCCTTAATTCTACAAAAACGTCAAGCAAACTATTTTAACTGCAATGTACCGTTTGTTTGAAATTCCATGTACAATGTAAAATATTTACTAAATTAGTCGAATAGCAGCAACGAAAACGATACGACAACTGATACGAGAAGTTCAACCGCGATACGACTCAAAAACATTTTTCACTACTAAATTTATATTTTTTTCATTTCTTAATATGTATTTTTTTAAAGTTACTTTACATAGTTTTAGTTAATCGAAAAGTAAATTAAATTAAAATTGAACTAAAATAAAACGGAAAGTGTTTTTTTTATTTTAAAGTAGACTCCCCACATATATATATTATAAATGTATAAAATATATATAATATATATATGGGCACGGCCACCGTTGGGAACGTTACGTTCGCACGCACATTTTTGCCCATATCTCTTTGAAAAATAATCAAACATCATGATATCTTAAGTGCATGTAATAAGGCTCCCTAAGGCCAATATTTCATAGGGACAAAGTTTTTGTCTATCGCTTATGGCTTTGGAGTTATAAGAGTTTAAGTGCCGTTGGGAACGTTATTTTTTTTTTTGCAAGCGATTTTTGAGGTCAGTGCACATTTTCTAAAAAGTCAGCGAATCTAGTAATGTATTTACCCGAACATCTTCTATAATTTGAAGGTAAAGGATCAAAGTTATGATTGAACTTGAAATTGTGAATAAAAAATTATTTTTGGTGGATTTATAGACGTTAAAGCAACGTTGGTTACGTTATGCAAAAGCGTTGGGAACGTTATGCGTACGAATTTCCATAAATAAATTGAGGGCAAATACAGCCAAACAGTCCAAACATCCATAAAGATGAAAATATGTGAATATTTATTTCTTTGGAAGGTTCCCATTTACACTACATTACAAATTTTTTGCTCCAAGACCTCGATACATATTTTTTTTTGAAATGACGATTTCTCCCAAAAGGATAAAGCTATCTACATGAAACTTGGTACAGATAATACTGAGAGCCATTTTCTGATCAGGATTAAAATTGAGCATGATCGGTTAATGTTCACGCCTACCTCCCATATATGCTAGTTAAAACATTGTATGGTAAATAGGCGTGAAGATTAACCGATCACGTCCAATTTTAGTCTCAGGCAGCTTATATTGTCGTTATCTGTACCAAATTTCATGCATCTAGCTAAATTCGTATGGCCGCCAGTCTGGGTTCAACAAAAAAAAATGAAATCGAAAATAAATTTTTTTCTGGTTTTTTTAGATTTTTATGTTGAGCCCTGACAGGTGGCCGAACAGATTAAGCTAGATTCATGAAATTTGCTACATGCAGCAAGAATATTACTAGGTTGTTTCGGAAGCTTCAAAAAGCCTGTAAGGAACGAAATATTTGTGACATCCTATGCACTTGGATAGATCTCAAAATAGCAATTACCGTGATTTGTGTCCATAACTTCCTCTTCAATCCAACAGTTTTTATTGGTTGATTTGAATTATTGTAAGGAATTTCTATCCCTTTCAACACAGCTCATCGCGTGGATTCAGAAGAAATTTTAGTAGAAAAATATAACTTATGACTTTTGATTAAAAAATGTTGGGAACGTTACATATTTAGTGGCTTTGTTCACCATGGTAGATACTTTATTTAGGTAATTTTAAAATGGATTCAGAAACTAGTCTGAAAATACTCGAACACCAACTTCCGCTACAAGAAACTTCTTAATATATTTCGTTGGCAACGTTATGTTGTTTTTTTTTTGCGGTAGAATTCATCGCCAACAAATATGCATAAGCAACTGGTTTTCCTTCAAAATATCAATGTTAATCCTTAATTTCAAACATTTTCTTTCTGCGGAAATCAAAATTGCATTGATACAATAAAAATAAAGCAAATTTTTACCTTCTTTTCGGAACTGGTTTTTTTGGCATTTTTTTTTTTTTTTTTTTTTCACAAGCAAGAGTAAGTTTTTATGAAAAAAGCACCCCTAAATCAGTACTTGAAAATGCTATTTTTTGACAGCATTAGATGTAAACTTATGAAATATGGGCAAATGAGAGGGAGATTTCTTAAAGAAAAAAAAGCAACTGATCCGACATAAAATCAGTCGATAGCTGAACAACGGAGGTGAACAACTTGCTCGACAAGAAATATTAAAAATGTTAAAATGTATGTAACATTATTATTTGTTTAAATTTCGAAATGTAAACATATCTGTATTTTCCTTAGATTTCCTGATGATGGCTTAAAAATTAAGCCGAAATATTGAAAATAAAAAAACTTAGCTTCGTCTTACGTGGCCGTGCCCATATGTATATATTAAATCTTAAAAAAGTTAAATTTTAAGTAAATATATATGGACACTGTTATGCAATAACGAGTCAACCCTCAAAAAATTTTTTTTCGACTTATGAATACAGTTCGATTTTAAATATGAAGAAGCAGCTATTTTTAAAAACCGAACCTAAATATTGTTAGTAAGAGGTTAAAAACAACTAGATTTGTTTGACATTTTCATATCATTTGTTCTACGGCATCTACACAAAAACGTAAATATCTCAAAACTAATTTCGAGTGGGTTGAATCGTTATTGCATAACACTGTCCATATATACAGTGAGCGTCAAAATGAAGTAAGCACCTTGTTTTCAAATTCTAATTGCAACAAAGCAATCCACTTTATATAAAAAGTAATAATGCATAGCTCAGTAGTCATTAAGGGAGAGTTGAACTAAGCATAAAGATAAAACAAAACCAAAACCAAAACACAACCAGAAATAATTCACCAAAATTAAAAAATGACCAGATTTTACGCGTCAAAAAAAGTAAACAGATATTAATAAATATAATTACAAAAACTAGCTTTATATTACAGATTAATTTTTGATTTGTTTTCCTTGAGTCTTCAATACTAAATTCACTCTTCTTGGAATAGAACCGGCCAGATTTTTCGTAATGTCAGAGGAGATTTCGCTCTATTATTCACTTAACACCTGTTTTAGATTCTTCTTGATAGACATGGTCCTTTCTCTAATTTTCCTGTCAACATTTTTCTACAAATGTTTTCTAGGGTTACGATGTTGGGACTGAGGGGTTAACCAAGGGTCTTAAGAGTGTGTTCCTTGATAATTTTGGACTTTTGCTTTATATTGTTGTCCTGTTGGAAGATACTGTTACTTGATACATCGAAAAGAGCATCAAGTGCAATTAAAATCTCGGAAAAAAAACGCACAAACATCATGTACACCAATTGAAAATTTATAGCAAAATTTTCTTCGAATGCGTTTATCAAAATATGTTTAAAGTAGAGTTGCCGAGTACTTATTGTGGTTGCTACATTTTAGCCCAAATTGGTGAGGTTAGACAACTAAAACGGTTATAAACGAAATAAAATGAGTATTTAGTTTCAACGATTAACGCAAAACAAAGTAATATGAATTCGGGTGAAAATTATTATTACAATTTTTTACAATATTCTGAAGTTATTACTGAAAATTTTAAGTTATTACTGCAGAAATAGGGTATTACTACAGCTTATTTCAATGCCTGACACATGCTTTACTGAAGGTTTAATTTTTGGTTCGCCATATTATTGCTGAATTTTTCGCGCCAAAAAATTTTAAATATGCTTTCGTTAATGAACAAAATGTTTTCCAAAAAGGTGGAGCCTCATTTCTGTATTTTTTAGCGACATCCATACACTTTATATTTGTTTTATTTTTGATATGAAATGCATATTGAGTAGTAATCTTTCAAGGTAGCCGTTTCTATGGAGTTTTCTCCTGACAGATATGACACTCAGTGGTGTACATGATGTCTGTGCATTTTTTTTTCCGAGATTTTAATTGTACTTGAAGCTCTATTCGATGTATTATTATTATAATGTATTATATTATAATTATATTAATATCTGTTTACTTTTTTTTGACGCGTAAAATCTGGTCTTTTTTTAATTTTGGTGAATTATTTCTGGTTTTTTTTTTTGTTTTATCTTTATGTTTAGTTCAACTCTCCTTAAATGACTACTGAGTTATACATTATTACTTTTTATTTAAAGTCGATTGCTTTGTTTCAATTAGAATTTGAAAGCAAAGTGTTTACATTATTTTGACGCTCACTGATATATATATACATTGGGTGTACAACTTAAAAACCGGAATTTGCCGGTGGATGTCCGTACTAACAAATATCGTGAAAGCTCGAACTTTATATATATGTAATTTTGAAGGTACATTTGACAGCTGTCAAAATCAGTCAACAAAACAATTTTATCTTGCGTGCATCATTATTATTTTTCACGATGAATAACTTCGAAAATTGGAGAAAAAGACAGCATTTGCGGGAGGTTCTGTTGGGTAATTTTTTTGCAAAGAAAACTGCTGCGGAAAGTCATAATTTGCTTGTAGAAGTTTATGGCGACGATGCTTTAGGTGTTTGAATGGTTTAAACGCTTCAAAAGTGCCGATTTTGACATCAAAGACAAAGAACGCCCAGGACAGCCAAAAAAGTATGAAGACGAAGAATTAGAGAAGCTACTCGATGAGGATTCGTGTCAAACACAAGACTAGCGTGCCAAATCGTTGGGAGTGACTCAGCAAGCCATTTCGAAACGTTTGAAAGCCGCCGGATACATTCAGAAGCAAGGTAATTGGGTCCCCTATGAGTTGAAGCCGAGAGACGTTGAACGGCGCTTCTGTATGTCTGAAATGCTGCTTGAGCGCCATAAAAACAAATCATTTTTGCATCGAATTGTGACTGGGGATGAAAAATGGATCCATTATGACAATCCCAAGCGCAAAAAGTCATACGTGAAACCCGGCCAACCAGCCAAATCAACCTCGAAGCCAAATATCCATGGCGCCAAGGTTATGCTGTGTATTTGGTGGGATCAGAAGGGGCCGTTATATTATGAGTTGTTGAAATCGGGCCAGACAATCACAGGTGACCTGTACCGAACACAATTAATACGTTTGAAGCGTGCCATCATCGAAAAACGCCCGGAAAATGCGACCAGACACGAAGCAATAATTTTTCATCATGACAACGCTCGGCCGCATGTTGCAAGACCCGTGAAAAACTATTTGGAAAATAGTGGATGGGAAGTTTTGGCTCACCCGCCTTATAGCCCAGACCTTGCACCATCAGACTACCATTTGTTCCGATCGATGCAGAATGCCCTATCAGGAATACGCTTCACTTAAGTTCAAGATATCGAAAATTGGATAGATTCATTTTTGGCCGCCAAGCCGGCGCAATTTTTTTGGGATGGAATTCATAAATTGCCTGAAAGATGGGGAAATGTTGTAGCTTCCAATGGACAATACTTTGAATAAAATATATTGTAACATTTTTCCACAATAAAGCATCAAATTTCGCTAAAAAATTCCGGTTTTTAAGTTGTACACCCAATATTTACTTAAAATTGAACAGTTTGAAGATTTAATATAGACATATATATGTATATTATATATATTTTTCACATTTTTAATATATACTAGAGTTCGCCTTGAGGCCGAAACTCGACCATTTCGATTTGACCATAAAATAAAGGAAAAAGTTTTTATACCCTTTCTTGGTCGATAAAACACAAAAAGTTTTTAATATTCTTCCTTAGGGTTCGGGTTATCTGCATCGGTGCAGCAGCTAAGTTGCAATATCGTACTTTCCATTTAGAGGCGTGTAACTCATACTAAAGAGCAAACAGTTTTTGATATCTTTCTATACCAAAATTCATAAAAATCAATCATGCTATATAGTGCTTACTCTATAACTATACCAAATTTCATAAAAATCGTATGCAGTATTTTCGCCGTGAGAGCGTTTTTTTCCATTTAGGGGCGTGGCACTGCCCACTGAATACATAATGGTCATGTTATCGTTCCTTAGTGCTAATCCTATCTCCATACCAAATTTCATTGAAATCGATGCAGCGGTTTAGCCGTACGAGCAATTTTTTCCATTTAGGGGCGTGGCACCGCCCACTGAAAAACATAATGATCATATTATCGTTCCTTAGTGCTAACCCTATCTCCATACCAAATTTCGTTAAAATCGATGCAGCGGTTTAGCTGTGAGAGCGTTTTTCCATTTAGGGGCGTGGCACCGCCCACTTTAAAAAAAATATAGTCCTATGCACTGCTCCTCCTTACAACCTTTCCAACAAAAAAAAAAATCAAGTAAATCGGTTGAGATTTAGGTATAGAAACAGGGACTGAACCGATTTCGTTTGCCTATTTATATAGGGGAATGTTGTATAGGTTGGGACGCCGTATAAGTTGGGACAGCCGTTTATTTTGAATTTCCGATACCGGCGACACCTATGTTTCACCTGTCGAAGTAAATTCTGTTTATAACCTAACGTTTCATGTGCAAAAGATTGAAGAACTCTTGTTGATTATATCCATTCCAAACAAAGAGTAAATTGTCATATAAAAAAGATCTTTTCGATAGTTTCTGCGTGTTCGTAATTTGCCGGACTTAAACCAATTATTTCATGTGAGTATGTTCAATGTGTCTTGTATTCAGTGTATACATGTATTTTTATTGCGTGAAAGAGTAATTGAAATGTATTGTGGTGGCAAATATTATTTTTGGGCTTTCACGAAATGGCAACTTTGTAGAGGTTGGGACACTCATGTCGTATAAGTTGGGACAGCACTTTCTTTTATTCCAAGGCATTGCGATACCATTAAAATTATATTTTTACAATATTTGATGAATGCAATTGTATTTATAATAATTAAAAAGCATTTATTAAAGAATTTTTGAAGATTGTGACGCATTTATGTGCCATGAGTTTGGCAAGTTCACTAACGTACGTAAAACCGATCGTGGAATTATTGATTTCAATGCATTGGTCGCAGAAATCAAGGAAATAAAATTGACTAAGGCATTCGATCCATTAGAAAAGCTCATAAAATCCCAAAAAGCAGTTTGGCGAGGTATACCCAAAAAGTGAATGATAAAATTAAGGACATTTCAACCATTGATGACGATGCATTGTTAAAGCTGGCTAAAAGAGTTGCTTTGCACTTCAATCCGTTGATGGTATCTTGTGTCTCGCACAAGAAGTACCTTAAAAATAAAATATGCGGAACAGTTTCTTCACCTGTACAAACTGCGAATCATATTAGGCGGAATATTATATATTTTTACCCAAATTGTTTCTTTGAAACATGACGTTTCAATAAATGTTCTAATAAAAATAATATCATGCAGATTAACACAACTTTTTGGCTCACTTTGTGATTTTTGAAAGTGTCCCAACTTATACGGTAAATTTTTTTTCGGCAAAAAAAGTTGTCTTCATTAAAATGGCTATAACTTTTGACTTGATCACGATGTTAAATAACTTTCTATTAAAAAGTTGTAGCCGATGACCATACCTTTGTATTGGTTTATTTAAATTAACAATTTTTCCATCCGTTTCAAAACCACTGACCAAAAACAAAACCAGTCCCAACCTTTACGACATTCCCCTATAGATATATACGCAAATACATATGCATACATACATTTCTTCTTTACGCGGAAGTGAAAATGTGTGTGTAAATGAAAAACTAGTAAGGGCGTAAAATTTGGCCCGGCCAAACATTAAATACCCTACACAGCAGTATTTTTAAAATTTTGCTCATATGGGAGGTGCTACGCTCTCTTGTCCGAGTTCACCCAGTTTTTGTCCAGAGCTTGGATTTATAGTTTTTAGTGTCTGAGTGAAAAACGTTTTCAGTACAGTGTTTTGAAGCTTTTGCTTATATAGGAGGTGACACGCCCTCTTGTCCGAGTTCGTCTAGATTTAGCTTAGAGGGTGCATTTATAGTCTTTAGTATTTGAGTGAAGTTTGGTTGGATTATCTCAAAAAACTCTTTCAGTATAGCATTTTGAAACTTCTGCTTATATGGGAAGTGCCACGCCCCCTTGTCCGATTGCACCCAATTTTTGTCGAGAGCTTTCATTTATGATACTTAGTGTCTGAGTTGAATTTGGTTTGAGTATCTCAAAAAACGCTTTCAGTATAGCGTTTTGAAGCTTTTGCTTATATGGGAGGTGCCACGCCCTCTTGTCCGAATTCATTCAGTTTTTTCTCAGAGCTTGCGCTTACAATTCTTAGTATTTATGCGTGTTTTGGTTGTATTGTCGTGAAAAATACTCCTAAAATTGCATTTTGAATATATTTTTTGTATGGGCGGTAGGCGTGGCCGTTGACCGATTTCGCTTATTTTCAATCCCCCGAGCTATCTTTGACGACGGAGGCAGTATACCAAATTTCATTGAATTATCTTACTCAGTTTTCCCAAAAAGTGTATTTCAACACACAGCCAGCCAGCAACCCAGCCAGCCAGCCAGCCAGCCAGCCAGACAGACGGACATGGCTATATCGACTCAGGAGGTGACGCTGATCAAGAATATACCCTGGGTGTAGGGTATAAAAAAAAGCATAACTTTGCAAAAGGAACGGATAGGATTTTGAATCCAACGAATTTTTCATCAGGAATCAATAATATATCGACGTACGTATTCAGTTTCCATTGAGATTAAACTCGCACCTGTTACTTATTGAGGCCCAGTGTGTTGAAGGATACAATGGAAAAAAAAAATCAAATGCTACGAAAATAAATTGAAGATTTGCTGTGATTTGAAGGTCATAAACATTTTGCAAGGGATCATCGAAAAGGGCGGCATTCCAAAATTCTTTTGCTTTCTTTGTAATTGGGATTCGCGATCGCCTCTGAATCAATACCAATGCAATACGTCGAGACCGAGAGGAAGTGTGGAGGAACAAAATTGCCTATACTCAAGATATCTTGCTGCCACCGCTCCACATAAAATTGAGAATTGTTAAAAAATTCATAGAAGTGGCCGTTGTAAATTGTCCAAAACCATTTGACTATTTGAAAAGCGTTTTCCCAAAGCGTAGCGATGACAAAATTAAAAAAGGTATTGTAGTAAATTTAAAACGATTTTTTGTTGACCTCACCCTACTATTTACATTATGTTAATGTTTTCTTTTCTGTCTTCATTTAACAGGCGTACTTAATGGCCCTGACATTAGAAAGTTATTCAAGAGCAACTTTGAATCATCGCTTGACGAAAACCATTCCATGACATGGATTTACCTTCAGCGTGTATGCAGCAAAGTCTTGGGAGGGGATGGAGACGCGGAACCGGAAGCAAGAGAATGGGTGAAAGAAATGCTTTATTATTTTGAGAAAATCGGCGCATCTATGACATTAATAGGGCTATTCTGGCTAAGACAGCAGAATGTCTTTCGGAATACATGTCAGAATTACTTTCTAAGATTTTATAAGACTCCCGAAGACATTCGGTATTCTGGCGCAGAAATCTTTTAGAAAAAGCTCATAAATTCACCACACAAAAGCTTTAGTGGTGAACGTGTCAAATTGTGCAAAATAGCATGGTTGAATTACCCCGCTTGCAGCGATAACAAATGCTGCTTCTTCTTATAATTTTTAAACTACGAAAATTTCAAAATTCTTTGTTTTGATTCTAGACTTTTGACAGATAGCGAGGCAAGATGCCGGGTTAAATTTTTTATTTTGACAACTTGCCATAATCATTGTTATTGAATCATGCAAAATAAGTTATTCTTGCGCGCCGCTATATAATATTGTGCAGAAATTACTGCTACATGTTTTTACACAAACTTTTCTTTTCTTTTGTAACTATTAGAACAAGTATTAAACCAAAATAATGAAAATTTTGTTTTGTTTTTCATTATCACTCACACAAATAAAGATTTAACTGCCAAATCTTGGGCAACAATTTTACTATAAAAACTGTTGTTTTTTATTTATTTTTTTTTTGCCCAAATAGGGCTCTGAAAATTAATTACAACCACAACAAAAAGTTCTGGTCAAATCTACTTTCGGAGATATAGCCATCGGAAGATCGGGATATAGCTTTTATGAAAACCGGTAAAAGTTCAGAATCCCTTGATGGATTTTAATAATATTGATGTCATATGAAAGGTATTTCAACTGGCTATAAAACCGTTATGCAAAAGTTTTAAATCCGAGTCAAGGTTTTCGAGATATGGCGTATTTTCGAAATTTTTTACCAGTTTTTTTGTTTAACTGATCACAAAATTTTTGAAATCTGGCTCGTAGTTTTCGAGATATTATAACTTTCCAGAAATTTGGGCCGATTTTTTTTTCCCACAGTAATTTTGCATAAGAGTAGAGGTAAGTGGGTGGCCTGCGGCCGCAGCTCAGGATTTAAAACTTCCAAAAATCCAATACCAGCTTCGCGGCGGTCTTCGGCCGCGGATCAGTCTATAATATATCCAACACCTAGTTTGCTAGCGAAATTCCAAATTTCCATTGTTGTTGTTGCTCATGAAAATTTCTATGGCTTACTTTTTTGTTTTCCTATAAAAAATGTGCTAATGAAGAAATGAGGTACTATATAAATTACATATCAAATCGAATGCAATTGATTAGGATTCTGGTAAAATAGTGCTTTAAAAATAAAAAATTGTCAAAATTTTTGAAAATACGCCATATTTCGAAAATGTTGACTCGGATTTAAAATTTTTGTACAACGATGTAGTTAGTTAAAATACCTTTCATATGACACCAATATTATTAAAATCTAGCAAGGGGTTCCGAACTTATACCGGTTTTTATTAAAGCTATATCCCGATTTTTCGATGGCTATATCTCCGAAAGTAGATCCGATCAGAAATTTTTGATTACATATTCTTTCTTAAAATTAAAAGCTTAATAAGCCAAATTAGGTTTAAAAAAAAAATATTAACAGTCGATAATCTAACATTAAGCCCAGCTGTTTTATGATAAAAAATTATAAACAAGCAATAAAATAAAATTTTTGCTTAATTCATCACTTTTCACATAATAAAAACTTGACAGCAAGCAACTAATAGCTTTAAGATCGCTCTAAGACCTCCTACGTAGCAGGTATTAAAAGTCGTATTCATAAAGACGGAAAAGAGCTTTCTTAATGCTACCGGAATACCAAAACATCTTCGTTACTACTTTCGTAGCAGTGAAGACTGTGGTGAGCTGTTTGACAGCTTTAATACTGTCGCCAGATAGCCCTATAAAGCTGCATTTTCTTCATTTCCATTTTGACGAGTTCACCAAACAACTCCCTACTGAATCCAATGAGCAAGGAGAACGGTTTCACCAAGCCACAATGCCCATGGAAAAACGCTACAAAGGCAAAAAACTCGACGCATTGCTTGCAGAGGTACTATCAAATTTATTGATGCATTGTTTTGCATTCCTTTTTTCATTTGTTTTCTAATTTATTTCAGCCAGTCTAGAAGCAACGTGACTGTGGACACTGTTAGTTCAGAATCAGTCAGATTCGGACGACGATTTGAAGCCACAACTGAAGAGGGTGCAAGTTTCAAGGCAGTACTCCTTAAAAAGAGGTTGGACTCAAATAAGGTCATGACTCCTGAGGACATTCAGAGTCTAGCTAGGACCAACACTACCATTGAGGATGGACGCCGTCATTTCGACAAACGCCATGACAGTAAAGCTAGTAACTCAGAGTACACTAAGCGATTTGAGGAAAAGCTGCTCACATGTGATACCCCTAAAAGGCAAAAGTTCAGAGAATGACTCTCATGAATTTCATCTGCCCAAAAAGGTAAACATGGACAAGAGGAAAATAATGGAGGCCAGTCTACTAAAGAATCTAATTAACTATATGGACGATCATTTAGACAAACTCATACCCACATTCGATGGAGCAGGGTGGTTCAACGACGTGAAAGTCATCGCTTGCACGGATGACTTCTCTTTGAAGTGGTGTACAGAAGCAGTTAAAAGTATACACTCAAAAAAAACTAGTAAGGATGTAACCTTTGGCCTGGCCAAACATTAAATACCCTACACTGCAGTATTTGGAAATTTTGCTTATATGGGAGGTGCCACGCCCTCTTGTCCGAGTTCACCCAGTTCTTGTTCAAAGCTTGTAATTATAGTTTTTAGTGTCAGAGTGAAATTTGGTTGGATTATCTTAAAAAAGTTTTCAGTATAGCGTATTGAAGCTTTTGCTTATATGGGAGGTGCCACGCCCTGTTGTCTGAGTTCGTTTAGTTTTAACTCAGAGGGTACATTTATAGTCTTTAGGCAACACTAATGTCAATAGCTAAAATCTGGCAACACCATAATAAAGTTTGACATTTTTTAGTATAAACGTACTCAGAACGTTTTGACGTACGACCATCATTTGTGTTGTTTACAGTGACTTGAAAAAATCAATTTGGCAAAAAAATGGAATTGGATTATCACGACAAGAGTGCATCGATGAACATAAATCTTTGTGTGGCGATGAAGCACCATCCTATAGCACTGTGAAAAACCGGTTTAATGAATTCAATCGTGGTCGACGCTCGCTCAAAGACGAATTTCGTGAAGGTTGTCCAAATTATTGATGCCGTGCGTGAACTGATAATGCAAGATCGTCATGTGACATACCGTGAGATAGAGGCATCCTTATGCATTAGTTCCACTTCAATACTTTCGATGTTGCATGAACACTTAGTTGTAAAATATGTTTGTTCTCGTTGGAAACCCCACAATTCATCAATCACTTAAATAACACAAGCCCACAAAAAAAAAGTACCCTGCGCGAAAGATCAGACCACCTGAACTTTATGTTATCGGGGTCGCTGAATCCGAATATGGTGCCAGAATAGCGAAGTTGGTTCGCGTTTTTTCAGAAACCAGCAAAAATCTGTAATTTTCAGCATTATTGTTGATTTCTGATAAAACGCGAACCATTTTCGCTATTCTGGCACCATATTCGGATTCAGCGACCCCGAAAACATAAAGTTCAGGTGGTCTGATCTTTCGCGCAGGGTACTGTGTTATCAATGGAAAATTTGATTTTTTAACTCACTGTAAACAAAACAAATAGCACTTGTAAAGTTTGACATTTTTTTGTTTTGTTTACAGTGAGTTAAGAAAATCAATTTTTACATTCATAATTTAAGCGATTATGGGATTTCCAACGAGAACAAACTTTTTTACAACTAGGTGTTCATGCAAAATCGAATGTATTGGAGTGGAACTAATCTGCAAGGATGCCTCTATCCCACGGTATGTCAGATGACGATCTTGCATTATCAGTTCACGCACGGCATCAATGTTCTCTGGCACAACGACCGTTTTTGGACGACCTTCACGGAATTCGTCTTTGAGCGAGCGTCGGCCACGATTGAATTCATTAAACCAGTTTTTCACAGTGCTATAGGATGGTGCTTCGTCGCCATACAAAGATTTAAATTCATCGATGCACTCTTGTCGTGATAATCCACGTCGAAAGTTGTGAAAAATGATCGCACGAAAATGTTCACGAGTTAATTCCATTTTTTGCCCAATTGATTTTTTCAAGTCACTGTAAACAACACAAATGATGGTCGTACGTCAAAACGTTCTGAGTACGTTTATGCTAAAAAATTTCAAACTTTAAAATGGAAATGTCAGATTGCACCTGGCAACACTTAGTGTTGCCTAGGCCAGAAATATATATAGCAGTCCACGTACTTAGCTCAATGCACGCGACCAGACATTGCATTTGCGGTCAACAACATTAAGCATAGGTCGGGGAATAAAATGGTATTTTTTGCTTTGGACCAAAGTTTTTTATTTATTATTGAAAATCCCTATTTCAAATAGGTATATATAAATCAACTTCTCCGACTCTGAGAAAACTATAAAAAATAAGTGGCCACTCTAAAATTGTGAAGAAACTATGTTTCAGAAAAAAAATTGTTGTAATCGATATTGGTTTAAAAGTTATTAACAATATAGTGATGTCGTGTATGTCTTTTTTCAGCAGAAAAACAAGGAATCCTACAAAAAAAGTGTATATGGCATAAAATGCTTAGAATTATCTAAGGAGGTGTGAGTTTTTTGGAACATATCAAATTTTTTTTTTCGTACCTTTTGAAAAATTATAAAATTTCTCAGAAAATTCTGAAAAAATTCACACGTATTTTTTGAATAATTCTAAGCATTTTATGCCACACACACTTTTTTCGTCAGATGCCTTGTTTTCTTCTAATGCTGAAAAAAGACTTGCACGACATTCCTATATTGTTAATAAAAAATATTTGGGCACTCTCCACTTATCAAGAAACTATATCATAGAAAAAAATAGGGGTTATCAATATTGGTTCAAAAGTTATTAACTTTCTCAGAGGCGAAGCACTTGCTTTATTTTTATGTACCTATTTGAAATAACACACCTGTCCCCACGTGTTTTAAATAAAAAGTGCTTGCACCCAAAATGTTTTTTTGGGGAAATATGCGGAATGCCTCTAGGATCAAACATATATAGCCAGGGCCAAAAAACCCATTTTTTAGCACTGTGCTCTATACTAAAACCAAAAAAAAATAAGTTGACTACAACGGATACGAAAAAAGAGTATGCAGAAAGTAACCTGCTGGTTTGTAGATTGAAAAACAGTAAACTAAAAAACCCTACAAAATATCGTTAACGAGATATTGCGTTTTTACTTAATTTTTTGTGTTTCTATTAAAAAATTTAATTTTTGCGTACAAAAAAAATAATGATCAATATATAGCAACAAAAATAGTCAATTCTAATGTATTTTTTGATGCTTAATCCGAATCTGGTCTTAAAATTGCTCTATCACTTCTGGTTTTTGAGATATCCTAACCTGAAATTTCGGCATATACGGTTTTTTCACCATTTTTGAAGTTATGTAATAGGAGCAGGTGGTAATTGTTTATCATAAAACTCGATAAAGTTTTTAAAAGAACTATTCTTTTTCTTCAAAACTCACTTAGATTTATATCGATATCTTTATTTTTCTCCGAAATATCGTAACCTAAAAAAAGTTCAAAAAATGCACGAAAGACGCCATTGGCAACATTGGTTGATTTATATAAAAAGTTATTAAAATGATTATGGTAAATTGCAAGTGATAATAATTACTTTTTACAGAAACATTCTTAAACATCATAATCATTTTTAACAACTTCTTATTTAAATCAACCAATGTTGCCAATGGCGTCTTTCGTGCATTTTTTAAACTTTTTTTAGGTTACGATATTTCGGAGAAAAATAAAGATATCGATATAAGTCAAAGTGAGTTTTGAAGAAAAAGAATAGTTCTTTTAAAAACTTTATCGAGTTTTATGATAAACAATTACCTGCTCCTGTTACATAACTTCAAAAATGGTGAAAAAACCGTATATGCCGAAATTTCAGGTTAGGATATCTCAAAAACCAGAAGTGATAGAGCAATTTTAAGACCAGATTCGGATTTAGCATCAAAAAATACATTAGAATTGACTATTTTTGTTTCTATATATTGATCATTATTTTTTTTGTACGCAAAAATTAAATTTTTTAATAGAAACACAAAAAATTAAGTAAAAACGCAATATCTCGTTAACGATATTTTGTAGGGTTTTTCAGTTTACTGTTTTTCAATCTACGGACAAGCAGGTTACTTTCTGCATACTATTTTTTTGTATCCGTTTTAGTCAATTTTTTTTTTTAGTTTTAGTATAGAGCACAGTGCTAAAAAATGGGGTTTTCGGCCCTGGTTTGAAAAAGTGCCGTTCACTTTGAAAAAGTGCCGTTCACTTTGAAAAAAGAGCTATATATGTTTGATCCTAGAGGCATTCCGCATATTTCCCCAAAAAAAAAAATTTGGGTGCAAGCACTTTTTATTTAAAACACGTGCACGGCCCGCTTGAAAAAATTTTATTGGAAGGTTCGAGGACGACGGAGTTTTTTTTTGGGTTCTTTTCAAGACATCATCCGAAGCTAATTCTGAATCAAAATCGAAACAAGTGCCGATTTTGAAAACGGGCCGTTTTTCTATTTTTAAACGAAAATTTCCAAATGTTTGCACTAAATACCGTTTATCTGTGCATATATCGACCTCGGCTATACCTTTATGTGAAAGCTTATTCAATTCTATGAATATTTGCCAAAGGAACTATACCTCTGCGTACAACTTTAGTTTGACGCATTTTCGATCGAAAATTTTACCTTGCATTTAATATTTTTTTTTTTATATTCATACGAGGGCTGCTAGATATATTTCTGGCCTAATAATGAAAATGCGAATATTTATCGTCAAAAATGGTTTTATTGTGTTTCAAAGTATTCTCCAGCATGATTTATACACTTTTGCATGCGCTGAAACCAATTTTCGAAGCACTTTTCCCACTCCGATTGAGACACCTCCAAAACATGGTTTTTGAACGCTTCAGCAGCATCTTCTGGCGACGAAAATCGTTGACCACGCATTTTTTTCTTGATGTTCGGGAATAGAAAGAAGTCATTGGGTGCCAAGTCAGGGCTGTACGGCGGATGACCCATCAATTCGACGTTTTGGCCGGTCAAAAAGGCGCTGGTTTGAGCCGATGTGTGAGAAATCACATTGTCATGGTGAACAATGATTCGTCTTCTCTTGCTCGTTTTTCGAATTTCTCCGAAGACTTCAGGCAAACAAATTATGGTGTACTACTCAGAATTGACTGTCCTACGTTGCTCAAGCGGAACAGTCGCCACATGACCAGTTTTGCCGAAGAAACAGGCGATCATTTGCTTCGAAGTGCTTTTCCCATGAACAACTTTCGTTGGATTTGGCTCGTCTTCGAAGACCCACACGGTCGACTGCTGTTTTGTTTCGGGCTCATACGCATAGATCCATGATTTGTCACCTGTGACGATCTTATAAACGTCTTTTGAAGCACCGCGATCGTATTTTTTCAACATTTCTTTGCACCAATCGACACGAGCCTTTTTTTGAGCGATTGTCAAATTGTGCGGGATCCTACGAGAAAAAACCATTTTTACGGCCAGGTGTTCATGCAATATCGAATGTATTCAAGTGGAACTAATGTCCAAAGATGCTTCTATCTTACGGTGTGTCACATGATGATCTTGCATTATCAGTTCACGCACGGCATCAATGTTCTCAGGCACAACGGCCGTTTTTGGACGACCTTCACGGAATTCGTCTTTGAGCGAGCGTCGGCCAGTGCTATAGGATAGTGCTTTATCGTCATACAAAGATTTAAGTTCATTGATGCACTCTTGTCGTGATAATCCACGTCGAAAGTTGTGAAAAATGAGCGCACGAAAATGTTTACGAGTTAATTCCATTTTTTTGCCAAATTGATTTTTTCAAGTCACTGTAAACAACACAAATGATGGTCGTACGTTAAAACGTTCTGAGTACGTTTATGCTAAAAAATATCAAACTTTCCAATGGCAATGTCAGATTGCACTTAGCAACACTTAGTGTTGCCTAGGCCAGAAATATATCTAGCAGCCTACGTACTAAATTTTGAAAATTCTTATAGAGACAAAAGTAATGTCATAATATGATTTGGCTGGTATTCTCTCAGTAATCAATTAGATTGGGTTTTGTTTACATAAAAAGTTCACTTGATAGTGTTGAATTGATGATATGCATTCAAAAAAATTATATCGGTCAAATAACCAATTTTTAATAAACGATTCATATTTTTACATAGATTTTTGGTAAATTGTTCTGTAAAATTAAAAAAAGCAGCTAATTTATTTCCTAAAATGCGCCGAACTAAAGTTGAACGCAGAGGTATGGTTTCTTGGGCAAATATTCATAAAATTGAATGAGCATTCACATGGTAGTGAAGCCAAGGTCGATATATGCACAACTAAACGGTATTTAGTGCAAACATTTCAAAATATTCGTTTAAAAATAGAAAAACGGCCCGTTTTCAAAATCGGCACGTGTTTCGATTTTGATTCTTGTCAGGATCAACTTCGGATGATGTCCTGAAAAGAATCCAACAAAAAACTCCGTCGTCCTCGAACCTTTCAATAAAATTTTTTCAAGCGGGCCGTGCGTGGGGACAGGTGTGATAATGATTTTCAATAATAAATTATAAATTTTGGTCCAAAACAAAAACACAATTTTATTCCCCGACCTATGTTAAATATCTTAAAAAAAAATATTTTAACAAATTTACAAAATCTTTACAAGTTGTTACAAAACATAATTTTGTTAAAGCCAATTTAAGTTTAATTTCTTAGGTGGCTCACTTGAGAAATTTTTGCCCATATGCCACATATATTATATCAAAGTGTTGGTATGGATCTCGGCTATAGGTTAAACGGCAAAACCTGTACATAAATCTACCATTCGGGTGATTTCTATTTAGCCGAATGTCATAAAAGGCGAAAAATTTCACTTTTATGGGAATTTTGTGCTCTAACTTGCCGAAATGCAATAAAACTATATCCGAAAAACCACATAATTTAAGGTTCAAAATTCAAATGGCCTTTTCTCGAAAGCTAGAGCCAACTTGAACAAACTGAGCCAAATGGTCTTTTATTTTTACCAATATTTTCGTCCCGCAGCGTCAGATCCGAGTAAACTTTTGGCAACCAAATTTTGTTCTACAGTGTGATTCTAGTAAACCGGTAGAAACATTCTATTCAATTTGAATGTATTTCAAACACTTACACTTGTTTTAAAACGGTTGTCTTTTGGAGGAATTTTCAGCTTAGACTTCCATCCCATATCATCATTCGTCATCCTGAAAAAATTAATATTTTTATCCACAGCCAAATTAATCGCATTTATTAAGTTTAAGTTCTACGAAAACATTACAGTGGCATTCTTAAAGAAGACAAGCCTTTTCACAGTTTTTAAGTCACTAGATAATGCACTATCGTAATATAGCGGTTTTAATAACATATATTAATTTTTACATTTTTACCTTGACGAAATGTTTCTAGCACCTGAACCACCCGATATCACAAACCCACCACCTCTCAAGACTTGAGCAGAACAAAAGTTCATACCTACAGTTAGGGAGCCGGTGGCAGAAAAAATTATGTGATAACATCGTCAGACAGATTTATAACTCTGCTTCAATTTGATTGACTTGAGCAAACATGCCACATAAATTTTAAATTTTCATTGGCAATGTCCATGAAGTATAGAACCCTTATTTTCAAAGCAAAAATATTTTCAGTTGTTTCGCAGTTATCAGTCATTTTCTGAAGTCACTTCAGCAACCTGTGCCAAATAATAGGAACGCGATTATTAAGTTAATTATATTTTTGAAACATTGTGGTTCTTAGATATTTTTAAGCGATTTTAAATGAGATATATTGAAAAATTATCATGTTCTATAATAACTTGATTCAGAACACAGTGCGCTGTAAGCGTCGATCTTCTTGGCGAAATAAAAGTCCTTCACAATAGCGAGCAATAGCCAGAACGATAAAAAGCTCCGAGAGAATGGTGGGAAATACAGTAAAATATAATCGCCAGAAGGAAATTCATGGACGAAAATCCAAAATATTTCCAACTTTTGGAAAAAATATATTAAGGTTTGTGAAACAGAACCCCTTTGCATCTTATAATAATGTCAAAAAAAGTTTTCTATAAGAATTTTTAAGTGTGTTGCTTAATGACATGTATGTTTTGAAAATTAATTTTTAATTGAACTTTTAGTCATACCGAACAACGATGGTGCATTGGTCTAGCGACTGGCACTGCGTTTAAGAGTTGTACCAACCATTACGTCCTCGGTGCAACTCCTGCCCAAACACAAAGTTTTTCAACTTAAAATTTTTCAATTACAATTCTGTGCAAAGATGGCATAAGCTGCTATCGCATATTTATAAAATGGCTTTTGCCATTTTTGCAGAGAATTTATTTGATAAAAAAAAAAAAAATAAAAACAATTTTAATTACAACAAAAATAGTCTGATGAGTCTTTGTGCCGAAAGACGAAACATATGTTACTATAGCCGTGTTTTAATCCGATCCTTAATTTGTCATAATTATGTATTAGAAAATGCATTGGGGTATTTCCATGAGATCATACCGTTCGCAACTCAAAAATCAACATTTTTATGAAACTTTAATGCTTAAAACATAAAAACATGTATCTGCTACTTAAAAAAAAATATCAAATGAAATTGTATTTTAATTCCAAAAAAAAATCACTTTGAATCTGGTGTGTTTTGCAGTTTTCTCCCCCAGTATAAGCAGTCGTTTTTTGACACTAATGTAACACTTTTCAAAAAATCCTTTGTGGACTTTCAAAAAAATAGCAACAGACCTCAAGGTTCATCGTCACACTGTTTCAAAAGCAATCATATAAAGAAGAAACCCTGGATCAGGAAAAAAAAAAAAGGTCCAACAAATATTGGTAAGACAAAAGATGTCGAACAACTTTTTCGAAGAGCTCCGAACACTTCTGTCAGAAAAGCAGCTCGTGTAGTTAAATGCTCTGATTCTTTTGTGTGCAGAACCAATGCTTATGCAGGGCTGAAATCGTATGAAGTTCAGAAAGTTCCAGATCGCAATGTGGTAAAGAATTTAGAAGCAAAAAAACGAGCTAAAAAATGTAGGTCTAATTTTATAAAAAAAATTTACGTCCTGTGTGATTAATGATGAAACCTATGTTTTTGCAGACTTTTCACAACTTCCGGGTCAAGATTTTTATGTGGCTGATGGACGAGGTAATATTCAGGAACAATACTGGACAAAAAAGCAAACAAAATTCCTTAAGAAGTTTCTTGCGCGGCAAGCCATTTGCAGTTGTGGCAAAAGAAGCGAAGTATTTGTGACATCAGGAACGATAAATACAGAAATGTATATTAAGAAGTGTCTTCAAAAACAGCTTTTGCCTTTCCTAAAACAGCGCAGAGTGCCTGCATATTTCTGGCCCGATTTAGCATCATGCCACTATGGAAAAAAGGCCCTTGAGTGGTATGCAAATAATAATGTAAATTTTGTACCACGGGAGGCAAACCCACCCAACTGTCCAGAACTCCGGCCTGTGGAGAGATATTGGGCGCTCGTGAAAAGGGAATTGAAGAACACAGGAAAGTTATCCCAGGACATGTCTGACTTCAAGCGCAAATGGACCGGCTCTTCCAAAAAAGGTAACGGAAACAACTAATCGTTAATGAAAGGATTACCGGAAAAGGTGTTTTATATATTATTAAGTATATTAAGTTTTATTTAACTTTAAGCGTTTATAAGTTTTTTCGACATAATCTTTATTTAAATAAAGTTTTGGAAATTTTTTCAAAAATAAGTAATCTCTGTTGCGCCCATTGCCTTTTTTACATCAAAAGTTTAAAATACTGCGAAAATAACAAATTTAAGGAGAGTAACAATGTAATGTAATTTAGTGATTTCGTGATATCAAATGAACGCCAATAAATCATTGTTATTTTATTTCATTTGTAAACGATGTCGCACCCGTTTCCTTTTTATTTTATTTTGCCTTCAAACTCTTAACTTTTTTTTTTTTTTGCTAAACAACTATGGGGAGTTTCCAAAGGATAACAACTTTCTATAATACCTTAACCCACATATATCCTGTTTTTATGGGATTTTTTTTTTGTTGTTTTTGACCACCTTTCAAAAGAAATGGGTTATAATGGGTTAAAGCGTTCTACAAAAATATTCTACCGAAAATTTGATTAGGGGTCACCAAAGACAAGAAATAGTGAAAGCTATCCAAAGCATGAAAAACAACAAGGCCGCCGGTATAGATCAAATAACAGCTGAACTGCTAAAGGCATGCCCCATAACATCAGCTAAAATTCTGCATCCTCTGCGTACCAAAATCTGGAGCGAAGAGCGTTTGCCAGAAGATTGGCTACATGGCATGTTAGTCAAATTGCCGAAAAAAGATGACCTAAGCTAGTGCCGAAACTATAGAGGCATTACCTTGCTCTCAGTACCATCAAAAGTATTGACGAAAGTGCTTCTGAACAGGGTAAACGAAAAACTTGATTCGGCCATTCGAAAGCAGCAAGCAGGATTCCGGCGTAACCGATCATGTGTGGATCAAATCAACACCCTCAGAATAATTGTCGAACAATCATGCGAGAGGCGTGCTGCACTTCATCTTGTCTTCGTAGACTATAGCACTGCCATCGACAGTGTTTCCCGAGAAAACATTTGGGTCTCACTGTAACGAAGAGGTATTGCCGCAAAGGCCATAAACTTAGTATGTGCACAATATGAAGGCTTTAAATGCAGTGTGTTACACAATGGGTTGTTGTCACCGACATTCACCACTAATTCAGGTGTACGGCAGGGGTGTTTACTATCACCATCACTCTTCCTTATCGTTCTTGTGATATCCTGGATAAAGCTCTTAATAAGGCCAAAAGGGGTATCCAATGGAACTTTACCGAACATCTGGAAGATCTCGACTACGCTGACGACATCTGCCTCTTATCGTCCAAACATTCAGATATGCAAAGCAAAATTGAAGACCTTGTCTTGGAATCACAAAAGGCCGGCCTAAAAATCAACGTATCCAAGACTAAAAGCATGAAGTTAAACGCAAGCAATGACACCACGTTTAGAGCTGGCAGTGATGACATCGGAAACGTCGATAGCTTCACGCATTTAGACAGCATTATCTCCATGGATAGCAAAAGCAAAAGGCGCGTTTGCTCAACTGAACAAAATATGGTCTTCCGTTATATCCACCAAAACGAGAGTGCGCATTTTTGATTCGAATGTGAAATCGGTTTTGTTATATGGGTGCGAAACGTGGCTTGTTACTGAACAACTAACGAACAAGCTGCAAGCATTCGTCAACAAATGCTTATGGCGAATACTAAAGGTTTGGTGGCCTCGCACTATATCAAATGCCGAGCTACATCAAAAATGCAATCAGAGGGCTATAGCAATCGAGGTCAAGCTGCGCAAATGGAGATGGATTGGTCACACTCTCCGGAAACCACACAGCGAAGTTTGTCGCCAGGCTCTTGAGTGAAATCCACAAGGTAGTAGAGCACGTGGTAGACCCAAAACCAACTGGAAGAGGTCGCTGGAAAAGGAAACCCAAGGATCGGGAAAGTCGTGGCAAGAGATTAAAGTCATCGCAAGGGATCGTGACAACTGGAGAGATTTCATATTGGCCCTATGCTCCTCCTAGGAGTTAAAGGAGAATACATACATACATACAAAGACAAGAAATGATTAAATTTAAGAATAGTGCTTAAAAAATTTACTAAAATTAAAGAAATGACCCAGTGTGCCAAACGGACCCGTTACGAATCCGTAAACGTTAGACAACTAGGCTATTGACCGATCTGATGTAGACTTATCTGATGTTGAGATTTAAAGTTTGTATATTAAATAAATTTCTGTTGTCTTTTTTATAAGTATTCTGTGTTCTTTCTCTTCCCTTCTTTTGATAAAAAATATTACATACTCAAATTTGGAATCAATGGGTGCTATTATTGATTCCGTCGGAAAGCATTTTCCGCGCGGAAGCAAATTTTGCTATTATTGATTCCGAAAATTCGATACATCTGTCATCACTGTTCCGCAAAACAGATAAATTTGGCATTATTGGTTCCGCACGCAATTTGAGAAATTTAACATCCCTGACATCGAAGTGACGTTTATTTTTGTGTATTCTTGATTCCGACGGAAAGATGTATTTCAGTATTTTAATTCCGCGAAATTTTTGTGACGGAACGACAGTAAAAAGTTAAAAATGTATGCTTTTTTTGATAATTTTGCTCTTTTTATTGATAAGGAAATTAAGCTAAATGTTAAGTATCAATTTTAAACAATTTACTAGTACACAATAGCCGGTTTAATTAAAAATTACAAAATTTATTTTTAAAATAAAACTCAAAATTCATAAAACACTTCATTTTATTACATTAAATAAAGGAAACAGTTCATCTTTATTCTGATTAGATAAATAACATTTTATAAAAAAAGAAGACACTTTCACATCCAACCCTCTGCGGTGACCAAATGATGAAATGTAATCACTCGGAAAAAAAATTATCAACAAACATTTGTTTACAAGAAACAACTTTAGAGCAACACGCATCTTTATCGAACTCTAAAATGAATAGATAATTAATCCTTAAACCGCACTAAAAAAGCTATTTTATCCACTTGATGTCTACAAAATTATTTGAGATTCATAATTTGCCGCTGTTGACACTTCTAATTTTTTTTTTTATCCTTTGTCATCTGTCAAAATGTTAGAGATGTTCTTATTTCAGGGTTCCCAATATTTTCGTTCGATATTCCTCTACCGTCGGAATCAAGAATAGCAGTTTTCATATCGAACGATATTTCTTTCCGCGAAAATTTCCTTATCGAACGGAATCAATAATAGCACCCAATAACATTTCTTCAAAGAGAGTTTGAGAAGTTTACAAAAAATCATACGCAATAAAATAAACAGATAAATAAAAAATCAAAAATGTTTTTTTTATCATAATTAACATTAATTAAAGCAAATCCGTTTTGAGTTCGTACGTAGGCTGTTATATATATTTCTGGCCTAATAATGAAAATGCGAATATTTATCATCAAAAATGGTTTTATTGTTTTTCAAAGTATTCTCCAGCATGATTTATACACTTTTGCATTCGCTCAAACCAATTGTCGAACACTTTTTCCACTCCGATTGAGACACCTCCAAAACATGGTTTTTGAACGCTTCAATAGCATCTTCTGGCGACGTAAATCGTTGACCACGCATTTTTTTCTTGATGTGCGGGAATAAAAAAAGAAGTCACTGGATGCCAAGTCAGGACTGTACGGCAGATGACCCATCAATTCGACGTTTTGGCCAGTCAAAAAGGAGCTGGTTTGAGCCGATGTGAACAATGATTCGTCTTCTCTTGTTCGTTTTTCGAATTTCTCCGAGGACTTCAGGCAAACAAGTTGTGGTTACCACTCAGAATTGACCGTCCTACGTTGCTCTAGCGGAACAGTCGCCACATAACCAGTTTTGCCGAAAAAAACAGGCGACCATTTGCTTCGAAATGCTTCTTCCACGAACAACTTTCGTTGGATTTAGCTCGTAGTCGAAGACCCACAGGGTCGATTACTGTTTTGTTTCTGGCTCATACGCATAGATCCATGATTCGTCACCTGTGACGATCTTAAAACCTTCTTTTGAACCACCGCGATCGTATTTTTTCAACATTTCTTTGCACCAATCGACACGCGCCTTTTTTTGAGCGATTATCAAATTGGCGGGATCCAACGAGAACAAACCTTTTTTACGGCCAGGTGTTTATGCAATATCGAATGTATGCAGGTGGGAGAAATGCCCAAATATGCCTCTATCTCACGGTACGTCACATGACGATCTTGCATTATCAGTTCACGCACGGCATCAATGTTCTCTGGCACAACGGCCGTTTTTGGACGATCTTCACGGAATTCGTCTTTGAGCGAGCGTCGGCCACGATTGAATTTATTAAATCATTTTTTCACAGAGCTATAGGATGATGTTTCATCGCCATACAAAGATTTAAGTTCATCGATGCACTCTTGTCGTGATAATCCACGTCGAAAGTTGTGAAAAACGATCGCACGAAAATGTTCACGAGTTAGTTCCATTTTTTTTTGCCAAATTGATTTTGTCAAGTCACTGTAAACAACACAAATGATGGTCGTACGTCAAAACGTTCTGAGTACGTTTATGCTAAAAAATGTCAAACTTTCCAATGAAAATGTCAGATTGCACCTGGCAACACTTATTGTTGCCTAGGCCAGAAATATATATGCATAGCAGCCTACGTATTTGAAGTATTTACGGATTCGAAACGGATTTACCCAGGCTCGAATCCTACCACAGGTGGATTTTTATCCTTTACTTTTCTTCCTTGTTTTCTTTTTATTTTTTTTTTTTTTTTTAATTGTTAATTAGCGCATCAAAACGATTTTTTTTTGTAAATATACAGCATTAACATTTTTAAAAGCGAATCCGTTTTGAATTCGTTTTTACATACATTTCGGATTCGAAACGGGTTCGCACACCGGAATTACCCGGGTTGGAATCCTACCATATGCAGATCGTTTATTGTTTTTTTTCTTTTTATTTATTTTTTTTTTTAATAAGCGTTTCAAAATGTTTTTTTTTTTTTTTATTTATTTATTTAAACAAAGCATTCCCAGAGTGTGCCAGACGGTTCGAATCTACGCATTTTTATCCGTTGCGGATCCGTTACCGATCCGTTGGCGAGAGAGGTTCCCAAAAAAAAAAAGCCAATCGTTTTTTTTTTTTTTTTTGAATTTCTCCCGCAAACGGATCCGTAACGGGTAAAAAAGCGAAGATATGAACCGTCTGGCACACTGGGTTAACATTATTAAAAGCAAATCCGTTTTGAATTCGTTTTTGATGTACGTTACGGGTTCGAAACGGATCCGTTACCGCGGATTACATTTTTATCCCTTTATGAACTCGGGAAAATCTACAAACGGACTGGAAGAAGGTTAATAATTTTAGATAACCAGTTCGTGCTACTTTTTATATGAGTTTTCTATTTTATGTGATATTTTCTGATTAGAAAAAATTTAATTTGGATGACCATGACTCCTTTTCCCATTATTGGAATGATTTAAGGAAGGGTTCCCGTTATTTTTCGAAAAGGAATTTTGGTAGTGGCAGTTTAATGGTATGGGTTGCATTCTGTGCTGATGGAGTGTTGGAACTGACGTTTCCATCAACCAAAATTAATTCAGAAGAGTACACGACACTCCTGCGGACAAATTTGTTGCCTTATTTGCGAGCACAGAGGCGAAAGGAATAGGTTTTTCAGTAAGACAACGTTAATGCCAGCCGGATGACTCAGGATTTGTTACTGACAAAATCAATGTTCTGGAATGGCTTGCATGGTCTCCAGATCAAACCCCTATAGAAAATATCTGGGACATTATGGTTCGCCAAATTTATAAAGAAAACAAGCAATACCAAAGCATTGATGAACTAAAAAGTGCAGTTATTAGTGCTTGGAACTCTTTGCATCAAAATACTCTGAAAAAATTAGTAGAAAGTATGAAATCGCGTTTATTTGAACGAATAAAGAATAATGGAGGTCCTACTAAGTATTAAGTTGGGTTTTATATTGTTTTGTAATAGATTTTAGTCACATTTTACAATGCGTCTATAGTTATAGTAGGAGATACGAATAAGGAGGGATTTGCACCCATCTGTTAGATGGATGAAACCTATTTTTTATGAAAGTAAATACGTTTAGAAACATATTGTGAGTGGGTTGCCTAAAAAATCCTGGCAAGGCTATGGTTCATTCCATATTGAAAAGTGCATTTTTTTTCAAAAAATGCACTCAACTGTTTAATGAAAAAATTATATACCATTCGAAAGTTTAGAGCCTCTACAATATGTTAAAGTAGTGTTGCCTTTTTTTCCTGGCAAGGCATAGGGTTGCCAGGCTTTGAAAGGTCGGCCAAAACCACAAATTTGCACTTATCCATTTAATGAAAAAATTATATACCATTCGAAAGCTTAGAGCCTCTACAATATGTTAAAGTAGGGTTGCCTATTTTTTTTTTTTTTTTTGGCAAGGCATAGGGTTGCCAGGCTTTAAAAGGTCAGTCAATACCACAAATTTGCACTCATCTGTTTAATAAATAAATTTTGTGTTAAAATAAAGATAATTTCATTGCGAACACGGTGATACAGGGATGCTTGTGAAAAACCTGTTTTAAGCCAGGGTTGCCGAGCTTTAAGAAATGAAATATTGGTACAAATGAAAATGTGCGACAGAGAGATCCGAGCGAACTATTTGGTTAGGATGTATACTAGAGCGCCCACAAGATACAGGGTGGGCCATTTAAAATGGAAGCATTTGTTTCTGAAAAAAATATATGAAAAAACATTTTTATTTATTTTCATTTCGATTTTAATTATTTTGGTTCAAGGAGATATGTTACAGCTATTTTTTGAAAATGATATCGCGTAAATGGCCACCTTTGGCCTTAAGTACAAAATGTGCCCTTTTTTCGGCGTTTTCCATCGTTTTGGCCAATGTATCGGTCGATATGGCGGCGATTTCACGTCGTATGTTGTCTTTGAGTTGAGCTATGGTCCTTGGTTTATCAGCGTATACCTTGGATTTCAAATAGCCCCACAAAAAAAAGTCTGGTGGCGTCAAATCGGGTGATCTCGGGGGCCAGTCAAAATCACAGTTTTTCGATATGACTCGTCCGGGGAACAATGGTCGTAACAAATCGATTGTTAGTCGAGCTGTATGGATTGTGCACCGTCCTGTTGAAACCAGAAGCCATTCAAACCATTTTCATGAACAATGGGCATAACAAAATCATTTATCATGGCTCGATAACGATCGCCATTAACAGTTATCGTTGCTCCATCATCGTCTTCGAAAAAATAGGGACCAATGACCATATCCGCACAAACACCACACCAAACTGTAACTTTTTGGTCATATAGAGGCTGTTCCTCAATTAATTGAGGGTTTTCAGTGGCATAGAACCGACAATTTTGCTTATTAACGCATCCATTTAACGTGAAATGTGCCTCGTCTGACATGATGATTTTTTCGCCAAAAGTTGGCCTCGTTCTCGGCCATTTCGATGATCTACTGATGATGATGTACTGTTCCATGGTAAAATTGTCTTGGAATGACGCTTCCAACGGTATGTCATTAGTCGATCTGACAATTCTGTCAAAAGTTATTGGGTTGCCCGATGCTTCCACTTTAAATGGCCCACCCTGTATATGAAATGTGCAAAGTTGAGAATTTGTTTGCTCCCAGTCCATTTCCTGAAATTAGAGGTCAAAAAAATAAGATCTCACAAAAAAATTTGGAATCGGTAGTGGATAAAACTCAGCTTTGACTGCCCGTTACTTCAAAACTATTCATTTTTTCATAATATGTTCAGGACAACTTTTGTAGAGCATGACTGTTTCGGTACAAAAATTTGAATTTTTTAAGAAAATTTTCATGACTTTTTTTCTATAAATTGGTTTTTTGTAATTTTCATAGGGCGGAATATTTGTTCTGGAATTCTTATATTGCATGGGATTAAATGTTGATTAATTCAACAAAAAAAAATTATTTAAAAATATTAAGTTTTAAGGTATGGAGCCGGTCTCAATGTTGGAAAAAAATAAGTATTCTAATTTTTTTCTTTATTGGATGCAACAAAATGCATTGCTAGTTTTTATTAAATGCATCATTTAGAACTGCTTTTTGCCTTTAAAATAAGTTATGAAATGGGTTTGTGCGACTTTTTTTCAAAAACTTATGATCATTTTTGAATGACATCATGAAAGTTAAAAATCATGTATGGATTTTCTGTAGCAATTGCCATATTACTATATCTTTTATAATGTTATTTTAAAATGGTCATAACTTTTTAGAGAAAAATCATACAAGACTATTCCGTAACTCATTTTGAAGAAGAAAAACAGTACTAAATGACGCATTTAATAAAACACAACCTCAAAAATCGTGTTTTTTTGAACATTAGGGGTGAGATATCTCACGAACCATAAGTGATACAGCAATTTCGCGTCTAATTTCGAATTCAGCATTAATAACTGCATCTAAAATGACTATTTTGGTTTTGGTTTGCAGTCGTTTTTTTTTTTTTTTTAAATACCGTTTTTCGACCTCATTTTAAAAACCATGCCATGAACCGATTTTCAAAACTTTTTTTTCTTATTCAGTAAATGCTTAGGTGTAATTTCACATCTTTGTGCAGTTCGCGACAACTTGATTGAAATTTTTTCCTGAACTGCGTGCACGAAATTCGAAATTTTCGATTATCTCTGCTGGAACAGCCCAAAACGCACTAAAACGAAAACAAATGCTATTTTCGTGTTCAGCAATCCCAAATTAGTTTAGGAAATACAACTACTAAAATGGTTTCTTATCAAAAGATAAAAAAATACATTTTTTCTTAACTTTGAAACGTGCTCTATTTCTTAAAAACTAATATTTTTTAGTAATTTTGCTTTTAAATTAATCAATATTTAATTCCCTATAATATAGGAATTCCAGAACAAATATTCCACCCTTTGAAAATTACAAAAAACTAATTTTTAGAAAAAAAAAGTCATGAAAATTTTCTTAAAAAATTGAAGTTTTTTTACCAAAACAACAAAAATTTAATTTTTGGACCAAAACTTTTTAAGAAGATAATGTTAATATCATGAAAAAATTAACAGTTTTGAAGTAACGGGCAGTCAAAGCGACTTGCCTTTTTTTAGTCAATTTTTCGGCCTTTGTTCGGAAACCGGTTGGGTTTTTTCCACTACCGATTCCAAATTTTTTTTTGAGATCTTATTTTTTTGACCTCTAATTTCAGGAAATGGACGGGGAGCCAGCAGAATCAGAATTTTGCACATATGGGCGCTCTAATATATAATTATCTTGAAAATTTTATTTGTTATATCATCCCGGCCTCAGACAAAAAGTTAAATTTTTCAATTGTTATTTCATTTAATTTAAAATAAATTAAATAAAAACATAAATTGATCTGATGATGGTCACGTGGCGGTAACCGAAACATGTCACCATAGCCATGTTTAGTAGTTTTTTTCTCTTATCCTAATTGTCATGATTTTCTAAGTTGAAAAATGCATAGAATTTAAGATTCTTGCAACTAATGACTAAAAGTTCACAAAATTAGTAAAATTTTTATATAGTCAACATAAACCATTTTATTTTTTTTTATTATTAAATTTAATGGCGGAGACTTAGCCCCACAACTTGCCAGGGTCTTCCACAATTAAAATTAGCTCTATATTGTTATTGTTGTTAAAGTAGCGAGAATGTTCCATGTATGTCCAGCCTCAATTTAGTTTTTAGTCTCCTGATGATATAACAAATAAAATTTTCAAGATAAGTATACATCCTAACAAAATAGTTCGCTCGGATCTCTCTGACGCACATTTTCATTTGTACCAATATTTCATTTCTTAAAGCTCGGCAACCCTGGCTGAAAACAGGTTTTTCACAAACAACCCTGTATCACCGTGTTCGCAATGAAATTATCTTTATTTTAAAGCATGGCAACCCTATGCCTTGCCAGGAAAAAAAATAGGCAACCCTACGTAAACATATTGTAGAGGCTTTAAACTTTCGATTGGTATATCATTTTTTCATTAAACACATTTTTTTTTTAAACACATACAGTGTCGGCCAAAACCTAAGCACCCCCTAAAGAAGTTTTTTCTTATATAAAATTTTTTTTTGGAGAAAACGACGTTATTGAGTTAGTTTATTTGTTTATTTTATTTATTTATACGTTAATTATTGACAAACAAGGACTTAAAAAATTCAGGGTTTTATAAATTAAGAGTTAACATTTAATAAACATTAAAATTTTGAAACTTCATCGGACAAAACTAAAGCACCCCCTTCTTAACATTTAATAAAATCTTTTAAAATTAATATATAGTTGAAAACTCTTTATACTGGGTTACATTAGCACATCTTTAAAGCATAGAGGGCATTATATTATTAATGATATCCCTTCCTAAGGCTACTTTCAAAGCTTCAAAGAGATTTTTCTTGGTTTTGCAATTTTCCTTATAGATTTACGTGTTAACGATCTCCCAGAGGTTCTCAATGGGATTCAAATCTGGGGACTGGCCTGGCCAACCAAGGACTTGCATCCCATTGCTCTGAAACCAGGCTTTACAAACTTAAGCGGTATGTGTTTGGATCGTTGTCCTGTTGGATCTCTTGATCCGCATTAAGCAGCATCACATCATTTGGTATGTCAAAGTGCATAAAACAATCCATTATTCCTTTAGTCTAGTGAATTAACCCACTCCCTTGACCAGAGAAAAAGCCACAGACCATTGAACTCCATCCTCCGTGCTTAAAAGAGGCTCTGCAAAACTTTGGTTTCAATCTTTTTCCTTTTGGTCTGCTCACTCGCCGTATTCTATCTGAATCTTTCATAATATACTTGAATTCGTAGTACTTGGATTCGTAGGACTTGGGTTCGTAGCATGATATCAAAAGTTCGGATTAATTAAGGCGAGTACACAGACCAAAAGGAAAAAGATTGAAACCAAAATTTTGCAAAGCCTCTGTTAAGCACGGAGGATGGAGTTCAATGGTCTGTGGCTTTTTCTCTGGTCAAGGGAGTGGGTTAATTCACTAGACTAAAGGAATAATGGATTGTTTTATGCACTTTGACATACCAAATGATGTGATGCTGCTTAATGCGGATCAAGAGATGCCACTTAAATGGAGGTTCCAACAGGACAACGATCCAAACACATACCGCTTAAGTTTGTAAAGCCTGGTTTCAGAGTAATGGGATGCTTCTTGGTTGGCCAGGCCAGTCCCCAGATTTGAATCCCATTGAGAACCTCTGGGACACCCGTTAACACGTAAATCTATAAGGAAAATTGCAAAACCAAGAAAAATCTCTTTGAAGCTTTGAAAGTAGCCTTAGGAAGGGATATCGAAGGATATCATTAATAATATAATGTCCTCTATGCTTTAAAGATGTGCTAATGTAACCCAGTATAAAGAGTTTTCAACTATATATTAATTTTAAAAGTTTTTATTAAATGTTAAAAAGGGGGTGCTTTAGTTTTGTCCGATGAAGTTTCTAAATTTTAATGTTTATTAAACGTTAACTCTTAATTTATAAAATCCTGAATTTTTGAAGTCCTTGTTTGTCAATAATAAACGTATAAATAAATAAAATAAACACACAAACTAACTCAATAACGTCGTTTTCTCAAAAAAATTTGATATAAGAAAAAATTTCTTTAGGGTGTTTAGGTTTTGGCGACACTGTACATAGTGCAAATTTGTGGTATTGGCCTACCTTTTAAAGCATGGCAACCCTATGCCTTGCCAGGAAAAAAATAGGCAACCCTACTTTAACATATTGTAGAGGCTCTAAACTTTCGAATGGTAAACATATTGTAGAGGCTCTAAGCTTTCGAATGGTATATAATTTTTTTATTAAACAGATGAGTGCAAATTTGTGGTTTTGGCCGACCTTTTAAAGCCTGGCAACCCTATGCCTTGCCAGGAAAAAAATAGGCAACCCTACTTTAACATATTGTAGAGGCTCTAAACTTTCGAATGGTAATTTTTTCATTAAACAAATGAGTGCATTTTTTGAAAAAATATGTTTCACAATATGTTTCTAAACGTATTTACTTTCATAAAAAACAGGTTTCATTCATTAAACAGATGGGTGCAAATCTCTCCTTATTCGTATCTTAGACTATTTTGCTCAACTTAATAAAACGAAAAAACACTGAAGGTAAACTTTACGGTACCTTAGTGCAAATCAATTGACTATTTTTTTCTGCCAAAGGTATTGCTTCTAAGGCAGCTCCCTTACCCTGTAGTTATATTTATGGTATTCCCTTTACATCCATGTATACTAACAAAAAACTAGGTGCGTCTATAGTTATGCTAAGTAGTGTATGGAAGCAAAACTGGCAACATGTTTGCTATTTTCGACTTAGTACTGCTTTAGCGTCCGTTCTGATTGCATTACCAACAAAAAAATATGAACCAAACGGAAGCTTAACCTTTCCTCTATTAAAATATGTGAACAATTTTACCGAACTTCACACCATAAAAAAAAAAGAACAAAAAACCATTTCGAAAACATGCTGACAGTTTTGCACCACTTTAACTGATGTGCGTGAATTCTTCCTAGTTTAAAAAAACGATTCCAATAAATTTCGTTGCGCTGAATCCAAAACTGGCCACAGAATCGCTATACCTCGCCAGTATTTCGAGGTACCCTAACGTTAAAGTGCCAAGAACGACGTTTTTGCAGTTTTTCAAATTAAGTTCCTGGACGCAATGATTTTTTCTGCTCTATTCCTATTTTCGAGTCAGTACTGCTAAATAGAGATGAGCGATAGGCGAGGGGGGGGCTAGTGTGGACAATTTTTATATAATTACAGAATTATATATGTAAATATATCACTTTTGTAAAAAAAGTAATTGTTAGCGATTACTTATACCTCTTGCCTTCATAATTACATCAATAGTTATGATTTTTTATTTTCATAAATTCTTTATTCAATTATTTTAAAAAGAGCTTACATTTGTCCACACTAGCCCCATTGATTTAACTGGGGGCTAATGTGGACACCATAAGAAACTTGATAATTCATACAAAAACGTTAAGAAAGAGTTCAGATACATGTTTATTCAAGAAAATAATGATGTAATACAAATAATAATACAAATAAAAAATTAACTGCTATCCCATGTTGAATTTGGAGAAGTTTATATCAAACTTCATATAACTTGCTGATCGAGATGTTCCCGGCAGTTGTTGTGCTTGTGGCAACTTTGCCACTATTTCATTTCGGTGAATTTGGCTGGTATTCGGTATATCGGATACGTGAATCTATCATTCTTTCTTTTTAGAAACGTAATGTCGAAATCTTGAGAACCGTGGATCGTGACAATTTGGCCAATATAAAATACTTTTTGTCCATGTTGTTTCAAACTTCATATAACTTGCTGATCGAGATGTTTCCGACAGTTGTTGTGGTTGTGGCAGCTTTGCCACTATTTCATTTCGGTAAATTTCGCTGGTATCCGGTAAATCGGGATACGTGAATCTGTCGTTTTTTCTTTTTAGTAACGTACTTTCTTGGAACGGCTTTTAGAAATGGTCTGACGATTTCTGGAGTCATTTCAGATGCTGCGGACATGTCCACACTAGCCCCATTTCAGTTGTCCATACTAGCCCCTTCATGTCTTTTTTAACAAAAATGTTTTTTTTTTTTAAATACAATTCTTCAAAAATAATTTCAATGGTTTAATATTTTATATTATTTATATTTTAAGTTGTATTATATATTAACACTACAACAGAAGAAAAATTAGTTTAAAAGTATCGCTGAAATTACGAAACAACAAAAAAATTACTTTTTGCTGCTTAAAACACGTTCGGTCACGTTATCATGGAAAGCTGAACTGTCAACAAATGAATTTTTTTTTTTTTTGTGATGCAGAGTGCAAATACCAACTTGAAAAATATAAAGCAGAAACAAAAATTCAAAACGGCGCGAGAATTTGAATTTGTCCACACTAGCTCCCCCCTTCCCTATATCGATACCTGTGACTTGGTCGCATCGACTTATAAGTCACAGTTATCTTGTTTATACGACGCTAACTCGAACCATGTTATTTGGAAACGCATGTATAAACGCTATCTCAATCCGTATCGAAATTTTTAAGCGTGTCACCATAAATCGCTTTTTCAATTCGAATTAAGCATTGCGGAACCATGTTAAGTATCTCTATAAACACATTTGTACGGCAACACGGTTTGGAACAGCCGTTTTATAAGAAAACAAATGACATGTGATTTGACAAATGTCATTTAAAATTAATATTTTCAATTGAATTGAGCAATTTTTTTGAACAGTGACATAACTTGGCATAAATAATGGAAAAGTTAAAGAAAAGAGATGTTTTCTTTATTTTCTATATTTACGATTTCACGAACTTCAAATTCTGACAGCTGATTTTGTAACACTCAATAAAAAGTGCGTCAATTTGATACACTTCTTTTGATTCGTATAAACGCTCACATTTTAAGCGTGCTACGTTGAAACGAGTTTATTTGATACCGTATTTCGTGTCGTATGAACAAGGTAAGTGACTGCTACCTGCGACCATCGATTTAAAACAGGTACCAGTGACTTTTAAAATTTGGATTAAAAAATACTGTTAAAAAAGTGGGCATAGATATAATTGGTTTTTACTTGTATCTAATAATTTGATAGTTAAAAAGTAGTCGGGGGATTGTTTGAATACGTTCACTATTTAACCATCAAATGATAATAGAAGAGCTGAGTGAACATGTTAAGTGACAATTTAAAAAACTTGAAATGATCAACTAAAAAGTTGCTAAACCACTTTTGAATGCTCTTTAAGAAGTGAAATTGGTGTCATTAGAAACAAGCTATAATATGAGTGCACAAACTTTTAAAACTGAGGCTTTATATTCAAGATAAAGCACTTTTTCTATGTTCTCTAATTTTTTAAAAATGTATTTTAATATGTTCATCCACTAAGCTCTACAATTATAAACTGCACCTACCTACAAAATTTTAATAAAATAGCTTATATATGGCTATGATGAGCGCAACAGTGGCCTAACCCTCACTTCGTTAAAAAATCAAATAACCAAATAAATTGTGCTTGTGTGTCGACTCAGGTTCTGTGCTTTTGCTTTATCAACGAAGTAAAGGAGGTTAGGCCACTGTTGCGCTCATAGCCTCATATAGCTTGCGGAGTGTTAAAGTGTCTAATCATTTCATCTTTAAAAAAAATGGGCGCGGCACCTTCTGAATTCATCGAAATAGCTTGTTTATTTTTGTTAAAGTGCCCATTCTTTGAATCATTTAAAAGTGGGCGTGGCACTGTTCGACTAAGCGGTCAGCGGATGGTTATAATATGGAGCATCTACATACCAAATTTCATCGAAATAGCTTCTGTATTTTGGGAGATATAGCGTGTTAAATTGTCCATGTCCGCGGATGATTATTATGTGGAGCACCTATCTTCCGAATTTCATCGAAGTAACTTGTATATTTTGGGAGTTATAGCGTTTCAAAGTACCAATTCTTTAAATCGTCAAAAAGTAGACGTGGCAATGTTAGATCACGCCCATTTTTTGTTCAGCATTTGCTATTTATATTTATTTATTTATTTAAATTTCATTTACTGAGCTGTAATGCCCTTATAAATTACAATAATGATTTTTTATATAATACAATTCAAAAATGTAAACATTAAAACAAATGAGCGAGACTACAAATTATAATTTCGTTTAAAAACAGCTCACAAATAAGAGCAAGGTAACAGCCGACTGGATCCGAAAGTTGTGGTTACAAACAAGGTGGTTCAAATAGTACCGGAACAAAGCATTATTGAAATATGCAATTTGAAAGAATACTCGCAAGAGTTTTCTTAAATTGCTTTTCTAAACTCTTTGCCCAGGAGCTATGGCACGGCAGAGAATGGTGCTCGCAAACCACCCTATCGCTAGAAGGACGCTATACATTGCAACCACTATCTCGACGAAAGCGCAGGAAGGAGCGCTATGGCCACAGCGTTAGATGAAACGCTTTGTAGCTGGAAGCTGGTATGATGAAAGTAATGGTTACAAAAAAAAGAAAGTGATTCAAATAGTACCGGAACAAAGCATTATTGAAATATGCAATTTGAGAGATACTCGCAAGAGTTTCCTTAAATTGAACTCTTTGGACATGAACTATTGCACGACAGGGATTGACGCTCGCGAACCACCCTAGTGCTAGAAGGACGCTATACATTGCAACCACTATCTCGACGAAAAGCGCTGGAAGGAGCGGTATGGCCACAGCGTTAGATGAAACGCTTTGTGGAAGCTGGTACGATGAATTGCCATCTCAATGAAATTAGTGGATGATGTAACGATGCATGTCATAATAAACGTTGTATTTCTTGTAGGCTGGAAATGATACCGCAGCTAAGCGATGTTAGGAGTTGACACAGTTATGGACTGTGGATGCTCAAATTCAAAAGAGCGCGTGCACAATGGACGCTTAGTTCTTAAAGAAAATAGCAAAGTAGCACTTTGTGACAAGCCGCTGCAATCTTACAGAATGATGTTTTCCAAGTTATCTATAATTTTTTTTATTAATTTGATGAAAGGATTCATTAAAATCGATGACATTAAAAACCATGTTAAAGTCACTACAAGAGCGTCGAAGTGGCTTTTGAAGCATGTAGTTAGTTCTATGATGACGCAGATGGAAAAATCCAAAATTTCTAGTTGGGCGATAAGGTACATTAAAGGTTACATATTAGGGCTGTGCAACGAGCCGAACTAGTTCGATCAAACTCAAAACTCATGAGCTTTTCACACAATTTCAGTACCGAACTGAGTTCGTTTAGCTCAGCTCAACTCAGCTCAACTCAGTTCGTAAGTTCGTGAGTTTTGAGCTGATCGTTTGATCGATCATCGAATTCGTTGTGAGCTGATCGTTTGTTTGTTGAGCTCGTTAGTTATGAGTTTTCTCGTTTGTTTGGTTGCGTTCAGCGTGTTCGTTATGCGATGTATATAATTGCAATCAGCGTTGTAAGAATTGCGTAGAAATAATACTTAAGGTTTAATATTATACACGAATATTAAACAAATATTTTGCATAGTTGTTTTTTTGCTCTTAATTTGAAATTGTAAACTTAATAAAATTGAAAATAAAACTAAGACGTTTTGACAAATGATTTTGAATGAAAAAGTTAATTTTTTTAGGGTTGCCACCTGTTTTTTGTAATAAAATCAAAGTTTTCTATCAATAAATTGCTAAAATCATAATTGTTTTCTCTATAAATTGACATATTGGGACCAAAAACGACGAAACAAAAATTTAGGGTTGCCATATCAGGGTTGCCAGACGTTTTTTTGGAAAATTGCATTTATTTTTCAACTTTCTTTATTGAAAAATATAGAATCGACCCAAAAACCCACATTAATTTCCTTGGGCGTTATTTCCTAACGCCAATTTTTTTGGGGTTGCCACCTCGTTTTTTTAATAAAATCAAAATTTTTTTCAATAAATTGCTAAAATCATAATTGTTTTCTCTATAAATTGACATATTGGGTTCAAAAACAATAAAAAAAATGAACAACCAAATGCAATTTTGCGAAAAAAAATCAGGCAACCTTAATATGACAACCTTAAATTTTTCTTTCGTTATTTTTGGACCCAAGATGTCAATTTATAGAGAGCAAATGATGTTTTTTGCAATTTATTCCAAGAAAATTTTGATTTTATTAAAAAAACCAGGTGGCAACCCCAAAAAATTTACTATGGGTTTTTGGGTCGATTCTATAACTTTCAATAAAGAAAGTTGACAATGAAATGCAATTTTCCAAAAAAACGTCTGGCAACCCTGATATGGCAACCCTAAATTTTTGTTTCGTCGTTTTTGAACCCAAGATGTCAATTTATAGAGAGAAAATGATGATTTAAGCAATTTATTGATAGAAAATTTTGATTTTATTGAAAGAAAAGGTGGAAACCCTAAAAAAATATGTTGGATTTTTTTAAAGTTTATCTAAGCGGTTAAAGGCTAAAATTAATTTATTTTTTTTTTAAAATGTATGGTTTAAGCAAATTTTACAAAAAAAAAAAAAAAAAACATGTGGCAATAATGAAAGTTGCTTCTGCTGTGTACAGCGAAGAGCCGAAGTTCAAACAAAAAACAACTATGCAAAATATTTGTTTAATATTCGTGTATAATATTAAACCTTAAACTTATCCCAATTCTTACACATTTTTTGCAACGCTGGTTGCAACTTGCAATCATATTCAATGCATATCGAACACGCTGAACGTAACCGAACAAACGAGAAAACTCATAACTAACGAGCTCAACAAACAAACGATCAGCTCACAACGAATTCGCTGATCGATCAAACGATCAGCTCAAAACTCACGAACTTACGAACTGAGTTGAGCTGAGCTGATCGATCTTGTTCGTTGTGTGTGGCGAAAACTCGAACAGGTTCGATCAGCTCATTGCACAGCCCTATTACATATGTTAAGCATGGTTATCCGATTTTTTAGAGTAGGTAAATTAATTAGCTTCAACCGGGAGCAAATTGATGCTAGGATTCCATGGAAGATTTCTTAAAGCAAATAAAAGAAACTGTTTTTGAACTGACTGAATAGAATTGATATGGCATTCATAATGAGGACTCCAAACAACAGAACCATACTCTAAAATGGGTCGTACGAGCGATGTGATCACAAAATGTATGTTGTACTTTTTAAATTGAGATAACTCTCAAACGATAAATATATGCCTGTTTGTAGAAAATATATTTATACATAGAAAATATATATATTTTTCGTACGGCCTATGGCTTAGGAGATATCTTTCACAAACCCTTCAAGTTTTGGAAAACTTATTTTTAAAGAAAATCTCCGGAGGTGTTTTTCGCTCGATAAAAAGTAACGGGATCTGTTTTATTAAAATTTACATTTACTAGACAAAAAGTGGGCGGGATCGAAGAAGTGCCACGCCCACTTTTCAGCCCTTGAAAATTTTGATTCAATATTACTCGAAAACGACTCCAACAATTTTAATGAAAATTAAGGAGATGTTACCCCTGCAAACAAGGATTAATATGTGATACACCACTATATTGGGAAAACTCATTGAAGGGCGTGGCTCCGCCCACAAAAATATAAAACAGTATAAAAAGAAAACTAAAAAAGCAAACATTCTGAAATTAAGTGTGAGGAGCCTAATTGCTATAGAGCATCTCTGATTTGAAGGTGGGCGAAATATCTCCGTTGCGCGTGGAACCTCCAATACAAGCAAAATACGTTAAAGGATTCGAAGAAGGGGAATTTAAACTGGTTTGTAAAAGCTTAAAGGGCTGAAACAGGCAGCAAATGTCTGGAATAAAACTTTGCACAAAGTGCTGATATCAGGAGGGTTTAGCCAGAGTAAAGCAGATTCTTGTTTATAGATAAAATGCGACCTTTTGATTGCAAGCGGTGATATAAGAAATATTTCTTATGTTGAAAAACTATTACGAAATAATTGCAAAATAAACAGACTGGGTAAAATCCGAAATTATCTGGGTATAGAGGCACTCCGGAATAATGCTAATAAAAACTTTTAAATTTGCCAGAAAACTATATAGAAATACTATTAAAAGATTTTGGATTACAACATGCAAAAATTTCAACTTATCCATTAGATCCAGGATATGGGAAATCGCAACCTGAACTTCTTTTCAATAACACCGAGTATCAGCGTTTATTTTGGTAAGAAGAGTAAGTTATCCAAGAAGATTGTAACGAAGCTAAGCGCGTGCTTAGATATTTGAAGGGAACAGCAGGGTTTTACCTTCATCTAAACAATACTGAAAATGCAAACAATATCCTGATTGGATACGCTGATGCCAACTGGGCGAGCAGACAGAAAGTCGAATTCGGGTTACATATTCCAACTTAATGGTGGTACAATTAGCTGGTCATGCAAAATGCAGGCATGTGTCTCACTTACGTCAACGGAAGCAGAATTCGTGGCGTTATCAGATGCATGCAAGGAAGTCTTATGGATGCGACAACCCTTAGCTGATATGCATATGAGGGCTGTTAAAAAAAAAAAATTTTTCGAATTTCTTAGATATACTTTGGCATCACGTTCTACATCATGACAGAATATCCCATGAATTTTTTCAGATTTTTAAAGGTGGCTCAAAGCAAAAATATATTTTTATTATTTTTTTTTTTTTAGCATTAATTATAAAACGTTGTCAAACAATTTAAAAATTTGTTTTAGAGTAACTTAAAAATATTCATTTTGTTTGCTTTTTAATGGACTTTAAAACCTACGTTGTAATTTTGACAAAAAAAAAAAATTTACATCTCTTAAAAAACGAAAAACTGCTTTAAAAAGGCGAAATTTTACGGTTTTCAAAGAAAAAAGTCATCGTGCTTTAAACGAAATGAACACTTTTTAATTTACAAGATCTCATTCGAAAGAGCTCTTAAAAAACTTCAAGACAAGACATGTTAAGACTTTATTGGGCCAGCAGGCACGATGATATAACGTTTGAAACATAGTAATGCAGCCCCGTGAAAGGCAAAACGCTTTTTTACTCAAGAGGGAGGCATCTTACGAAAAAAGTTCACATGGCATAAAATGCTTAGAATCATCCAAGGAACAAGTGTGAATTGTTTTTTTGAAGTCAAATAAGGTGCTTAAATGGCAGGAAACATACGTCCTGAAAAATCCCGGGATTGCAATATTATAATCCTGGGATCGCCAAAAGGCCCACAAATTGGCATCCCTACTCTGAACATACATATTGGTGTCATATGACACCCTACAATTGTATGTCTTAAATTCACCGCCGCAGAAATTTTTTATCATCGTTTTAATTTTAGTTTAGTTTTATGTTCCGGAAATATATTGAAATGGCAAAGAATGTTTGAGTAAAATCACCAACATTACAAAAGCAAAACAAAATGCATAGATGAAAACCAGAAATCGAAAGACTGGTTTTCGTTACCAGTTTCATCCATAACCATATGAAATCTTCAGGTTGAACTCGCCAAAAAAGCTTGCAACCGAAGGCGCTTTGCAAGAAAATTATAATATCAACTTCTTACGAACAGCAGGGCGATGCATAACAAGGGAAAAAACAATAAAAATTTGAACTTTTGCATGTGCTGCCTTTAATTATTTACTTTGATTCTCGTCTAATCTTTGCAAAAGGCTAAATAAAATTCGTCTGAATATTCCAAATGGTTATGGATGAAACTAGTAACGAAAACATTTTGTCTTGTTTTTGCAATGTTTTCCTCAAAAACATGGTACAGAATCTCCAACCACAATTGCCACTTGACATGTGCTTTTATGGTAGCTAAGAACTAGTTTTAATTGTTTCGCCGGCGCACAGTGGAAGATTTCACACATTTAGTTAGAAAAAAATAAAAGAAGTAGTTCTATGACTCCTATGTTGCGTTAGCTACACATTGCTAACGAAAATTCGAAAGATGGTCGCGATTAGTTAATGGACGCGTCTACTTCCCAAACGTAGTGAACCATATTTTAGGTGTGTAGAGAAAACAAAAGGAGATATCTGCATGAAAATTTATACAAATAAATGTATTTATATGAACAATGTTGTGGTACAATATGAAGTAAATCGGTGAAAGTGCACTGAAATTGAAATTTTCGTGACCTTTGGCAGAAGTTTTATAACTTTTTTCAGAGGTACGGTAGCAAATACATAGGATCGGATACAGATACAAAAATTAAATTAAGTCTAAGATTAAATATCTGTATTAAGGAGGAACCACCCAAATTAAGTGCAAATAGCCCAACGGACACGCCTACAAAACAAATTTTAAAAAAATTGCGCTTGGAAGCAATCATTGTGTCTTAAAAATCGTATAAAAAAGACGACGCAGCTACAGTTTGGTCCTTGCAATCACAAAAAATGTATTATTAAATAAAAAATAAATTATCGAAATCCCCGGATAGGCACCAAACTGGAACTGATTTCAGTAGTTTTTAATACACATTTTACATGTGTTCAATACAACTTCACTTTTTTCTTATAACACGTAAGCAGAGCACAGACCAATAACTTTATAGTATACATACATACCTTATTACTATCATAACCACCAAAAACTGTATTAAAATTAGCTTAGTCTATCTTAAATTTGAAGTCAAATAAGGTGCTTAAATGGCAGGAAATTTTTGAAATCAAAGCTCACATTTCACAGGTTGCAGAATAGCAAACGCAAAATAGAAATTTGAATACTTTTAGATGCAGTGGATTATAGTCAATCACTTGCGTGGAAAAAATTGGCCAAATAACTACTTTGAAATTTGCATAAATTCCAGCTAGCTGTACCAAATCTCCCAATGTAAAATTTTTAGATTTCTTAGAAAATATTCAAAGGATAGATTTTATTTAATATTTATTTATTAAAACTTCATCAGAAAACACAAACAACAAATTAAAATAAAAACAACTATTGCCGCCGTCAACAGAGCGAACTTTGTCGTACACCACGGCGCACAGTGCACTGTTTGATACAATCTAGACGTGAAAAATTCAAAATGAATTTTTAGTATGCAAAACTATTAAAATATGTCCATTGACCTCACGAACTAGAGTTAAATGATTTTGGCGGGGGTGTGGGGGGTAGCCCCAATACGAAAAAAATTAACAAAACTCTATATATCTGAACATGCAGTAGCTATTAATACAAAACTCTGTATAAAGGAGTACGCTCTGCGTTCATCAAGCACCCTGCAAAAACTGGAGGAAATTGAAGAAAGGAGCGCTGCACCCCCCTATACAAGAAACATCACAAAAGCTATATTTCTGCACTTGTAGCAGTTATTGTTAAAAACTTTATACACAAGGGTATGCTACGTTCACCAAACGCCTCACAGAAATTGGGGAAAATTTGACAAGGGGCGTTGCATCCCCCATACAAAAAAATACATTAATTGCAATATCTCTACACTTGTAGCAGTTACCATCACAAAACTTTGTATACAGGAGTAAACTGCGTTCATCAAACGCCTTGCAAAAATTGGAGGAATTTGAACAAGGGGGCATTGCACCCCCATACAAAAAAACATCAATTGCTATATTTTTGCACCTGTATCTTCTCTTCTTATTCGAGCTAAAATTGTATGTTTATAAATATATATGTGCCCAAATTTTTCTCGAAAACGGACGCCGCGATTTTAATGAAACTTTGGAAGAAGATGCACTCTAGCATATAATGAAGAATTAACAAGGTTTTAGCTTTATAGTTGCCCACTAGGGGGCGTGGCACCACCCTAAATTTTAAATTTGATTTAGTCATAACTTCCAGACCATTAGAGATATCTTGATGAAATTTAGTACACAGCTACTGACAACTAATGTCTTTTAATTGACAAAAAGTGGACGGGATCGAAGAAGTGCCACGCCTCCTTTTTTACCATTGAAAATTTTGATTTAATAGTACTCGAAAACAACTCCAACAATTTTGATGAAAATTTAGGAGATGTTACCTCTGCAAACAAGGATTAATATGTGATATGCTGTTATAGTGGGAAAACTCGTTGAAGGGCGTGGCACCGCCCACAAAAAAATAATACGCTATAAAAAGAAAACTAATAAAGCAATCATTCTGAAATTAACTGTGGGGATCCTACTTGCTATAAGGCATCTCTGATCTGAAAGTGGGAGAACTATCGCTGTTGCTCGTGGAATCCCCCATACATGCAAAATACCTTAAATTCTGTTTCTCGCAAATGTTACAAGGTATGTTAATGAAATTTGGTATGTAGGTACTACTTATCAATGCCTTGTAATAAACGAAAAGTGGGCGGTATCACAAAAATGAGATGCCCCCTTTTTAACCATTGAAAATTTTGATTCAATATTACTCGAAATTGACTCCAACAATTTTAATGAAAATTTAAGATATAGTACCCCTGAAAACAAGTACTAATATGTGATATGCCGTTATATTGGAAAATTCTTTGAAGGGTGTGGCACCGCCCACAAAAATATAATACGCTATTAAAAGAAAACTACTAAAGCAATCTTTCTGAATTTCACTGCAGGGAGTCTACTTGAGCTTAGACACTTACAATCTGAAAGTGGGCAAAATATCGCCGGTGCGCGTGGAACCTCCCACACAAGTAAAACTAATTTGATTAAAAATCGAAAACTAATTTCTCATATAACGGAATGCTGAAGAAGGACAAATGTGGTAAGCGTTAGAGAAAACATAGATTAGTTTAGTGGCAATTTCACAAATATTGAGTGCCGGATTTGCCATAAGTGGGGAGGGAAAAATGCACTCCAAGTGACAATAATAACATCCAGTCACCGGATTGCTGTGTTGGTTTTCAATTTGTAATGAAATGCTTATTTTGTGTTTATTTTTTGATAGCTACCATGGCATAATTACTATGATAACGCGTCAAGTTAGACTCTGAAGAAGCACGACCAAGGGGTAGCCGGAGTTTAAGAAATTTTCATGTCGCTTTATACAGTCGACGTCCAATAATACGAATTATATAATGTCAGGCCTATTCGTAAAATCGAAAAATTCGTATTAACGCAACGAAATTTTGTTCCTTTTTTCTTTTATATTGGGACATATCGTCGGTTTAGAGGTAAAACTCATTAACTCGAATATTTTATTTGAGAGAAAACATCAGTTTACTAAAAAATTCTATGAAAAATAGGAACTTTATGAATTTTTCTTCTGAGTAATATGGGAGAGAAACAGAAAACATAATATTTTGATATAAAACAAAATAATATGGAAATCGAGCATACATACATGTTTAGTTCAATTTCCAAAAAAAGTTAAAAAAGCATGATATAACCGATTTGGCCTAAATTAAGCATTGTTGTAATACCGATGCCTAGCATTTAAAATATGCAAGGATTTTGTTCTGGTATTATTTGTTGTTAAAATACAAGGTAACGAAATTTGCGATTTTTGTGAATTTCTTAGAAAGACTGCTTTTTAAAAACTTAAACTTTTTTTTTAGATTTTTCGAAACATTTATAATTTTTTAACAATTTTTCTAAGCCCAAATATTAAGAAAAAAGCATTTCAAAACGTTTTAAAAATTCTGAAAAAACTTTCACGTATTCTTTCATGCGTTCTTAACATTTAATGTTTAGCAAAAAAGCAAAGCCTACTAAGAAAAAAATCTCATTCGTATTATCGAACCGTAAAATTTACCGCTATTCGTATTATAGAATCACACGTGGAAGAAATATTGCATTCGTATTATTGGACATTCGTAATACGGAGCATTCGTATTACTGGACGTCGACTGTATATTTATAAACATACATACAATTTTAGCTCGTATAAGAAGAGAAGATAAGAGCAACTTTAACAAATATTTTGTTTAAACAGTTCAGAAATCCGGCACACACAACGAGAAAAATATGTAATCAATATCTAGTGTGGTGCCACGCCCACCACAAAATATAACTCGTCATACCTATGGAGAAATTTGACGCAGATAAACAAAATTTGGTTTACATGTTGTTTCGCGTGTGTCTTTGTGGAATGTGAAATTCAAATTAAAAAAAAAAGTTCTATTGGAATACAATCAGGTACAGTCGACGTCCAGTAATACGAATGCTCCGTATTACGAATGTCCAATAATACGAATGCAATATTTCTTCCACGTGTGATTCTATAATACGAATAGCGGTAAATTTTACGGTTCGATAATACGAATGAGATTTTTTTCTTAGTAGGCTTTGCTTTTTTGCTAAACATTAAATGTTAAGAACGCATGAAAGAATACGTGAAAGTTTTTTCAGAATTTTTAAAACGTTTTGAAATGCTTTTTTCTTAATATTTGGGCTTAGAAAAATTGTTAAAAAATTATAAAATGTTTCGAAAAATCTAAAAAAAAAGTTTAAGTTTTTAAAAAGCAGTCTTTCTAAGAAATTCACAAAAATCGCAAATTTCGTTACCTTGTATTTTAACAACAAATAATACCAGAACAAAATCCTTGCATATTTTAAATGCTAGGCATCGGTATTACAACAATGCTTAATTTAGGCCAAATCGGTTATATCATGCTTTTTTAACTGGTACAATTGGGGTATTTTGCTTCAAATTTCATTTCTTGGTGGCAAAACTAATTTTTGTTTTTTTGGAAATTGAACTAAACATGTATGTATGCTCGATTTCCATATTATTTTGTTTTGTATCAAAATATTATGTTTTCTGTTTCTCTCCCATATTACTCAGAAGAAAAATTCATAAAGTTCCTATTTTTCATAGAATTTTTTAGTAAACTGATGTTTTCTCTCAAATAAAATATTCGAGTTAATGAGTTTTACCTCTAAACCGACGATATGTCCCAATATAAAAGAAAAAAGGAACAAAATTTCGTTGCGTTAATACGAATTTTTCGATTTTACGAATAGGCCTGACATTATATAATTCGTATTATTGGACGTCGACTGTATATATAAATTTTTCTCGAAAACGGTTACAGCTATTTTAATGAAACTTGGAATAGAGTTAGATATTAGCATACAATGAAGAATGAGCTAGGTTTGAACTTTGGGCGTGGCACTGCCCTAAACTTTAAAATTGAAAACCATTCAAGGTATTTGGATAAAATTGGGTGAGCAGGTACGGCTTAATAATACCTTGTAACAGACAAAATGTGGGCGGGATCGAAGAAGTGCCACGCCCACTTTTTAGCCCTTGAAAATTTTGATTCAATATTTATTACTCGAAAACGACTCCAACAATTTTAATGAAAATTTAGGAGATGTTACCTCTGCAATAGGGCTGTTCAAAAAAATTTTTTTTTTTCGAATTTCTTAGATATACTTTGGCATCACGTTCTACATAATGACAGAATATCCCATGAATTTTTTCAGATTTTTAAATACATTTTTAAAGGTGGCTCAAAGCAAAAATATATTTTTATTATTTTTTTTTTAGCATTAATTATAAAATGTTGTCAAACAATTTGAAAAATTTGTTTTAGAGTAACTTAAAAACATTCATTTTGTTTGTTTTTAATGAACTTTAAAACCTACGTTGTAATTTTGACAAAAAAAAATTCTTACACCTCTTAAAAACCGAAAAACTGCTTTAAAAAGCGAAATTTAACGGTTTTTCAAGAATACATTTTTAAAGGTGGCTCAAAGCAAAAATATATTTTATTATTTTTTTTTTAGCATTAATTATAAAATGTTGTCAAACAATTTCAAAAATTTGTTTTAGAGTAACTTAAAAACATTCATTTTGTTTGTTTTTAATGAACTTTAAAACCTACGTTGTAATTTTGACAAAAAAAAATTCTTACACCTCTTAAAAACCGAAAAACTGCTTTAAAAAGCTAAATTTAACGGTTTTTCAAAGAAAAAAGTCATTGTGCTTTAAACGAAATGAACACTTTTTAATTTACAAGATCTCATTCGAAAGAGCTCTTAAAAAACTTCAAGACAAGACATGTTAAGACTTTATTAGGCCAGCAGACACGATGATATAACGTTTGAAACATAGTAATGCAGCCCCGTGAAAGGCAAAACGCTTTTTTACTCAAGAGGGAGGCACCTTACGAAAAAAGTGCACATGGCATAAAATGCTTAGAACCATCCAAGGAACAAGTGTGAATTGTTTTTTTTTTTACTTATTTTTAGAAAAAAAATTTTTTTTAACGTCATTTTTAATAAACTTTTTTTAAAAAAAAAAAAAAAAAACAATTCACACTTGTTCCTTGGATGATTCTAAGCATTTTATGCCATGTGAACTTTTTGCGTAAGATGCCTCCCTCTTGAGTAAAAAAGCGTTTTGCCTTTCACGGGGCTGCATTACTATGTTTCAAACGTTATATCATCGTGCCTGCTGGCCCAATAAAGTCTTAACATGTCTTGTCTTGAAGGTTTTTAAGAGCTCTTTCGAATGAGATCTTGTAAATTAAAAAGTGTTCATTTCGTTTAAAGCACAATGACTTTTTTCTTTGAAAAACCGTTAAATTTCGACTTTTTAACACACCGAGCTTCAAGCATCGATAGGTATAAAAAAAGTGTCGACAAAAACCAAAGACAGGGATTTGTTCGTACGAGCCCACAGTTTCAGAATCCGTTGGAATTAAAATCCTAGCTGCTCATTTTTTTGAGTTATCGCAAAATGAGTTTTTGTGCTTTTTTTAACGAATATAAGCGTATTTAGTAGGGTGGGTCGATTTGAAAACTGATCTCGGCTACCCCCCTATGTGAAAGTTCATTCAATTCTATTAATATGTGCCCAAGGAACTATACCTCTGCGCTCAATTTTAGTTCGGCGCATTTTTGATCGAAAATTTTGCCTTTTATTAATATTTTTTTTATTTTCATACTAAATTTTAAAAATTTTTATAAAGACAAAAGTAATGTCATCATATGATTTGGCTGGTATTCTGTCAGTAATCAATTAAATTGGGTTCTGTAGACATAAAAAGTTCACTTGATGGTGTGGAATTGATGCTATACATTTAAAAAAGTGATATGGGTCAAATAGCCGATTATTATGATCGACTTTCAAAATAAACGATTCATATTTTTGGATAAATTTTTTTGAACAAAACACCAACCTAGGCTGAAAGGTCATTCAATTCTATGAATAATTGCCCAAGGAACCATACCTCTTCGTTCAACTTTAGTGCGGCGCATTTTCGATTGAAAATTTTACCTTGCGTTTAATATTTATTTTTATGCTTAATTTTCAAAATTCCTATAGAGACAAAAGTATTATCATATGTTTTAGCTGGTATTCTATCAGTAATCAATAAAATTGGGTTCTGTTTTTACAAAAAGTTTACTTGATAGCGTGGAATTGATTATATTTATTCTAAAAAATAATATCGGTCACATAACCGATTTATTATAAACAATTCATATTTTTACATGGATTTTTTCAATCGAAACACCAACCCAAGTGTTTCTGGATGCTAGGATGCCGAATCTGACATTCTTTTTTTTTCCAGGGCAACATCTAGTGGCAGTTTTAGGAAATAAATTAGCCGCTTTTTTTAATTTTACAGAACAATATACCAAAAATCTATGTAAAAATATGAATCGTTTATAATAAATATATATAATTTGACCGATATAATTTTTTGGAATAATTATAATCAATTTCATGCTATCAAGTAAAGTGCATAAAGCATAAAAATAAATATTGAACACAAGGTAAAATTTTCAATCGAAAATGCGCCGAACTAAAGTTGAACGTAGAGGTATGGTTCCTTGAGCAAATATTCATAGAATTGAATGAACTTTCAGCCTAGGTTGGTGTTTTGTTTGAAAAATTTCATCCAAAAATATGAATCGTTTATTTTGAAAGTCGGTCATAATAATCGGCTATTTGACCCATATCACTTTTTTAAATATATAGCATCAATTCCACACCATCAAGCGAACTTTTTATGTGTACAGAACTCAATTTAATTGATTACTGACAGAATACCAGCCAAATCATATAATGACATTACTTTTGTCTTTATAAAAATTTTTAAAATTTAGTATGAAAATAAAAAAATATTAATAAAAGGTAAAATTTTCGATCAAAAATGCACTGAACTAAAATTGAACGCAGAGGTATAGTTCCTTGGGCACATATTCATAGAATCGAATGAACTTTCACATAGGGGGGTAGCCAAGATCAGTTTTCAAATCGACCCACCCTACTAAATACGCTTATATTCGTTAAAAAAATCACAAAAACTCATTTTGCGATAACTCAAAAAAATGAGCAGCTAGGATTTTAATTCCAACGGATTCTGAAACTGTGGGCTCGTACGAACAAATCCCTGTCTTTGGTTTTTGTCGACACTTTTTTTATACCTATCGATGCTTGAAGCTCGGTGTGTTAAGGCAGTTTTCGTTTTTTAAGATGTGTAAAATTTTTTTTTTGTCAAAATTACAACGTAAACAAACAAAATGAATGTATTTTAGTTACTCTAAAACAAATTTTTCAAATTGTTTGACAACATTTTATAATTAATGCTAAAAAAAAATAATAAAAATATATTTTTGCTTTGAGCAACCTTTAAAAATGTATTTAAAAATCTGAAAAAATTCATGGGATATTCTGTCATGATGTAGAACGTGATGCCAAAAGTATATCTAAGAAATTCGAAAAAAATTTTTTTTTGAACAGCCCTAATGCATATAAAGCAAAAGTGTCCAACAATTATTTTCGAAGACAACCAAAGTTGCTTAAAACTCATCAAAGAATAGAAGCTCAGTAATCGTACGAAACATATTGACACCAAGATACACTTTGTAAAGGATCATGTAATTAAAGGTGATGTGAAATGCGAATACTGTCCAAGCGAAGATATGTTAGCTGATATGCTCAGAAAACCTAAAAATCCTGCGAACAACTGCTGGAGTATTAAATTGAGGAAGGGTGTTGGAGTTACGATTGAAATACTTTGTTTAGAATTACTTGTTTTATTATGTCTCTTACTGTAATAATTGAAAATATTTTTCTTAACTATAAATATAAATTTCCTACAATACGGTTGCCCAAAATTAGAGTCTCTTCACTGCTGTTAAATTGAACAAAATGTGGGTCATTGAAGGCATTGCTCGGACGAAGCGCGTTCCATCATCAAAGCTACGAGTGAGTTCCGATGCCAACGGCAAATAGCCAAAATAATTGGAAGATCTCAAAAGTTTTTTTGTAATGATACGCTGCTAAAAAACAACAATTAAATTGCGGTATATCACGAAAAAGAACTGAAAAGATGTTATTTATTCGCGCGGGTATCACGTCAGGGTCTTTTTTAGTTTGCCGCAGTCATCCAAGCAGAGCTTGGAGTTCTAATTTCTACCAGAACTGTTGGTGGAAAAAAAATCTCTTCTGAAAATCATGACGGAAAGTCCCAATTCTGACTAAGAGACCGATAAGCATTCGGAAAATCACAATCAGATTGGGACGGCCTAGTTATTGGAAAAAAATGGCACAAAACCTTATTGTAGGACTAATCAAAGGTTAATTTAATTGATAGTGATGAAAAACTTGAACAAGACGTCCAAGAAATACAGAATATAGCCTTCGCCATATCATCAAAACCTTCAAACATGAAGGTGGCAATATCATGGTGTGGAGATATTTTTTTTTCATGGCATTGTGTTGGGCCTGTGTACAAAGTCAAAGAAATAATGGACAAAAATGTTTACGTTTATATCTTGGAGGAAGTCATGCTTACATATGCTGAGTGGAATATGCCCTTAAAATGATAATTTCAGCTAAATAACGATCAAAACCACATTTCACGTCTAGGAAATAAATGGATTTCGGACAATAATGTGGAATTAATGACTTGGCCAGCGAGATCTCCGAACTTAAACCCAATTAAAAATTTGTGGAAAATAGTTAAAGAAAAAATTGGATCAATAAAAAGCAAAAAACAAGGCGGAGTTGTGGACAAAAGTTCAACAAGCTTGGTACGATATTCCGAAAAGCACTTGCCAGGCCTTGGTGGACTCAATACCGAAAAGAAATCGAGCAGTGATTAATCTTAAGGGTAGGTGCTGCAGCATTATTTTTTTATTTTAATGATATTTCAACCTGACCCTATTTTTTTGTCCACCATTTATTTGATCCTGAATGATTGTTTTTGTTTTTTATTACTTTAGGAAAGTAATATTTATGTTGAAGTTAATGGAACTGGAAGTACTATGTTAACGTAAGTAATAAAAAAAATGGTCTATTAAAAAAAACTCTTCCATCAGCTGTTATGTGTTATGATGGAAAGGAAAATTTTTCAACTGACCCTATTTTTTTGTGCGACACTGCATATCTCTCAAAAGGAAGTATTTAGTCTTGACATTATTTATTTCTTTGCATGATTTAAAGTTTTTTTTTTTTTTTTTTTCTTTATTTCTGTTTCTTTTTAGTTTGGAATTTGAATTTAATTTATGTTTTTCAATAATTATTGTGACGTTTTTGGTATTCTTCAATTTGATGTTTGTTTTAAACCTTATATAAATACATGCAAGTATTCAATTAATGTTTTTGTTGTTGTTTTCTTATGTGATTTAATTTTTAATGTTATGATTTATTTTATAAACCAGCGACTTGGGTTGAATTCCATACGTTGTGCGAAAAGTACGTCCAATTTAAAAAATTTCACACCCTATAATCAACGATTGAACTACCATACTAAGAAATTCAACACGTTTTATCTCACAAACGAAGGAAGTATTTTGAAGAAATTTTATATGCGGGTGTTAGCATTTACTGAAAGGAAGAGTGGGCAGAATGTTATTAATGCCACGCCCCAACTTTTTGTTTAAGAAACTTTATGACTTATCCTTTTCACCCCTCATGCTATTAAAGCTAAAGCAAAATTGCCGCTACAAATTAAAAGTACCTAGAGACCGATCCCTGCTCAGTCAACAATCTGATCTTATTATTTAGTCGATGTTGTTATTCATAGCGATTTTTTTTTATGAAATTCGTACCTTTTCACCTCCAATGTTCATGCTTTCAAAATGATAAATTAACCGATGAGAATAATAATAAGAAAAACTCGGAAAGTATCGAATGGTATAGAAAAATATCAAGAACTCCAAATTTTTTTGGTGAAATAGAATGCCCTAAAATAAATAAATGGGATATGCCACACACCCAAAATATTTCGTATCTTATCTTCAAAGGATCATACCTGGAAGGATATTTTGATAAGGAAGAGTGTGGCTATTCGACGCCATTAATAAAAAAGGATTTCACCTTTTCTTGTAGATACGCAGTAAGACTGAACACAGCCGTTTCTTCAACTTCAAGCAAGGATATTTCAAAATCCTGCAGGTAAAATGACAGCTCTGCTGATGAAGACGGATTCAGCGTCAAAAAGTACACAAGAAATAAAAAGTTCATTCAATTTTTTTTGTGCCGTGGCAATTATTGAACAAAGCTCATGATCCAGATCCGTATACCAAATTTCATCAAAATATGTTGTGCCATTTGCGAGAAATAGCATTTAATTTGTTTTACTTGTATGGGAGGTTTCACATGCACCGGCGATATTTTGCCCACTTTCAGGTCGTAGGTGCCTAATAAAAAGGATATTGCCTACAGTTAAATTCAGAAAGATTGCTTTAGTAGTTTTCTTTTTATAGCGTATAATATTTTTGTGGGCGGTGCCACGCCATCAAACGAGTTTTCCTAATATAACGGCATATCACATATTGATACTTATTCCCAGGGGTAAATCTCCTAAATTTTCATTAAAATTGTTGGAGTCGTTTTTGAGTAATATTGAATCAAAATTCAAAAGGGCTAAAAAGTGGGCGTGGCACTTCTTCGATCCCGCCCACTTTTTGTCTGTTACAAGGTATTATTAAGCCGAAATTATAAAATCGACATGACGTTACGGAGTTACAAATCTTCCGACCTCCCTCCCCCTGACGCGTTACGTAATAAGCGAACGGCCAAAGGCGTTGGCCAAATTTTAAAATATTTTTGCTGTGGATGGCAATTCCCTAAAAATAAGTAGTTATACCTTTTTCGTACGACTCACCTTTCATGAACTATAGCAATTTCAAAATCAGACACGGCTTTTAACCATACTTAAAAAAAAACAGGTGGCAACCCTGAATAACTATTTAAAATTTTGAAAAAGTGTATTTAAGCGTTTCTGAAATCAAAAATTTTAATTTTTCCAAAATAGTGTAGTGTTGTAACACTTACATCTACACAACTTGTATACATGTAATCATTGTTCTCATATTTTCCCCGAATGGGTAATCAAATAATGTCATCACATCTCATCTTTCCCTAATGGGTAATAATTACATTATGTACACATGTACTTGTCAAGTAAACACAATTGGTAGAATCCACGCACATAACAAAAGATGCAAATTTCGAAAGTTCAACGACACTTGCAAGGTCGCGCAATGCACAAATTTGATTAGTTAAATGCAATAACAAAAACAAGTGTCACAGCGCTTGCGTTGGAATAATGGTAATGTGTAAACAAAGAACTGAGTGTGGATCATGTTGATCTTGAGTTCCACAAGCAAGGCTTAGAATAAGAGATTTAGGAAAATTGTATTTGTTTTTAGTTGTAATATTATTTATTATTATTTTTAAGGTATGATGATAGTTGTATTTGTTATTAGTGCTTAGCAAATAATATAAAAGAAGATGCTTAGACTTAATAAAGACAATCCTGTTTGAACAGCCGAAACAACTTGGCGTTTTAATTCAAACTTATGCCCTTAAGGTTTACTTTGCGGCGGCTTTTTCTGCCTAGTAAATCTTTCCTATAGGCCTCATCCTCTTCAAATATTACAATAGTACGATCCAAGCAAAAAAATTTACGAAATAGTCATGTGGCATGGCAACCCTAGAAATGTTTTTTGGACTTTTAAAATTTTTCTTTTAACATTTTAAGACAAAAATAAATTTTTTTATTTAAGAACTAAAAACTCATGTGGTACCCCTTAAAACGATAACGTGCACAGTCGATGTAGCAAACTACAAAGGAAATGGAAAGCATAGACCGTGCAGCATACGAGTTTGCATTAATTAGTGTGATCCAAATTTTGTATGGAAAAACCAAGTGTTAAAAAGTCAAGGTGCGCGCGACTTTTCTGAATCCTTGGATCCTGCTGATTACAAAAAGTTCTTTAGAACCTAAAAAAATTGCGTTTAGATATTCCGCAACGAGCTTGAATGTACTTTTTAGGAATTTTCAAGTTTTTGAGTACTTTTTTTAATTTAAACGCTATATCTTTTGAAAAAGACAAGATATTCGCAAAAATTAAATTGAACCTTTTTTCTTTGCCAATTTTTTTTAGCAGCACTTTAAACTTCAAAATTTTTTATTTTTTGAAGTATTTGCACTTTCAAGAAGCGATATTTTTTTTCATATTTTACTCTAGCGAATTTTTTTTAAATTTCTATTTTTTTAGGCATTTATTTCTCTATCAACTGACTTCAACAACTAACTGCCATACCTAAATTGGAGCGTCAGCGTTATTTTACTGTCAAAAATTTCTCATGTACATACGATTTATATGGCGCATACCGAAATTGCCAACGCTCAACGCTGAGCTATTCGAATTTCTAATTTTGACAAAGCGTTATGGAGTGAAGTTAACTGCAGAAAAAAAAAAAGAAACAATATGATTTTGATGAACAAATGGCATCAACGCAACGCTCGTTATTTCGGTATGGCGCTTGACGCTTTTGTGTAACGTTAAATAACGCAACGCCTGACGCTCCAATTTAGGTATGGCAGTAAGCCGTAAGTTTCACTTTACTTAGAAAAAACCGTGAGGTTTAACCAAATTTGACCAAAAAAAACTTTGAGTTTAATATTTTCATGGTGAAAGAAACAACAATAGTCATTTTCGATGTATTTGTTGATGAGAAATCTAAATCCGGTCTTAGAATTGGTCTATCTCTTACGGTTTCAGAGATATCCTAACCTAAAAATGCAAAAAACACCGTTTTTGTTATTTTTGAAGCTGTTATATCACGACATGGTTACTTTCAGCCTGGCATTGTAGTTAAAAGTGGCAGCCTTTTTCTTCAAAACCTAATTTCAATTTATATAAAATAAAACCGACAAACTTTCTTATATGGGTAATTCTATTCTAACGCGTCAAATCATGTAATCGTCCACTAAAACACCAATATGAGGTTCTAAAATTATAGCAAAATTTTTTTTATATACATTTAAATAGCCTTTATAAGATCCACCACTTAGTATATCGCTTATTTTACATAGCTCTCGTGGAAAACCAAAAATATGAGTAAAAAAGTAACTCCCCTGGCTGTAATCATATACGTTAAGTTAGTAAAATTGTTTATGATTACAGCCAGGGGAGTTACTTTTTTACTCATATTTTTGGTTTTCCACGAGAGCTATGTAAAATAAGCGATATACTAAGTGGTGGATCTTATAAAGGCTATTTAAATGTATATAAAAAAAATTTTGCTATAATTTTAGAACCTCATATTGGTGTTCATATTGGTGTTTTAGTGGACGATTACATGATTTGACGCGTTAGAATAGAATTACCCATATATTCAAACCAATTTTTGTAGTTATGCTATTAATTTAATCTTATTATTTTTCCTTTTTACTACAAAATTTAATTTAAACGCAATAATTTTTTATTTCAATATTTTTTAAATTTAAATAAAAATTAAATAAATAAAAAGAAAAAATAATAATATTAAACCAATTTAAATTGTATCGATATCTTTTTTCCTCTGATATATCGTAAGCTGAAATAACGAAAAAACGTGTTTTTGAACTTTTTGAACTTTTTTAACTTTAAGGTTAGGATATCTTCGAGAATAAAAAATACATCGGTATAATAAAATTTGAATTTTTAAGACACAGACTGGAACTTTCAACCACTATACCACTTTTTTTGTCATGTAATATCACTTTAAAAATAGCGAAAATGGTGTTTATTTACACTTTTATGTTAGAATATCTCAAAAACCGTACAAGATAGAGTAATTCTGAGACCGTTTGCGGAAATGACTATTTTAGATTGTGTTTGATTAATTTATTTTTTTAGTTTCCAAGTTAGACACAAAAAAAGTTCCCATAAAGTAAATACCATTCTTTATCTTATAATGGTTATTTTTAGTTTCCTTTTTTAGAAAAAATAGTATTGATTTAATACATGCACTTTACACTTTTTAAAAGTATTGGCAATTAACTGAAATCACCACAACCACTTGCACTATTGAAGTAAAATTCTCACCAAATTTTTCAAGTAAAAAAAGTACAAAAACTCTTAACTTTGAGCTCATGTAGCAAGTTTAACAAGAATTTTTCTATATAAGTGCTCGAATTTCGACTTTTGAGAGGCTAAAATGTACTGATCGAACCAGTGTGACGCCCACTTAATATTCATTATAAGGCGGCATTGATAGTCAGTAGTCATGTACCAAATTTCATCAAAATGTCTTGTATGGTATGACCAAAAAAAAAAATGGTGGGTTGTGCCACGCCTCTTTATTCTTCATTCTATGCTATTGTGCATTGTTTTCCAAAGTTGCGTTGAATTCGCTATAGCCATTTTTGTAAAAAATTGGTCCAACATTTATATTTTTAAAATTTTAGGTCGAGAAGATACATCGACGGTAACTATTTTTTTTTTTCTTTTTTTTTTTTTTTTTTTTCTTCTCATCACATTAGTCTGCATTATTATTTTGACAAAATCTATATGTGACTATAGAACGTTACTTGCTTAGAACTGTCAAATATCGGTGCGAAAATAATGTTCAAAAGAAAAACCGTATTTACAACTTCGCATAATCACTGTTTTACCGCAAAAGTTTTGATTCGAACGATTTAGATTTATTTCGATTACTTGGATTGTGCTGAGATAAAAAGTAAAAAAAAAAATGTTTGGTGGAGTAGTGAATCCCGGGGAATTTTCTAAAACTGCAATAGAGAATGCAAGGTAGTCTAAGAAAACTCCTCGGGAATATTTATTCTTTAATCTGTTTTTTAAAGATCGAAAATTAAAATTTTGATAACTTTTGCTCACTACAGCTAAGTTTTTCTCAACTAAGCATTTGAAAAAGTTCAAGTTTTATACCTTTATCGAAAGCATATTTTATTACGAAAATTTTGAGCTCTTGCGAACTAACATAAGATCGGATAAGAAATGAAATAAAGTCAAGGAAATAAAATTGGCTAATAAAGGCTTTCAATCCACCGCAAAAGCATATAAAATCCCAAAAAGTTTGGCGAGGTATATCCAATAAGTGCAAGATAAAATTGAAGACATTTCAACCATTGTAGACAATGCATTATTGTTGGAGCTGGTTAAAGGAGTTGCATCGTACGCCACTCCATTAATGGTATATGTGCGCAAGAAGTACCTTATAAATAAATGAAATTGTACCTTTTCACCTCCAATGTTCATGCTTTCAAAATGATAAACTAACCAATGAGAATAATAATAAGAAAAAACTCGGAAAGTATCGAATGGTATAGAAAAATATCAAAAACTCAAATTTTTTTGGTGAAATAGAATGCCCTAAAATAAATAAATGGGATATGTCACGCACCCAAAATATTTCGTCTTTTGTATGGGGGCAGACATATCTTATCTTCAAAGGATCATAACTCGGTAAATAAGAGTCCTATTGGAAAAATCCGCAAGAATATTTTGATAAGCAAGAGTGTGGCTACTCGACGTCATTATTAAAAGAGGATTTCACCTTTTCTTGTAGATACGCTGAAAAACTGAACACTTCAAGCAAGAATATTTCAAAATCCTGCAGGTATAGTGACAGTTCTGCTGATAAAGACGGATTCAGCGTCAAAAATTACACAAGACTGCATATAAGAAATAAAAAGTTCATTCCATTTTTTTTTTGTGCCTGAGTCATTAACTAAAATTTTTATTTTCGTAAACAGTGGGAGTGACAATTATTTAACAAAGTCCACTTTTCGTTATGCCATTTGCGAGAAATAGCATTTAATGTGTTTTACTTGTATGGGAGGTTCCACGCGCACCAGCGATATTTTGCCCACTTGCAGGTCATAGGTGCTTAATAGCAAGGAGATTACATACAGTTAAATTCAGAAAGATTGCTTAAGTAGTTTTTATAGCGTTTTATATTTTTGTGGGCGTTGCCACGCCTTCCAACGAGTTTTCCTAATATAACGGCATATCACAAATTGGTACTTGTTTTCAGGGGTAAAATCTCTTACATTTTCATTAAAATTGTTGGAGTCGTGACGTGGCACTTCTTCGATGCTGCCCACTTTTCGTTTATTACAAGGCATTGATAAGCAGAACCTACGTGCCAAATTTCATTCAAATACCTTGTAACATTTGCGAGGAATAGCATTTAACGTATTTTGCTAGTATGGGAGGTTCCATGCGCAACGGCGATATTTCACCCACTTTCAGATCAGAGATGCCTTATAGCAAGTAGGCTCTTCACAGTTTATTTCAGAATATTTGCTTTATTAGTTTTTTTTTTACCGTTTTATATTTTTGTGGGCGGTGAAACGCCCTTCAACGAAATTTCCCAATATAACGGCGTATCACATATTAATCCTTGTTTGCAGAGGTAACATCTCCTACATTTTCATCAAAATTGTCGTAGTCGTTTTCGAGTAATATTGAATCAAAATTTTCAAGGGTTAAAAAGTGGGCGCGGCACTTATTCGATCCCGCCCACTTTTTATCTGCTACAAGGTATTATCAAGCCGTACCCGCTCACCAAATTTCATCCAAATACCTTTATGGTTTACGAGTATGACTAAATCAAATTTAATATTTAGGGCAGTGCCACGCCCCCTGGTGAGCATTTACAAAGTTCAAACCTAGCCCATTCTTCATTGTATTATAATATCTAACACTATTCCAAGTTTCATTGAAATCGCTGAACCCGTTTTCGAGAAAAAATATTGGCACAGAAATAAGTACAAAAAAACAAACAAAAAAACATACAATTTTAGCTCGTATAAGAAGGAAGATATGCGGAAGAGTTTCTTCACCTGTAAAAACTGCGAATCAGATTAGGCGGAATGATATATTTTTACTTAAATTGTTTCTTTGAGACATGACGTTTCAATAAATATTTCGGCCAAAAAAGTTGTCTTTATTAAAATAGCTATAATTATTGACTTGATCACGAATCCAATAACTTTCTACAGAAAAGTTGTAGCCAATGACCATTCTATTTTATTGGTTCATCCTAATAGTGGAGTCAATGAAGCATTTTCGGTGGAAGTCCTCAAGAATAGCTCCGATTTTGATGATTTTTTTAAAAAAATTTTGTTTTTTTTTTTTAAATCAGAAACATTTTGGAGTGCGGTCGGAATTATATAATTTTTTAAACAATATTTAAAAAACTTATATTTTCATAAAAAAATATTGTTTTAAGAAATGCAACAAACAAAAATCAAAATAGTCATTTTATATATGGTTTATGAGATATCTTCTCTTCTTATAGGGTCTAAATTTGTGTATATAAAAACTGTTGCTATGTTTTTCTCAAAAACGGCTATAGTGATTTTAATGAAACTTTGGAAAATGATACGCGCTAACGTATGCTAAAGAATGAAATAGAATTTGACTTAGTATATACTTATGAAGAGGCGTGGCACCGCCCCAAACTTTTAATTTGAACCGTATAAAATTTTTTTTATCAAAATTGGTACACAGCTACTGACTATCCACGGGTGTTCAAAACATTTTTTAACCCTCAAGTTGCATCACTCGGAAAGTTTTTATATTTTCTTGTTCCATTAGCATATAAAAAAAAAATTAAGAAAATCTGTCGGGCGATTTTTTTTTAAATCTAATTTTTTGATTTTTTCCTACTTTTGAGGTTATGTAACACGACTGTGTAATACTTTGTCATAAAACCTGTTATGTTAGTCAAAAGCACATATCTTTGGGTACAAAACTCTTTTTAAATTATATCAATACCTTTTTTTTCCTTTGAGTTATCCTAACCTAAAAATTTAAAAAGAAACAAAAACAAGATTTTCGACTACGTTGGAGGCTACATAGAGAACGCACGAAATTTTTCTGCTCTTTTATACTAACTGAATTACTTACTACAATCCCTCGTCTTCAAAATCAGCCATCGAGTGGTCACCTACGAATTTTCCCTTCTCCGTCACAACAATTTTAAGAAAACTAACTTTTTAGCTTCAGTGCATTACTTGTTTTGGCATAACGTTTTTGTGTTTCTTGATGTCATATTAAAGAGCTAATAACTTTGTACAGAAAAATCGTAGATGCCTATTTGATGGCTCATTTTGAAGACAATAAATGATTATAAGTGATCAGTTTGTATAAAAGACCAAAAAAATTTCGTGCGTTCAGTATGTAGCCTCAACGTAGTCGAAAATCTTGTTTTTGTTTCTTTTTAAATTTTTAGGTTAGGATAACTCCAAGAAAAAAAAAGATATTGATATAATTTAGAAAGAGTTTTGTACGCAAAGATATGTACTTTTGACTAACATAACAGGTTTTATGACAAAGTATTACACAGTCGTGTTACATAACCTCAAAAGTAGGAAAAAATCAAAAAATTCGATTTAAAAAAAAAGCGCCCGACAGATTTTCTTAATTTTTTTTTTATATGTAGTGATAGAACGATATTGTTAGCGGATCTGTATTCAGAATCTATAAGTTAGTTAGAAATGACTATTCGTGTTTCTTTTTATTGATTTTAGTTTTCGCATGTTATTTTTGACTTACATAACTCAACTTTGCCAAAAACGGAAAATTCTATTTAAAAAAAAGCGCCCGACGGATTTTCTTAATTTTTTTTATATCATAAGGAAAGTACCCTGAACAAGAAAATAAAAAAACTTTCGGAGTGAGGGTTAAAAAATGTTTTGAACACCCGTGTATCAATGCCTTATAATGGGCAAAAATTGAGCGAAATCGGAAAAGTGCCACGCCCACTTTTTAACCATTTTTGCCCATTATAAGGCATTGATAGTAAGTAGTTGTGTACCAATTTTGATCAAAAAATTTTATACGGTTCAAAAGATGTGACCAAATCAAATTAAAAGTTTGGGGCGATGCCACGCCTCTTCATAAGTAGTACCTGGAGACCGATCCCTGCTCGGTCAACAATCTAATCTTATTATTTTAGTCGATGTTTTTATTCATAGCTATTTTTGTTATGAAACTTGTATCTTTTCACTTCTAACGGTCATGCTTTCAAAATGATAAATAAACCAATGAGAATAATAATAAGAAAAAACTCGAAAAGCATCGAATGGTATAGAAAAATATCAAAAACTCAAATTTTTTTTTGGTGAAATAGAATGCCCTAAAATAAATGGGATATGCCACGCACCCAAAATATTTTGTCTTTTGTATGGCGGCTGAAATATCTTATCTTCAAAGGATCATAACTCAGAAAATAAGAATCCTATTGGAAAAATCTGAAAGGATATTTGGATAAGGAAGAGTGTAACTATCCGATGCTATTAATAAAAAATAATTTCACCTTTTCTTGTAGCTTCACTGTAAGACTGAACACAGCGTTTTATTCAACTTCAAACAATGATATTTCAAAATCCTGCAGGTATAATGACAGTTCTGCTGATGAAGACGGATTCAGCATCAAAAAGTACATAAGACTGCATATAAGAATTAAACAGTTCATTCCATTTTTTATTTTTTTTGTGCCTGAGTTATTAACCAAAATTTTTATTTTGATAAAAAAGTGGGCGTGGCAATTATTAAACAAAACCTTCTTTTTGTTATGCTTTAGATACTCCTGATGCAGATTCGCATTAGGGCTGTTCAAAAAAAAAAAATTTTTCGAATTTCCAATCTACATCATGACAGAATATCCCAAAAAATTTTTCAGATTTTTAAATTCATATTTAAAGGTGGCTCAAAGCAGAAATATATTTTTGTTATTTTTTTTTTAGCATTAATTATAAAATGTTGTCAAACAATTTGAAAAATTTGTTTTAGAGTAACTTAAAAACATTCATTTTGTTTGTTTTTTAATGAACTTTAAAACCTACGTTGTAATTTTGACAAAAAAAAATTTTACACTTCTTAAAAAACGAAAAACTGCCCTAAGAAGGCGAAATTTTACGGTTTTTCAAAGAAAAAAGTCATCGTGCTTTAAACGAAATGAACATTTTTTAATTTACAAGATCTCATTCAAAAGAGCTCTTAAAAACCTTCAAGACAAGACATGTTAAGACTTTTTTGGGCCAGCAGGCTCGATGACATACATAACGTTTGAAATATAGTAATGCAGCCCTGTGAAAGGCAAAACGCTTTTTACTCAAGAGGGAGGCATCTTACAAAAAAGTGCCCATGGCATAAAATGCTTAAAATCATCCAAGGAACAAGTGTAAATTGTTTTTTTTTTTTTTTTTACTTAATTTTAGAAAAAAAAATTTTTTAACGTCATTTTTAATAAACTTTCCAAAAAAAAAAAAAACAATTCACACTTGTTCCTTGGATGATTCTAAGCATTTTATGCCATGGGCACTTTTTTGTAAGATGCCTCCCTCTTGAGTAAAAAGCGTTTTGCCTTTCACAGGGCTGCATTACTATATTTCAAACGTTATGTCATCGAGCCTGCTGGCTCAAAAAAATCTTAACATGTCTTGTCTTGAAGGTTTTTAAGAGCTCTTTTGAATGAGATCTTGTAAATTAAAAAATGTTCATTTCGTTTAAAGCACGATGACTTTTTTCTTTGAAAAACCGTAAAATTTCGCCTTCTTAGGGCAGTTTTTCGTTTTTTAAGAAGTGTAAAATTTTTTTTGTCAAAATTACAACGTAGGTTTTAAAGTTCATTAAAAAACAAACAAACTGAATGTTTTTAAGTTACTCTAACAAATTTTTCAAATTGTTTGACAACATTTTATAATTAATGCTAAAAAAAAAATAACAAAAATATATTTCTGCTTTGAGCCACCTTTAAATATGAATTTAAAAATCTGAAAAATTTTTTGGGATATTCTGTCATGATGTAGATCGTGATGCCAAAGTATATCTTGGAAATTCGAAAAATTTTTTTTTTTGAACAGCCCTAATTCGCATACCAAATTTCATCAAAATATGTTGTATCATTTGGGAGAAATAGCATTTAATGCAGAGGTGTGCACCTGGAGCAAACATTTTTTCATCTTGCTCCCATATAAACTTGATTTTGAAGCTTTACGTCATAAACGTAAAGCTTGAGTTTTTGATTTTTTCAAAAGTTAAGTTTTTCTAAACACAAGCCAACAACAACAACAACAAAAAAAAATACAAATATACAACAACAATAATATTTGCAACAACAATTGCATACGCTACTTTTCTACGAACTTCAAAAAATAAAATTCAGTGCGAGCGACCGCAACAACAATTTCATGCAGCTTGAAGTCAAGTGAGTTGAAGCATTTTTCGTTGCGATCGTCGAGCAACGGGAATTATTATTTTATCATTGATTTGTTGTTGTCATTGCATCCCTCGAATTTGAAATTTTTATGTTTTCATTTTTTTCGAAGCATGCTTGGGAACTTACATTTTGCAAATTTCGTGAGCTAGCTCTTTTAATCAGCCGATTAAATATTTTAGTTCCCTTACGTTACTTGTGTGCACACCTCTGATTTAATGTGTTTTACTTGTATGGGAGGTTCCACGCGCACTTTCGATATTTTGCCTACTTTCAGGTCGTAGGTGCCTAATATCAAGTAAACTCCCTACAGTTAAATTCAGAAAGATTGCTTTAGTAGTTTTCTTTTTATAGCGCATTATATTTTTGTGTGCGGTGCCACACCCTTTAACGAGTTTTCCCAATATTATGGCATATAACATATTAATACTTGTTTGAAGAGGTAACAGATCCTAAATTTTCATTAAAATTGTCGGAGTCGTTTTCGAGTAATATTGAATCAAAATTTTCAAGGGTTAAAAAATGGGCGTGGCACTTATTCGATCCCGCCCACTTTTCGTTTGTTACAAGGTATTATTAAGCAGTGCCTACATACCAAATTTCATTAAAATACCTTGTAACATTTGCGAGAAATAGCATTTAACGTATTTTGCTTGTATGGGAGGTTCCTCGCGCAACGGCTATATTTTGCCCACTTTCAGATCAGAGATGCTTTATGGCAAGTATGCTCCCCACAGTTAATTTTAGAATGATTACTTCATTAGTTTTCTTTTTATACCGTATTATATTTTTGTGGGCGGTACCACGCCCTTCAACGAGTTTTCCCAATATAACAGCATATCACATATTAATACTTGTTTGCAGAGGTAACATTTCCTAAATTTTCATCAAAATTGTTGGAGTCGTTTTCGAGTAATATTGAATCAAAATTTTCAAGGGCTAAAAAGTGGGCGTGGCACTTCTTCGATCCCGCCCTCTGGTGAGCATTAACAAAGTTCAAGCCTAGCTTATACTTCATTGTATGTTAATATCTAACATTATCCGGAGTTTCATTAAAGTCGCTGTAGCCGTTTTCGAGAAAAAGTTTTGCCCGTTCCAAACATACATACAATGTAAATAAGCACATAAGTACATACAATTTTATCTCGTATAAGAAGAGAAGGTATACTAAGTCAAATTCTATTTCATTCTTTAGCATATGTTAGCGCGTATCATTTTCCAAAGTTTCATTAAAATCGCTATAGCCGTTCTTGAGAAAAACATAGCAACAGTTTTTATATACACAAATTTAGACCCTATAAGAAGAGAAGATATCTCATAAACCATACAAGATACAGCAATTTTAATGCCAGATTCGGATTTAGAATTGCCAAATACATATAAAATGACTATTTTGATTTTTGTTTGTTGCAATTTTTTTAACAATTTTTTTTTATGAAAATATAACTTTTTTAAATATTGTTTAAAAAATTATATAATTCCGACCGCGCTCCTAAATGTTTCTGGTTTTAAATAAAAACAAAATTTAAAAAAAAAAAAATCATCAAAATCGGAGCTGTTCTTGAGGATATCCTCATTTTGCCTGTTTTTTGGCTTCATTGACTCCACTATAAGTTAACATTATTTCCATCCGTTTCAAAACTACACACCAAAAACGGAACCCGTCCCAACCTATACGACATTCCCTTACGGTAAAATTAAATATTTAAAAGAAAATTATTATTATTCCGCCTAAAGCAAGAAGTAAAAATTTAAAATAATACGAAAATCTCTTTGTTCACAGAAAATCCCCTTTCGACTGCAGCGTTGCCATGTGATAATATAAGAACCATATTCACGAAAATCTTCAAGTTCTTAAATTCATCTTTCGAGCCGAGAAGTTTTATCCACATATGATCAAGACGTGTTTCTTTTCGGGAAAAATTGTTTATTTCATTCTTGACATCACCAATTTGGATAAATCTGGAATACTCGTGGGAAACAGATTCTGCCACGCTGGGAATCAAAAGATTCTTTTCAACGAAGATTTCAAGGTCTTGTTTCAGACGTTTTTCTCCTCCAATTTCAACTATGGCTAGATCAATGCACGTTATTGACGTTGCCAAAGGATATTTTAATGGAGACTGCTCGAAAAGTTTGGATATGAAAGCTTGGATGAATTTTCTACAATCTTGCTGGAATAGTAGAATATCAGCGAGAAATTTTTGGATTTAAAAAATTTTCTTGCGCCGAAATTTACGTCAACGTCTTTGGTTATCTTGAGATTTTTATCATCATTCATATCGATGTCTTTGATAGGCGTAGAGTCCAAAACTTCTTTCTTTACGATGTGAGTCATAATTAGGGTTACCAACATTTTTTCGGTAAAATATAGTATTTTTCCGATTAAACCTTAAAAAATATAGTATGCTACAAAAAAATATAGTATTTCATGGAAGGAGTAAAAACTAGACAAAGATATACATATTTGGTACTTATTTATTTTTGTAAAAACTATACTTTTGAGAGGATTTTGCATTTTTTAGTAACTTTTTGTCTATTAACATAAAACTAAATAAAATTTTTCGATATCTCGCTTTGTTTCTAAGATACCAAGGTTTAAAAAATACGATAATATTAAATAAATTTCAAGAAAATTTTGATTTGACTGGACTTGCACTCTAAAAGCTTTAAGTTTCGATATCATGAAAACAAGACGAGTTGTCGAGTTTCATCAAATTTTTTTGGGTCATTTCATGTGAAAACATTGTCAAACTGACAAGCTACGAAAGTTAAAGTATCGCCAAAAAGCTCACGTGGTCAATGCCACTTTTCCGATAGAAAATGTAGCGTTACATGGAGCACATTTTACATTATAGACGTTTTAAGGATCTTTAGTAATCCAGTCATAGGAAACAGGTGCACTAATTTTGTAAATTTTTTTTCCCTTATTGATACCGGTAGCGCGATTAGCCTTATTCAGAAATCACAAGTTCCTAGTACTGTCAAGGTATCAACAAAAAAACTACCTTCTAAATTTCTTGGCCTTGGGAAACAAAGAGTTTTTAAATACGGTTATATAAAATGTAATATTAAATTCAGAAATGAAATTAAATCTATTTATGTTGTGGTTACTACAGACGACACAATGAATGTGCCTTTAATTTTAGGTCGTGATCTTATGAATATATTTAACATAACTTTAGTTCAAAAAATAAAATGTAATGATACAAATTTGATATCGAATAAAACTTCTGGTTCCTATAAACATAATGTTAGTGCATTTGATTTCATGAATATAAATCAAGACTTTTCGGGGCATAATATTTTGACGGAAAAAAGCACGTTAGTAACTTCACGAAATGATGAGTTAGTAGAAGAACAGTCTTTTGATGCAGCAATTTTAGAAATGAATGCCATTGATACTAATGAAGCTATTGAAGAGGTAGATATAGATATTTTGTTAAAAAAAGAGCAAAACAGTCAATTGAGATCGATTATTGATATGTGTTATTTGAAGCAGCAAAATAAACCAAGATCTTTTTATGACTACAAAATGAAAATTAGGTTATCGGAGGATACACCGTTCCACTGCCAACCACGTAGGTTGTCTTTTAATGATAAAGAGGAAGTAAGAAAAATTATTGATGTCAAATAGTTTCGGAGATATAATGTGTTTTATATTATATTATTTCTCTCTGTGCCTATTACAAACATACCGAATCTTATCTATCTGCGTCTAATAGTTTCGGATATGACGAATTTGTTTTTGGGGCGTTGCCCCGCCCATTTTCGATTTGAGTTTATTTCATTTTAATTGATTTGATTGAATACATATAAATTTATATATATATCACTCCTGCGTTTAATGCGACTAACATTTTTAAACAGAAAAAACGATTTTTTCAACATTCAAGAGATTTCGACCCGTGTCACTATTTTGTGGATCAGATGCTGGAAAAACTGGGCATCTTTTCAGACAGTTGAATTAATAACCTTTAATTTCGCGTTTAATTTTTTAAAAGAAAATGTTGCCTTGTAGTGAATTATTTTTGTGTACACTTTTTTGTCAAAAAAAAACCATAGTGCGTCGATTATTTTCTGAGTTACATAAGGCATTATTTTAACACATGCATGTCATTGGGCGTAATCGATTACCCTAATAAAACACTCGCTTACATGTAATCTATCGAGTAATCGATAAAATTATTTGTATCGATTATATTCTGGGTTACAAAGGCATTATTTTAAAGAACGCTTTCGTTGGGCAGAATCGATTACCCCAACAAAACATTCGCATACACGTAATCGATCGAGTAATCGAAAAAATTATTTGTGTCGATTACTTTCTGGGTTACTTTTGCGTTATTTAAGTACTCAATCAATGTAGTAGGACGTTATAGATATATTGGGTTCTGTTTTGGGCCAAAACTTCATCAAGAGAAACATTATCTAAAATATTATCTTTTTACTATTTATTTCTTTAGAAATATTAACAAATATTAACGTCAAAATGACTTAAAAATCTTAATTAAAAATTTTTCGAAATGATTTATGTTCTCACATTAACCACTGAATTACATGTAGTTGAAAAAGTATTTCATTATTTATTGCATTACATGTAATATTTAAAATGTTTTAACATTCAAGTAATGCGTTAGGTAATCAATTATCGTACCCCCTCCCAGGTCGTAACGCAACGTAACAAAACGTACAACCCCCTCCCCCCTAGTAACGTAAGAAATCTTAATTTTGGTAATTTTAATTTTAATTTTAGTTTTTTGTCGCATAAAACATAAAATTATAAAATCAACGTTACGTAACGTAGTTGATGACCCCCCATGTAACACTTCGTAACAAATCGTCAGAACCCCCTCCCCCTGGCGCGTTACGCAATATGTGAACGGCCCCCAATAGGCGTTATAACACTATCAAAGGACAGTAATTGTTTTTGACTGTAAAATAGGTTCACAGGATTCTAAAAAGTTTATTTATTTTTACATTTGTTTTGAGATTAATTAGATATTAACAAAATAAAAAAGTAAAATTTAAACATCCACCATATTGAGCAAAACACCAATTAGATCACTTGTCATTTTAAACAATTATGATCCGCTGACGATGACACAATGCTGTGTTACCAGATGTCCGTATCACTTTTCCTAGGCAGTGTTTCAATTGAAAAGGCTGTGTTAGGTAGGTTAGGGTGGCGGTAATCGCGTAAGCAAAAACCTCACATAGGCTGTGTTGCAATTGAAAAAATTAAATTGAATGCAAAAAATTACATCCCCGTGATTTTATTTTATAATTTCGGAAAGTCGAAGTTTTTACAAAATTCCCGTACATTGCAAAAAATATTTGAAAATTCCCGTACATTTCCCGTACACATGAAATTCCCGTACAAAATCCGGTTTTCCCAGATTTCCCGTATAGTAGACACCCTGAATAAACAACTGTGCCAAGTTTCAAGTCATTTTTGTGCCTCTTCCATTTATATAGAAAGTTTTTTATATAGTTTTTTTATGAAGCTATAATTCTCTACTGAAATGTAAAAAGGCGTACATTTCTTATTTTTTCAAAAAGAACTTAACATTTTTGGTTTTTATACAAGCGGAAGTCTTAAAACTTACGATATGTAATTTTTAAGTTTTATATCTTTAATTAAAATTACAAGAGTCTAATAAAAGTTTGGAAATTTGCATTCTAATTGTAAAAAGTTACTTACCCTTTAAGTACTAGGGGGCTAGTTCTGTTCATATTTTCTGTCATCATTTGAATCGTTGTAGTTTTCAGTAGATTATTATGCTGTTCAAACTGTTATTACATAAAAAACTTTTTTTTTTTAAAACATTATTTTGAGTACCAGTATCAGGAAAAGCCCTAGAAGATAATAATTATTACTATTATTTTTTTTATAAATATTATTATTGCTAACAATACGTTTTACAAATACAATGTTATTTTTAATATTGTATCCACAAAAGCTACCATAACGAAACATATCGACGGCTTATATTCAATACACTCTATCTACAAAAACACAATTTTTCAGGAGAGCAAAAAAACTGTTTTATTCGCTATTTTTTATAGTGTTCATCAAACGAAGTACTACGATATTAATTAAAAAGAGCCACTAGATCCTTCATATAAAAAAATTAAAAAAAACCTTAGTTATTCGCCTTATTATAGCAGATAGAGGATATTGCAATTCAAATATAATATAAAATGCGTTTTCAAACAAGCAGATAGAGCCTATTGCACAGTAATAATTATGAATTATTTATTAATAGATGGTTTTTTAGCAAAAGAAAACTCAAAATAGGTTAGGCGCCTGGCGGACTTGAGAATGCAAAATATGAGAACCGAAACCTGATCTCAGATTATTATAGGTCCTTATTTTTTATAGCCGTTTATTTTGAACTTTGATCTGCTTATTATGAATCTAAATTTGGTTTTCTTTTTCTATCATGTAAGGATCCTCAGTTATCCTTGCTTATAGCTTGCTATATTGCTCTAAGAAGGCCCCAAAACAGTGATTTTTGGACTTCTAAGTAAAGATAACTCAGAATTCTTACATGATAGAAAAAATCCTAGTTTAGATGCGTAATAATGCAATCCCAGTTAGTGATGAGCAAAATTAGTCTTGGTCTTGATTCTTGGTCTTGGTCTCGGTATTAGACCAAGACGCTGATATCATTGCTAGCCCAAGACTTCTGTGGTCTTGGTCTTAGTCTTGCTCAGGATTATCATCAAGACCAAGACTGCTTTTTAGTCTTTCGAATTTATAGTTAATAGGTGTGTCACGCCCGTTTCAAGCATAAAATCATATCTCAATTCGAAATTTGGCATCTTTGAGACCAAGACTTAATGACCAAGACACAATATGCAAGAACAAGACCAAGACTGCTATGATCTTGGTCTTGATCTTGGTTTGCTCACCACTTATCCCAGTCCACCATAAACTGCTATAAAAAACTAGGGCGCAAGACTATGGTGGGCCTGGGCGGGGAGTAGGGAATAAAGACCCTTGCTTCTGGGTACATGTACTTTCTAGTAACTGAGCTCAGATTTCAGTTCCCATGTTTTGCATTCACAAGTCCGTCTGGATACCGCTCTAAGACCCAGTTTCTTTTGACTCGTATATACAATTGAGGAGTGGCCGTACCAAAGGGCCTAAGTACCATTTCGAGGCAAAAGTAATCTCATACATATTATGTGCCATAATAATCAGTTATTTGACCGGTATAATTTTTTTGAATATAATGCCATCAATTCCACGCCATCGAGTCAATTTTTCCTGAAAACAGAAAACAATTATTATCATTTCTAACAAAATGTCACCTGATTCATATTATGACACAACTTTTGCCTCGAAATGGTACCTAGGCCCTTTGGTGCGGACACTCCTCAATTGTATTAATTTTCAAATCAAGTTTAACCGATCACGCCCATTTTTGATCCCAGATAGCCTAGTAATATTGTTTTCATCTGTACCAAATATCATGCGTCTAGCCTTATCTGTTTGTTTACAGAAGGGCCAATCACGACTCAGCAGGGCTATCAAGGTTCAACATACAAAACTGAAAAAATCAAGAAAATTTATTTTCGACATTTGGAGCCGATTGACGACCGTTTGTCATGACCTTGTATATAACGGCCACCCAATAAATATAATAAAATGAAAAATCTTTAATTTTTCATATTTGGATAGAGGATATTGCATTTCACAAAATCGATTGCTGTAGATAGTGAATTTCGTTATATGGAAAAAAGTAGCTCTTGGAAGCAAATTTTTCGTTTGGAATTAATGTCATAGACGCCATTTGTCTCAATGAAGGTTTTACCATCAAAACCTAATTTTCGTGAAAATTGTAGATAGAGGGTATTGAATATAAGCCATCGATGTGCAGGAGTCCTTCAAGGAAGAGTGCTAGGTTTGATTCTGTACTTACTGTATACCTCATATTATTCAACTATTACACACCTGGCTTAAACGAAAAAAAAAAGGTTTTCCCCTGCCTCTAAAAACCAAGTACGCACTTCGACTATTCAGACCATGTATAATCAGAATACTATGTTAACAAAATTGCATCTCATCCTTCTTACGAGTTTCTATATCTTTTATATTTTTATTTATTATTATTTTATTATGGGGGTTATCGTGCATCAAGATTCCCGGGGAATTTTCTCGGACTGCCGTGCATTTTCTATTGCTGTTTAAGAAAATTCCCCGGGAATCTTGATTCACGATAACCCCCTATATTTTTATATTATGTATCTGCATATAAAAAAATACTGAAAAAAATACAACAAACAATAATAAAACTAGTCACTTTCGATGTATTTTGACTTAAATTTTTTGAAACGAACACACTAAAAACTAACTTGCTAAACTGAAACTTTTTTTTGTGGTTTTTTGAAGAGTTTTTGATCAAGTTCATTACCTTATACTTTTTTTTAAAAAATTTTAATTTTTTTAAAAGTTATAAGCATGTGAATTTTCATGTACGTCTTTTTTTAAATTGCGATTTCTCCGTAAATGTTAAGCGAAAATTTATGAAACTTTTGTGGTAGGACTAAAAATAATTCAAAATTTAGATGAAATAAACTTTTCAATACTGATCACTAAATTTACTTATAGATAACTTATTTCTAGGATAAGGAAAAAATAAGTATTGGCAATATGAGCATTAAAATGCTGTATTTATTGCCACGCATATCTTAAAAAAAAAAAGAAAATTCAAGTTTAAGTGGAGGAATAAGGCGAAGAAGAAAAAGAAAAGTTAGAGAGGAGTATTATAAACTTAAGACGAAAGTTAAAAATAAGAGCACAGAATGAAAATTAAAAGAAAAAAATTAAAATTAATGATTTGAGCAGTTAAATCAAAACGTGTTTAGAGAAGTGCAAATTTGAAATTAAAAACAAAACATCAAAGCAGCAAAAAAGATTTAAATTGATAAACGTAGCAATGTTTCTATTTCACTAAAATTATAATTAAGAAGCCATAGTTTTAAATGTTTCAGAAAACCGTTTAATGTTCTTATGAGTTTTAAGTTTTGTGGCAATTTATTATACAGTCTACAGGAAGTAATAGAGTAGCTATTGCGATATGCCGTCGTACGAAAAATTGGAACTGGCATTTTGAGAACTGCGAAATCAATAAGCATGAGATCTACCCAAAAATTTGAACATTTCGTATAAAATATTTTGAGTACACGGAAATAAAAAAGATGAACTGGTAAGATGTTAAAACTCCTACTCTGTTTGTGACATTGCCAATCATTCTAACAGCGCATTTTTGTAATGTCAACAATGTCCGTATTTTATTAGGGTAAGAGCTGCCCCAGCAAGTAATACCATAATTTAACTTCGAATGAAATAACCAAAAATAAAACATTTTCATGGTGTGGGAAAAGCACAACTTTTTAAGCTGGTAAAATTTTAATTATAACAGTGCGAAGATATATTTTTAATGTATTTGTATGCTCTAGCCAGTTAAGATTGCTAAAAAACGTTTCAGTTTAGCAAGTTAGTTTTTAGTGTGTCCGTTTCAAAAAATTTAAGTCTATGCTGAAATCAAATCTGGCATCAGAGTTTTTGTTTATTTGAGGTTATATTAAAAGACAAGGTAATTTCTCTGCATAAAAGCGCTAGTTAGTTTGTTTAAAACCTACTTTGAATCATTTTGATCTCTTTACTTTTCTCAGCGATATCCTAACTAAAACCTGGCCAAACATTAAATACCCTACACTGCAGTATTTTGAAAGTTTTGCTTATATGGGAGGTGCCACACCCTCTTGTCCGATTTTATCCAGTTTTTGCTTAAAGCTTGTATTTATAATTCTTAGTGTCTGAGTAAAATTTAGTTCGATTATCTCAAAAAACGCTTTCAGTATAGCGTTTTAAAGCTTTTGCTTATATGAGGGACCACGCCCTCTTGCCCGAATTCGCCTAGTTTTTGCTCAGAGCTTGCGCTTACAATTCGTAGTATTTGTGTGTATTTTGGTTGCAATATCGTGAAAAATACTCAAAAAGTTGCATTTTGAATATATTTTTTGTATGGGCTGTAGGCGTGTTCGATGACCGATTTCGCTCATTTTCAATTCCACGGGCTAACTTTGACGACGGAGGCTGTGCACCAAATTTCATTGAATTATCTTGCTTAGTTTTTCAAAAAATGTATTTCCACACACAGCCATCCAGACACCCAACCAGCCAGCCAGACAGACGGACATGGCTATATCGACTCAGGAGGTGACGCTGATCAAGAATATATACATTTTTCTATATCTGCCACGCCTCCTTCTCTGCGTAATAAACGGAAGGACAAAGTTAATATACCCTGGGTGTATGGTATAAAAATATTTTTATCACATTTCAGAAACTTTTAATTATATTTCAGGAAGTATAATGTGTGAGCGTCAATACAAAGTTTACACTTTGCTTTCAAATTTTTAAAATCTAATTGCAACAAAGCAATTCACTTTAAATAAAAAAACATAATGCATAACTCAGTAGTCATTTATGGAGAGTTGAACTTATTGTAACATAAAGATAAAACAAACCAAAACACAACCAGAAATAATTCACCAAAATTAAAAATTGGCCAGATTTTACGCGTCTCTTCTTATAAGAGCTAAAATTGTATATGACTTTAATTTTTTGAAACGGACACAGTAAAAACTAAGTTGCTAAACCGAAACTTTTTTGGATGGTTTTTCTGAAGAGTTTTTGATCAGGATTATTGTCTTATACTTTTTTTTAAAAAAAATTTTAATTTATTTATAATTTAATTGATTTATTTACTTAATTTATTATTAATAAAAAAGCGTGTTTTAGTGGCGCCACATAGGGCTACATGCCCTTACAAAACAACAAATCATAATTTATGCAACAAATTGAGAATGCACGTTAGAACGATCAGCGAGCGTAAAAAGGCATTTAATTTTATTAATGATAAAATCCTCCAATTTTTTTCACAAAAATGTTGTACCGGTTTCAGAGAAAATTTTGTGTAAAAATTTTATTTTTATTTATTACTTAACTTAGTAAAAAGTGCATTATTTATAAGAAATCTTAAAAAATTTTATTTCATCTAAATTTTAAAGTATTTTTAGTCCTACCACAAAAGATTCATAAATTTTCTCTCAATATTTATGGAGAAATCGTAATTTGAAAAAAGACGTACATAAGAATTCACATGCTTATTACTTTCAAAAAATTTAAAAAAAAAAATGTAAGACAATAATCCTGATCAAAAATTCTTCAAAGAACCACCAAAAAAAGCTTCAGTTTAGCAGGTTAGTTTTTACTGTGTCCGTTTCAAAAAATTTAAGTCATATAAATTAAGTTGTTATTTATGAATGGGTTTATTTGAAAGTTATGCCGTTAAAATTTTTACAAGTGTGATAAAAAATAGTCGAGTTTTTTTTTTGCTCTAAATGGACTTATTCCACTTTCATTTATAATAAATTAAAAAATTTGTTATGCTTTTGTATGACTTATTCCATTTTCAGTCACAAAATAAAGACAAAAAATCAAAACTTTTTAATGTTGCTGAATTTTTTTTCGATTCCTGGAAACTTTTTCGCCTGATATTAGGCCCTCGCCGATTTTTTCCGAGTTTTCGGATACTTTTCGATAAATTATGACTCTTGCCGAACTTTTTTTTCAATGATTTTCGATTCATTCCGATTTTTTAATTTGTTTTAAATGAAAGTGGAATAACTCCATTCTCTTGTAAAAATTTTACAGCATAACAAAAGTTGATAAATTTACACCAGTTCAATAACGCTTACCAATATTTTCAAATTGAGTCGTACGCAAACCCTTTAATATCTCAGTTTATGAAAAATGGATTTCAAACGTAATAGTGTGATTGCATTATATTTGGCTGGTAAATCACAACCAGCTATTGTTCGTGAGCTCATACATCTCAAAGTGAGTAAAATGTTTGTGTATCGTACCATAACTTGTTATAATAGTATTGGTAGCGTTGCCAAACGCTATGGCGCTGGACCAAAAAAAATGTAACATCGCCTGAAATGGTACGGAAAGTGAAGGCTCGACTTTAACGAAATCCACGTCGTTGTGGTAATCAAATGGCCAAAGGACTGAACATATCCCAGCGAAGCATCAGACGCATCTTGCAAAATGAGCTCAAGGTAAAGCCTTACAAGTTCTAAAATGCACACGATCTTACAGAGACAAAATTCCTGAAGCGGATCGCTTTTTCCCCAACCTGCTAATTTTAAAGCCAAAATCGATGGACACGTTCTCCTAATGGATATGTAACCAACTTTAAACTTTGTTTTGAAAAAAAAAATTGTTTTTGTAAAGGTTACAAGCTATTGAAGTTTGTAATAGTTCTACATTTAAAACTTCAATATCTTTTGATTGCGTGGATGAAATTTAGTTCAGAAAACGCGAGAATTGCTTGTACTTTAATAAACAAAATATATTATTGCAAAAAAATTATTATTTTGTTGTAAATTCACAAGAAAATATAAATAAATGGATAATTAATGCACATCTCAATGCTCTTGATGATCTACAACTAAAATATTTTGAACTGCGTACTTTAGTGGTATTATTTCCGGAAAAAAAAATTGGTAGTTGCTGACAGTTTTCAATTTATTGCAAGTTTCCTAACAATACAAATTCTATGCAAATTTCACATTATTTTTTCATAAATTTTTCTTAATATTAAAGCCGATATTTTTTTTTATATTTAAAATCCTGTAATAAAAATATTAGAAAATTTGTATAGAAATTTTTGAAAGGTAGTTCGGAAACTTGTAGCCGATAGACGCTCTGCAATCGTTTTTATCGAGTCTGGTTTCAAAGTCAATGCGACATATTATCGGAAAAATGTGTTGGAAGCTGGTTTAGAGCCGTGGCACTGTGGGCTAGAATTTTTTTAAATCGGCAAAATACAAAAACTATAGTTTTGAATTTTTGATTTTTATGTCACTTATTTGAAAACACATGAATTTGTACATCCTGTGTCAAAAAATTAGTATCGGCACATTCATACTTTTGAGCGTACATTCGTTAGAAGTTTGTCATTTTAAGAGTGTTTTTAAAAAATATTTATTTGAAAGTAAACGGTTCACGAGAAGCGAAACATATTCCAAGCCGCACTGTAAATTTTAAAACGGCGTACAAGACAATAATTATAAAGGTAAGTAGATGGCATTTGTAAAAAAATATTTGTCATCATTCTTAATATTGTAAGAGAAAATGGATCTCAATTTAACTGTGAAAATCTTATAACCTAAAAGAAAAGACAAAAATAGTTATGTACCCCGGAGATCCCTGGCTTTTGCGTATTGCAGATAAAGAACTATTCTATTGAGACCCAAAATCAATATAAATTAGCTCTCGCACTGTCCCCCAAAAATTTTGTGTACGTAAATCTTATGCGATGTGGATTAAAAAATTGTTTTCTATTAATGCATTTTTACATAAATTTTAATCAATAATTTAGGGTTCTAGATATGCAAATAGCTGCTAACGTTCCCCTATATTGTTCTTAAGTCCTTGGTTCGTAGGATTTGAGGCAAAAACCAGAAAAATCCATATTTAAAAATGAACTTAGTAGAAAAATAAAAAAAAAATTTTTACTTTCGGGTATAAATTTTTTTTCTCCAAATTTTTATGAAATTGGAATTCAGTAGGCCCGAAAACTTAAAAATTGTCTTTCAATACTTGAGTTAAGCGGTTTCCATAATTTTGCCGATTTTAAAAAATTCCAGCCCACTGTGCGTGTGCACGCAAACATTTCGGTCGCAGACCATGGACGTTCCAACAAGACTTAGCTCCATCTCATAAAGCTCATGTGAACCAAGAATGGTTAAAAAACCACCTTCCACAATTCATTTCGTCCACACAATGGCTCTCAAATTCGCCAGACGCAAATCAGATGGAATTCTATCTGGGCCATGTTAGAGAGCAAGGTGAGGAATAAAAAATATGCCAGTATGTATGCGCTGAAGAAAGCCATATGCCAGTATGGATGCGCTGAAGAAAGCCATTCTACGGGAAGGGCCAAAATACCGGAAAATCACATTCGTGCAGCATGCAATTCGTTTTTTGACCGTTTGAAGGCAATACTCAAGCCATATCGAGCTAAGTAGCCGGATTCTAGTTTTTTGATTATTTCCACACATTTTTGTCATTTGAATCAATAAAAAATAATTTCACACAAAAAGTTATGATCATTTTATTAGGTAACAGTTCATGCGCCTAACCCTGTACTTGCACACTCTAAAGTTTCATGCCCATAACTTGCAAACAATTTTTTTTTTTCAAAACTAATAATGAGAGGTCTTCATGCTTAGCACTTAGATCAGCTCGGTGAATTTTTATAAAAATCTGAGATCCCAACTGCAAATTTTGAAAAATTTGAGATGATCACAACCCTAAGCATTTTACGTCATACGAAATTTTTTCGTAGATGCCTTGGTTTTAAGTAAACCTAGCATTTTGCTGACAAACGTGAGCTTAACCCTTTCGGTCCAGAGACAGATGAAAAACATAAGTAATGATTCTAACTAGATATGCCAAAAAACCTTTTTTTGAATTTTTTACCAGACCTCCCCCCTGGAATTTGGGGGACGTACAATATATTGTACAACGGGACTGAAGGGTCGTATTATTCTTAATAAGTAAAATTGCACCAATTAGGTTTTTTATTAAAAAATAATTAATTTCGAATGCAAAAATGTGTATAATTGAAAATTTAATGTACAACTCATAAAAAATTAGACTTTATTTCATATAAAGTGTCTGTTAAATCATATCATAATTTTAGTTTAAATTCAATATAATACGTAGGTTGCCTTTTATATTTCGGGATTGGGCAACACTAATGTCAATAGCTAAAATCTGGCAACACCATAATAAAGTTTGACATTTTTTAGCATAAACGTAAGTTTTGACGTACGACCATCATTTGTTTTGCTTACAGTGACTTGAAAAAATCAATTTGGCAAAAAAATGGAATTAACTCGTGAACGTTTTCGTGCGATCATTTTTCACAACTTTTGACGTGGATTATCACGATAAGAGTGGATCGATGAACTTAAACCTTTGTATGGCGATGAAGCACTATCCTATAACACTGTGAAAAACTGGTTTAATGAATTCAATCGTGGCCGTCGCTCACTCCAAGACGAATTTCGTGAAGGTCGTCCAAAATCAGTTGTTGTTCCGGAAACCATTGATGCTGTGCGCCAACTGATATTGCAAGATCGTCATGTGACCTATCGTGAGATTGAGACAAACTTAGGCATTAGTGGGACCAGCATGCATTCAATATTGCATGAACACCTGGCCGTAAAAAAGGTTTGTTGATTTTCTTAACTCACTGCAAACAAAACAAATAGCACTTTTACATCAAAACGTTGTGAGTACGTTTATGCTAAAAAATGTCGAACTTTATTATGGTGTTGCCAGATTTTAGCTATTGACATTAGCCGAAATATAAAAGGCAACCCTCGTATTGTTTAAATTCCTAATAACTTCATTCAAATTCCTTATAATTTCATTCTACATTAATTACACAGGTTTACAAAAAAAAAAATGTCATGGCGTTTTGACCGGACTATGTGTTTCCTGGGGACTTTGACGTCCTGAATCCGAACCCGGGGTCCGTTTTTTTGTAGAACGTCTGAGAAAAATTTTTCAAGGTCGTATGGAGGTCGTTTAGTGATAAATTCGGTAAAATTCTGAAACTAATTTTTTATCATTGAATTTGTGGTGAAATGAATTGTTATTTCAACTCAGTTTTAAATAACTTGTTTTAATTTTTAAAATATTAATCAAGTACTTTTTGATTAAAAAATTTTGACTTGAAAATTTTATTGAAAAAGTTTTCAGTTGAAAAAAAAATAATAAAACGAAAAAGATTAAATTTACTTTTTAAAAAAATATAAAAAGAAACAGAAATCGTTTTATTGCATTGGTGACCCTGATAACGACAACGCTATGCCGCTTTTCCAATCACTAACAAGAGACACAGAGAATGTACAAGGTGCTGCAGGAAATCAAGAAATTCTTCCTGGCTTGAACCCTCCAACACCAGTGCATGCCAGCATTCCTTTAAGCTGTTTAATGGATGGAGAACCACCAGCACGTGAAATTTCAAGAGTTTCAGTAAAGGTTCCGCCGTTTTGGAGAACTAATCCAGCTCTTTGGTTCAAACAAGTTGAAAGCCAATTTATAACCGCTGGCATAACTTCAGATTCAACCAAGTTCCACACAATTGTTGGATCTATTGAAGCCAGCGTATTATGTGAAGTGAGCGATTTGGTCCTTAATCCGCCGGAAGTAAATATGTATCAAGCTCTGAAGACACGTTTACAAGAACGATTCATGGATTCTGAGGAGAAACGGTTGAAGAAGCTGTTACGTGACATGGAAATCGGCGATAAGAAGCCTTCCACTCTTATGCGAGAGATGATAGATCTTTCAGCTGGAAAAGTCTCAGATGAGCTTCTCAAATCTTTGTGGATGCAACGATTGCCGAGACAGACACAATCTATTCTGTCTGTAAGCAGCGAATCTTTGAACAGACTTGCACTCATGGCAGATAAAATTGCTGATACATCTGAGAACTGGGAAGTAAATGCAGTCCCTACACCATCTTTGACATCGCATTCTCCACAGACACAACATTTGGAATTGAAAATTGAAGCTTTGACAAAACAAATTAAAACTATGTCAAATCGCGCACGCAGTCAGAACCGCAGACGCACAAGTCGTTCCAAGTCACGCAATTCAGCAGAAGGTAAGCATGATAAGCCATTTTGCTGGTACCACTTTAAATTCGGTGACCATGCAAAAAAATGTGTATTACCTTGCTCATACTCATCTAAATCGAATTCACTACCGGAAAACTACTAGGCTCCTCGTCTTTGACAAACGAGGCTAGCCGAGAAATATGTCGCCTATTTCTTCGTGATGCGAAACTTAAATCCGAGTTCCTCATGGACACTGGCGCAGACGTCTCGGTGTATCCTGCTACTGCTTCAGATAGACTTCAAGACCCAGCACCCCTTCAATTATTCGCTGCAAACCAATCACAAATCAGAACGTTTGGCTGCAAGATTTTGTCTTTCAACTTAGGACTTAAGAGAAATTTTCGGTGGACATTTATATTGGCGGATGTTAAGAAGCCTATAATTGGTGCCGACTTTCTTAGTCACTATGGATTGTTAATAGACATAAAAAACAATCGATTAATTGATAATGTTTCCAAATCTGAAAGTAAAGGTACAAAATATTCTGGCCCATTACTATCATCGGTCAAATCAATATCCGAGAGTTCTGAGTTCAATAATTTGCTGAAGGAATTCAAGGATTTAATTAATTCTCAAAGTCTGTATAAACCAATCAAGCACTCGGTGACGCACCATATTCAAACTTCAGGTCCTCCAGTTTTTTCGAAGGCTCACAGATTGTCTCCAGAAAAGCTTCAAATCGTGAAGTCTGAGTTTGATGTCATGCTAAAACAAGGGATTTGTCGTCCATCAAAAAGTTCATGGGCAAGTCCCTTGCATCTCGTTCCAAAAGCAAATGGGGAGTGGCGTCTATGCGGTGATTATCGCCGATTGAATGCTGTCACTATTCCGGATCGCTACCCAGTTCCCCATATCCACGATTTTGGGTTCCTGTTAAGTGGAAGGCTATCTTTGGCAAAGTGGATTTAGTTAAGGCATATCATCAAATTCCGGTTGAAAAGACCGCGATAATAACACCGATTGGATTATTTGAATTTCCATGCATGAGCTTCGAATTATGCAATGCTGCTCAATCATTCCAAAGATTCATCAATCAAATTATCAGAGGTCTGGATTTTTGTTATGCGTATATAGATGATATACTTATTGCATCCAGTAATCTTGAGCAACACAAGCAACATGTACGCCTTTTATTTGAACGCTTTAGAGAGTTTGGAGTTACAATCAACTTATCTAAGTCAATTTTCGGAGTATCAGAATTACACTTCCTTGGATATTTGGTAACTAAAACCGGTCTGAAACCATTACCATCTCGTGTTGAAGCCATTCAAAAGTACAAGTTACCAGAAACTGCTAAAGATCTGCGACGTTTTCTAGGTATGTTAAATTTCTATCGGCGTTTTATTCCACAAGCTGCGCAACATCAATCAAAACTGCATGCAATGTACTCTGGCAATAAAAAAGGTGACAGAACCAAATTGCATTGGACGCAAGATCTTACTGAAGCTTTTCAAAAGTGTAAGAAACAATTGGCAAGTTCAACTCTTTTGGCCTATCCATCATTAAATGCGTTAACATCTCTTTGGGTTGATGCATCTGATTTTGGAATGGGTGGTGTATTGCAGCAGCAGATTGATGGTGAGTGGAAACCTATTGCTTTTTATTCCAAGAAATTAAGCCCAACGCAACAAAGATATAGTGCATATGATCGTGAGCTTCTGGCTGCCTATTCTGCTTTAAAACACTTTCAATATTTTTTGGAAGGACGGCAGTTTGCTATATTCACTGATCATAAGCCCTTAATATACGCTTTTAATCAAAAATCCGAAAAAGCATCGCCACGACAATTAAGACATCTGGATTTTATTGGACAGCATACAGTCGACATACGTCATATATCTGGTAAAAATAATGTAGTTGCCGACGCCTTATCCAGGTTAGATTCAATAACACTTCCATCACCACTCGATTATAAAGCTTTGGCAATTGCTCAAGAGAATGACGCTGAGTTAAAAGCCAGTTTAAACTCATCTAACAATGCTCTTTCTTTAAAGAAAATGAAAGTTCCAGGTCTTGATGCTGAAATTTTTTGCGATGTATCCACAAAATTTATTCGACCTTACATAACACCAAGTTTTCGAAAACCTCTTTTTGATAACCTTCATGGACTCTCACATCCTGGGATAAAGGCATCGGTTGATTTACTTCGAAGCCGTTATATTTGGCCATCAATCTTAAAGGATGTTCGCAAATGGACAAGAAGTTGTTTAGCATGTCAGAAGTCGAAGATAACAAGGTACACAACAAGTCCTATTGGAGATTTCGAACTACCAACACACCGCTTAAAGTTTATAAGTATTGATCTCGTTGGACCTTTGCCATTGTGTTAAGGGTACAGGTATGTGCTAACTTGTATTGACAGGTTTACAAAGTGGACAGAAGCTATACCACTGAAAGAAATCACCGCCGAGGCAGTAGCTTCCGCATTCCTTTTCGGTTGGATTTCGCTATATGGTGTACCATTTAGCATTATTACTGATCAAGGACGACAGTTTGATCAGCACTTTTTCGAGAATTTTCAAAATTACTTGGAGTAAAAATTACTCATACGACCCCATACCACCCGCAAAGCAACGGACAAATCGAAAGATGGCATCGAACTTTCAAATCAGCACTCAAATCGTATGAAAAGATTAACTGGATAGATGCTTTACCTATTGTTATGCTAGGACTGCATGCAACAGTTATACAGGATATTGGTTTTACTCCTGCTGAAATGATTTTTGGCACTAACCTTCGTCTCCCAGGTGAAATGTTTGCAGATGTAAGAACATCGAACTATTCCGATGATTGGATCCAACAATTTCGCGACAAAATGCAAAATTTCAAATCTACTGCTGCGACATGGTCAATCAAAAGTATATGTACCCATAAGTTTAAGCAGTTGTACACATGTTTTCGTTAGATGTGATGCTGTTCGAAAACCACTTCAACAACCATACGATGGACCTTTAAAATTTTGATGTGTGGTAAAGAAAAAGTGATTTCAATAGACAGATTGAAACCAGCATTTTTATTGGATGTTCCAACCTTAAATGAATCAAGTTCACCATGCATGAAGACTCTGAATTCCGATGATTCTGTTCCAACCGATGAAACCCGAGGAATGAAACTGAGGAAAGTTACTTTTGCGGAAGGAGTTTAAATATCGTTGACACTAGGGTGGGAGTACTGTGGTGAAATGAATTGTTATTTCAACTCAGTTTTAAATAACTTGTTTTAATTTTTAAAATATTAATCAAGTACTTTTTGATTAAAAAATTTTGACTTGAAAATTTTATTGAAAAAGTTTTCAGTTGAAAAAAAAATAATAAAACGAAAAAGATTAAATTTACTTTTTGAAAAAATATAAAAAGAAACAGAAATCGTTTTATTACAAATTCTTAGTTTTTATAAAGAATATGTGATCAAAAAGGGTATCTCAGACCTAGTTTCGGAGATATAGCCATCGGAAGATCCGGATATATCTTCTATGAAAATCACTATAAGTTGGGAACCCCTGGATGGATTTGTAAAATATTAATGTCATATGAAAGGTATTTTGACAGCCTATAAAAATGTTTTGAGGATATTTTCAATTAGATTCATAGTTTTCGAGATATGAGCTTTTCTGAAATTTTGTGAAATTTTTCAATTACAACAACATATAAATCAACAACAAAAACAACAACAGCAATAACAACAATAACAAAATACCTTTTATATGACACCAATATTTTTCAAATCCATTCAGGGGTTCCCAACTTATAGCGGTTTTCATAGAAGATATATATTCTGATCTTCCGATGGTTATATCTCCGAAACTAGGTCCGAGATACTCTTTTTTCTCACATATTCTTTTTAAGGGCTAAAAACTCAATGATTAAAAATTAGTTTCAGAGTTTTAGCGAATTTATCAATAAACGACACATGAACCCCACTTAGACCTCTATATGACCTTGAAATCTTTTTTCTCAGACGTTCTGGAAAAAAAACGGACCCAAGATTCGGATTCAGGACGTCAAAGTTCCTAGGAACCACATAGTCTGGTCAAAACGCCATGACATTTTTTTATTTTGTAACCCTGTGTTATCAATTCTTAATATCGGTTAGTTTTGTAAGATAAATAACATTTTTGGTATCACTCTAGTCTATAAGACATAATATTTTTTGAATCACCCTAGCCTAAGTTACATTCTTTTGAAAACAGTAAGAAACGATATGAAATCGAAATATGATGTAAAAAGAGAAATTGAAAATAAATAAGTTTAGTTACGTTTTACTTTTCAACCAACGCGGTTATTAATTTGATAGTAGTTCGTTACTCTAGCCGACAAACTAGTCGGTGAACATTTTGGCGCCCGAGCAGGGACTTACATATATACATAATTTTCGTTCGGTAAACTTAGTAAGCGCGTGTTGTTAAAAAAAAGTATAAAAAACATAAAAAAAAATATTGCTTGAAACTTGAAAAGTGTTTTATTGTTTAACAAAAGGAAAAGCAAAATAAAAAACGTAGAACATCGTTGCTTAAAATTAACAAGTGCTAATTTTTTAAACAAAAAGTAAACATTAAAAGAAAATAAAGACGCGAAAAATCAGTAGTGTCCAATAAAGCCAGTGTTAAAAAATTTAAATATAAAACAAAAAACAACAAACAAAGGCTGTTGGTATTTTTGATTTGCGAATCATTTAAGTTACGCGGTGCTCCATTCTGTTGCTGCTGTACACCACATTGCTGGATATAAGTTCATACGTCGCTGTGAAAGACACCAACGTTGGAACAACGAGGCGCTATAGCAGTGCTATAGAGGTGCTCCATTCTCCATTTAACAAAGTTCAAGCTTAGCTCATTCTTCATTGTATGCTAATGTCTAACATTATCCGAAGTTTCATTAAAATCGCTGTAGCCGTTTTCGAGAAAAAGTTTTGCCCGTTCCAAACATACAAACATAAGTACATACAATTTTATTTCGTATAAGAAGAGAAGATATGATAATGAATAGATCATATTTTCAGATTGCATTTAGCAACTTTTTGATTTGACTGCTTTTAGCAAACCCTCTGCTTCAGATTTACGCACTTTAATAGATACAGTGTGTGTCATCACTTTATGAATCCCTATTGTCAATAGGAGATAAGAAAATTTCAAACGCCATCCTAATTCATCTGGTTATGATGAAAGTTGATTCAACTACGAAATTAAAATGGGAAGAGCAACTTAACTATCACTATGGACCTTTTTGGTCTAAGTTGCCTTTGTGGAGTGATTGCGAGGCAATGCTAAATAAGCGTTTCCAACAAATTTCTGCATACGAGGCATTTAAATCAAAACGCTATCATAATATCAAAACACAGCAATATGCTGCTGCTTCGAAGAAATCTTTAATCTTATGTTCAGAGTCACATGAGAAAGATAAGAAATGTCTTTTTTGTAAATTGACAGATTATGTCATTCACGTTTGCCCATCATTTCAGAAACAATCTGTTCAACAACGATTTGTTTTCGCTTAAGAAAATTCTATGTGCATAAATTGCTTGCGGGTAGGGCATTCCGTTTCAAAATGTAAATCTGCAAAATGTAGAGTCTGCAACCGTTCATACCATACACTATTACACAGGTATATTCCTAACGCTCCTTCTGCCGCAAATTCTAATGAGTCAAATGATAACCAACCTTCTTATTCTCGCGCTGCAATAAATCACACGTCAATCCAGAATGATCAGGTAATTTTAGCCACCGCAGTGGTGTGCATAGTTTCCAAAACCGGCGAGCACCAATTAGCTAGAGCATTACTAGACTCTGGCTCACAAATAAATTATATAACAGAAGAACTTGTACAAAGGCTAAAATTACAAAGAAAAGAAGGAGAGTTAAGACTGATCGGTATAGGAAAAACGCAATCCACCGTCAAACAAAGGTTGAATGCCACGGTGAGGTCAAGGGTTAATGATTTTGAGTTTTCAGCAGACTTTTGGGTGTTGCGATCAATCTCATCATATCAACCTGACCATACAATTTCCACAACAGATTGGAATTTACCTTCGAATATTAAATTCGCTGATCCATATTTTTACAAAACTCAAAAAATAGATCTTTTGATAGGAGCAGAAACTTTTTTCGAACTTTTATCGGTTGGACAAATTAAACAAGCTCCAAACCTTCCAACGCACTATAGGTCAAAAGGCACACTTTTTTGGCCAAAATTCATAACGTCCACATTATCATGGATACCGACTGCAAATGTAGTCCTAATGTTGACTCTAGACTAAAAGAACAATTCTGAAAAAAATCTTAACCCTTGGACTACCGGGTCAAAAATGGCACGTAATAAATTCCCTAAATAAATAAAACATACCGAAAAGGTTTTGTTTTTAAGCATTTCCGATGTAACTCTATGTGGTGAATCGGAATCTGAGGTCAGAATTGACCCACCACTTCAGGATTTGGAGATATTTGAGGTCAAACTCATGAAAAATGGCTATTTTGGCTATTTTTGAGGTTCGATGCAAACTGCACAAAATTTTCATTAATTTTTTTACTAAATGTATCACGTAGTTTTAATATGTTTCTTCAAAATAAGCTCTTAAAAAATGCCATACGATACTTCCTTTAAAAGTTATGGCCGATTTAAGGTGACATGTCATGACATCTTGAAATCCCATAAAACGGGTAAAACAACACAACTTTGGATTTCATGATATCATCTTAAATCTGCAATACCTTTTGAAGTAAGTATTGTTTGGCACTTTTTAAGAGCTGATTTTGAAGGTAAGAAGTGGTACTCAGTGATGACTTATGCAAAAAAAAATAAAAAAAATTTTGTGCAGTCTGCAACCTCTAAAGTAACAAAAGTACTTATTTTTCGTATATTAACCCCAAATATCTCTATTTTTCAAAAAACCTAATGCAAAAATTATGCGCACTTTTGTCCAAGATACTTGAATTAGTAGCATCTTCAGTATTTTCTAAAAAGAAATTGAAAAATAACTTCTTCGTTTTCTTTTTTGTCTGTCTTTTGCAAACAGATTTCGAATAAATCGAAATTACGGAAGAAAAGTTACCTGACAAAAAAATTCATTAAAAAAAAAACGGGCAAAATCGGGCGTCTATATTTCTAAATAACATTAAAAATAGCAACTTCTTACTAGTTTCGGGTTTCTTAGGACTAACAAATTCCAACAAAATTTTAAAAGCTTAGACGAAGTTCAAAATTTAAAAAAAAAAATATTAAAAGTCAGGGGTCTAATTTGAATATTAGATTTTTCCACAGAAAACCAAAATATATTTTGATGTTTTGACCTAAATTGCGTTATACATAACATCATCAATTTTATTCATTTTTAGTTTACAAAAAAACAAATTATTTTAATTACTTTTTATTGATTGAAGAAAAGAGCTAAAATCACGACTTTTTTGAGTTATCTCAGTAAAATGCAAATGCATCAACTTTGACACATCGCTGAGGAACGGAAAATTATTTTACCCCAAAACAAAAATCACTTTTGTTTATATTGAAGTATTTTGCGTTACACTGCATCAACAAAATTTCAATAGCAATACTTGTAAAAATTAAATTTTGGCCAAAAAAGTGTGCCTTTTGACCTATAGTGCAACGCTTCAAAAAACGCTACTGGGTTGGATAGTTTCTGGAAAATATCAAACAACAAAAATTAAAATTCTCAAATATGCTATTTAGTAAATGCTACTGAAATTGATTGTTCACTTGACTCTTTAGTCCAAAAATTCTGGGCAATAGAAGAAACGCCTCAAGAGTCACAAGCTAAAATATACACTGCTGAACAGCAATTATGCGAGCAACATTTGTCGACAAAGTTTATCGTTTACCCACTGGCCGATTTCAGATATCATTTCCTTTCATATTAAATCCAAGCACACTCGGCTCATCTTTCGAGATCGCTAAAAGGCGGTTCCTGGCTTTAGAAAACAAACTATACAAAAACCCCAACCTTCGGGAAATGTAGGAGTACTTGGAACTAGGACATATGGGCTAATCCTGCGTTGCGAACGTTACATTTGTACGCATATTTTTAAATCCTGAAGACGCTCTGAATGTTAAATTCTTAATTTACCTGCAGTGGTATGCTACCCTTTGAGAGTACTTTCAGAAGGCACTTAAAAATAATTCCTAGCTTGTATCAATTACAATATAATCGTGCATAAAGTGCTGTTCGCACGTTACGACAAAAAAAAAGGAGGCGTTGCACAGTGCGTTGAGCCCATACAAGCAATGGTCAAAAATAGAAGGAGTGGTTGGATATCGATGAAATTTGGTACTATAAGTAATTTGGGGTCGTTGAGCTCAAAAATGATCTGAGATTTGTTGTAAACTTTATAGTTTTGCTAAAAACCAGGTATTTAGGACGATTTTCTTAAGGTCCACATATAACGATGATGAAAAAGTAATGTTTTATGTTAACAAATGAAATCTACGTAGTAGAAATAATGTTTTTTGTACTTATGAGACCATTTGTGTTCATAAAAACAAAAAAAAAAATTTTCAACATAAATTTTATATTTCATACAAATTTTTCGTTTTAAGCATTTTTTAAAAAAAGAAAAAAAATATTTGTAGGACGAAGTAGGAAAAGTTATTTGCAGTTCTTGATTATATAGAATTTGAACTAGTAGATTAAGAAAAAAAACGGCACTTATTTTTATAAGATTTGTTTTTTTTTTTTTTCATCGAAATTTGTCAATTTCTGAAGTTCTTCATTTGATAATATCGTGTATTAAAATCACTACAATATACATCAAATTATATATTTTCCAAAATTTTTTAGTTTTGTTTATTTACTCAAATATTATTTATAATAAAAAACTTTACTTCGCTTAGTTTAATCAAAAGACAAATTTTTGATATTTATTTGTTTAAGAGAACCCAAAACGAAGTGAATAAAACATGATTTTTTTTTGAAAAATATCTCAACTTTGAAGTGTCACAGCGTAGCCAAAACTGAGTTTTTCCCCTAAATATTTTGTTTTTATTTTATTGATACAATTACCTGTCGATTGATACCAATATTATTAGGTTTCGAGTCACAAAAAATTTTGATTTTTGCCCACTAGCCAACGCAGTGTGCGTTGTGGAGATCAATGTATGGGAGAAGGGGGAGGTTTCGACACCCTAACAAAAAAGTCCTTATACCTTACAAATGCAATTGTGCATGTTATTTTGAATACACATAGGCTATGCATGAATATGTGTGCTTCTTTTATAAATTACAAAAAAATTGATATGTGTGCTATTTTCGGAAATGTGACCAATAAACCAAAGTTAAAATAAATGACGAAACCTCCCACTTTTGGGGAGGCTTCGTCAGCCATATAAATTCTTCTTTCCCTTGATTTTTTGAAACCTTCAACCTTTTGAATGTAGATGGTAAAAGACGAATTACTTCCGGTGATACAATGGGAGAACGAAAATCAGGGATATCGTCTTCAATCGGGGCCATATCCAGCAAATCATTCGAACCGGGAAGGTCAGAGCCTTGAACGAGTTCGAGACATGATTCAGGCTGATTCTCTATCCGTTTGTACATCGGCATTAATACCGAACTCCATAGCTTGTGAAAAATCAGATTCATGGAAAATAATTGAATCATATGTAAAAATTTCAGTTGTCGAATCCTCCCATTTACACTTGACGAATCCTCCCTTATCCACTTGTTTCCAAATTTCCAAAATTTCGCAGTTATCTTTTATTTATTTTGCAAACCTTAAATGTAGTATTAACAGTAATAATATATATAAACATCTGCTAAAAAAAACGGAAATTTTATGGTTTATTAACCGACTTTGACACAAAAAGCAACAAGCAAATATTATATCAACTTGCTATAAAAATACAAAATCACGACTAACTACGCACTCTAGCCAAATTGCGCAAAGAAATTTTTGTGATAGCTGCGTACCATTAGGAGTAAGACTTTTTGGTTTACACGCGGGAGTAAGTGCGAATAGAAATCGCAAAATTTAGCACTGATGAAGCCTCCCACGTGTCGAAACCTCCCCCTTCTACCCTACATTTTCAAAATTTTTTGCGAAGTTTCCAGTATAAACAAAAAAAGAAAAATCCTCCAAAGAAAGAAGAATATTTGAGCATACCGAAACTGCTTTTGAGGGAATCCAAGAGTCCTTCGTTAGTACAAAAATTTAACTTTTATGTGTTGCGCACCTTACGTTGCGAACTTTACAATTTTTATTTTATATATATACATAGGCTATCGAAAATTGATTCAGCCCCTTTCCAACTAACTTAAACACATTATATTCGCTAGATTTGTTTGTGGAAAAGGTTGTAAAGAAGTGCAGTGCACACAAAAGTAAAATTTTTTCTTGGCACCGCATCTCACGGTAAAAATACGCTGTTGCAGCTCAACCACATTACGTCATTCTGAGACCGTCATTTACAACTACCAAACTTCGTGTAGTTTTTGACGTGTCTAGTAATACTTCGTCGCAATTGTCACTAAATTATACTTTAATGGTCGGTCCAAAAATACAAGAAGACCTTTATTCTACTCTGATTCGCTTACGAAGAAAATCTTCCAACCGAAAGTTGCGGCGAAGAAAATTTTCTTTTTTTTTAAATTGCGGCGAAAAAAATCTTTTTTGTAATATGCGGACAAGAAAATCACTTTTTATAAAATGCGGCGAAGAAAATCACTTTTTACAAAATGCAGCGAAGAAAATCACTTATTACAAAATGCGGCGAAGAAAATCAGTTTTTGAAAAAATCAGTTTTTGAAAAAATAATTTTTTCAGAGAAATTTTTCCTATTCCATTTTTCGAAAAAATTTGCATTAAAGAGTGATTTTTTACGCTACATTTTTAAAAAAGAGATTTTCTTCGCCGCATTTTGTAAAAAGTGATTTTCTTCGCAGCATTTTGTAATAAGTTATTTTCTTCTGCGCATTTTGTAAAAAGTGATTTTCTTGCCCGCATTCGCACAAAAAAGATATTTTTCGCCGCAGTTTGAAAAAAACGATTTTCTTGTCCGCATTTAAAGAAGAGATAGTCTTCGTAAGCACCGGCGAAATATGCTATGACGGCAGACATTACTAAAATGTACCGTCAAGTTATGATTGACGAGGCAGATCGCAACTTTCAATTGATATTATGGCGAGAAAATAGCACACAATCTGTTCAAGTCTATAGACTGAATACAGTCACATATGGAACTGCGTCAGCCCCATTTTTAGCGATAAGATGCCTATTCCATTTGAGTGACTTATACAAAGATTCACATCCAATTGGTGCAAATGTATTACGCACAGACTTTTATGTCGATGACATGCCTACTGGAGCTGACAATTTTAATGACCTCGAAGTTAAGCGACTCCAAGTTACTGAAATTCTAGGGACTGCTGGATTTCAATTAGCCAAATGGTTTTCGAACCAACCTACCTACCAAAGTAGTGAACTATCAGAAAAATCACTGAAGTTCAACGATTCCGATTCCACAAAAACATTAGGCTTACGTTGGGTTCCCAATAACGATACGCTAAAATTTCAGTTGGACGAAAATTTATATAATATTGATGGTACTAAACGAAATATTTTGTCCGTATCGGCTAGACTGTTCGATCCACTCTGTCTTTTGTGCCCAATAGTTACTAAAGCAATAGTATTACTACAAGAGCTTTGGATTCAAAACCTCGATTGGGACGAATCAATTCCCATACGACTTGATACTAGTTGGCAAAACTTCAAAAATGACTTATCGCAGTTAGACACAATAGAAATTCCTCGTTATGTTAATACACATCCAAATGAAAATTGCCAAATTCACGGTTTCTGTGATGCCTCAGTTCAAGCATACGGTTGCATTCGAAGTATGACTTCAAACGGAATCCGATCGCAATTGCTCACAGCAAAAACAAAAGTTGCACCTCTAAAAACAAAGTCAATGCCTAGACTTGAGCTATGTGCAGCACATCTTTTATCTAAAGTTTGGCAAAGCTGCAGGCAATGTTGAATTGTGGAATTGAGGGAGTTTATTTCTGGACTGACTCTGAAGTCACCTTGCACTGGATTAAAACGCATCCATCCTTGCTTAAAACATTTGTCGCAAATAGAGTCGTAGAGATTCAAGAATGGTCGCAAAATATTTCATGGCGACAAGTCCCATCGAAACAAAATTCTGCAGACATACTTTCGAGAGGATGCAACGTAGATGACCTTAAGTCTTCCATCTGGTTCACAGGACCACCATTTCTCCTGCAAAATAGCGAATTTTGGCCAAAAAAAAACCGTCATTTTGAGTTATCGCCATAATTAAATACTTTAGAGAAAAAGAAAAGTGCTTCAATTTTCCATGCTGTCGAGGAAAAATCAAACGATCTGTTAAAAGTTGTATCTTCGCATTCCTCATATTGAAAATTACTAAAAATATTCGCTTTTATTCTTCGCTTTTATTCTTCGCTTTGCAAGTAAGCAACCTCAAACTGGGAAATATACTTCTGATATTCCAAGTGCAAAAGAACTGCAATGTGCATTCTGGAAAATCATAGAAATCATTCAAAAAACGGAATTTGCAGAAGAAATTAAGAATTTGGCAAAATCCAAAATACTTTCGCCTAACATTCAAAAACTTCACCCGTTCATCCACGTGTTGGTGGCCGGCTACTTAATGCCCCAATACCACACGATGCAAAATTTCCATTGCTCATGCCGAAAAACTCACACTTTACTGAAATATACTTGCGGTACTTGCATGTTTCAAACTGCCATGCTGGGCCAAAGGTATTACTGGCGCTGCTCCGCCAACAAATATGGCTAATTAATGCCCGCGAAGCTTGTAGCAGAATCGTGAGACAATGTATTCATTGTTACCGATATAAGCCTAAACTTTTAACGCAAATCATGGGAAATCTGCCTTCGGATCGCCTTCGAGCCGTTCGACCATTTTCAATATGCGGAGTCGACTTTTGCGGACCGGTTTATGTAACATTAAAAATCCGAGGTCGACAGCCGGTAAAAATGTATATAGCAGTCTTCGTTTGTTTCACTTCGAAAGCTGTACATTTAGAACTTGTAACAGATTTATCTTCTGATTGTTTTATTCTTTGTCTCAAAAGGTTCGTCAGCCGCCGTGGACTCCCTTGAACAATTCATTGCGACAACGCGACGAACTTCGTCGGCGCGAACAAGCTGAAAGAGCTCACGACAACGTTCAACAACGCCAAAGAGTCAATTCTGTCGTACGCTGCACTAGAAGGGATCAATTTCCAATTTATACCCCCACAAGCGCCATGCTTCGGCGGGCTCTGGGAGGCAGTGGTGAAGTCGGCGAAACATCAGCTGCTCCGCACAATGGGCAGAGCGCTGCTTACGACAGAAGAAATGCAAACAACGTTGGCAGAAATCGAAGCCGCCCGCATTGCTGCACGAAAACGCGGCCAGACTATCCTACTTGAAGAGATGGCAACTAATATGCGAGCTCAAACAGAGGTTTTGGAGAGCATGGTCGCGAGACTACATCCTTGGGCTCCAACTGAAGAACAAATGGAGCGTAGACCAGCCCAATCTCGCAACAGGTCAAGTCGTGGTGGTGCACGAGGACAGCCGTCCTCCACAGCAGTGGGTAACTGGAGTCGTCGAAGCAGTCACAGCAGGAACAGACGGGAAAGTGCGCGTCGCTTCAATTAGAACGAAGTCTGGTGTTTTTCAGAGACCGATTTATAAATTGGCACTACTACCGATCACTTAATCATATCATAATTTTAGTTTAAATTCAATATAATATTGTTTAAATTCCTAATAACTTCATTCAAATTCCTTATAATTTCATTCTACATTAATTATCAATTCTTAATATCGATTCCCAGTGTGCCAGACGGTTCATATCTTCGCTTTTTTACCCGTTACGGATCCGTTACTGATCCGTTTGCGGGAGAAATTCCAAAAAAAAAAACGATTCACTTTTTTTTGGGAATCGTAACGGATCCGTAACGGATAAAAAGCGAAGATTTGAACCGTCTGGCACACTGGGTTAGTTTTGTAAGATAAATAATATTTTTGGTATCACTCTAGTCTATAAGACATAATATTTTTTGAATCACCCTAGCCTAAGTTACATTCTTTTGAAAACAGTAAGAAACGATATGAAATCAAAATATGTTGTAAAAAGAGAAATTGAAAATAAATAAGTTTAGTTACGTTTTACCTTTTAACCAACGCGGTTATTAATTTGATAGTAGTTCGTTACTCTAGCCGACAAACTAGTCGGTGAACAGTTTTTGTTTTTTTACAAGTTTGTCATTTAAGACTCATTTCCCCACCAAAAACGTGAAAATCTCAGAATCGGTTTTTACACGTTAGGTACGTTGTCACAAAACAGGTCACATATTTTTTAAAAAATATTGGTTTTTTTTTCTCAATGAAACAAAAATTAGTGATCGTCTAGTCTAACGCAAGAACGTAGGTACGTTGATTGCAGCTCACATCTTTGAAGTTTTGTATCAACAATCCAACTAAATCAGGAGACTATAGAGATCTGCTCAAAAAGAGCCTACCATGCCAAGTCCGCACATTCGCACTAGCTAACCCTCTTGCCATCCATCTCTCGCCATATGCTATTTAACCTTGGATTGGATTAGTCGCTAAAGTAAACCACGTACTTAGAGGAGGTCATAACAAATCCATCTTTTCGTGACATATAAGGCAGCTTACATATGAAGCGCGTAGGCCCCCGGGCACTAGTCTGACTACTACTATCTAAGCCTTAAGTACTGCTGAGGTTGTAACTTGTCATGTTCAGAAGTACCCTCCTCTTCTTGAGTCCTCTTTCGTTTTGACTTTCAGAAAAAATTGCTTCAAATTTAAGTAACACTTGATACCACGGTTGTATAAAGGTATCGGCACCAAGAATTTTAGATGCAATTGAACTTCTCAATCTAAGGCTAGGTGAAATTGATGTAAAGATGGAGTAACTCTATTCCTTTGCGTTTTTTTTATAATATCGGCTGTCAGTATTGCTAGCATTTTCGTGTAGTCAGTAAATAATGAATCAGTTTTCTCATTAGTTTCAAAGGGATCTATCTCCTCTGATTCTGCATAAACATCAGTGTTTGGACCCCATTATCAAATTCGTTTTGTAGAGCATTCCTTGTTTCATCGTCTTAAGCATTAGACCCGTTTCATACCTCTGATTCTGATTCACATATTCATATGAAGCTATAAAAAATACAATAAACCACAGTCAACGACTGTCTTTCGCTTCGTTTGGACGTATTGGTTACTATTCTGCTTTCTACCGCGTGTCTGAATAACGGTTCTTTGTTTTTCTTTACTATCCCGTTTTTGCTACACGTTGTTGTTCTTTTTTCCTACATTTATATATATCTTATTGACTGTTTAAGGCTAAGTTTTTTTTTTTCTTAGTGATAAGGAGTTACTGGTACGGCTCCACCTAAGCCTCCGGATAGTCAATCGCCCAATAGGTGCAGCATATTATCCGCAAAAAAGCACACCATTGTCAAATCAAAAATATTTGGTAGTTTCATCCCAAGATGCTTTATTTACCAAAACGGTCGATGTAGCATGGTATAAAGTAAAAGTGGAGTCCTATTTCCCAACATCCATACGATGCCAAAATTGCCAACGCTTAGCTCACACCCAAAAAATATGTTCTAACCCCGCTACATGCGTCAAGTGCAACTTACTTAGATTGAAAAAATCTTAACACACGTTTTACCTAATAATTTTTTTTTGGGTGTAAAATTTAAAAATTTCTTTGATCTAGTTATCTTTGAAAAATATGTCAGTTATTATTTTTAATGACAAACATGTTGATTTGTTGTGAGTTTAATCAAAATGAGTGAAGAAAAAGAAGTACGTCTTAAAATATAATTATTCATTGTAAAATTCAATGTGCCAATATTTTATTCAAGATAAATTTTTATTCGCCTCTTAGAAACCTTAGAGAGTTTTCACTTTCGCTGTAATTTACTGAGAAGTAATTTTGCTCAGCAAGAACCCCTTGCGCATTGCCTTAGTATTACTAATGTATTTATTATTAGCTGAAATAGACATTTTTCATAATTGTTCCAAAGATTGCTTTAAAAGTTATTTCTTTCTAGTTTTTAATCAAATTGGGGTACTTGAACAACACTGGAGGAGAAAAGTATTAACTGTCAAGCAGCTCATTACAATAAATAAATTTTTATATATCCAAGTTATTTTTGCAAAGCAATTTTACGCTCAACTTGAAGTATTCGACCAGTACTAAGGTGGTGAAGTGGAGGTTTGATGTTCCTGGCTTTCCTGGCATTCCTGGCATTTATTGCGGGTGAGTTCTCTGTATACTAAGAGTGGCGCTCCAACAGTTGACAAGTGCGAAGATCAACATAAATAAATAGACTAAATCCGGACCTTGTTCTCTACAAGAAAATTCTGAAGTTGAGGTCACAGCGTGGACAGCATCCCTAATCATAGTCCTACAATTATAGCAAACTCTTAGTTGATACATCAACCAGATTTGGGTTAGGGTGGACAGAAAACCAACTGGTTCTGGGAAAAGAAAGACTCATATCAACTTTAAGTCGGCACAGTAACCCGATATTGGTAACACACAGCTGCCATCTATGATCTAATAAAAATAATTTAATTCAAACTTAGATTTGCTTCAATTTCAATAGATTGTTAAATGGCAGGTGCAAGTCGCAAAGGTAGCAAACCCAAAAAAACCAATTGTGAGCAATGCAAGTTAATTATTAATGAAAACGAAGACTTTATTGAGTGCGACAAATGCGCAAAAAAATTTCACTCCCAATGTACTAAATTGGACAAGAGACAGTTTGAACACTTAGTGAACAATGAAAGTGAGATTTTTTCTTGTCATCTCTGTGAAGGAGCTGTTGGTGGGCTGGAAAATGAATTAAAAGCGATCACAAAAAAACTGGATAAGTTAGATAGCATTCAAGAGTCGATAGATTTCATGTCCAAGCAATACGACGAAATGTTAATAGGTGTTGCGAAAAATAAAAAGAAATTGACAGAAATGGAGAAAGAAAATCAGAACTTGTGGAAAGAAATTGTCAGCCTTAAATCATCTGTAAGATTTTTAAATGATGCTCGTGTAAAGAACGACTGTATTGTAAGCGGATTAAAGGTTGATGATGGTGTTACGGCAGCAGATTCTGTTGTTGGTTTGTCCCGTAGTGTAGGCGTCGAGATTGAACCCAAAAATATTGAAGAAGCGTACTTCGTTCCTACAAGGAAAGGACAACGTAATAATGAACTAAAAACTGCTGTTGTAAAATTTACATCTAAGGCATATAAAGATCAACTGATGTCTACAAAGAAAAAATTAAAAGAAAATAAGGAAACAGAAAAAGTATTCGTTAATGATTTCTCAGCAAAGAAACCCTCAATCTCTTACTTTACGCGAAGATGCTGAAAGAAATAGGTTATAACCAAATATTTGCAAGGAATGGGCGGGTGTTTTACAAAAAAAGTGATATATCGAACCCAAAATTGATTAAATGTGAAGAAGAAGTTGACAAACTTATGTTGAATTCTACAACAAATACAAATCCATTGAAGCGTAGATCCATGATGAAAACAGTAACAACCCAATGGGGAATGGAGCGCATCAATAGCGCTTCTGAAGCGCTCTAAAGCAACAGTGAAGCGCATCTCTCTCGTTTCCAAAAGCGCTGAAATTAACATTGGCGAAGCGCTTCGCTCTCGCTACCAGAAATGCTCTTTGGATGCGCATCGCTCTCGCATCTAGAAATGCTGTTTGGATGCGCATCGCTCTCGCTACCAGAAATACTCTTTGGATGCGCATCGCTCTCGCATTCAGAAATGCTCTTTGGATGCTTTTTGGATGACATTAAAAATATTTAAAAAATTAGTTTTAAATTGAAATTTTACGTCTTTCGTCAACAAAGACACAGCAGACTATTATTTTTTTTTTTTTTTTTTTGATGTAATTATAATTATTTTTATTTTACTAAATTAATTCTAATTGTAAAATTGCAAGTTGCAAACTTTTGTGTTAGGTCTGGGCCGGAGTTGAACCGAGGACCTCACGGTTGCTACAACTCTCAATCGCAGTGCCAGTCGCTAGACCACTGCTCTATCATCGCGCTCTTACGAAGACGACTTATTGATTTATTTTGTTTTGTACGTTAATACGTGACCGAAAGCGCATCGTTCTCGCTACCAGAAATGCTCTTTGGATGCGCATCGCTCTCGCATCCAGAAATGCTCTTTGGATGCGCATCGCTCTCGCTACCAGAAATGCTCTTTGGATGCGCATCGCTCTCGCATTCAGAAATGCTCTTTGGATGCGCTTCGCTCTCGCTACCTATAGCGCAGAAAATATGCGCATACAAATCAGCTCTTTGGATGCGAGAAGGACGCGCATCGCTATTGCATCTTGGAGATGCGCATCGAAATTTTCTGTTGGGAACCCAGCTACTACTACCGAGGAAGTTAGCAATGATGATGAAGCAGAATATGTGTCATCATAAAACAAAGCAGTGTACACGTATTATTATTTACTTAATTTTTTTTTGGATTTTTACTCTTAATTTAATGATAAATAATCAATATTTTCACAATTTTTCAAGTTTTAATGATTATATTTTTAATTTAAATTGTACTTTTTTGAATATCGTTAGCTAGAAGCGTTTCTTCAATATCGAAATTTAATAAGTTCAAATCATTAGTTGCAAGTATGTCGAAACTACCTGACATAATTGCTGTCCAGGAAACGTGGTTTAAAACAAATTTAACTCAACTGTACTCCATTCCAGGTTATTGTGTTATTCATTGCTGTAGGAGTGATGGATATGGCGGTACTTCATTGTATATCAGTAATAAATTGAAGTTTTCAGTTGAAAACTGTACAAGTGCAGGTTTTGTAGACTTAGTGTCCATTTTGCTGGATGATTTTCGAATTCAAGGTAAACCCTTAAGAATATTATCTTTTTATCGTTCACAGAAATGTTCCATTAGCGTTTTTTATGCCACTTTAGAGAATTTGTTATGTACTAATAGTCGAGAGCCAATTATTGTGCTTGGTGACTCAAATATTAATTTGTTTCAGAACTTGCAGTTTTCTGATCTTTCTGATTTGTTTCAAAACTATGACTGTTACAACTGTCACAATTTAGTTACTAGGCCTGTAAGCGGAACTTGTATAGATCATGTGTTTAGCAATATCTTCGGTAAAATTTTTATTGATTCTGTTGGTGTGAGTTTACCGATCACAATATTATAAGCTGCAAGTTAGAATGTGATTTTGTTTCTAATCGGAACGTCTGTGAAGTTAAATCATGTTGTGATTATATAAAAGCGAAAAATTACGTTGAAAGGGAATAATCGATATTTCTTTAACTTCTTCGAAAATTACAGAGAATCTCGTAAGTTGTTTGAATGATGCCATAAATAGCTCGACTACAAGTTTTCAGAGCAAAACTCAATTAAGATTCAAAATTACCCCATGGATAAATAAAAATTTGCAGGCTTTAATCTTGTTAAAGAAAAAACTATTGAAGAAGAGACGCAAGTCCAAAAATTATAAATATACATACTTACTAAAAAGAATAAGCAAAGTAATCAATACCGCTTGCAAGATATCGAGGGATAGTTATTACCACGATAACCTTAGAAAGTATGAAGGCGATCCTAAAAAATGTTGGAGTTTTATAAATAACTGCTTAGGGCGGGTGCAAAAAAGTGAGCTTGATGTTCTTACTTCAGCAGGTATAAAAATTACAGATTACAAAACAAAAGCAAATCTCTTCAACGAATATTTTGTGGATTCAGTTAATGATTTGAGAAAACAGATACCAACATATCCGGATGATAATTGTAATTTTTTTAGAACTCTATGCCAATGCACTAACCGTTTTTCACTTCAACCAATTACTTTGAGTGAGGTAGATGAAGTTATAGGCCAATTAAATGTTAATAAATCAGCGGGGTTTGATAATGTGCCACCAAAACTAGTTGTTGCATGTAAGGAGATGATATCGCCAATTTTGGTGAACATTTTTAATGAGATGATAAGGTCATCAACATATCCAGACTGTTTAAAAATCTGCAAGGTTGTTCCTATTCCCAAGTCATTGAAAGCATCAACATTTAATTGTTTTCGTCCCATAGCGTTACTATCTATTGTCGATAAAGTATTCGAAAAACTGCTTTATCAAAAACTGTCAACATATGTTAGTAATAATCAATTCATTTATAAATATCAGTATGGCTTTAAGAAGGGCTGTGGTACTGAAGTGGCAGTGGCAAATGTTGTAAATTACATTTGCAATGGTTTGGATCAAGGCTTCGCAGGTGTTGCAGGCTTATTTCTTGATTTCTCGAAAGCGTTTGACTTAGTCGATCATGACATATTGCTGAGGAAGTTAAAGTATTATGGTGTTGTTGGTAAAGAACTTCGGTTGTTTGAGAGCTTCTTCCAAGAAAGGAAACAATATGTCCAGGTTAATGGTGTCAAGAGCAGTGTGTTAGATATTAAATGCGGTGTACCTCAGGGTAGCTGTTTAGGGCCATTACTTTTTACTTTATATATAAACGACCTATGCAATCTGAATATTGATTGTCGTGTATTTATGTTTGCTGATGATATTTGCTTGTTTTATCCATACAAGCACGATTTAACTTTGAAAATTAGAATGGAACGAGATGTTTCTCTTATTCTTGAATTTGTAAGAATTAACAAGTTGGTTCTTAACGTGAACAAAAAAAAACTGGTGCGTTTCAGACCGGGCTCTCGCACTTTAAACGATAATTTCGAACTTATTGTTGACGGTAACACTGTAAAGGAAACTAACGCCGTAAAATACTTGGGAATAACATTGCAAAGCAATTTGTCTTGGGACTCACATATTTGTGCCATTGGCATATTATATAAAATGAAACATAAATTAACTAACAGAACAAAAATGTTGCTCTACAATTCTTTAGTGCAAAGCCATTTAAATTATATGGTTATGATATATGGTTATAAGAACACAACCACTTTAAAATCATTGCAAAGAATGCAGAACAAAGCTCTGAAAGTTGTTTATAATTTGCCAAATAGATATGCAACGTTATCACTTTTTAAGAATATTTGTAAGCCAACTATGCCAATTAGAGTCTTGTACCTGTTTCGAACTTTGCTACATATTTACAAATCAATAAATAATATAGGTTATCATACTTTTTTTTTGTGTACAAAACCAATCATAGTTTCATACGAGGAATCAAAACAACCTTAAAGTACCAAGATGTAGGTTAGAAACCACAAAACAACGTATTGAATACATGGGTATCATTGAGTTTAATAAATTGCCGTCAGTAATTAAAAACCATAATAGAATATCTTTATTTAAATCAGACCTCAAACAGTACTTGCTTCAGAATCTGGAAACGCTTCTTTTGTAACTTTAGCTTGCCTCATTAATGCCTTCATAGCGCTGAGGCCAATTAAACATTGAATTGTTATGTACATGAATTGTTACTAAATAAATTATTAAAAAAAAAAAAAGGTCTTATTTATATGTATTTATGTTATTGTTATTTTTTAGTTAAAGGCCGCTTTATACCATCCCACAAAGTATAAGTATCTTTATATTGTCAATTTTGTATTCTGTGGGGATGAATGCCAAATTTCATGTTTAGACTATAAATATTTGTTTGTACAAGCAAAAATTATAAATTTAATTATGCAAAGAAAATAAACAGAAAAGACTAGTTTAATTTGGATAGCCACCGCTATCAAAATTAAAGACAAGAAAATACAAGAAACGATCCTTATGGGCTCGTAAGTCGCTTTTGAGAACAGACTCTGGACGAGATCTTGCGCGTATTGCGCTTATAGAGCTCAAATAGAAGACCCCAAAGGTTTCACAAATTTCACGAGGATGTCAGTTCCATTTTTTTATTTTTCAAATTTATTTTCTTATTTTTTTCCCAATTTTTTTTTTTCAATAAAAATGTATGATGGAATTAGAAATTTTTAAAAATTCAAATGAATAACGACTTTCAAAAAAATCAAAACACTTTTTCATTAGATTATTTTTCTCTTGTTTACTATCGCACATTGTATGCAACTTGTCAATTTTGACATGTATTTATACTTTGTGTAAAGCGGCCTTAAGCAAATTTTGTCTAGTCTGTAAGAGATGTTATCTCTGTTTGACATTGATCAAATAAATAAATAAAATTATTAAAAATTTTCAAAAAAATCCAAATTGGTCCTACAAAAAATTGGCCAAAGAATTGAAGGTCTACCGTCAAACTGTTTCCAATGTTAATAAACAGATTCAGGAGAATTTCACCATTGATAGGAAACCTGGTTTGGGAAGAAAACAAGGACCACATGATATTAAGAAAGCCAAGAAAATTTAAAGTATATTAAAAATATCTGCAAACACATCTGCTAGAAAAGCTGCCCGGTTAGCCCAGTGCTCTGACTAATTGGTTCGAAAAGTTAAAGCCAATGCAGGTTCGAAAACATACAAAGCCCAAATAGTTCCAGGCAGGAATGCTGCAAAAAATTTAGACGCCAAAAGTAGGGCTCGGAAATTAAAATCGAATTTCATGCAAAAATATTCATGTTATAAATATAATGGACGACGAAACGTATGTACTGACAGATTTTACGCAGCTTCTGGGTCAAAATTTCTATGTTGCTGATGCTCGAGGTAATGTCGAAGAACAATTTGATTCCAAAAGCAGACAAAATTACCTAAAAAATTCTTGGTATGGCAAGCTATTAGCCCAGGAAAATTAGAATATTTCTGGGAAAAAATTTCAATTTCAATTTTTTTCACCGGAATTATATTTATTTATGCATGGTTAATAATGTACCGCTGCGGGTAAGGGGTCAGAATATGCCCGAGGTAAGCATGCCTGTCGTAAGAGGCGACTAAAAGCGGGTGACCAGCCAGGGTTTGGAAGGGCGTAGCGTTGGACAGCGTTGCGCCTTGAAAGAAAACCCACAATGCCCGTAACTGGCACTGACAAGGCGAGTCGATGCCGCCTTAAAATAAGCACCTTGTCAAAATCCTGAAGCGTCTGACCCAGAGTGGGCGGCTCCCAGGTTCCAGATTGGGCGGCAGAAATTAAAAGTGAATTTGGCCACTATATTTGCAGCGTTTGCCGGATCCAGCTTTAAGTTTATAACTTACTGCGTGGGGCGTTGCCGAGAAGATTATACTAATGAAGCATGGATCGAAAAACGATGGAAAATAACTCTCCAAGTGGTACCCACCAGAGTGTGGTTAATCCACCTGCCTCGGCAGCATGCACATCGGATTTGGAGGTGCAAGAAACATGCATAGTTAGGAATGATTCTCCTGTAACTGGAACCAATATGGTTTCTCAAAATTTTAAAATCCTTTGGATGAAAACTCGAACACGCATCGGCTCTTGGAATGTCCGAACTCTAAATGATCCAGGCAAAATACACCAAGCCGTTAGAGAACTCCACAAATTCAACCTTGAGATATTGGGATTAAGCGAGTGTAGATGGAACGGTGCCGGCGAATATGTACTTCCTGACGGCGAAAAATTTCTATACTCCGGTAGAGCGCAAAATGACATCCACAGGGATGGAGTTGGATTTTTGTTAAGTAAAACTGCAGTAAAGGCAGTTATGGAATGGAAACCTGTAAATGAAAGGCTCATTTGGTGCAGATTTCGAACCCCCGCAAGAAATATTACCATCTTTCAAGCATACGCCCCCACCGAGTTGGCAGAGAGAGAAACCAAAGATGAATTCTACAGCCAGCTCGCCGCAGCAATAAACAGTGCTCACAAAAACGACATCATAATGGTTATGGGCGATTTGAATGCCAAAGTAGGCTCAGAAAACCTTAACCTTGAGCACGTGATTGGAAGACATGGTTTGGGTGCGAGAAACGACAAATGCTGCAAATGCTCAAAATCTCAGGCAGCTTTACGATATCACCCGCAGATTATCTGGCAGAAAACTCCAACAGAGCCGCCCTATCAAAGACAAAAATGGAAATCTCTTAACATCCGCGGACGAACAACTAAAGAGATGGAAAGAATATTTTTGTGATATACTAAATCCTATGTCTACCACATCCCCACAACCAGAATCACCAACTACAACTGCCGCAGTGACTCGCAGTAGTAGTTGAATACAAACACCACCGCCTACAATCTATGAAATAGTGAAAGCTATCCAAAGCATGAAAAACAACAAGGCCGCCGGTATAGATCAAATAACAGCTGAACTGCTAAAGGCATGCCCCATAACATCAGCTAAAATTCTCCATCCTCTGCTCACTAAAATCTGGAGAGAAGAGCGTTTGCCTGAAGATTGGCTACATGGCATGCTAGTCAAACTACCGAAAAAAGGTGACCTAAGCGAGAGCCGAAACTATAGAGGCATTACCTTGCTCTCAGTACCGTCAAAAGTATTGACGAAAGTGCTTCTGAACAGGGTAAACGAAAAACTTGATTCGGCCATTCGAAAGCAGCAAGCAGGATTCCGGCGAAACCGATCATGCGTGGATCAAATCAACACCCTCAGAATAATTGTCGAACAATCATGCGAGTGGCGTGCTGCACTTCAACTTGTCTTCGTAGACTATAGCACTGCCTTCGACAGTGTCTCCCGAGAAAACATCTGGGTTTCACTGCAACGAAGAGGTATTGCCGCAAAGCCCATAAACTTAGTACGTGCACAATATGAAGGCTTTAAATGCAGTGTGTTACACAATGGGTTGTTGTCACCGACATTCACCACTTATTCAGGCGTTCTTGATAATATCCTAGATAAAGCTCTTAATAAGGCCAAAAGGGGTATCCAATGGAACTTTACCGAACATCTGGAAGATCTCGACTACGCTGACGACATCTTCCTTTTATCGTCCAAACATTCAGATATGCAAAGCAAAATTGAAGACCTTGTCTTGGAATCACAAAAGGCCGGCCTAAAAATCAACGTATCCAAGACTAAAAGCATGAAGTTAAACGCAAGCAATGACACCACGTTTAAAGCTGGCAGTGATGACATCGGAAACGTCGATAGCTTCACGTATTTAGGCAGCATTATCTCCATGGATGGTGGAGGAAAAGAGGATATCAACTCAAGAATAGCAAAAGCAAAAGGCGCGTTTGCTCAACTGAACAAAATATGGTCTTCATCCGTTATATCCACCAAAACGAGAGTGCGCATTTTTGATTCGAATGTGAAATCGGTTTTGTTATATGGGTGCGAAACGTGGCTTGTTACTGAACAACTAACGAACAAGCTGCAAGTATTCGTCAACAAATGCTTAAGGCGTATACTAAAGGTTTGGTGGCCTCGCACTATATCAAATGCCGAGCTACATAAAAAATGCAATCAGAGGGCTATAGCAATCGAGGTCAAACTGCGCAAATGGAGATGGATTGGTCACACTCTCCTGAAACCACAGAGCGAAGTTTGTCGCCAGGCTCTTCAGTGGAATCCACAAGGCAGCAGAGGACGTGGTAGATCCAAAACCAACTGGAAGAGGTCGCTGGAAAAGGAAATCCAAGAATCGGGAAAGTCGTGGCAAGAGATTAAAGTCATCGCAAGGGATCGTGACAAATGGAGAGATTTCATATTGACCCAATGCTCCTCCTAGGAGTTAAAGGAGAATAAATACATACTTACATGGTTAATAATGTGTAAAAAGTCCATTGAAGTCCAGTGTGCGCATAAGAAGTTATTCAGGCTCAAAGGTCGCTAAAATCTCGCTAACGCAAACATTTACAGAAAAATTTTTCTCCACAATATTGTAACACAGGAAATTTCCTATTTAAAAATGTAAAAAATGTTTTCGTGTAGCTTATAGCTTAGGAGATATCCCAATTTAAAAAGTTGTGCACAGTTTTTATATGTAAATGCTACGTATAAGTTCATATTAAAATATCTTACTTTTAAAATTGCGAATACTCTTTAACGAGTCGTACAAAATAACTTAAAAAACCGTTCAAGAGATAATTGGATTATGTATACACCGTATTGGAGCCATTGGTTTTTTTTTGAATATCTTCCAAACGGCTACTTCAATGTGTACACATATGGCTTATTTTTAGTAGATCTTGTGAATCCCTACAAAATTGATGCCATTACTTTTTATCGTATGACTTACCGTTTCAGAAATATCATTCAAAAACTAGTATTTTCAAAACCTTAACGGTTTTTGAAGAATGTCTCTTGGACCATGAGTCGCTCTGAAAAAAAATTTAATACGGTGTATACAGAATCCAATTATCTAATATTTTTTTGTAAATGTTTGCGTTAGCGAGATATTTGCAAAAAAACTGATTTTAGCGACTTTTTATGCGCACACTGGACTTCAATGGACTTTTTACACATTATTACCCATGCATAAATAAATATAATTCCGGTGAAAAAAATTCACTTGAAATTTTTTCGCACAGCAGCTCTTTTTTCGTCTTATTTTCCTGGGCTATATATGGAGTTGCGGCAAAAGAAGCAAGTCATTTGTTACAGTGGGCACTATAAATACCGAAATATACATCAAAGAATGTTTGAAAAAAAGACTACTTCCTTTCCTAAGAGAGCACAATGTGTCCACATATTTTTGGCCCGATTTGGCATCATGTCACTGGCAAGAAAGCTCTGGAGTGGTACCAAAGTAATAACATAGTTTTTGTACCAAGAGAGGCCAATCCTCCAAATTGTCCGGAGCTAAGACCAGTGGAGAGATATTGGGCTCTTGTGAAAAGAAACTTAAAGAGCACAAAAAAGGTATCCCAAAATATTGAAGATTTTAAAAGGAGATGGGCAAACTGTACCAAAAAGGTGTCTGAACAACTATCAAATCTCTAATGGTAGGATTACAAAATAAGGTCCACGAGTTCATAAATAGTGGTTTGAACTATAAAAGTTATATTTTTCTGTAATTTGTAAAATATTTTATAAATTAAATAATAAAATCTAAACTCTAAGGTCAACCGTTTAAAAATTATTGAATTTTATATGTTAAGATTTTTTCGATCTCACTCCTTAATCCCTGTGTTTGTTCTTGTATAGAATGCGCCAATTGCGGTAATGACCATACAGCATCAGATAAAAACTGTCCAAGATATCAACAAATGAGAGAAGTTCTTAAAATAAAAACTATCGAAAATGCTCAATGGGTGCAGCCCACCGTATCTACAAACCAAAAAAAAAAACCCCTTTAGTACAGACTTCTACGTCATACGCCGTTACTACTACTCTAAAAAATCCAAAAAATAAACCAACTAATACCCAACACAAGAGCTTACCACCATCACCACCAAAAGCAAATACCACCAACAAACTTCCCCGACTACAACCCACACAAAACACTATCGACAACAACAACTCACCAACTCTCCTCTTGCGATCGGGTCTACGTCCCGGAGAGACCCTCCCTTTGGGAGGCCAGGAATCGCAACCCAAACGACGACAAAAGGTTTGTACTTTGGAAAGCACTAGTAGGCGAAAGGATTAATTTTATTTTTCAATTTACAGACCTGGAGTTGGAGTTGCTACAACAACAACTCACCAACATCTGCATTAGAATCCAATAAACATACGTTAGGATCCTTTACACCAAAAAACAATTCAACACGTCTAATATATTAACACATCCTTTAACTTCTACCTCATCTTCTTCAATTAATACACATAATTCAATTAATTCACCTATGTATATCAAAATTAACACAGGATCTCATCGATTCCAACAATTATTTCATTCCGGTCAAGGAACCAATAAAATAGATTCTTAAAACTAATCAAATTCTCTCTTTTGGTATCTCTCCTTTTCGAAAAATTGGATTTTACAAAAAATGCAGATAGTGGAGTCAGTGAAGCTTAAAAACAGGCAAAATGTCCCTCAAAAACTGCTCAAATATTGATGATTTTTTTTTAAAAATTGTTTTTCTTTTTTTTGTATTTAAAATCAGGAACATTTTGAAGCGCGGTCGGAATTATATAATTTTTTAAGCAATATTTAAAAAAGTTATGTTTTCATAAAAAAAAATTGGGAAAAAAAATACAACAAGCAAAAAATACAACAAAAAAATTATACGTATTTGGCAATTCTGAATCCGAATCTGGCATTAGAATTGCTGTTTCTTATATGGTTTCTGAGATATCTTCTCTTTTTATAGGGTCTAAAATTGTGTATATAAAAACTGTCATGTTTTTCTCAAGAACGGTTTAAGCGATTTTAATGAAACTTTGGAAAATAATGCGCATTTAAATAAACTAAACTAAAGAATGAGATAGACTTTGAATAAGTATATACTTATGAAGAGGAGTGGCACCGCCCCAAACTTTTAATTTGATTTGGTCATATCTTTTGAACCGTATAAAATTTTTAAAATTTTGTTTTTTATCAAAATCTGTATTTGAGTAATATGAAAATCAAAATATCACAATTTTCAATGATTAAAAAGTGGGCGTGTCACTTTTTCGATTTCGCCCAATTTTTGCCTCATAAGTATATACTAAGTCAAAGTCTATCTCATTCTTAAGTATATGCTAATTTTGACAAGCGGTTAAGGTGTATTAAACAATGGAAAACCGACACATCTATAAACTCACAACACATTCACACACATCGACGTCTCCAAATGTTCTCCTACTTTGTTTCATCAAATAAAATGGGATAGAATCAACGACCTCCACAATAGTGATCATTTCCCGCTAAAAATTAGTTTAACTTTATCGCAAAATAGTGTCTAAGCTTGTTCTCCAAAAAAATTTCTACTGGATTTCGCCGACTAGCACAGTTATGTCAAAAATGTCAACCTTGAACTACAGAGTAGGCCCATGTCTCCGAATACTTACAAATAGTCTAATAGCCAGCGCTTAAAAATGACCTAAGTCGACTTAGGGCGTTTTTGCGCCCATCGTTTTTGTGAAAAGCTTGGGTCCTTAAATATGTGTGTACTTAATTTCAACTTCCAATCACGATCACAGAATGTGGTAGAGCAATATGTATATACTGTTTGAAGAGTTGCGTGCAAGAAGGGCGTAATGCGACTTGGGGCGTTTTTGCATAAATCAGTTTGAGGTAGGAAAAACGGTTTTTAAACAAATCCAAGGGGCCCAACGAAAAAAATTTTGTATTGCAAAAAATGCTTAGAATGTCCAGAGAGTACGTGTGATTTTTTTTAGATTTTTTTTTTTTTTTAAGCCAAATTTTGAAAAATTATAAAAATGTTCGAAAAAATTCACACATATTTTTTGGACGATTCTAAGCATTTTCTGCCTAATACACTTTTTTGGTAAGGCACCTTGCTTTTGAATAAAAACCATTTTCCGACCGGATAAAAATTGCTATATTCGACTGGACATATTTCGATCAATTTTTAACCTAAGAAATTTTTCAATAAAGCCATTTTAAAGGAAATTTTATCTCGTTATTTTTTGTGATCTTTGATCTAAAAAAAGTTATCGTCAAAAGAGTAAAAAAACACAAGAATTCAAATTTTTTTTTATTTCAATATTTTTAGCGAAAGCAATTCGTTTATTAATATTATAGATAAGTGATATCCAAACTGAAATAATAGCTTACAAAAAGTGGAATGTCGAAATTTCGCTTCTTTCGCTAGAAATTTTGAACTTACATGAATTTATGTTTTTTTTTTTTTAATTTTTTTATGTAAAAATTTCTTCAATTTGATATTAAATATCTCAAAAAATTTTGAATTAGTTCGTTAATTATTTATAAAATATCGCAGTTTTGTGAAAGGTGTCACTTCCTTTTAAGATTTATTGTAATTTAATGACTTGCTTCACATTAATTACAGATTCCAGGGGTGTTGTTTTTTAAAAAAAATCATTAAAATCTATTGGGCCGCTTTTGTGTAATATTGAATCAAAATATTCAATTCTTTAAAAGTGGGTGTGATACCCTTGCCATCCCATCCATTTTTATTTATTTATTACACAGAACCACAAAAAAAAAGTCCTGTAGCAGAAAGTTGAGGTACCATACGGTATGGTTTTCAAAGTGCTGAAAACGAATCCGAGGTCAGAATTTAGCCATCACCCTCAGATTTTGAGATATCCTTGCTTAAAGTTGCAGAAAGCGCTGTTTTCAGGCTTATGGTGCAGTTCCAGGAAATGTGGTAGTTCCATTTTTTCAATGACATCGAATAGCCACAATCTTCCTTATAAAACTATGCCTTCAAACTTTTCCGATTTTACTCTTACTTTCAGAGTTATCTAACTTTGAAGTAAAGGGTTAAAATTTTTATGTTAATGGATTTTACGCTACAAATATAATGTAGTGCTTTGTATGGGGGTTGAGATACGTTTACTTCAAACGGTGATATCTCGGGAAGTAAAAGTCTAATCGAAAAAATTAGAATGTATAGTTTTATAAGAAAAAATTATGGCTATTCGATTCCATTAAAAATATGGAACTACATCGTTTCCTGGAACTGCACCATAAGCCTGAATACAGAGCTTCCTTCAACTTCAAGCAAGGATATCTCAAAATCTGAGGGTGATGGCTAAATTCTGACCTCGGATTCGTTTTTAGCACATTTAAAACCATACCGTATGGTACATCAACTTTTTGCTATAGGACTTTTTTTTTTTTTGTGGTCCTGTGTTATCTTCACTTGTCTACCAAACTTAGCCACCGTTTGCGAAATATTGCCCAATAAATTCTAATTTTAAAGGATTTGCTACGCCTTTCTATGAGTATCTACAAGATTAGAACTGATCTCAGTTACAATGCTATAGTAATATACAACATTGTACCAAATTTCGTTAAAATCTCTATAGACGTTTGCAAAAAAACATATTTACTAGGTGCAAAACTTAGATGCAAATATATGATTACATTTTATAAAATTAAAATTTTAAAGGAATAAAAAAACACGCACATTTACAAATAGTTGATGTGCAAGTAAATTTCATTTCCCTCATTTAAAAAAAAAAAATCATTAAAATCGGAACAGTTTTGCCAATTTCCCAAACAAAATGCTAACGTCACCAGGTGAAAAATTTAGATGCAAATGTATGCATGCATTTTATAAATTTAAAATTTTAAAGTAATAAACCAAAATGCACATTTATAAATAGTTGAGGTGAAAGTATTTCATTCCCCTCATTTAAAAAAAAAAATCCTTAAATTCGGAACAGTTTTGCCGGTTTCCCAAACAAAATGATAACGTTACTTCAGTGATAGTCAAATGGATTTCTGCAAAAACGCCCTATAAATTAAATTTTCCTTCTTCGATAATTCTGTCAATATGCATAAGTTATATGTGTTAGCGGTAATTACACTGTTCAACGAATTTCAGGTTTTTGTTTTTATCTGAGTTCAGACCATAAAATTATTATTCCTTGCTATTGACATAATAGAACTGCATTTACAAAATTTTTCCATCACGTCTCAGTTTTCAGATAAATTAACAAATCCAAAATCACGACTTACATACGCGCGAAAATAAATTACAAAAATTTTTATCCGACAGAATTTAAAAAAAAATGTCATAACGATTCAAAAATAAAAATAATTTCAAATCTGAAAAATATTTTGAAATCGGTCAGGCAGATTTTTTGTATGCTCGTTTAATTGAGAAAATGTACTGAAAAAATCAAAAACCAACCATCTTTAATTACATCAATCTTACCTAATTTAAAAAAAATTTAAAAAAATCTTCACAAGCTTATGCGTCATTATTTTAACTTCATTTTGATACCAAAAACTTAAGGATTGGACCATGAATAACCAACTTATTTCCTTTTGAACAATAAATGTACATACAGGAAGTCATACAACTACTTTTATTTCCAAGTATGTAGTTGATACAAAAATTCAATAGCTTTTGTATGTAAATTTTTTGTTCAAAAAAAAATAAGTTGGTTATTCATTGTTCAATCCTAAAGTTTTTGGTATCAAAATGAAGTTAAAATAATGACGCACAAGCTCGTGAAGAGTTTTTTTTTTAATTTTTTGTATTGATTTAGGTAAGATTTATGTAATTAAAGATGGTTGGTTTTTGATTTTTTCAGTACATTTTCTCAATTAAACAAAAAAATCTGCTGGACCGATTTCAAAATTTTTTTCAGATTTGAAATTATTGCTATTTTCTGAATCGTTTGACATTTTTTGTTTTAAATTCTGACGGATAAAAATTTTTTAATTTATTTTCGCGCGGATGTAAGTCGTGATTTTGAATTTGTCAATTTATCTGAAAACTGAGACGTGATGGAAAAATTTTGTAACTGCAGTTCTATTATGTCAATAGCAAGGAATAATAATTTCATGGTCTGAAATCAGATAATTTTTTGCCGTTGAACAGTGTTATTTTTATTTACTCATTTTATTAGTGTTAATTGAATAAATTTGTTTTCCATCATTTAGGTTTGTTCTTTTTACAGCCTCAATTGGTTATGGGTAGTTGTGTACACACATAATTTGTCAGGCGGCTGATATATGTATGTTCTCAAACATGTCATGATTTCGATGGCGATCAAATTAATTTCTAAAGGCTGAAAATTGTTATACATATTGTATAATGCATATAAATAACAATTATGTCGGTCAGTCAGTTAAAACTTAGAGCAAGGCTGGTCAGCAGCCCCGTGGAAAGTAAAATGCTTTTTTTACTCAAGAGGAAGGCAACTTACGAAAAAAGTGTACATGTTATGAAATGCTTGGAATCGTTCAAGGAATACTTGTAATTTTTTGTTTTTTGAATTTTTTTTTCTGAAAAATTTTTAAAAAATGACATTAAATTTAAAAAAAAAAAATCACGTGTTTCTTGGACGATTCTAAGCATTTTATGTCATGTCTTCCTCTTGAGTAAAAAAAGCATTTTGCCTTCCACGGGGCCGCTGGCCAGCCTTGTTCTAACGTTTAACTGACTGACCGACATAATTGTTTTTTATATGCATTATACAATCTGTATAACCACACCAAGGAAAAAACCCCAGGATACGAAAGAATTTCATATAACATGATACAAGAACTTGATAATACGTCTTTCTTGGTTCGCAGAACAAAATAATTTAATAACAGAAGTTGTTCTGATGCTCTTCTGTACCTAGACAGCTATGTATCAAAAACGGTATCCTCGCGAAATCATCTATCCATCATATCAATTGATTTTGAAAAGGCGTTTGACAGAATTGGATCCCATATTATCTCAAACACCTTATATAAGTGGGGCATCGGGCCGAACAGGTTTAATTACATAAAATCGTATTTATCTAAGCGAAAGTTCTGAATTAGGATAAACGGTGCTTTTCCCATTATACAATGGCATTTCGCAGGGATCTCCATTATCCGTCATTTTATTCCTAATTGCATTTAACGAAATCAGTCTGATCGTTTAAAAACAAAAATTCGTTGGCTATTGCTTGTACGCTGATGACTTATACATATTATGTAAGAAAAATAACAACTACGATTCTAATCTTGCATTACAAAAGGCTTTGGATGACATTAACAAATGGTGCACCATTTCTGGAGCAAAAATATCTTGTGAAAAACGAAAAGTATGCATATTTGTCGGAAGCATAATTGCGATGAAAAAAACTATTTAATCAACATCAATTGAGGAGTGGCCGTACCAAAGGGCCTAAGTACCATTTCAAGGCAAAAGTAATGTCATACTTTTTATGTGCCTAATAGTCTGTTATTTGACTGTTATAATTTTTTCAACATAATGACATTAATTCCACACCATCAAAAACATTTTGAGTGAAAACAGAAAACAATTTTATTAATTTCTAACAAAATGCCACCCGTTTCATATTATGACACTACTTTTCGAAATGGTACTTAGGCCCTTTGGTACGGCCACTCCTCAATTATATTGCAGTATTAAACGTTGATCAAATGAAAATCCTACGTATCATATTCACCAGAAATTAATCATGGAAAAACCATTTCATCGCTCTTAAAAATGCCCTTGTCTCTAGAGTTAACCTCATTATGTTTTTCGCCAGTTACAAACCTCAAATTCACATCAATATTTTAATCTATCTTACTAGAGAGCTGATACTTAGTAAAATTGACTATGGGCTCTTCCTGTGTGAAAGCTCTCCAAAATCCACACTTAACATTGTAAAAGTAATGTACCACCAAAGCGTTAGACTCAGCCTTTTTGCTTTACGCAGCACACCATTAAAAAACCTACTAGCCGAAGCCACACAACCATTGTTTGAAGAATTCGTGTTCGAAAGCAAATCAATACTACTGCCTAAGCTACTTTTCCAAAGCAAATCAATAATTGATGATGAAATCAAAAAAATTCACACCTCAAAAAGGAAATGAAAGATAGAACCAGTAATCTTAAACACTCTCAAACTAGCCAAAGATTTCAATATACATACATATACGTTAAGCTGCACGAACCTTACGACGTTGATCCACCTGGTAAAAGCTTTGCTTCTCATGTGACATCTCCTTGACCTCCTTCAAAAAACAAAACACCCCTAACTTTATTTTCAAACTATTCAAGGAAAAATATTACGCATTAAAAAATAGTGGATGGTCACTCCTATACACAGATGGATCAAAAATAAACAACGTCTGCACTTCATCTGCTGTAACTGATAACAATGGTATCTCGATCTCCTTGACAATTCTGCCGTACTTCTCTTCTATCTTTACCGCTGAAGCTCTCGCTATTTATAATGCCTTGCTATACGCTATTCAAACCAGGCGAAAAACTGTGATATGCTCGGACAGCCTCTCGACAATCTTGGCCATAATGAACTCTCCTAATAACAAATGGGCAACCATAAATCGTATCAGAAACCTACTTTCCAGGTACAAGACATCTTTAAAAATTCTTTGGATACCAGGACACGCTGACATTGAAGGCAACAATCACGCTGCTGAAGCTGCTGAATACGCATGCAATCCTCCCATTACAATACATGATACTATGGAAAAATCTGACATAATTGAACATCCTAAAAATCTTCCGGTTAACAACATGGCGCAATTACCATCATCACTATTACACCAATATTAACAAAGAATACAATCCTCCAGAGTATCCGGCAAATTTAGAAAAATCCAAAATTAAAATTGTTTCAAGACTCAGATTGGGCCACACCTTGGCGACCCACGGCTACTTATTTACAAAACAATCTCATCCTATCCGCCCTTCATGTTCAACATCTCTCTCTGCTAAACATACTTGATGTTTGTCCAGACTACTCTACTTTAAGACAGAAGATATTTGGCTCAACCAGGTCTACAGATTTACTAAAAAAACCCACAGCAGATAACGTCGAAAAATACACCAAACAATTTATATAATATTTCGTTTATATCCAATAACTTTTTCTTTTACCTCTTGATTTGTTATTAATTTCTACTAGAATCGCCCAGTGGTCAAAATTTGACCACAAATGTATTAATAATTTTGGTACTTTTTGACTCTTACTTTACTTTTTTGCTATTTGATACGATAAAGAAAAGCTCGTTTAGCATCCCTGGTACAATTCAATCGAAATATAAACAAAACAAAAAACATGATGTCGGTGCTATGCTTTTTGTCTTTCTTTTTGTGCTTTATCCTTTTTTTCAGTTCTGTGTGACTGTATTTTGTTGTTGTTATTGAACAATTTGTAATTTTACCTGGCTTAAAATCAAACAATAACATAATTTTAACTTTGCGCACATCTACACACAAATACCTTTCTAATGGTGTATAATTTAAAGAGTCTGTCTATACGGGGGGACTCGCGTACGCGAAAACTCAATTAGCGTACGCGAAATCCAGTGAAGTTTTTTCCCCCGGGACGCAGCTGCGTTACAACAGTAATTTTACATAAAAGTAGGGGTAAGTGGGCGGCCTGCGGCCGCAGCTCAGGATTTAAACCCGTCAGACATCCAACACCGGCTTCGCGGCGGCCTTCGACCGCGGATCAGTACATAAATTAATCAAGTTCCCCGGGGGAAAAAACTTCACTGGATTTCGCGTACGCTTATTGAGTAAATTGAGAGAGAGCTAATTGAGAGTTTTCGCGTATACGAGTCCCCCCGCATAGACATTTCCTAATTTAAATTCGTACTCCATTTTTAACATAGTAGTGTACAGCCAAAAATAACCTTTTAACTATTAATAGATGTGTACAGTGAGAAATTTGTCAAAAATGTAAACAGTTAACGTACGATTTTGACCGGGTAGTTAAAAAACGAAAAAAAATCGATTTTGGGACGCAAATATTATCTTTATCACAAAAAAAAAATTATTGTTTTGAAACGCCAAAATTTTTGTAAAGACATTATTTCTATAGCACCCTTGGGTATCCATTTTGTAATGAAAAAAAATATGACCATAAAACGTGCTTTTTAAGCCAAAATGGGCCTTCAGTAGAATCAAAAGTGCTCCATTGGTTTTTTCTCGGAATGAAAAAATAATATGCAGACATCGTTTTTAAGTCCTCTAACTTTTGAGTCGGTTTCGTGATGATTTTTTTTTTTTTTTTGCTTCATACAAAATCGAATCGGTCTAAGGGGCTGTCCATAAATTCCATGACGCTCCTAGGGAGGGGGGGGGGGTGTTCGAGCAAGCGTCACGCTTGGTGTATTTTATTTATTTTTTATATGAAACTACCGTCACATAGGGGGGGTTCAATATAGCGAATTTTAGCGTCATGAAGTTTATGGACAGCCCCTAATGTACATATATGGCTTTCCCCTAAGATTTTTCTGAATTTTCGGTCCACATGTCCTTTGCTTTTCCTTAAATACGCTCAACCATAGCTGTAAGCGAATATTTTAAACGCAACGCCTACTCTAACCATGTGACGGAATATTTAGACACAACGTTGTTCTTTCCATTTTGCTAGTTATGTATCAGTGCAGTAATTTACTTCCTTGGCGGTCTAATTCCGTTCGTTATAAATTTTTAGTCCTTCGGTAGCAATGAGTAGATTCAATAAAGAGACCAGATTGATAATCAATGAAGTTGGCATATATGTATATGAACATACAAAAACCGACCGTGTAGTTTTAAAGCTATTCCACATTACACCTCCAAGCCTATACATTGCAGTCGACTTTCTCAAAACTGAGTTTGCTACATACATACGACATCCGTTTTCTCATGCGACTATTTATTGAAATGCAAGCGATGTTAGACGTTTTGACTAATATAAAGCGTTTTAGGGTTAAGAAAAAACTTCTTAAAATTCTACAACAGATTTGCAAAATTACATATGTTGCAATTTTATATTTAATAGTCGAATACATATGTATACAAACCGTCTTATTCAAATCCATGAGTTACAAACTTCTACCAATCATTATAAATACTCGTAACCTCAGATGGAAACACCAGTTAGATAGATATCTACGGCTCAGATTTTTATTTCCCCCCTAATAAACTACATCCTATGCACATATAAAATAAGAATAGGGTAAGTGTCGCTATATTGAACCAGTGCCGTATTCAGCTAATTCTTTAAGCGCAGTACACATGGAATTAATTTACGAAATACCAACATAGAAACTAATCCAACCGATTTACTATATTTCCATTTCTCAATTCTTCTCATACATATGTAGATCACGATTTCTAATTTTAAAAAACTATTATTGTATTTTGGTTTGTATTTAAAACTATCGCACGGCGACGAACATATTATCCAATTCACAAAAAAACGTTAATTAAAACTAAGAAACATATTCTTACCAACTTTTTAACTTTTCACCAGAAAAACAAATTAAACTATATTAAAAAAAAAGCAAACTACAACACTTGGATTCCTTATACTCATTGCTGTTTTATTCGGCGGTACCAACTTAAAGATAACACAAACCTTAAACTTCATACCACATTTAGCCAGTGTTGCGAAACCCCGCATAGTTACTGCGTTTGGTAATAGTTGAAATTTAACCAAATAACCTCACTAGATAAAATAACATTAGCAGTGTCTTACTTGCCATTCTGCTTAATTAAAAGCTTATAATAACAACCTCCTAGTTCATGAATAAATTACTCACAGTCCTTAGTTAAACAATAAGATAACTAAAATAATGACAATAGTTTAAGTAATGATTCATATTATTTCTGTTCGCTTCCAAAAATAGTTACCAAATATTACCTAAAAATTTTAGATAAAGCTGGTTCACACGACAGACTAAATAGTCGGGGAACTATTTAGTGTGAATCGTGCTTGTGCCAAATTTGTGTGGACATTCAATTGGCCGATTGCTCGCAGATTATTTAAAAAATTGACGAGAAAGGTTCTCTCTTATAACGCGGATATTGTGCAAAATAATTTTTTTTTCTTACAAGGGGATGTAGGCCTTTAGAGATAAAATATAAAAACTTTATCACAATGGATCGTTAAGATTTATTTTTGGAGATATAGGCGTTAGAAGTGGCTGATATACATATATTTTATAGAAACAATTATAAGTTGGGGACCCCTGGATGAATTTAAAATATGTTGATGCTATTTGAATGATATTTTAACAAACTACAGTATTTGCATACAAAATTTCTACATTAGGGCCACTATTTTCAAGATATTGAATTTTTTCTTAAACTTTCTCAAAGTTTTTTTTTTAAAAATGAAGCATTAACACGTGTTCTTTTAGGTTTTTGTAACGAATAGTAGAGATTATTTGCTTCCAAACAGTTGTTGTTGTACTTTTTCTTGTTGTTGTTGTTATTCAAAAATCAAATAAAGTTCAAACAAATTTTTTGATTCAATGTTTGTTTTATTTGTATAGTAAAAAATAACAGCTCAGAAAAATCAGGTGCAAATATTATAGCGAATAAAAGTAAAAAAAAATATAGATTTCCTCATTTTGTTTACTAATTGTTGGTTAATTGCACATTTTTGGGGAAAATAGTTGTTTTTAGAAAAAAATAGGTCTCATTTTTTGAAACAAATTATAATATTGGGAACGATTCCTCCGATTTAAATTTATTTGTAAGCAAGTTTTTAGCACGGTAAAATACCTTTTGAATGCCACTAACGTTATTAAATTCCATCAAGCACATAGCTTCCTACAACACAAAAAGCGCATACACGAAGATAAAAATAAACAAAGAGCCTTGACGTCATATACCCTGTTCTCACTTTCCTGGTTAACCAGATGAATGCTGATTAAGCACTTACCAGGACAGTTTGCCATATAAAAAGCTTTTCGATTTGTATGGAAACGATAAGCTAGTTTTCAAATAATGAGATCATTTAACCCAAAAAATCGGCAGGTGTCATTTCCATACTAAAAAAATCCCAGGGAAATTAGGAAATTTCCTTTTCTTTTGACAAATGCAAAATGTAAACAAATAATGCTCAAAATACATGAGCATTTTTTACGCATGCGTTTACGTGCGTGATACTGCTGGTAAAATGCATGCGCATGAGCATTTTTCAAGCTTGCGTTCGCGTGCGTGATTCTGCACTTAAAATACAGGCGCAGCTTTTCAGTTGACATTTGATGACACTTTTTGACTATGGGCTGAAAAAAAAAATTATAAGAAGCGCACTATAAATAATAAAAAGTTACATTACCAAGCACTTTCAGTTTCTGGGTGAATTCCTTCAATTTTTGCTTTTTTATATTTAAGATTTTAAATCTTCATCGCTTTTATTAAAGGAAAATTTGTTATTTTTGAAAAATTCTATTGACTTTCAATTATGGCTGACTTCCTAAACTAAAGTTGCAATGCAACCATGTTTTCTTATGCGCAACATTTACACGGCAACACTGTTACAAATGTTGCTTTGTCAAACTTTAACGTTGCATTTTTCAGTAATAAAGGAACATAAAAATTGCTCGAGGTGGTTGTTGTGTTGTTTAAATGAATAATGCTTAAAACATGCTTAAAATATTATAAAACTAACATAATTGCTAATTAAATTCACTACTTACTTTATTTCATCCATATTGCTTCGCGCCAAATTTTAAGCAACAATATTAAAATTGATGCGCTAGTTGCGCAGCTGTTGTGTAGTAAAAAGAGTTGTCGTTCAAAAAGGAACATATGACATTGTCAAAAATGTTGCTACTTTATTTAGGAACCGAATGCATTGCAGTGTTGCATTGCAACCTTAGTTTAGGAAGTCAGCCTATGTTGCTTCCACTGTGCCTTTGTTTTTTTCAATACAAATAATTGTCAAAGTGAAATTTCTCAATTTTGAAAGTTGCGTAAAAATCAATTTCATAGCTACTTGCGTAACTGCCATACCTAAATTGGAGCGTCAGCGTTATTTTACTGTCAAAAATTTCTCATGTACATACAATTTGTATGGCGCATACCGAAATTGTCAACGCTCAACGCTGAGCTATTCGAATTTCCAATTTTGACAAAGCGTTATGGAGTGAAGTAAGCAGCAGAAAAGTAAAAAAAGAAACAACAATATGATTTTGACAAACATATGACTTCAACGCAACGCTCTTTATTTCGGTATGGCGCTTAACGCTTTTGTGTAACGTTAAATAACGCAACGCCTGACGCTCCAATTTAGGTATGGCAGTAATGCGCAAGGCATGCGTGTTTCAATTTCTCACATTGTTCTATGAACTTCATACAAAAAAAATGCGTTCACGCGCGTAAAAAATGCGCATGTATTTTGGGCAATAGCTACTTGCGTGATACGCAAGGCATGCGTGTTTCAATTTCACACTTTGTTCTATGAACTTCATACAAAAAAAAAAAAATTTAAAATGTGCATGTATTTTGGGCATAAAACATTTTTAATAAAAAGCAAATTAAAGCTAAAATCAAATGTGTCTCAATCATAGAGTAGACTAGAGGCGAATGGTGGTGAGATTTTTTGGGATTGGATACGTTTCTATGAATTTTACAATATTTTCACTCACCACACGAAAATAATAATTTTTGGTGATACCAGACCTAACCAAGTGAAAAGTGGGAATTTTGTGGGAGTTTTAGAAAAATTATACTGATGTGATGAATTTGTGTGAAAAGTGTTATTTCACATACAATAAGTCAGGAAGAAAGTAATATATATAAGGGAATGTATCCGGGTATGAGACGGGTTTTGTTTTTGAGCCATAACTTTTTACTGGTCAAACCATTTGAGATGTTTTATGTATCGTTCAAAAGGTAAGAAATGCAGATATTTCATTACATTCAAAAGTTATGGCCAATTTTCTAAGCACTTTTTTTTTAGTAATTTAAAATTTGTATCCGATTATGAGGCACCTAGAAAAATGCAATGAAAATCAGAAAATATGAAATAAAAACCCAATGACTGTGTGTTAGCACAAAATTTTATTCATTATTCGTTACATTAATATTGATATTTGAAAGTTGCACTAGATTTTGGTTCGAAAGAAAAATTTTTCATAACGTTACAAATTTTGTATCCGGCAATGAGACACCTTTAAAAATTCAATTTAAATTAGAAAATACGAAATAAAAACACCATAACTGTACGTTAACACACGAAGCATTACATAAATGTCGATATTTCACAGTTGCACACGATTTGGGTTCGAAAAAAAAGTGTCTCATACCCGGATACATGATGTGTCTCATACACGGATACATGACACTTTTTAAGAAAAGCACAAAGTAGTATAAAGGGCTGTTAATGACTACAGTATCTTATAAAAACCTTTTACATTGTAACGAACTCCGGTTTCCTCCGGTTCTATAGCTGGGATATACTCAGCCTAATCCAGGATTTAAGGTTCTTACAAGAAAGAAGAGAGTGCGATGTAGTTTTACGATTACTTGTATGTGTTCAGTTTTCTTTGTGATTTACAATTTGTGAGATTTTGTACAAAGTGTGGTAATTTATATAATTCAAAGTAGTGTGAATTTATTGTTTATATAATGCAAAATTCATAAATATTATATAAACCAAAATTCAAATAAAAAAATTGTATAATCAAAATTTATTCTAAACTAGTGACGCGAAATTCATTAATTTATATAAGCCAAAATTTGTTTAAATTATATAATTCAAAATATTCAAAGTTAGCGATGATTATATGTGTTTTTATATAATATAAAACGATATGAATTTATATAATGCAAAATAGTTCAAATATACAACGAGAGTTTACGTGTTGGATTTCTTTTAAATGTAGCTGTGGTAGTTTCGCTTGCTTTGAGAGTGTGGTGGCAGAATCAAGTTTCTATTGAGCTGGTGAGTGACTGTTTTCAAGGAGTGTTTTCGGATTTAAATTCAAGAGATTAAGCAACTAGCAAAGATGCATAGCCCTTAATGAAAATTCCTAGAGTACAAGGTTTCCCAAGATGTTAGACAAATAGCAAAAATGCATAGATTCTAACGAAAGAGATTTCAAGGTTAAGCCAGAGATTGAGATTACAGAGGTTAAGCAACTAGCAAACATGCATAGCCCTTAACGAAGTTTCGCAGAGTAAAAGATTTCCCAAGATGTTAGGCAAATAGCAAAAATGCATTAATCCTAACGAAAGAGATTTCAAAATTAAGCCAGAAATTGAGATTACAGAGGTTAAGCAACTAGCAAACATGCATAGCCCTTAACGAAGTTTCCCAGAGTAGAAGATTTCCCAAGATGTTAGACATATAGCAAAAATGCATAGATTCTAACGCAAGAGATTTCAAGATTAAGCCAGAAATTGAGATTACAGAGGTTAAGCAACTAGCAAACATGCATAGCCCTTAACGAAGTTTCCCATAGTAAAAGGTTTCCCAAGATGTTAGACAAATAGCAAAAATGCATAGATTCTAACGAAAGAGATTTCAAGATTAAGCCAGAGATTGAGATTACAGAGGTTAAGCAACTAGCAAACATGCATAGCCCTTAACGAAGTTTCCCAGAGTAAAAGGTTTCCCAAGATGTTAGACAAATAGCAAAAATGCATAGATTCTAACGAAAGAGATTTTCGAGATGAAGCCAGAGATTGAGATTAAAGAGGTTAAGCAACTAGCAAACATGCATAGCCCTTAACGAAGTTTCCCAGAGTAAAAGGTTTCCCAAGATGCTAGACAACTAGCAAACATGCATAGCTTCTAACGAAAGACTTGTTGTCTCTTTGGCTGCTCAAGCTCGAATGATTTTCTATTGCTGTAGCGCCCGTATTTATATGAAAATGCACTGCATGAACTACCAACAAAATTTCATTCTGCCCATTATCCACTGCCGCTGCTCCACGTGGCGTCCGCGTGTCCTCTGCTGATAGGCTAGTGTTGTTGTTGTTGTAATGCAGCACTTGCAAAAAGCAAAAAGTATTTACAACAAAAATTACCAAAAATTATTTACAACAACAAAAACAAATATCTTGGTGCATTATTTTTTTATTGCCTTTAAAATTTTATTGCATCGATTTGTTTTTGTAAAATTTTAATATTTTTTAGTTACATTGATTTGTTCTTGTGTTTTATGATCTTGTTTTGCAAGTTGGAAATTTTATTGCACCGGTTTGTTTTTGTAAAATTGTGTTTGCGAATTTGGTGATTTTAGTTACATTGGTTTGTTTTTGTATTTTATGATCTTGTTTTCTTAGTTAACTTTTTCCAAATTCTTTTCAATTTTAAATTGTTAGGATTTATATTTTTAGTTCTAAAAATATGGGTCCTGACAAAATTTTATAGGTATAGTAATGTCACACTATTTCGTGCAGCAGTGCTCTACTCAATATTGTTTTTGAAGAAAAAAATTATTCATTTCAATTAAAAATATTAAAATCGAAGAAGATCAAGCTTGTTTTTTATGTTAATTTCGACAATAAATATTTCAATTTAATTAAATCATTGTTTTGGGATTTGTTTTATTTATTTATTTTTTTTTTTTTCAAAACAATTATAAATAGTACAGTAAAACTTAGCCAAAAAAATTTTTTTATCGTCAATAAAATCAAAAAATTTGTTAACTCTCAAGAATTTCATGTTCTGATTAGTAAACTTTCTGCCATACCTAAATTGGAGCGTTAGGCGAGCGTCAGCGTATTTTAACCGTCTCTGTTTCGGTATGCTCCATACAAATTGTGTGGGAATGAAACAGACAGGGATGGTAAAATACGCCTGACGCTGGTCTAACGCTTCAATTTAGGTATGGCAGCTAGTGTTAAAAAATTATTTTCTTAGTCATTGTGAAATGGGTCCTTAAACTGTAAAATGTTATAAATGTACTTATTCATAACTACCGACCATTTTAATAATTACCTGTATTCTTGTGGAGTCTTTATCTGGGCTTGTCCTAAGCACGTTCATTTATCTGGGAAAAGTTAAGCACATTTGTTTCTCATACTTTTCTCAGAATGAGCTTACACAAGCCCAGATGAAGTGTCCACAAAAACACAGCTATTATTTAAAAGGTTATGAATTGCGCAGCGACCTTTAAAAGCTTTTCCACAGTTGACAGAAAATTTTATTATAATAATTTGCTAAGTTTTTTACGACAGTTTATCTATGCTTGTGTAAGCACATTCCGAGAAACCTATAGGAAAGCAACAACAAATTAGCTTAATTTAACACGGATAAATGTGCTTAAGACAAGCACAGATAAACATTCGTTAAAAACATTGATTGGGAAATGGTATGCTTTCAGAAAAGGCGTTTTGATCTCGTTAAAAATATAGATTTGCATTGCTGTTAAGCGGCATAAAAAAACAAATATATTTGTTTATAACACTTCTATTTTGAAAAATTGTTCTTACTTGTAAAATAATTAAGGTGAGACTACCACAGAAATATTAACAAATACATAGCTTTCTTATGTATTTTATAACAATTAATGTAATTAAAGCTTTTCTTATTATATTGCGAAATATTTTGGTAAACATTTTTCATTTGCACTGTTAGGGGGAGAAGTAAGAGGTCGTGATAGGGGGATGGCGAAACGTGAATGTTTGGCAGGGTAGCGGGAAGATGTAAAATTCAGGGTATAGGCGAGCGGGGTATTTTTGCAGGGTTGCAGGAGGTACATGGAATGAACGTCAAAAGTCCATGGTGAATACTTATCGATGTAATGTTTGTTCTTTATAAATGTTTATAAATAATCAGGAAGTATTAATTTTGTATTTCAATTAATACAGCCTATTTTTGATCTATTGTTTACATTTAGCAGAAATTAATTAAAATGGTAAAATATAATCAGCTGTTTTTGACTTTACTACCAAATAAAGAGATGCCAGATCTTTCAATCGTGAATTCTGGAAAAATACTTTTAAAATCTTTAGAATTTTCGGGATGTTTGACAAAATCCACAACATGCGGCCACGTTTTTATGATGGCTGTGATGAATTTCACCAAAAATTAAAGATATGCCTGGGACAATTATTGCGTGAATTTAATACTAATAAACGATTTTTTCATAGTGTTTGTGTAGCCGTAAGTATTGGCACTTTCAATTAAAACGCTTTCGCGTTAAAACTAGTTCTCTATGGTCTCAATTCTTTTAAAAAAAAATTTAAATAATGACATATATGAAAATATATTTGAAAAAAGTGAAAACAATGTGATTTGGTAAACGCCAAAAAAGTGTTATTGAAATGATAGATGACTCATCCAGGTAAAAGGTGTGAACGTGGTTCTGTGATTATCAAGATTTTTTTATTTTAGGCTGGTTAACCAGGCTAATGAGAAGACTAGAGACGAAAGCGTTTTAATTGAAACTGACAACACTTTTGACCACACAAATACTACGAAAAAATCGTTTACTAGTATTCAATTCACGCATTAATTGTCCCTGGCGTATCTGTTAATTTGGTGAGTTCCATCACAGCCACCATAAAAAAGTGGCTTGATGTTGTAAATTTTGTCAAACAACCCGAAACATCTAAAGATTCTAAAAATATTTTTTCACAATTCAACATTGCATGGTCTGGCATCTGTTTCTTCGGCTGTAAAGTCAAAAACAGCTGATTTATTTTCACCATTTAATGCAATTTAAAAAAATTCTATATATAATTCTGGATCAGCTTTTGTTTCTGAAAAAACTACCACAAAATGCAGATTTCTGTGGAAAACCTTACCAGAGTCTTCCTATATGATTGAAAATGTCAAGGCAAAAAGTCAAGACAAAGAAGGTATCGCCCAGATCAACAATGTTTAATTTTCGCTGGTAAGCAATTCGAAGATGGACACACTATTTCCGACTATAACATGCAGAAGAAATCAACTTTGCATTTGGTGATTTGTCTGTGAGGCGGCATCACTATCTTTGCGTATTTTTGCACAAAAATACGACTGAAATCTATAAACTCACAACAACAATGTTTCTGGGAGATGGCTAGGAGACATGCCTTATTTATTTTTTTCTATGTGTGCAGTGTTATTATTTCTGGAATGCATTAAACATGCAGAAAATTTAAATTTTTAGATAAATTGTTAATTTAAATTCCAAATAAATTAGTTATGATAAAAAGAACTTGTTACTAAAGCTATGAGTTATTTATAGATTTTTTATTTTGAAAAATAATGATTTTTAAATTCATTCATAGTTTGTCATATCTTGAAAATCGTACCACGCATCAAAATATGTAAATTTTATAGGCTGTTAAAATACCTTTTATTTGCCATTAATGGTTTGAAAATCCGTCCTTTTCAGAACAATTTTACCCGGATCTTTTGATAAGTATCTACGAAATTAAGTTCGAGTGACGCTTTTCGATTACACGTTCGTTGTTAGAATTCAAAGCTTAGAAAAAAAATGTTTGGCAGTTAGTCGGCGTTAGGAAATAATGCCCAATGATATAACGCCCAAAAAAAAAAAAAACGAAATAACGCCAAAAAAAAATAATAACGTAATAATGCCCAAAAAACGAATTAACGCCCCAAAAAATATGAAATAACGCCTTAAAACAAAAACGAAATAGTACCCAAAATATTTTCATATAATCATAGGCGAAAATCATTTCGGAAATAACGCCAAAATTTAGGCTTTAATTGGTTTTTTTTTGAGCATTATTTTGTTTAAAATAAATAAACGAAATATCGCCCAAAAACAAAAAACGAAATAACGCCCAAATAATTTTCATACAAATAAATTTTGGGCATTATTTCCAAAATGATTATCGCCCAAATTTGTATGTATTATTTGGGCGTTATTTCGTTTTTGGACGTTATTTCATTGGGCGTTAAATTTTTCTGTACAAAAATTAAAAGGAGTAGTACTTGCATGAATCAACAGACAAAGCTAGATTTCTTAAGGTTTTTGTTGAACTACTTGAAACTAACTTAGTAAGCAATTCAAAGGTCTGCCATCTGTTAAGTTTGAACACTATTTTACTTAACTCAAAAAGAATGCCTCAAATAAAACAGAAAGTCGTAAAAAGATGAAAACAGATTTTAAGAACAAAATTTCGATATGAGATCTGACTTTATGAACCATCGTAAGGTCATAAGTAAATACTATATATTAAAAAAAAAATATAGATTTTTTTTGAGAAAAGAAAACGCTACTAGAGTAGACTAGAGGCGAAAGCGTTTTATTTGAATCTGGTAACACTTCCGGGCACACAAATACTATGAAAAAATAATGCATTGGTATTCAATTCACGTATTAACTGTCCCTGACCATAAAAATTTTGCCGGATGTTGTTGATTTTGTCAAATATCCCGAAAATTCTAAAGATTTTAAAAGTATTTCTTCAGAATTGACGATTGCACAATCTGGCATCTTTTTCTTTGATAGTAAGTTCAAAAACAGCTGATTTAATTTCAACATTTCAATTAATTTCTCCTAATTATAAACAATAGATCTAAAATAAGCTATAATAATTGAAATCCAAAATTAAAACTTCCTCAAATATTGAAAAATGTTCGGATGGTTACTTATGAAGTTATTTAATTAATGTCTTTCAACTGTCCCTGACCATAAAAATTTTGCCGGATGTTGTTGATTTTGTCAAATATCCCGAAAATTCTAAAGATTTTAAAAGTATTTCTTCAGAATTGACGATTGCACAATCTGGCATCTTTTTCTTTGATAGTAAGGTCAAAAACAGCTGATTTAATTTCAACATTTCAATTAATTTCTCCTAAGTATAAACAATAGATCTAAAATAAGCTATAATAATTGAAATCCAAAATTAAAACTTCCTCAAATATTGAAAAATGTTCGGATGGTTACTTATGAAGTTATTTAATTAATGTCTTTCAAAATCACAGCAATTTATTTATAAAAATTATCAAAAACAAAAATAAAGCAACACTTTGATTCGATTGTTTACATCGATTAGTATTCACCATGGCGTTTCGACGTTTTGTCATTTCAAGTACCACCCGCAACCCTGCGAAAATACCCCTCTTGTCTAAGCCCTGAATTTTACTTCCTCCCGCTGCCCTGTCAAACATAACTATCTCTTCATCACCCTATTACGACCTCTTACTTCTCCCCCTACTATTTCTCCTTTGGTCCTCCCCCTATTACGAAAACGTTAAATATTTTTTGCCAGAGTTTTTTTCCAAATTTAGCCATTGTTGGTGAATTTCTTTGGCATATGTGCAAATGTTTATAAAAATATTTCGCAATAGAATAAGAACGGCTTTAATTGCATTAATTGTTATAAAATACATAAGAAAGCTATGTATTTATTAATATTACTGTGGTAGTCTCACCTTAAATATTTTACTAGTAAGAACAATTTTTCAAAATAGAAGTGTTATTTGGGATTTTTTTTTCTGCTTAAGAGAATAATATACAAACAAATCTGTGCAAAGATGGGAAAAGCTGCTATCGCATGTTTCCATAATTTTTCAGGAGAGCAAAGTTTTTAATTGATATGAAAAAAACACAAAATCCGGTTTTCCAGTTGTTTTTCTAAGGAACTATAAGTCCTAGAGCAAATCTGATTTTGCCAGCTTGTAGATCGCACCGAAAACATTACCCTGGACTACATACAGTAGGTCCAAGCCAAAGTCGTACACCGAACAAACTATTTTTCAATGCCCCAAAACTAAGTACGCAAAAATAATTTAAGAAATGTTAAGTACATTTTTAAATAGCCTATTTAATCCTTCAATTTTAACAAAAAACCAAACTTGAAATTTTCCGTTATTTTTGAAAATAAATAAAAAGTTACAGAAATCAAGCATATTCAGTACCAAAGCCAAAGTCGTACACCTTAACAAAATTATAATTTTTACATGAGTTCAGTTATTAGTGTACATTATTTTGTTTTTATTTCTCATGTTTAGTCCTTTTGGCATCCTTTGAATTAGTTTTTCACAATAGGTCGGATAAATTTTTTCCCATTTTCCATGAATACCCTTTTCAGTTCAGTTTTTGAAGAAATACTGTGCTGGCGAACTTTTCGCGTCCAGATAATTCCACAAGATTTTAATAGCATTTATATCTGGACCCTGCGTATTGAATCCATGGTCTCATATTATAAGAAATATGTTTGAAATCGTTATTTTATTAAAAGTACCTATTACTACATTGACCAAGTTTATCCTTATATTGCAATAAATTTAGTCTCTAAATGTTCAAATACATCTTATGATCCTTACTACTATCAACAAAATGGAGTATTCCAGGCCCAGCTGCTGAAAAAGGGCCCCAAGCCATTAGTGAACAACCGTCATGTTTTACATATGGTTTAAGGTTTTTCGAACAAGGTGCTTCAGTTGGTTTTCTCAATATGTATGGTCTGCCGTCTGATCCATTTTTCCAAAAGAAAAAATCTTTATGGCAGTGAGTTTTAGCAAACAGCAACCGAGCCTCTTGATGCTTCTTCTTTATTAAAGAAAAACGTTAGACCAAATGTAAAAGATGAAGGTGGTTCCCTAATGGTTTGGGGCTCTTTTCAGCAGCTAGGCCTAGAATACTCCATTTTGTTGATGGAAGAAAGGATCATAAGATTTATTTGAACATTTTAAGACTAAATTTACTGCAATTTAAGGATAAACTTGGTCAATGTAGTGATATGTATTTTTACCAAGAAAACGATCTCAAACATATTCCTTACAATATGAGATCATGGATTCAATAGAACTGTCCCAATATATTCGTAACACTGGCGCGGGGTCCAGATATAAATGCTATTAAAATCTTGTGGAATTATCTGGACGCAAAAGTTCGCCAGCACAATATTTGTTCAAAAACTGAACTGTAAAGGGTATTCATGGAAAATGGGAAAAAATTTATCCGAGCTATTGTGAAAAACTAATTCAAAGGATGCCAAAAGGACTAAACATGACAAATAAAAACAATATAATGTACACTAATTACTGAACTCATGTAAAAATTATAATTTTGTTAAGGTGTACGACTTTGGCTTTGGTACTGAATATGCTTGATTTCTGTAACTTTTTATTTATTTTCAAAAATAACGGAAAATTTCAAGTTTTGTTTTTTGTTAAAATTGAAGGATTAAATAGGCTATTTAAAAATGTACTTCAAATTTATTAAGTTATTTTTGCGTACTTAGTTTTGGGGCATCGAAAAAAAGTTTGTTTGGTGTACGACTTTGGCTTGGACCTACTGTAACTCATTTTCACAAAAACTGCTCGATAGCAGCTTTTGCCATCTTTTCACAGAAATATGATTAATGTTTTAAATAAACAATGTAAATCGATATTTTTTACGAGATCAAAACGCCTTTTTGTTAGAAATGCTTACTGATTTTAACGATTTTTTTGCTTTCGGGATAAAATTTTGCTTTTTTAGTGTTTAGCAATTAGTAGTGAAATTGTATAGCCAATATTTCTGTAGTACATACTGACTCAATATTCTTCTGTTTTAGGTGTCATTTTTGTACCTTTTTAAGAAAAGAGCAAAAATTACCCACATGTGGGGGTTGTAAAGGGTTAAAATTTTATACAAAAATATTCCCCGCAATATCTTGCATAAGTTTCTTGAACACATGATACACCTCAGATGTAAGGGTCATATAGTTAAATTCATCGATTTAGCACAAGAATGCGGTATATTTGTTTTTGCATGTACAGTGGATAAAAAACTTCAAAAACCGATTAAAAAAAATGTGATGTGCTGGAGAAAAACCACAAGACACGGGTATTTTTTCTAACGTCCACTTTAAGAATTTTTTGGATTTTCTCATGTGTTTTTTTTTTTTTTTTGTGTCGTTCAGTGTTATTATTATATGCTTTCTTTTTAAATCAAAGTTTTTAACGTAATATATACATAAGTTTGTAATTACTTCTTGCCGCCCATACGACTTCTCGAAGCATTGACCTTTGCCTCATGCACTGCACTTGCTGCCTTGTAAACAGCAGCCTTTGTATCATAGAGATCTAGAGGCGAAAGCGTTTTAATTGAACCTGGCAAAACTTTCGGCCACACAATCACTACGAAAAAATCGTTTATTAGTATTGAATTCACTCATCAATTGTCCCTGACGTATCTTTAATTTTTGGTGAAATTCATTACAGCCACCATTAAGACGTGGCCGGATGTTATGGATTTTGTCAAACATCTCAGAAATTCTAAATATTATTACGAAATTTCCCGTCTCTTATGACGATAATTTCAGTCTCTTACAGTTTTCTGAGTTCGATCACTGGCTTGTGTATCAATTAAAAACACTCACATTATTTAGTTATAAAATGGTTTATTTAAATTACAAAGGTTTATTTTTACACGGTAAAATTGTTTATTTTAGTGCCTATTTCCATTCAAAATCTAATATTACAATTAGCACTTTATTTACTTTCACTGGCACTGTGTGTACAACCTTTTCGCTTTATTGCCTAAAATCAACTGTCTTCCAACTCTCATGAACAACTCTTTTTATACCTGAATGAACGTTCTAGAATTGCATTAGCGAAACATCTGGCAACATCTCGTTGATTCCCTCGGCTAATAATTTCTTGACAAAACTTGGTATCACTGTTTTTATTGACATCTCGAACTGTCAAGTACTTTCGTGAAGTTTCTATTTATTTGTGCTTTTCGTCACACTGCCCTCCTCTTAAACTTGTTCGTCCTGGACAAGAGATTCACTGTCGCCTCCATATGGCGTTAGTCTTTCAATGTGTACCACTTTTAATTCACCTTTGTTACCGGGGTATTTTTGGATTCGATACACAACATCGTTTATCCTTGTGACGATCCGGTAAAGTCCCTCCCAATGTGTCTGTAATTTAGGGGACAAGCCTCGTTTTCGTTGTGGGCTGTGTAGCAGCACTAATTGACCTTCTTTGAACCCTTCAGTATTTGCTCGCAGGTCATACCAAGCTTTCATCTTGTCGCTAGCTAATTGAATACGTCTCCTGATAAGCTCGTTTATATCAGCCAGTTTTTCTCTTTTTCGCGACATGTAATCGTCAGCTTGTGTTGTTTCTGGGACAACGCTTACTCCGTACTTCAAATCTGCTGGAAGCCTTAAGTCCGTACCAAAAATGGCTTTTGCTAGCGTGACTGTAGTGGTATCGTGTATCGACGAACGATAAGCCATTAGAAACATTGGTAGACGCTCATCCCAATCTTTTTGTCCTTTGTCGACAACCTTTTTCAGATGCTCCTCTAGAGTACGGTTGCACCTTTCGACCATGCCATCGGACTGAGGATGCAATTCTGTCTTCCAAGCATGTCACAAACCTCCTTAAAAAGTGCCGACTCAAAATTTCATCCTTGGTTGGAGAATTCAACTCAAGTGGAGCTCCATATCGACAAATCCAGTTTTTGATGAAAATGTCTGCCACTGTTTTTGATTCTTGTTTGGGAATGGGATATACTTCTGGCCACTTACTGAAGTAGTCAATTACCACAAGGATGTATTTATTTCCTGCATTGCTGATTGGAAAAGGTCCAGCTATATCCATGGCTATCCTCTTAAAGGGAGCTCCAACGTTATACTGATGCATTTTCCCACGAGTTCATCGCCTTGGTCCTTTAGCAATTGCGCATTGGTCACAACGGGGATCCAGTCAGCAACTGTTTCTTGGCATCCTACCCAGTAAAACCATTTCTTTACTTTCTTTGTGGTTTTTGTTATACCCAGATGTCCACCACTCGATCCATTGTGATAATCCTCGATTATTTCCTTAAATTTTGACTTTGGAATAACCAGCAGTTTTACCATCCTAGCTTTCCCAGATTCAGATTTAGTATAGGCAACCATCATGCAACTCCAAACTTTGCCATTGCGCCCAGTATGCTTTACAGATTTGGCTTTCACTTGAGATTTCTTGCCACGCCGGTTTCCTACCCAGCTCCTTATACTTAATTATAGTTGCCAAATCTATATCACTGCACTGGTCCCGTTGTATCTCCTCATTTGTCCACTTTTCTTTAGGCAAAACATTCAAAAGGCGCACATCAATTGTTCCAGCTTTATTTTCCGTTCTTGAACAATGGCCGCATTCAATTTTACATGGACGACGGGAAAGTGCATATGCATTTCCATGCGGGCCTCCTTTGCGATGTTTTATGGTGAAATCATAGCTCTGCAAGCGTGCTATCCACCGTGCAATTTGGCCTTCAGGATCCTTGAATTGAAGTAGCCACTTAATGCCTGCATGGTCTGTCCTCAAGAGAAAGTGCTGTCCATACAAGTACTTATGGAAGTGTGTTACGCATTCCATTACTGCCAGTAACTCTCTCCGAGTTACGCAATAATGCCTCTCAAGTTTCGACAGAATTTTGCTGAAATATGCGACGACTTCTTCTTGTCCATCGATGACTTGAGACAAAACGTCTCCAATACCATAGCCACTCGCATCGGTGTCCAATACAAATTTTTCGCCGGGTATTGGATGCGCGAGTACTGGCGCTTTAGAAAATAATTCTTTCAGCTTTTGGAATGCAGTTTCCTGTGTGGTACTCCATTCAAATTTCCGATTTTTCTGTGTCAGCTCATGTAGATTGCCTGCGACGTTTGCGACACCAGGAACAAACCCTTTGTAGTAAGTGCAAAAGCCCAGAAAATCTCGCAACTCATGAAGATTAGATGGTCGTGGCCAATTTTGACAGCTTTTATTTTATCCTCATCTGTGTGTATTCCTTCTGACGTTACATTGTGTCCCAGATATTTGACTTCACGCTGGAAAAGTGAACACTTTTTCGCACTTAATTTTAGTCCAGCTACCTCCAAGCGCTCAAACACTTCCTCCAGATTTTTCAAGTGATCATCAAAATCTTTTCCCATGATGATTATGTCATCGAGATGTACTAAACATGTCTTCCAACGTAGTCCTTTGAGAACTCGTTTCATTGACCACTCAAACGTAGCTGGAGCGTTACAAAGACCAAACGGCATGACGTTAAACTGCCAAAGACTATTCCCAATACTAAAGGCAGTTTTCTCCTTGTCTTTATCATCTATTTCCACCTGCCAATATCCACTTTGTTAGTCCAGGGTGGAAAACCATGTTGCTCCAGATAACGTTTCTAGTGTATCATTAATTCTATGTAACGGGTAGCTGTATTTTTATGGTGACGTCATTCGATTTCCTGTAATCCACACAGAATCGCATACTTCCGTCTTTTTTCTTGACAAGTACGACCGGTAAATTCCACGGGCTTTCCGATGATGCAATGACATTTTCTTGCACCATTTCCTCTATAAGGCCCGTCACTTCTTCTCTCTTAGCGAGTGCTAGCCTCCTTGGAGGTTGACGCATTGGCTGAAAATTACCTGTATCAATGCGATGTTTAACCACTGATGTTTGGCCATTATTTTCTCCTTTGAACGGAAATATCAACCAATGCTTTTGCAGAAACTTTTTTGCTTTATTTTTGTTCTGGGCAGACATTCTTTCGTCAATACTTCCAAAGCCGGTGTTTTTGTTAAAGTTGCACCTTTTCTGTCCTGCTGGTTATTTCACAATTTATAACAGTCGTAACTTTCTCGCATTGCGCTATTAGTTCACCTTTTTGCATCCATCTTGGCTCATTTGTTGGATTCAAAATTCGTATCGTTATTTTGCTGTCCACTGTTTTTACTAGTGTCTTTCCAATAATCAGGTCTTTCTTAAAATTTTTCTTATTTGATTCCACTACCCACAGATGGCTTGTCCCACAGTCTTCACTTGTTGTAGCCCAAATAATTACTTCGGTGTTTGGTTCAATTCGACAGCGCTCACTTATGTAGACTCTTACGATTTTTAAATTTTGTCCACAGCCAATGTCCAAAGGCAACTCCACATTGGCATACCTTAACGTCTTTTTCTTAAGGTCCAACGTGAACCCATGTCGAATCATGAAGTCCACGCCAATAATAACCTCAACGGTGATGTTTGCAACAATAAAATCATGTTCCCCATTTAATGGCGTAACTCGTCGTCTATCAAATAAATCACTCCTCACAATTGAATGCGATGCGCCCGTATCCAAAGTTAGCTCACATGTTCTTTCGTTGATTTTTCCACCGATGGTAAGGCTGTTGGAATTCCGGCAGAGCTTCGAAACTAAGGCTATGGGGCAATCATAAGTGGGAGTCAGCTGACGCCCCGCTGTGCTGACTAGTTAGTTTAACGACTGCTGTTCGTTGCCATTTTCACCATTGTTTACCCTTTTTTCAATGTTTCTTCTTGATGAACGTGATGCAGCTCGTTTACGACGTGATCGGCAGTCACGTGCCATGTCTCCCTGCTTACCACAGGTACAGCTTTTTCCACTAGGCTACTGCTGGTGAACGATGAATTTTTCTTTTCAGCCTCCACCTCCATCCTACGAGTTTTCAATGTTGGGCGGCATGACAATGCAATCGTCTCCTGAGTGAGGGCAACCGTTACTGTTTCATTAAATGTTGTCTTCGGGTTCCTCATTGTCACATAGTCACGTATGCCGTCAATAAACGCCTCTATTTTGAGTTTTTCTGCCACGACACTTAACTCGTCAGGATAGGAAAGGTGTGCCAACCGTTCAATATCCGCAGCATACTCCTGCAAGGACTCAGCAGATTTCTGGATACGACTTTTCAACTGCAGTCTGTGTGTGTAGTCACTGCCATATTTCGCTGCAAGGCATGCATCACGGGCTTGTAATTTTTCTGCTCCGCCACTTTAACCGTTTGCAATACTTCTGCAGCTGCGCCTTTTAAAGCGACGATAAGTTTTGCTGCGGCGCTATCATTGTCCCAAAGGTTATGAGTGGATGTCGTTTCGAATTGGAGCTTCAAAACACTAAAAGGCGTTGTTCCATCGTATGTGGGTGCCTAAAGCCTCACTGGCTTAATTTCTCTTATCACTTGAGTTGTTGGTTCGCTTATTTTCAATTGTTGAATGCTTTTATTAACGTTTTCAAGATTATTTTCAACTTTTTCTTTGAACGTCATCTCTCAACTCAGTCACTTTGGCATCGAGGCCATTTACTATTTTTTCAACATCCGTACGATTAGCCTCAATATTTCGATTCAATGTGTGCATCTGCGTCGCGTTCTGACTTAAGCTCTGATCAATTTCTTCCCGAAAAGCCTGGATATTTTTATTCGTCTGCAGCGCATTCTTACTTAAGCTCTGATCAATTTTTTCTCGAACCGCCTGGATAATTTCATTCGTCTGCAGCGCGTTCAGACTTAAACTCTGATCAATTTCTTCTCAAGCCGCATTTACCACTTGCCGCCGGTTTAGAATCTTCATCCACATTTGATGTCTCTTCTGTTGAATTAAGTGCAAAGTCATATTCATCAACATTCACACCATCTTCTTCAAGAGCATTCCGCAATCGCTGCTGCTGTTCCACGTTTCTGCCAGCCGTTGTAAATCCCGTTTTTCCAACTCTTTTTTAAGTTGTTCAATGATTAAATCTTCAAACTTAGGCCCAATTTCACAGTGTGAGCTTAAGCGTAGTTTATCTGTTAAGCGTAGTCTAACTTCAAATTTAATTTTCACAGTCATTTTAATTTAAGGGCCGCTTAAGCGCCAGTCAATCGACACTACAAATAGTTAAGGAGGTTTAAGCGGCGCTTATGTCACAATTGACATTGTCAAAAAATTAAAAATAAATAAAATTAAATTTCAGAAACAAATTTATTTTTTCTAAGGACTATAGCAATTTTGGGCATATTGAATAAATTTCGTATGTATGAATGTAATATGAATGTTTTACATTGACTTACTTTTAAAATTTCTAGAAGTTGTAAGGAAAAGCTTTTACTAGTATCATCAGTAAGTGTTTGCCAAACGTAGTGCACCGTCTCCATCAAATATTTTCACTGTCTATGATCTGATAGAAAGGGAGCACACACCTTTGCTTCGTAAGGATCCAGCTGAGTTATTCAACAATGAATAGACGTGCATAACAACACCACTTATGTGTAGTTCTCTCAATTTTTTCAGAGTCCATGTCCATTAGGGTGTCCCTTATTTGGGAAGAGTCAAAATTTTATGTCGCGCTCTCCCAGAATCGAAAGACTTTGAGAAAAAAATGAGATCCCCCAAAGGACAGGTTTTTTAAAAAACTCACAAAACTTCAAAATTAAAGAGTTTTGACAGCTCTGTAGCCGTTGACAGCTGTCAAAATTTAATTTTGACACTTGTATCGTGTTCAGCGACCCGAAAAACAAGAAGATACACATTTGATGGCGAAAAATATTTCAGGCAACGCGATTCCCAGCAAGTTAAAACAAGAAGTATATAAAATCTATGTTAATTTTCATATAAATTTGAATGTCTTCGTGACACAGGTTAATTCGTTTAAAAAAACCTGTCCTTTGGGGGATCCCATTTTTTTCTCAAAGTCTTTCGATTCTGGGAGAGCGCGACACAAAATTTTGACTTTTCCCAAATAAGGGACACCCTAATGTCCATAGTGTTAACTTCAAAAATGTTTTTCGGTAGTTCTGCAGTGCCAATGAAAGAAATGAGCAAGCAAAGATAATAAATATATTGCAATTTTATTGGTATTATCTTTTTTGTTCTTAAATGACAAATCCAATTGCAATTAGGAATTTTTAAATTTATGTATATATTGAACAAAAATATGCCATTGAATTGTGTAATCAGGCAACTAAGTCCACCAAGCACACCGTTGACTGTAACTGGAACTAAAATACGATCTGCTTGGCCTTAGAATCGAAATGATCTTCCGCTGGTTCTTCGTTACTTTCAGGAACAGATTCTTACGCTGCTTTTGGCAATTCAACGACTTTTCAATGGTTTAAACACTCATTTTCACATGATTTTCACCATTGCCAAAACCTAATATGCGTGTGAATCTTCCCAAAAGCGGCTAAAATAATTTTTAGATTATAAACAATTTTTTTCGTCAAACTTGTTTATTGTCAAATTTGTTGACATGTATTTTTGGTTTGTATCTTTGCTAATGACTAAAGTGAGATAGTCGACTGTGAAATTGAAAATTATTTAAGGGCCGCTTAAGCTACACTAACAGTTTGGCTAAGCTAAAGCTTAAGCTCACACTGTGAAATTGGCCCTTAACCATTTTGTTATTTTTTATTGATTGTAAATTCTCTTTACACAATCTCACTTCTGACACCAATTGTTACGAAATTTCCCGTCTCTTATGACGATAATTTCAGTCTCTTACAGTTTTCTGAGTGCGATCACTGGCTTGTGTAGCAATTAAAAACACTCACATTATTTAGTTATAAAATGGTTTATTTAAATTACAAACGTTTATTTTTACACGGTACAATTGTTTATTTTACTGCTTATGTACATTCAAAATCTAATATTACAATTAGCACTTTATTTATTTTCACTGGCACTGTGTGTACAACCTTTTCGCTTTATTGCTTAAAATAAACTGTCTTCCAACCATAGCACTATAGGTCAAAAGGCACAATTTTTTGGCCAAAATTCAATTTAATTCAATTTTTACAAGTATTGCTATTGAGTTTTTGTTGATGCAGTGCAACGAAGAATACTTCAATACAAACAAAAGTGTTTTTTGTTTTGGGAAAAAGTAATTTTCCGTTTCTTAGCGATGTTGCATTTGCATTTTAATGCGATAACGCAAAAAAGTCTTGATTTTAACTCCTTTTTTCAATTAATAAAAAGTTAACAAAATAATTTGTTTTTTTCTAAAATAAAAATGAATAAAATCAAAATATTAAAATATATTTTAGTTTTTTGTGGAAAAATTTTAAATTCAAATTAGACCACTGACTTTTAATATTTTTTTAAAATTTTGAACTTCATGTAAGCTTTTAAAATTTTGTTGGAATTTGTTAGTCCTAAGAAAACCGGAACCAGTAAGACGCTGCTATTGTCAATGTTATTTAGAAATAAAGACGCCCGATTTTGCCCGTTTTTTTTTTTTTTGAATTTTTTTGTCAGGTAACTTTTCTTCCGCAATCCCGATTTATTCGAAGTCTGGTTGCAAAAGACAGACAAAAAAAGAAAACGAAGAAGCTGTTTTTCAATTTTTTATTAGAAAATATTGAAGATACTACTAATCCAAGTAACTTGGGTAAAAGTGTGCATAATTTTTGCGTTAGGTTTTTTGAAAAATAGAGATATTTGAGGTTAATATACGAAAAATTAGTACTTTTGTTACGTTTGAGGTTAATTGTAGACTGCACAAAATTTTGTTTTATTTTTTTGCATAATTCATTACTAAGAACTACTTTTTACATTTAAAACGAGGTCTTAAAAAGTGCCATACAATACTTCCTTCAAAAGTTATTGCATATTTAAGATGATATCATGAAATCTAAAGTCGTGGGGTTTTACCCATTTTATGGGATTTCAAGATGTCATCTAAAATCGGCCATAACTTTTAAAGGAAGTATTGTATGGCATTTTTTAAGAGCTCATTTTGAAGAAAAATAACAGAACTACGTTATACATTTTGTAAAAAAAATATCGAAAATTTCGTGCAGTTTGTATCGAACCTCAAAAATAGCCAAAATTGCCATTTTTCATGAGTTTCACCTCAAATATCTCCAAATCTTAAGGTGATGGGTCAATTCTGACTTCAGATTCAGATTTTACGCATAAAGTTTCTTTGGAAATGCTTGAAAAAAAAACCTTGCTGGTATGTGTTATTAATTTAGAGAATTTATTACGTGCCATTTTTGACCCGGTAGTCCAAGGGTTAAGATTTTTTTCAGAATTGTTCTTTTAGCCTTGAGTCAACATAAAAACTACATTTGCAGTTGGTATCCATGCTAATATGGACGTTATGAATTTTGGCCAAAAAAGTGTGCCTTTTGACCTATAGTGCATAGAGTAGACTAGAGGCGAATGGTGGTCAGATTTTTTGGGATTGGATACGTTTCTATGAATTTTACAATATTTTCACTCACCACACGAAAATCGTCATTTTTGGTGATACCAGACCAAACCAAATGAAGAGTGGGAGTTTTGTGGGAGTAAGTTTTAGAAAAATTATACTGATGTGAAGAATTTGTGTGAAAAATATTATTTAACATATTTCCTGCTTTTAAAAGTTAAGAACCCTTAAAAGAAATAGTAAAATTTTCATACTAAAAAAAAAAGTTGTATAATTTTTTTTCTTTTTTGATAAAATTAAATCTTCGTTTTCATTATTAAGGGTCTCTTATTAAAACTTTTTACTTTTTATAGGTTTAGTAACATCACACTTTTTCGTACAGCAGTGCTCTTTTATTGTTTTTAAAAAATAAAATTACTCATTTCAATTAAAACTATTAAAATCGAAGAAGACTAAACTTGTTTTTTACAAATAAGTATATAATAAATATTGTATTTTAACTAAATCATTCATTTTGGGTTTTTTTTTTTCTTTTAAAACAATTATAAATAAAAGAAAATACTACATTAAAAGGCACTTCAGACTATCTGAGAAGTCATATGCGTTTCTTTATGTTTTTCTGTCTGATTTCTTCTCTGACTGTCACATTTTTATTGTTTTTCATTTATGTTGTAGAAATTGTTTTAATTTTTATTTATCAAACAACATTAAAAAATTTGAAAACTCATATGACTTCTCTTTTCAAATAGATTCAAATCTAATGCCAAAAAAACTCATATGAGTTTTCTTTTGATAAATCATTTGTTTAATAAATTTACATTCACACTATCAGAGTTGCCATATTTGACAACTCATAATAGATTCAGTATGACTTCTCAGATAGTCTGAAGCGGCTTTAAGACTTAATGAAAAAAGTTTTTTTTTTCGTCAATGAAATGAAAAAATTTGTTAACTCTCAAGCATTTCATGTTCTTATTAGTAAACTTAATGTTAAAAATTACTTACTAAGTCATTGTGAAATGAATCCTTAAACCGTAAAATGTTATAATTGTACTTTTTCACACCTCAAAACCATTTTAATAGTTAGCTGTGTTTTTGTGGAGTCTTTATCTGGGCTTGTCATAAGCACATTCATTTATCTGGATAAAGTTAAGCACATTTGTTGTTGCTTTCTCATACATTTCTCAGAATGTGCTTACACAAGCCCATATAAAGAATCCACAAAAACACAGCTATTATTTAAGAGGTTATGAATTGCACCGCGACCTTAAAAAGCTTTTCTACAGTTGACAGAAAATTTTATTAGCTGAGTTTTTCACAACAGTTTATCTGTGCTTGTGTAAGCACATTTTGAGAAACCTATAGGAAAGCAACAACAAATGAACTTAATGTAACACGGATAAATGTGCTAAAGACAAGCACAGATAAACAGTCGTTAAAAACACTGCTACCCTATCAAGAAAATTTGTCAATTTCTTGTCATTGTATCAGAAATGTATATCAAAATGATATCAAAAATGTATCATCTGCTGATATACAATTTTTGTACATCTTTTTGATATATTTTTGATATCATTGAAAAATATGTCAATTTTGCATCAGAAATGTATATCAAAATGATATCAAAATTGTATCAGCTGCTGATATGTCAAATTCGACGTTTTCGTTTGTGGATTTTATGGAAAGATAACTCTGGAAGACGAACGCGCAGCCAATTTTAGTGAAGAGGAAGTGAATTTGCTCATGAAATTAGTGAAAAGCATTCCATTCATTTGCTGCATGCAGTCTGTGGTTTGGAAAACAAAAACTATGGAAAGCGGACATGCAGCCAATTTTAGTGATGAAGAAGTGAATTTTCTCATGAAATTAGTGAAAAAGCACAAAAAATATAATTGAGTTTAAAAAAAACCGACACTTCATTCATTTTCTGCCTGCGGTCGGTTTCTAAAAACTTGTTGCGAACGATCAACCACAATATTGCAAAATTTCGCCATTGTCTGCGTCGCTTTCGTTTTCAGACTTAAAATTGTTTTTGTATCAGAAATGGATATCAAAATGATATACAATTTTTGTATATCTTTTTTTAATATCATTTTAATATCACAATTTGATATCATTTTTTGATATCATTTTGATATCTTTTTTTGATATCATTTTTTGATATCATTGTGATATACGTAAAGCGTTACATTCCGTATATCACTGTGATATCCTTTTTTTTATCAAAATTAAGTATGTCACTCACAAATTTTGGATATAATTTTGATATATTTTTGACATACTTTTCTTGATCGGGTATTGATTGGGAAATCATAGAAATTGTATGTTTTCTCATAAAAAATATCGATTTACATTGTTTATTTAAAACATAAATCATATTTGTTTGTATATTATGCTCTTAAGCGGCAAAAAAATAGCAAATATATTTGTGTTATAACACTTCTATTTTGAAAAATTGTTCTAACTACCATGCCTAAATTGGAGTGTCAGCGTTATTTTACTGTAATAAATTTCTCATGCTTATACAATTTGTATGGCGCATACCGAAATTGCCAACGCTCAACGCTCAGCTATTCGAATTTCCAATTTTGACAAAGCGTTATGGAGTGTAGTGCAGAAAAGTAAAAAAAGAAACAACACCATGATTTTGACAAACAAATGACTTCAACGCAACGCTCTTTATTTCGGTATGGCGCTTGACGCTTTTGTGTAGCGTTAAATAACGCAACGCCTGATGCTCCAATTTAGGTATGGCGGTTACTCGTAAAATAAATAAGGTGACAGAAATATTACCAAATACATAGCGAAATATTTTTATAAACATTTTACATTTGCACATAAGCCAAAGAAATTCACCAACAATGGCAAAAATTGGAAAAAAACTCTGGCAACCGCAAAAAATATTTGACATTTTCGTAATAGGGGGAAGACCAAAGGAGAACTGTTAGGGAGAGAAGTAAGAGGTCGTAATAAGGGGATGGCGAGACGGGAATGTTTGACAGGGTAGCGGGAGGATGTAAAATTCAGGGTATAGGCGAGCGGGGTATTTTTGCAGATTTGCATTAAGTACGTGGAATGACAAAACGTCAAAAGTCCATGGTGAATACTAATCAATGTAAGCAATCGAAGCAGTTTTTGTTCTTTATAAATATTTATAAATAAATTGCTGTGACATTGCAAGTCATCAATTAAATAACTTCTTAAATTATTATTTGACCACTTGCTTATATTTGAGGAAGTTTTAATTTTAGTTTTCAATTAATACAGCCTATTTAAGATCTATTGCTTACATTTAGTAGAAATTAATTGAAATGGTAAAATAAAATCAGCTGTTTTTGACTTTACCACCAAAAAAAGAGATGCCAGATTTTTCAATAATGAATTTTGAAAAAATACTTTCAATATCTTTAGAATTTTTGGGATTTTTGACAAAATCCGGCCACGTTTTTATGGTGGCAGTGATGAATTTCACAAAAAATTAAAGATACGTCAGGGACAATTAATGCGTGAATTCAATACTAATAAACGATTTTTTCATAATGTTTGTGTGGCCGAAAGTGCTGCCAGGTTCAATTAAAAAGCTTTCGCCTCTAGTTTTGTATGCTTCCAACTCTCATGAACAGCTCATTTTATACCTGTATGAACGTTCTAGAATTGCATTAGTGAAACATCTGGCAACATCTCGTTGATTCCCTCGGCTAATAATTTCTTGACAAAACTTGGCATCACTGTTTTTATTGACATCTTCGAACTGTCAAGTACTTTCGTGAAGTTTCTATTTATTTGTGCTTTTCGTCACAATATTTTAAAAGTATTTTTTCAGAATTCACGATTGAAACATCTGACAACTCTTTTTTTGGTAGTAAAGTCTAAAACAGCTGATTTTATTTTACCATTTCAATTAATTTCTACTAAATGTAAACAATAGATCTAAAATAGGCTGTATTAATTGAAATCCAAATTTAAAACTTCCTCAAATATACCAAATGATCAAATGGTAATTCAGGAAATTATGTAATTGATGGCTTTCAATGTCACAGCAATTTATTTATAAAAATACATAAAGAACAAAAAATGCTTCGATTGTTTACATCGATGAGTATTCACCATGGACTTTTGACTTTTTGTCATTCCACGTACCTCCTGCAACCCTGCAAAAATACCCCGATCGCATATACCCTGAATTTTACATCCTGCCGCTACCCTGCCAAACATTCTCGTCTCGCCATCCGCCCTCTTAGGACCTCTTACTTCACCCCCTAACAGTTCTCCTTTGGTCCTCCCCCTATTACGAAAATGTCAAATATTTTTAGCGGCTGCCAGAGTTTTTTTCCAACTTTAGCCATTGTTAGTGAGTTTCTTTGGCTTATTTGCAAATGCAAAATGTTTATAAAAATATTTCACAATAGAATAAGGAAAGCTTTAATTACATTACTTGTTATAAAATACATAAGAAAGCTATGTTTTTGTAAATATTTCTGTGGTAGTCTCACCTTAATTATTTTACGAGTAAAGCCCTGAACACATTCGGTGCGAGCTGCGAGTGCGAGAGAAAATAGCTTTTGCTCAAACGATTTTTTGAGCTTTTTCTCGTGCGTAAAAACACAATCAACTCGTTGCGAGTAAGTTTTTTTTTATGAAAATTGAAAACAAATGAAAACAAAAAACGAAAAATAAAAACGTATTTGTTTTCAAAATTATTTAAACTTCAAATTGAAATTAAAAAATTCAGTCGAAAATAATAAATTTAAATTTTTGTGTTTGGTCTTGTTCTTCTTTTTTAAAAATCGTCAGAAAAATAGAATCGATTCAATCGCACTGCGAGAGCTTTTATAAATGACGTTTAATAAAAGCTCAATTTTATATCTTACTCTAACATATAGAGAAAATCGTGCTATCTCGGTCGGGTTGCTCTCGCACTCGCAGCTCGCACTGAATGTGTTCAGCACTTATGAACATTTTTTCAAAATAGAAGTGTTATAACACAAATATATTTGTTATTTTTTTGCCGCTTAAGAGCATAAGTACCTGGAGACCGATCCCTGCTCGGTCAACAATCTAATCTTATTATTTTAGTCGATGTTTTTATTCATAGCTATTTTTTGTTATGAAACTTGTATCTTTTCAGTTCTAACGGTCATGCTTTCAAAATGATAACTAAACCGATGAGAATAATAATAAAAAAAAACTCGGGAAGCATCGAATGGTATAGAAAAATATCAAAAACTCCAATGTTTTTTGATGAAATAGAATGCCCTAAAATAAATAAATGGGTTATGCCACGCACCCAAAATATTTCGTCTTTTTTATGGGGGCTGAAATATCTTATCTTCGAAGGATCATAACTCGGAAAATAAGAATCCTATTGGAAAAATTCCAAAGGATATTTGGATAAGGAAGAGTATAACTATTCGATGCTATTAATAAAAAAGAATTCCACCTTTTCTTGTAGCTACGCTGTAAGACTGAACACAGCGTTTTCATCAACTTCAAGCAAGGAAATTTCAAAATCCTGTAGGTATAATGACAGTTCTGCTAATGAAGACGGATTCAGCGTCAAAATGTACATAAGACTGCATTTAAGAATTAAACAGTTCATTCCATTTTTTTTGTGCCTGAGTTATTAACCAAAATTTTTATTTTGATAAAAAAGTGGGCGTGGCAATTATTAAACAAAGCCTTCTTTTTGTAATGCTTTAGATACTCCTGATCCAGATCCGCATACCAAATTTCATCAAAATATGTTGTATCATTTGCGAGAAATAGCATTTAATGTGTTTTACTTGTGTAGGATGTTCCACGCGCACTTTCGATATTTTGCCTACTTTCAGGTCGTGGGTGCCTAATAGCAAGTAGACTCCCTACAGTTAAATTCAGAAAGATTGCTTTAGTAGTTTTGTTTTTATAGCGCATTATATTTTTGTGGGCGGTGCCACGTCCTTCAACGAGTTTTTCCAATATAACGGCATATCACTTATTAATACTTGTTTACAGAGGTAACAGATCCTAAATTTTCATTAAAATTGTCGGAGTCGTTTTCGAGTAATATTAAATCAAAATTTTCAAGGGTTGGAAAGTGGGCGTGGCTCTTATTTGATCCCGGCCACTTTTCGCTTGTTACAAGTTATTATTAAGCAGTACCTACATACCAAATTTCATTAAAAACCTTGTAACATTTGCGAGAAATAGCATTTAACGTATTTTGCTTGTATGGGAGGATCCACGCGCAATGGCGATATTTTGCCCAATTTCAGATCAGAGATGCCTTATAGCAAGTAGGCTCCCCGCAGCTAATTTTCGAATGATTACTTTCTTAGTTTTCTTTTTATACCGTATTATATTTTTGTGGGCGGTGACACGCCCTTCAACTAGTTTTCCCAATATAACAGCATATCTTATATTAATACCTGTTTGCAAAGGTAACATCTCCTAAATTTTCATCAAAAGTGGAAGTGGCACTTTTTTGATCCCGCCCACTATTTGTCTATTACAAGGTATTATCAAGCCGTACCCGCTCACCGAATTTCATTTAAATACCTTGTATGGTTTGCGAGTTATGACCATATCAAATTTAAAATTTAATGCGATGCCACGCCCCCTAGTGAGCATTTACAAAGTTCAAACCTAGCTCATTCTTCATTGTATGCTAATATCTAACATTTGCCGAAGTTTCATTACAGTAGCTGTAGCCGTTTTCAAGAAAAAGTTTTGCCCGTTCCAAACATACATACATAAGTACATACAATTTTATCTCGTATAAGAAGAGAAGATATACAAACAAATATGATTAATGCTTTAAATAAACAATGTAAATCTATATTTTTAACGAGAAAAAAACCCCTTTTCTGAAAGCATACAATTTCTATGATTTCCCAATCAATAGCTGTGTTTTTAACGAATGTTTATCCGTGCTTGCCTTTAGCACATTTATCCGCGTTAAATTAAGCTAATTTGTTGTTGCTTTCCTATAGGTTTCTCAGAATGTGATTACACAAGCACAGATTAACTGTCGTAAAAAATTCATCTAATTATTATAATAAAATTTTCTGTCAACTGTAAAAAAGCTTTTTAAGGTCACTGTGCAATTCATAACCTTTTAAATAATAGCTGTGTTTTTGTGGACACTTTATCTGGGCTTGTGTAAGCACATTCTGAGAAAAGTATGAGAAAGCAACAACAAATGTGCTTAAAGCCCAAGATACAATTGTGCGAGAGCGAGATGCGAGTGCGAGTGCGATGCTGGTCTGCAATATCGCAGCGAAACCCAATATACAATAATGCGAGACACGTCTGCGTTGCGACTGTCAAAATACAAGGAAAACGAAAACATGTATGTCAAAATAAAAAAGAAAAATTCGAAAAAAATTGTTTTAATTATTTTTTCTTTTATTTTTGTTTTATTTTCTTTATATTTTCACTTTTCAATGCACAAATAATTTTGTTTAAACAATCAACAAAAAATTGACAGCTTAAAATTTTTGCTCTCGTACATCAATTTTAATTTTTTTCGAAAACTGTTGCGTGCGTATATCACTCGCAGACGCAGTATTGTAAATTGCCCCATTTGTATACGTGTATTGAATATTTTTTGACCGCTAGAGCGTCGCGCACGCACGCTTCTCGCACAATTGTATCTTGTATCAGATAAATGAATGTGCTTAGGAAAAGCCCAGATAAAGAGTCCACAAAAACACTGCTAATTATTAATATGGTTGGGAGTTATGAAAAAGTACAATTATAACACTTAAGGATAAATTTCACAATGACTGACTAAATAATTTTTAACATTAAGTTTACTAATTAGAACATGAAATTTACTGATTTTAATGATGATAAAAAAAATTTATTTGTTAAGTTTTCTGTAGTATTTTCTTTTATTTATAATTGTATTTAAAGAAAAAAAAAAAACAAAACCCAAGTTTGATCTTCTTCGATTTTAAAAGTTTTAATTGAAATGAACAACTTTTTCTTCAAAAACAATATAGAGTAGAGCACTGCCACACGAAATAGTGTGACATTACAATACCTATAAAAAGTAAAAGGTTTTTATAAGATACTGTAGTCACTAACGGCCCTTAATAATGAAAACGAAGACTCAATTTTATCAAAAAAGTAAAAACTGATGCAAGTTGCAAGTTTTTAATAATACTTTTCACATAAATTCATCACATCAGTATAATTTTTCTAAAACTTATAGGGCTATTCTGGCTAAGACAGCAGAAAGTCTTTCTGAATACATGTCAGAATTACTTTCCAAGATTCCCGAAGACATTCGGTTTTCTGGCTTAGAAATCTTTTAGAAAAAGCTCATAAATTCACCACACAAAAGCTTTCGTGGTGAACTTGTCAAATTCTGCAAAATAACATGGTTGAATTGCTCTGGTTGCAGCGATAACAAATGCTGCTTCTTCTTAAACTACGAAAATGTCAAAATTCTTTGTTTTGATTCTAGACTTTTGAAAGATAGCAAGGCAAGATGCCGGGTTCCATTTTTTTATTTTGACATGCAAAATAAGTTCTTGCGCGCCGCCATATAATATTATGCAGAAATTGTTGCTACATGTTTTTACACAAACTTTTCTTTTCTTTTGTAACTATTAGAACAAATATTAAACCAAAACAGTTATAATTTTGTTTTTCCCTTTATCATTATCAGTCACACAAACATAAATTTAACAACTGCCAAATCTTAGGCAACAATTTTACTTTAAAAACTGTTGTTGTTTTTTTATATTTTTTTTTGCCAAATAGGGCTCTCAAAATTAATTACAACAACAACAACAGAAAGTTCTGGTCAAATCTACTTTCGGAGATATAGCTATCAGAAGATCGGGATATAGCTTTAATGAAAACCGGTAAAAGTTCAGAATCCCTTAATGGATTTTAATAATATTGGTGTCATATGAAAGGTATTTTAACTGGCTATAAAAGTTTTAAATCCGAGTCATGGTTTTGGAGATATGGCGAATTTTCGTTTTTTGTTTTTAATGCACTATTTTTCCAAAAATGTCTTATTAACAAAAACGGCATATGAAAGGTAATTTAATAAGCTACAATACTGAACACAAAATTTTCTAAATCTGGCTCGTAGTTTTCGAGATATTACGACTTTTCTGAAATTTGGGCCGATTTTTTTTCCCACAGTAATTTGGCATAAGAGTAGGGGTAAGTGGGCGGCTTCGGCCGCAGCTCAGGATTTAAAACTCCCAAAAATCCAATACCGACTTCACGGCGGTCTTCGGCCGCGAATCAGTCTATAATATATCCATCAACTAGTTTGCTAGCAAAATTCCAAATTTCCGTTGTTGTTGTTTATGAAAATTTCTTTGGCTTACTTTTTTGTTTTCCTATAAAAAATTTGCTAATGAAGGAAATGAGGTATAAATTGTACATCAAATCGAATGAAATTCATTAGGATTCCATAATTCGTTACAAAAGCTAAAGGTTAGGTTAGGTCAGGATAGCGCGGGAGATAGCAGTTGCTATCATAACTTAGGCCGGGATTGGGCCCATTGTATATCCGATATATAACTTCGTTGTCGACCTATATGAACCATTTAGAAATTTTTATAAACTCCAAAATGGATTTGGGACTCTTCTGAGCGATATCTTCAAGAGAGTCGAAAAAATTACTTCCGAACACCCTATAACGTCGGTTAGCCAACGCTGGGCATTCACAAAGGAAATGAAAAATGGACTCTTCGACATCAGGATCTTTACAGCTTTTACAAAGATCACCTACGTCGGTAAGCCCCAACCTTGATGCGTGCCTACCTACAAAGTAGCGCCCTGTAATGACACTAATTAAGGTTCTGAGGGTTTGCCTTTCTAATGAGATAATTTTTCGTGTTCTATTTGCGTCATAAAGTGGCAATATCGCCTTTGACGTAGAACATGTTGTTAAATTAGACCATCTAAAATTAGTCCATAAAATAAATTTTGAGTCAATATTGGTTTTAATTAATGCAAGTGGTTTCATAATATAGGTTTCGGAAATTGTGTCAGTTGAAGACCCTTTCCTAGCAAGTTCGTCAGCATTCTCATTGCCAATGAAATTGCGGTGTCCAGGAACCCAACATATTGTAAGATTACATAGGAGCCCTACTTCACAAAGGGCTTTCCTGCAATCTAAGACTAAGCTAGACTTAGTGGTGTTGAAACTAAGAGCCTTAATGGCCGCCTGACTATCAACGTAAATGACAAAAGTGTCATTACGATCATAAATTTTTGGTTTAATAATTTGGCATGCTTTCCAGACGGCTGCGTGAAGTTAGCGCCCAAAAGTCGGGGAAATTAAAAAAGACTATTTTAAAGGTTTGTCCAAGGAATGTCCACGTTTATCCACCCTTTTTTTTCGTTTGTCCACCCTTAGTTCAAAAATTATTCAAAAAATAAGTTTTGGCGCTAACTTCACGCTAGCGCCAAAAATTTCGAAATTTTTAAAAAAACCTTTTCCAATGGATTGTCCAAGGAATGTCCATGTTTGTACACTCTTTATTTTTGTTTGTCCACCCTTGGTTCAAAAGATATTAAAAAACTTAGTTTGTGAGGAACTGTGAACTTGGCGCCAAAAATTCGGGAAAAATTTAAAATTTTTATCTTGTTCGTTTGTCCATCGTGTGCTTATGTTTATCCACCCTTTAGTTATGTTTGTTAACCTTTAGCTTAAAAGTTTTTTTCAAACAAAAATATTGAATTTTCAAAAAAAAAAAAGGTTTTTTTTTCGAAGATCGTGCTGTATAGGAATGTCTAGAGAGTGTTCATGAATATAAGCCTATTTTTATCTTTTATCTACCCTTGCTTTAAAAGATATTTAAAAATTTAGTTCCTAAAGGACCGTGAACCTGGCGCCAAAAAAATCTAATAGATTGGAAAATTTTATTTAGTTCTATACGCCGTCAAAGACTAATGTTTATCCACCCTTTATTTTTGTTTGTCCACTCTTAATTCAAAAGTTATTTCGGAATCAAAATTTTCTATTTTAAAAAAATTGTGTTATCTCTTGCTTTGCTATAGAGTAAAAATTATAAACCGTTTAAAAGTTAAGTTCGCACTAACATCTTTAAGACGGTAACATCCTCATTATTCTTTCACAGTTTTTTGAAATTCATATGCAGTATTCTATTCGAAAGTTCATATACACTGCGTGTAGGGTATAAAATGATAGAAAGAAAGCAGCATGACGTAATATCTTTAAGGAGAAAAAATGCTTACATATGGCGCCTCTTTCTTACCAAAAAGCGCGAAAAAATTATATAGCATATATTACGGCACATGCCAATGATGCCATCATATTAACCAAAAAGCAGTGATGCCAATTTGGTGCTTTTTTTACCAGATTTTGTGCTTTTTCAAAAATGATACTCGAACAAATTGTGAGTTAGTGCTTGGTGTGTTCTTTAGTGCTTTTTCTCAATTGACACTGTAAAAGTTGTTCCTATCGCGAACCGGCACTCAAATTTACAGGTATTGCAAACACCAAAATAAAGGAACAATAGCTTTAAAAATTTTGTGGAATTGATTAAAATATTTAAGGGTTTTCATCTAAACGCGGAAGTTTCCCTAACTCGAGATAGGACAATTCTGCACGATTCTAGCCATAAATGTAAAATTTAAATACGGTTCTCTTGGTGAAATTGAGATCTAAAGTTTTTAGGGATCAAGTCAAGTCCTCGATATCTCCAAAGCAAAGTGAGATATCGAAAAATTTTATTGAATTTGTTCGTCTTATTTTGGGACAATTTATAAAAAGAAGCACGGAAATCAAAGAATTCCCTCAAAAAATTTTACATACGATTTTTTACAATTTAATTCGAGTGGAAAATTGGACAGTTTGCGAGATTTTTGCACGTGGAGATGAATACCTTTAATACATAGTACCTGGAGACCGATCCCTGTTCGGTCAACAATCTTATTATCGGAAAGTATCGAATGGTATAGAAAAATATCAAAAACTAAAATTTTTTTTGGTGAAATAGAATGCCCTAAAATAAATAAATGGGATATGCCACGCACCCAAAATATTTCGTCTTTTGTATGGCGGCTGAAATATCTTATCTTCAAAGGATCATAACTCGGAAAATAAGAATCCCATTGGAAAAATCCAAAATGATATTTGGACAAGGAAGAGTGTAACTATTCGATGCTATTAATTAAAAAGAATTTTACCTTTTCTTGTAGCTACGCTGTAAGACTGAACTAGCCTGGTTTTAGTGTTGTATGAAAAAAAAAATACAGCGATATTGATAGCTTGTACGGGCTAATTTTGTTAGGTTACTCAAAAAACTGATTCTAAAAAAATTTGGTCCCAATCGGAGGGGGGTAACACCTGCCCCATCGGGCCCAAAGAGGGGCACCTTTGCGAAAATTTCACAAAAATAATTCATAGCTCCCTCGGGGTGACCCCTAGAGGGGTGAAATGTATGACCAGGTTACATTATTTTTTTCTTTCCAACATTTTTTCCAAGCACACCTACCCCCTATTTATCACCCTCCGGGGGTCCCCCCTGCAAAATCCACATTTTTGAAAATTCGCTGTAACTGTTCCAGAATGACCCCAAGCTAGATAAGATGTATGATCAGGTCCCATTATTTTTTTATCCCCAACATTTTAATGAGACAGACCTACCCCCTATCTGCCCCCCTTTTGGGGTCCCCCTACAAAAAACTCAAAAAATTAAAAAGATTTCTAAAAATAGTTCAAAGCTCCCACGGAGTAACCTCTAGAGTGGTGAAATGTATGACCAGGTTCTATTATTTTTTCCTCTCCAACATTTTCTCTTGACACACTTGCACCCTATCTGCCACCCTTTTAAGGGCCCCCCTTCAAAATCCACATTTTTTGAAAATTTGCTGCATTTGTCCAGCGATGCCCGCAATATTGGCTTAATATCCAATTAGGTCCTATTATTTTTTGTTCCCTTATATTTTTCGGTGATACACCTACCCCCTAAAATCCACCTCTTGGGCGCCCCCCCTACAAAAAAGCAAAAAAATTAGGAAAAATATCGAAAAATAGTTCTTAGCTCCCCCGGAGTATTTCATAGAAGAGTAAAACGTAAAACCAGGTCCAATTATTTTTTCCGACATTTCCCCCACGCCAATCTACCTCCTATCTGTCACCCTTCTGGAGGTCCCCCTACTATGTCCACATTTTTGAAAATTCGCTGTAACTATCCCTGGTGACCCCTAGATGGGACAAATGCATCACAAGATCCTATTATTTTTTTATCCCCAATACTTTCCCCTCACACACCTGCCTCCTATCTGCCACCCTTTTGGGGCTACCCCTATAAAAACACTTCAATATAGGAGTTCACTTATAAAGTGACACAGTTTAATTGTTACATATCATGCTCTGGCGCGGTTAAAAACATTCCTTTCATTTCACTTACTTATGTTCATTTATTTCATAAGCCATCGAAAAATAACACGTAAATCAATTAAATTAAAAAATAATTTAGAGTTAGATAAGCCTCTTTTGGTTGCTTGTTGGCAATAGATTCTTATAACTTGCGATGACTAATAGCAAGTCTTAAAAATCACCTTAATTCCACCAGAGGCCTTCATTGTAGTCTTGAGCCATCTTTACGCCACTTTCAGCCATGTCGTTGACAAAGGGCACTTAATTCCATTTTATGAAGCCCTCTATCAGTTGTTTTACGATGCTGTGACTAATTACGGTAGAGTGAGCTGAAGGAAAAGGTCTACCGAACTTAGGCAAAAGAAAATGACACATCATCTGTTAAAGATGATAAAGAAGGACCTTCTCCTTCAGCTGACTCTACCGTAATCATTCTCAGCAGCGTAAAAAAGCTGATAGAGGGCTTCATAAAATGGAATTAAGTGCCCTTTGTCAACGACATGGCTGAAAGTGGCGTAAAGATGGCTCAAGACTACAATGAAGGCCTCTGGTGGAATTAAGGTGATTTTTAAGACTTGCTATTAGTCATCGCAAGTTATAAGAATCTATTGCCAACAAGCAACCAAAAGAGGCTTATCTAACTCTAAATTATTTTTTAATTTAATTGATTTACGTATTATTTTTTGATGGCTTATGAAATAAATGAACATAAGTAAGTGAAATGAAAGGAATGTTTTTAACCGCGCCAGAGCATGATATGTAACAATTAAACTGTGTCACTTTATAAGTGAACTCCTATATTGAAGTGTTTTTATAGGGGTAGCCCCAAAAGGGTGGCAGATAGGAGGCAGGTGTGTGAGGGGAAAGTATTGGGGATAAAAAAATAATAGGATCTTGTGATGCATTTGTCCCATCTAGGGGTCACCAGGGATAGTTACAGCGAATTTTCAAAAATGTGGACTTAGTAGGGGGACCTCCAGAAGGGTGACAGATAGGAGGTAGATTGGCGTGGGGGAAATGTCGGAAAAAATAATTGGACCTGGTTTTACGTTTTACTCTTCTATGAAATACTCCGGGGGAGCTAAGACCTATTTTTCGATATTTTTCCTAATTTTTTTGCTTTTTTGTAGGGGGGGGCGCCCAAGAGGTGGATTTTAGGGGGTAGGTGTATCACCGAAAAATATAAGGGAACAAAAAATAATAGGACCTAATTGGATATTAAGCCTATATTGCGGGCATCGCTGGACAAATGCAGCAAATTTTCAAAAAATGTGGATTTTGAAGGGGGGCCCTTAAAAGGGTGGCAGATAGGGTGCAAGTGTGTCAAGAGAAAATGTTGGAGAGGAAAAAATAATAGAACCTGGTCATACATTTCATCACTCTAGAGGTCACTCCGTGGGAGCTTTGAACTGTTTTTAGAAATTTTTTTAGTTTTTTGTAGGGGGACCCCAAAAGGGGGGCAGATAGGGGGTAGGTCTGTCTCATTAAAATGTTGGGGATAAAAAAATAATGGGACCTGGTCATACATCTTATCTAGCTTGGGGTCATTCTGGAACAGTTACAGCGAATTTATAAAAATGTGGATTTTGCAGGGGGGACCCCCGGAGGGTGATAAATAGGGGGTAGGTGTGCTTGGAAAAAATGTTGGAAAGAAAAAAATAATGTAACCTGGTCATACATTTCACCCCTCTAGGGGTCACCCCGAGGGAGCTATGAATTATTTTCGTGAAATTTTCGCAAAGGTGCCCCTCTTTGGGCCCGATGGGGCAGGTGTTACCCCCCTCCGATTGGGACCAAATTTTTTTAGAATCAGTTTTTTGAGTAACCTAACAAAATTAGCACGTACAAGCTATCAATATCGAAAAAACGCGCACTAAAACCAGGCTAGGCTACAAGGAAAGTACACTATAAGAGTTAAAAAAACAGGCCTTATGCTCACTGAACGCACACACTTGAACAAACAAATACACGTGGTATTTTAACAAAGGCATTTTACTTTTACAATTCTATTAACATTATAATTTTCTGGCCACACTGAATTGAGGTATGAACAAATGTGCACATAAAATGCTGGTTCACACGACAAACCAAATTGTCGGGCGATAGTTCTTTTTGTAGGCAAGCGGTTAGTAGCGGTCCCTCCGCTTGTCTATAAATTGTACTATCGGCCGATAATTTAGTTTGTCGTGTGAACCAGCACTAACACTCACATTATTTTGTTTGAATCGGTTTTGTCTTTGTGCCAAATTTTGGGTGGACTTTTAGTTGGCCGATTGCGTACAGATTGTTTAAAAAATTTATGAGAACGGTTCTCTCTTATGGCGCGGAAATTGAGAAAAAGTAAAATTTTTTTTGTTAGACTATCGAAACTGATCGCTCAGATTAATTTTGGAGATATGGGCATCAACAGTGGGTGATATATCTCTTATGAGCATGACTTCGATTTCCGTGGCCCCTCAATTTGACGGAGTTTTCTTATAAATCAATACAAAATTAGTCGAAAATATTAGATAAAATTTTTCCATATCTCGCTTCGTTTTTGAGATATCAAGGCTTTAAGAATAAGAGAAAATTTAAGAAATTTTAGGAAATGTTAGATTTGACAATGTTTTAACATAAAACGACCTAAATTACTCGAAAATCGAGACTTGAATGTTTTTAGAGAGCAATTTAAATTGTAAAAGGCTTCTTTTGTTATTGTTAATATTGTTGCTGTTTATGTTCGTGTTGTTGTTATTGGTTTTGGTGGTATTGTTGTTGTCGTTAATGTTCTTGTTTTTTAAAAATTTCGTTAGTGTTCTTGTATGAGATAAGTCACGATATATTGAATTTTCAGAATATTTAAAAAAAAAAACTGTTTTTTCGAAGAACCTGCTGTATATGAATGTCTAGTAAGCGTTCATGAATATAAGCCTGTTTTTATCTTTTATCTACCCTTACTCTAAAAGATATTTAAAAATTTAGTTTCTAAAGGACCGTGAACCTGGCGGAAAAAAAATCAAATAGATTGGAAATTTTTATTTACGCCATCAAGGACTTATGTTTATCCACTCTTTATTTTCCTTTGTCCACCCTTAGTTCAAGAGTTATTTCGGAATCAAAATTTTCTATTTTTTAAAAAAATTGTGTTATCTTCTGCTTTGCTAAAGAGTAAAAATTATAAACCGTTTAAAAGTTAAGTTCGCACTAACATCTTTAAGATGGTAACATCCTCATTATTCTTTCACAATTTTTTGATATTCAAATGCAGTTCCCTATTCCAAGGTTCATGTACACTGCGTGTAGGGTATAAAATGATATGTAAGAAAGCAGCATGACGTAATATCTTTAAGGAGAAAACATGCTTACATATGGCGCCTCTTTCTTACCAAAAAGCGCGAAAAAATTATATAGCATATATTACGGCACATACCAATGATGCCTTTCTGAGTTATGATCCTTTGAGGTGAGGGTATTTCAGCAAAGGACGAAATATTTTGGGGCGTCGCATCGTCCAATTTTACTGACACAACCATATTTCATACCCTGGAGCAGATTTTAACTCATTTTGAGTGTATTTTGGTCAAAATTGGTAATGCAATTTCGTCCTTCGTATGTGGCTGAAAGCAAAAGGCGCGTTTGCTCAACTGAACAAAATATGGTCTTCATCCGTTATATCCACCAAAACGAGAGTGCGCATTTTTGATTCGAATGTGAAATCGGTTTTGTTATATGGGTGCGAAACATGGCTTGTTACTGAACAACTAACAAACAAGCTGCAAGTATTCGTCAACAAATGCTTAAGGCGTATACTAAAGGTTTGATGGCCTCGCACTATATCAAATGCCGAGCTACATCAAAAATGCAAACAGAAGGCTATAGCAAACGAGATCAAGCTGCGCAAATGGGGATGGATTGGTCACACTCTCCGGAAACCACACAGCGAAGTTTGTCGCCAGGCCCTTGAGTGGAATCCACAAGGCAGTAGAGGACGTGGTAGACCCAAAACCAACTGGAAAAGGTCGTTGGAAAAGGAAATCCAAGAATCGGGAAAATCGTGGCAAGAGATCAAAGTCATCGCAAGGGATCGTGACAAATGTAGAGATTTCATATTGGCCCTATGCTCCTCCTAGGAGTTAAAGGAGAATACATACATGTGGCTGAAATACCTTTTCTTCAAATGACCATAATTCGGAAAGAAAAATTTCTATTGAAAAAGTTTGAAGGTATATTTTTATACCACTAATAAAGAAAATAATATATAATTTTTTCTTGTAGCTACGCTTTAATACTGAATACAGCGTTTTCTTCAACTACAAGCAAGGATATATCGAAATCCTGCAGGTATAATGACAATTCTGCTGATAAAGACGAATTTAGCGTGGAAAAGTACATAAGACTGCATACAAGAAACAAAAAGTTCATTCCATTTGTTTTTGTGCCTGAGTAATTAATGAAAATTTTTACTTTAGTAAAAAGTGGGGGTGGAAATTATTGAACAACGCTCAATTTTCGTTATTTCAACAAAAAACGTTATGCCATTTTTGAAAAATAGCATTTAATGTGTTTAAAGCCCAAGATACAATTGTGCGAGAAGCATGCGTGCACGACGCTCTCGCTGTCAAAAAAAATATTCAATACACGTAGACGAATGGGTCAATTTACAATACTGCGTCTGCGAGAGATATCACGCACGCAACAGTTTCGAAAAAAATTAAAATTTTAAGCTGTCAATTTTTTGTTGATTGTAAAAAAAATTATTTGTGCATTGAAAAGTGAAAATATAAAGAAAATAAAACAAAACTAAAAAGAAACTAGTAAGGGTGTAAATTTTGGTCTGGCCAAAAACTAAATACCCTACACTGCAGTATTTTGAAAATTTTGCCTATATGGGAGGTGCCACGCCCTCTTGTCCGAGTACACCCAGTTTTTGTTCAGAGCTTGCATTTATAGTTTTTAGTGTCAGAGTGAAATTTAGTTGGATTATCTCAAAAAACTCTTTCAGTATAGCATTTTGAATCTTTTGCTTATATGGGAGGTGCCACGCCCCCTTTTCTGATTTCACCCAATTTTTGCTGAGAGCTTTCATTTATAATTCTTAGTGTCTGAGTCAAATTTGGTTCGAATATCTCAAAAAACGCTTTCAGTATAGCGTTTTGAAGCTTTTGCTTATATAGGAGGTGCCACGCCCTCTCGTCCGAGTTCTTCTAGTTTTAGCTTAGAGCGCGCATTTTTAGTCTTTAGTATTTGAAAGTTTGGTTGGATTATCTCAAAAAACTCTTTCAGTATAGCATTTTGAAACTTTTGCTCATATGGGAGGTGCCACGCCCCTTGGTCCGATTTCACCCAATTTTTGTTGAGAGCTTTCATTTATGATTCTTAGTGTCTGAGTCAAATTTGGTTCGAATATCTCAAAAAACGCTTTCAGTATAGCGTTTTGAAGCTTTTGCTTATATAGGAGGTGCCACGCCCTCTCGTCCGAATTCGCTCAAATTTTTATCAGAGCTTGCGCTTACAATTCGTAGTACTTATATGTATTGTGGTTGCATTGTCGTGAAAAATACTCCTAAAATTGCATTTTGAATATAATTTTTGTATGGGCGGTAGGCGTGTCCGTTGACCGATTTTGCTCATTTTCAATCCCCCGAGCTAACTTTGACGACGGAGGCAGTGTACCAAATTTCATTGAATTATCTTGCTCAGTTTTCCCAAAAAGTGTATTTCAACACACAGCCAGCCAGCCAGCCAGCCACCCAGCCAGCCAGCCAGCCAGCCAGCCAGCCAGACAGACGGACATGGCTATATCGACTAAGGAGGTGACGCTGATCAAGAATATATATACTTTTCTATACCTGCCACGCCTCCTTCTCTGCGTTACAAACGGAAGGACAAAGTGAATATACCCTGGGTGTAGGGTATAAAAAAATAATTGAAACAATTTTTTTTCGAACTTTTTTTTTATTTTGACACACAATTTTTGGAAGCTAATGCTTCCTTATCGGACGTTTTGAGAGGCAGAGTCTGAACAGCGAAAACATGCAACGAAAAAGTGTAACGGATGTTTGCAACGAAAATGCGTCACATATATAAAAATAGAGACGTACTGTATACAAAGTACAGTATACAGTATATATGTATGTATACATATATATATGTTTATAAACATTGCGCGCACCAGCTCATGCTCTCTCTCTCTCTCTCTCTCTCTCCCATAAACCCATAATATCGTTTGTAGAAGACCCATCACTAGAAAATTCTACTGTAATTACTGAAGTTTCGGAAGAATAATCATATATTATAAATAATAATGTAAAATAATGCAATAAAAATATTTTTGTATTTAAGCTCGCTTTTTTAATACTCCAGTTCAACATTTTACCTCTTACTTAATAATAAACAAATTTTAAAATATCAATTTATTATAAGTTTTAACTATAATAAGTTTTAGCTTATTATATTAGCTTATAATAAGCATTAGCTTCCAATATCATCGGCCACTCCCCGAGTGCCACCTGCCGTTTTTTGTTTTCCTCGCATCTCGCTTTCGCACAATTGTATCTTGGGCTTAACTTGTATGGGAGGTTCCACGCGCAACAGCGATATTATACCCGCTTTCAGTTCAGAGATGCCAGATAGCAAGCAGACTCCTCACAGTTAATTTTAGAATGATTGCTTTATTAGTTGTCTTTTTACACCGTATTATATTTTTGTGGGCAGTCCCACGCCCTTCAACGAGTTTTCCCAATATAACAGCATATTACATATTAATTTTTGTTTTTAGGGGTAACATCTCCTAAATTTTCATTAAAATTGTTGGAGTCGTTTTCGAGTAATATTGAATCAATTGTTAAAAAGTGGGTGTGGCACTTCTTCGATCCCTATTTTTCGTTTGTTACAAGATATTATTAAGTAGGTACCCGCCCACCAAATTTCATCCAAATACCTTGTATGATTTGCGAGTTATGTCCAAATCAAATGTAAAATTTAAGACGGTGCCCCCTGGAGAGTATTTACAAAGTTCAAACCTAGCTCAACCTTAAGTGTATGCTTTATTTACTTTCACTGGCACTCATGATCAGCTTCTTTTATGCCTGTATGAACGTTCTAGAATTGCAATAACGAAATATCTGGCAACATCTCGTTGATTCAAAAAAAATGCCCTCGACTAATAATTTCTTGATAGCAGGCATCATTGTTTTTATTGAGATCTCGAACTGTCAGGTAATTTCTCCTTTTATTTGTGTCAAATTTTCGTCACAGTACATATATACCAAAGTATTTTTTTTTTTTTAAATTATAGAATGCCGCCAATTTGTGGCTGTGATCCCATTACAATGCTTAATGGATTAAAAGAATTTCCAATATTTGATGAAAAAGGTTTGTTGAAACCTCGTAGCGATAATGTGTGGGCACAAGCAGCCAAGCTGACGAAGAGTGCTATTACTCCTTCAGCTATAAATTACTACGTAAGACGGAATATGTATAATTTACAAAATGATTTAAGAGCACATTTCAATGTCGCTAACCTATCATCCTTTGAGCAAAACAACGATTCCAACGACAAGTCTTTGGATGACTCATTGTGTATATCATTTTCGAAAACGAATGAAGCGCCTTTAAAAGAATCGAAAATTTTCGACTTTATTGAACTAGTAGAAGATGAATGGGATTCTATTAAACCTAACATGGCAAACTCCTCTGTGCCCTTTAAACTCAAAATAGGTTGGACGGATTTAATAGCAGAAAAAATATATAAAAAATTTAGATTGCCGTGTCCTTTTTCATTTAAGAGTGGAAAAATATCGACAAATGAAAAATCCCCTTACTTAAAAATAACAGCGCAATGCAGGGAATGCAAAGCATTTTTAAAGGGGCACTGTCTAAAGGAACCGATAGCAAATAGTGGAATTACAATAAACGTAATTTTAGTAGATACAAGAGGAGTTCCACATGAAAAAAGACGATAACTGCGAGGCGAAAGGCGTAGACTAATCGGTAAAGAATTGCTGTATAAAAGAGCTGCGTTGTGGCGAAGCAGCAACAGAAATGACGTTTGGTGATCCTGTACCTCCTTACATGCCTAACATTGGTACTTTAAGAAAATGTAAGGAACATGCATTGTCCAACGACCTAAATATTTCAGAAAATACATTGATAAACTCTTTACGGAACATGAAAAATTACGGGGAGTATGCTGGTAGCATTAAATATATCGCAGTTGATAAATTTTGCTGCATGTATTGGTCACCTCTGCAAATTCATATTTATAAACATCCAAAAAGGTATAGGAAAGTCGAAATTGACGCAACAGGAACCATCGTTCAGTCTTTCGCAAATTGGAATGGTGACTCAAATCCAAGTTTCTTGTACCAGATGGTCATGCCAGGTGAAGCGGGCATAGACCCGATTGCGCAAATGATATCCGAGAAACACGATACCAATGCTATCCTTTTTTGGCTTGGTGAACTTTTAAAAGAGATTCCTACACCTGACGAAGCTGTTTCAGACTTTTCACTGGCGTTGCTTAATGCAATATCTCTTGCGTTCAACAAATGCACTTTAAAAACATATGTTTCAGATTGCTTCAAAATGAAACTTTACAGCATCCCATTAAAACTTACATAAGAGTTGACATAGCACACTTGATTAACATTTTGTGCAGAAAAAAGATATTTGACAAAAAACTTCCTGCTGTTAAGGATTTCTACGTTCGATGCTTAGGCCTCATGACCATATGTGATAATATTGAGTCATTTAAAAAACTACTGAAAAATATTTAGATAGTTGCATTAAGCGAATGTGATGGACAAAATGAAGATAACATCGATCTGGAGAGCGAAAAATGTACAAAAAAATTATTTCTCCGAATCAAGTCTTTTACCCTTAATGAAGAGGGAATAGACAGAGAATGCTACCTAGACTGTGACGATTTTAAAGCAAATGATGAAATTTCGGAATTTATTGAAAATATTTACCAAACTGCAAAGGCAATATCGGAAAAGTGTAAGGGTTTTAGAAGAGTTAATCCTTATTATTTGCCGGAAATTCCAACAATATTGATAAAGCTTTGCAAACAGTTTCCTCTTTGGACAAACGTTATGAAGCAATTTTTTCCGAAATCAGCTGACGTTGCGACATCAGCTCGAGGTGAGTGTTATTTTAAGGAACTTAAGGCTGCACTTGGTGGAAAAGGATATAAGCCTTTGAGGCCTGACAAATTTATTGCAAAACATATTAGATATATTGAAAATTCGTCGAAATTAGAAAAAGCTGTAGTAAAAAATAAAAGTTTAAAACAAACAAAAGGGAGAAAACGAAAGATGGAAAGTTCTAACACCGTTGAAGCTTTAAAACAAACAAAAAAGAAAAAACTGAAGATGGAAAGTTGTAAGACAGTTAAAATAGTAAAAAGAATAGATAACAGAACGGAAAACGAAAATCAGGAAAATGATTATTTAAATTTTGAAGAATAATGGCGAGGAAAAAATCCAAATGCAAATAGAACATTGGATTATTCAATGCAAGAAGATGATAAAGAAGGGGACCCTATATTAGAAAAGCACTTTGAAAATCAAGATTCTCCCACAGCGTTAATTACAAATGCGGTCAATTTAAGTACAAATGTAGACTTATGTAGTTTTAAGAAATCGAATACTACCGTTGTGTCCATCAAAAGTGTGGAATCAAGTGAAAGCGTCGAAAACTATTCAGAGCAACCGAAGTTTTCAAGCATTTTGACTGACATTACGGAAAGAGGAAAGTACTTACGACCTTGTCCTAATATTCAAATGGCACATGGCCGCAGATTAAAAAGACATGAAAATGCATTTCTTCAAAATGGAACAATTTTGCCATTAGTAAAAATAAACTCAAATACAATTACGGTAAGGAATACTTGTCCTCTAGATTCATTTGTAGAAATAATTAGCACCGCATACAGTGAAAACATCTATTACAAATGCGAATTTGACAAAACTATTGATACCCAATTCAAAGCACTAATGAAATGTTATATAAGTGACGGAGTGTCGAAGTCTTTGTATGAAAAAAGGGCATTATTACTGTCAACAATTTTTGATATCAGAAATTCTGTACTAGACGGTGCTTGTAATGTTAATACACTATTAGAAAAACTTCTAAAAAATGACCGCAGTTGTGCTTCTATGGTAGAAGTTAGGTATTGCATTAACTGTGGAATTCGTTCTAAAATTGCAACAGTACTGGAAATTCCGCCTAAAAATGTTTGGAAAACGAACGTGCAAAGCTTTGTCACTGAATATTTAAGCGGTAATCACGAAATTTGTAAAGAATGCCAATCCGTCTGCAAAGTAAAAAAAACTCCAGGCATACACTTAATTTTTGATTGTGAGTTTGCTTTTACTGTAGGTATACAAAAAAATCATTACAACAACGCTTCCAACACTATTGTTTTAGAAGATATTCCAAAAGATTTATACGTAAAAGACTCTAGATATACTCTAAACGGCGTAATTGTTCACGAGCCAGGCAAAACACCAAATATAATTGGACATTATAACGCACTTAGCAGACGAATGTCAGGCACATGGACAGTATACAACGATATGGCAAAAAAATCGCACACCATTTTATATCCGAAAACAAAAAGAATAGCTCCATCCACCTTATTGTACATAATTTTTCCCGATCATCCTTAATTTGTATTGGATTTACATTCATTCATAATTGAAATATTGCATATCATTTTGGTAAGAAAAAATTCGTTTTTTATATCGCCACGTCAATGCTACAACTTGATAATATAGATATATATTTTTAGGATAATTGGCCGATGGTATTTTTCATGGTTTTGTGCACAATTCTGTCCAACCAGAGTTCTCTAAAGTGGCACCATTGCAAAGTAATAAGAAAAAAAAAAAAACAAAACAAGAAAAGTCGAAATTCAGTGTAAATTCAAATTTATAAAAATATTAAAATTTAATTATTTCAAAATTAGAAATTTGAAGTTAAATTTGAAGCATTAACGTCGCGATATATCGTCGATTGAATTCTTATTTGACGGCACAAGTTCATTTTTGATCCCAAGGTAAAGCAGCTAAAATTTATTTTAAAAGCATACAACTTGTATTGTGAACAAATGTCGACTTATGCTGTTATTCCTTGTTCCCACAAATATAGTATATAAGACAGAATTATTATAAAAATTAATCCAGACAAAAACTGAAAATGGGGGTGATTCTAGAGGCTTTTGTGATCATTTTCTCATAATGACGTAACTAGAAAAAGGTTTTTCTCGAAGGAGGGCTCGCATCGGATTTTCTGGGCCATAGAAAAGTTATCAAAAAAGCCTCTAGCCTCAGTTTTTGTCAGGATTTTTTTTATAATAATCCTTTCCTCCAAACACACTGCTAGCTGCTAGTTCCAATATACCTGAAACCTGGATTTTTTTTTCATACATGTTTTATTTTTTATTCCAGGCTCATTTCTCTGCAACAAAACATCTAAGCCCCACCCTCGGTTTTATGATAAGAAGGTCTAAAAAACGTATCTGTAAAAAATTCAAAATGAGTTTTTGATAGATGATGAATTTGACTATAGTACATGTCCTCACACAGTTTTATACTCATAAGTTTAAAAATACCGAATTCATTTTAAACAATACTATAATCCAAAATACTTCTAAATTTTAAAAAATTTTTGCTCTTTCTCTGAAAATATAAAAACTGTTAGGTTTTTCCATTTTAAGTGACTATATGAATGTAGACTAACAAAAATTTTATGAATTGCTTTTTCTCTCTTTTTGGACTTTCCAATGTAATACATCAATATTTTGTGTAATTTTTCACAAGAATAGTGCTTATTGAATTAATACTTTAACCAAATGTCTGACTTTTTTTCGAAATGAAATGTTTTTGCCAATCTGATTTCAATATTCGTTTTGTTAGTATTATATCGTATTTTTAATATTTGCATTTCAATTCAAATAAAAATAGTTAGTACCATACAACTTAAGTGTTTCTAATAAATATTTTTTAAGAGCTACTATCAAAACTATTTTTCTTCATGTATTTAATGATTTAATTTCAGCCAAACATTTCACAACTGAATCAAATCAAATTTTTCAAATGATAAAAACGAAAAAAATTAAATTAAATTTTTAGATATCACATCGTTTTCGAGATATACGGAAATATTTAAGCAATTTAAAAAAAAAGTTATATTTGACGATGGTTTCATGTAAAAACATTTAAAATAAAACAAAAAAATACGAAAAATAAATAAAATTTTTCGATATCTCGCTTGGGTTTGAATATATCGAGGACTTGACTTGATCCCTAAAAACTTTAGATCTCAATTTCTCGAAAACGAAGCGAGATATCAAAAAATTTCATTTAATTTTTTTTGATTTATTTTGTATTGATTTATAAAAAACATCATCAATTCGAGAGTCCACGGAAATCAAAGTCGTACTCTTCTTGAACTAAATACATGGATCAAATCGCGCACAAATCGTAACGCAAACTTGCGCAGCTTATTGTGCGACTCAGTAATCATTATGATTTCCGAAGAATTCAAGTGTTGACTATTCGCTTTCTTCAAATAATTGAAATAGTTTGCTTTATTCAGCATTTTAATTTAGACATTTGGCCAAATCACATCAACTTCAAATCGCTCAAATTATTCGAGACTGCGTTCATTATATATATCTGTGACATTTTGACAAAACAACCTAACTCGCAATTGGCAACTTTTCAGCAGAGCTAAAATAAATGTTAATTGCTTTGCAGTAATGTGGCTGAATTTCATTGATCCAGAGTTGAATCTCCTCTTTCAATACATTTTTACTAACTGTCAGCTGTCAAACTATTTTATTATTTTGGTTAGCAACACATCACTGCTTGAAAAGCGCTAAGTTCAAATCTTGCGTGAATTATGGGACACAATTACATCTCTGGAACTAGAAACCATAGAGATATGGTGATTATACCACTTATATACGACTTATATCTCTAGAACTAGAAACCATAGAGATATGGTGATTATACCAAGAGAACCGTATTTAAATTTAATATTTATGGCTAGAATCGTGCAGAATTGTCTTATCTCGAGTTAGGGAAACTTTCGCGTTTAGGTGAAAACCCTTAAATATTTTATTCAATTCCACAAAATTTTTAAAGCTATTATTATTATTATTATTATTATTCTTTATTTCATACAATCTTAAATCAATTAACAATAATTAAATCAAATATACATTTATGAAATATTTTAGTACACTCTGTTGTCAAGTTGACAAGAGGCGAGTGTAATTATTAATCAATTTATTAATTAATGTAGAATTTTGAATATCGACGGGGAAAATAAGTTAAATTCAATCAAAATGAAATTACAAAAAATAAAAAATAAAAAAAATAAAATTTAAGAAAAAAAAAAAAAGTGAAATTTAATGCCATTAACAATATTCAAGTTAGACCAAAGGTTTAAATATATTTTCTATAGTAATGTAATCAAAAAGAAAAAGCCAATACTTTACATTTTTAAGAAATACTGTTTCTGCTCTTTCGCATCTAAGTATCTCTGGTAACATATTATACAACCGTGGTGCTGTAACATGAAAGAATCGTGAAAAGTGCGTTTTACAAACAGTTGGAATAGTTGCAATGCTTGCAGTGTTTACTCTTAAGTTGTAATTTTCATTAAGTCTTACAGAATAAAATCCAGATTTTTGAAAAAATACTTTAAGTACTTTGTAGCAGTACAAGTGCCTTAATGGAAGAATATTCAGAGATCTGAAAAGATCAAAACTTGGAGTTCTTCGATTAACTTTACATATAATTCTAACGGTGTGTTTTTGCTTAATAAGAAGAGGATCCATTTTGTTAGCATATGCTCCACCCCAGCAAGATAAACCGTACTGTAGTTTAGACTTAAGCAAACTATCGTAAACCACTTTTAAAATCGCCTGATTGCAGTATAGGCTAAGATGGTAGATTTGTCTCACTACTTTATTTGCATATTTCTTTAGATGAAGTGTATGGTAGTTCCAACTTAGCTTATGATCTAATATAATGCCAAAGTATTTAAAATTGTTAACGCTCTCAATCCTAAAGCAATTCTCGCAACAATTAGCATTGTTATTAAAAAGAACATCAGTATCAGATAAACTGTACCTTAGACAACTCGACGAATGGTAAAACAAGGGCAAGTGATCAAATACTGGACCTTTAATATTAAAAACCATGAACTTTGTTTTGTTGCTAATTAAAAGTTTATGTTCATTGAACCATATCCTCAAGATGTCAAGGTCGTAGTTAACATCTGAGAATAGATCAACAAAGCTCTTACTAGAGTAAGCAAATGCAGTATCGTCTGCAAACGCAGTAATTTTAGCTTTAAAAGGTTGAATAAACAATGCGTTAATATATATCAAAAACAAAATGGGACCCAATACAGAGCCTTGTGGAACACCTATGTTTCATATAGTTCTCAGAACTATAGCTACCCTTGATTCTTACTATTTGTTTTCTATTTTTTAAATATGAAACAAACCAATCATATATATAACCTCTAAACCCTGCATTGAAAAGTTTATTAAGTAGTAATGAATGATCTACCATATCAAATGCTTTAGTGATGTCAATGAATAAACATGCAGGAAATTCCGACGTATTTTAACTATTGTATATTTCGCCTGTTAATTTTAACAGTGCATCCTCGGTAGATTTACCACTTCTAAAACCAAATTGACAATCACTAAAGAAATGTGTTCTATCTAAAAAGGACAACATTTTCGATTTTATACCTTTCTCAAAAATCTTAGAAAAAGTCGACAATAGAGAAATTGGGCGATAGTTGTTTAAGACAGTAGTATCTCCTTTTTTGTGGAGTGGAATTATTACCGCTGTTTTTAGAGATTCTGGAAAAGTTCCTGATTGTACGCTTAAGTTAAAGATATAACATAAAACATCTGAAACATGAAATGATATATTTTTTAACAAAGAGCTAGGCACCTTATCAAAAGAACTTGAATTAGATATTTTGAGTGACGATATGATTTTATGAATTTCCAAAGCAGTAAAAGGTACAAAGAAAAAACTTTCTGGTTGGCTATTATTCTGAGTTAATTTACTGTAATATTGATTATTGATAGGTGTTGCCTTATATGAACTTGCATTTGAAAAAAAATCATTAAATAAATTAGCAACTATCAAAGGATCAGACACATTTGAATTGTTATTTTTTAAAGTGATATCTATATCAGTATTGTTTCTGTTTAGAATTTCATTAACAATATGCCATTCTTTTTTCGAGTTGCCTGCGTTTTCAATTAATTTTGTATGAAAGTAGTTGTCTCTACAAAGTGGAATTTCACTTTTCAGCTCCAGACATATTTTTTCAAATTGTTTTTTAAGCCTATTATTATGAGGATGTCTTTTGAGACGGGCACGAAGTTGTTTTTTCTTTTTAATTTTTCTTAAAAGTGGTAAAGTCATCCATTGCTTAAGACACTTATTACGTTTATTAAAAGATCTACTACAGTTAGATATATGTAAATGCAACCTGTTAAGAAACAAATCAAAAGCCATTGAAGGGTCATTTGCAGAATAAACATCATCCCACATTTCAAAATTAAGATATGTCGTCAGAGAGTCAAAGTCAATTTTATTATAAGTAATTTGTAAAAAATCTTTAGCTCTAGTTACTTCATTTTCCAGTTGGATACTAGTTAAACTGTGATCACTTAATTTTAAATCAAATGCCGCTGTTTTAAAACCAATGTGGTTATTTCTATTAAGCCTAATAAATATAGGGTCTAAGCATGCGTTAAAACGTGTGGGTTGTGCAAGCGCAGTATCAAAACCAAATGATGCCAAAACCGATAAAAAGTTATCAACATCACGGGACTCAGATAAAATATTGATATTAAAATCACCTAAAAGTATTGTGTTTTTGCTTTTTTGACTTTCCAAATATGTTGAAAATTCATCTAAAAAGGCACTTACAGTGCATTTATGTAATCTGTAGACGCAAATGAAAGTATAGTAAACATCACAAATTTTGCAGCTTATACTAATTATGTCAGCACTATTTATGTTTACTTTTTTAATTTCAAATTCTTCCATACCATTTTTAAAAAATACTCCGACACCGCCAGCTGAAAATGAGTTGTTGCAGGTTGCTTCAAATGTAAAAGTTGGTATTTCAAAACCAGAAATTTCATCGTCGTAAATCCAGACTTCAGAAACAAAAATGAGATCTGGCAGATGATTCAGAGATGCTAAATGAGCGGAAAAAGTATCAAAATTCGTTCTCATACTGCGAATATTTTGGTGAATAGCAGAAAAACCTGAATATTGTTTACAAGGAAGGTGATCTATGCATAAACAGTTTGACTTATCGCAAATTACAGAAAAAACGGAATTGGAAAAATTAAAGTTATCAATATCATGAGGATTAATACAATTATCATAATTTAAATTAGCGTTGATCATTATGAAAAATATATAAATAAAAAAAAATTTAAGTAACTACATCATCAAGTTTGAGAAAATCCTCATGAGAACATATTTTTATTATTTTGTCGCCTTGTCTTTTTCGAACAAGCACAGTTGAATCGCTAACCCAAGCAAATTTACATTTCTCATTACGTCTCAGATCAATTGCTTTATTTAATAACTTCCGAGTATACCCAGTAAGAGAATCGTTGATAAAAATAGTTTTGTTATTGCTGCTGCTTGTGCTGCTACCTTGTTCCTTTATTTTTGTGTTTGCAATACCTGTAAATTTGAATGCCGGTTCGCGATAGGAACAACTTTTATAGTGTCGTTACAATTGAGAAAAAGCACTAAAGAACACACCAAGCACTAACTCACTATTTGTTCGAGTATCATTTTTAAAAAAAGCACCAAATCTGGTGGAAAAAGCACTAAGTTGGCATCACTGCTATTTTGGTTAATATGATGGCATCATTGGTATGTGCCGTAATATATCGACGGCTTATATTCAATACCCTCTATCTACAATTTTCACGAAAATTAGTTTTTGATGGTAAAACCTTCATTGAGACAAATGGCATCTATGATATTAATTCCAAACGAAAAATTTGCTTCCAGAGCTACTTTTTTCCATTTAAAGAAATTCACTATCTACAGCAATCGATTTTGTGAAATGCAATATCCTCCATCTACATATGAAAAATGAAAGATTTTTCATTTTATTATATTTATTGGGTGGCCGTTATATACAAGATCATGACAAACGGTCGTCGATTGGCTCCAAATGGCGAAAATATAATTTCTTGATTTTTTCAGTTTTGCATGTTGAACCTTGATAACCCTGCTTAGTCGTGATTGGCCCTTCTGTAAACAAACAGACAAGGCTAGACGCATAAAATTTGGTACAGATGAAAACAATATTACTAGGCTATCTGGGATCAAAAATAGGCGTGATCGGTTAAACTTGATTTGAAAATTAATACAATTGAGGAGTGTCCGCACCAAAGGGCCTAGGTACCATTTCGAGCCAAAAGTTGTGTCATAATATGAATCGGGTGACATTTTGTTAGAAATGATAATAATTGTTTTCTGTTTTCACGAAAAATTGACTCGATGGCGTGGAATTGATGGCATTATGTTAAAGAAATTATACCGGTTAAATAACTGATTATTATGGCACATAATATGTATGAGATTACTTTACTAAGTACTTAGGCCCTTTGGTACGGCCACTTTTCAATTGTATATACGAGTCAAAAGAAACTGGGTATTAGAGCGGTATCCAGACGGAATTGTGAATGCAAAACATGAGAACTGAAATCTGAGCTCAGATTTTTATGTAAAGTACCCCAAGTTACTAGAAAGTAGATGTACCCAGGAGCAAGGGTCTTTATTCCATACTCCCCGCCCAGGCCTATCAATTCCTGCGCCCTAGTTTTTTATAGCAGTTTATAGTGGACTGGGATTAGTGGTGAGCAAACCAAGACCAAGATCATAGCAGTCTTGGTCTTGGTCTTGTTCTTGCATATTGTATCTTGGTCATTAAGTCTTGGTCTCGAAGATGCCAAATTTCGAATTGAGATATGATTTTATGCTTGAAACGGGCGTGACACACCTATTAACTATAAATTCGAAAGACTAAAAAGCAGCCTTGGTCTTCATGATAATCCTGAGCAAGACCAAGACCACAGAAGTCTTGGTCTAGCAATGATATCAATGTCTTGGTCTAATACCAAGAACAAGACCAAGAATCAAGACCAAGACTAATTTTGCTCATCACTAACTGGGATTTCCTTATTACGCATCTAAACTAGGATTTTTTCAATCATGTAAGAATTCTGAGTTATCTTTTCTTAGAAGTCAAAAAATCACTGTTTTGAGGCCTACTTAGACCTATATAGCAAGCTACGAGCGAGAATAACTCAGGATCCTTACATGATAGAAAACAAAACCAAGTTTAGATTCATAATAAGCTGATCAATTCAAAATAAACGGCTATAAAAAATAAGGACCAATAAAAATCTGAGCTCAGGTTTCGGTTCTCATATTTTGCATTCTCAAGTCCACCAGACGCCTAACCTATTTTGAGTTTTTTTTTTGCTAAAAAACCATCTATTAATAAGTAATTCATAAAAAAATTTGTTTTATTACTGTGCAATAGGCTCTATCTGCTTGTTTGAACACGCATTTTCTATTATATTTGAATTGCAATATCCCCTATCTGCTATAATAAGGCGAATAACTAAGGTTTTTTTTAATTTTTTTATTTGAAGGATCTACTGGCTCTTTTTAATTAATATCGTAGTACTTCGTTTGATTAACACTATAAAAATTAGCCAATAAAACAGTTTTTTTGCTCTCCTGAAAAATTGTGTTTTTGTAGATAGAGTGTATTGAATATAAGCCGTCGATATGCTATATAATTTTTTCGCGCTTTTTGGTAAGAAAGAGGCGCCATATGTAAGCATTTTTTCTCCTTAAAGATGTTACGTCATGCTGCTTTCTTACATATCATTTTATACCCTACACGCAGTGTATATGGACCTTGGAATAGGAAATTGCATTTGAATATCAAAAAATTGTGAAAGAATAATGAGGATGTTACCATCTTGAAGATGTTAGTGCAAACTTAACTTTTAAACGGTTTATAATTTTTACTCTTTAGCAAAGCAGAAGATAACACAATTTTTTAAAAAAATAGAAAATTTTGATTCCGAAATAACTCTTGAACTAAGGGTTACAAAGAAAAATAAAGAGTGGATAAACATAAGTCCTTGATGGCGTATCGAACTAAATAAAAATTTCCAATCTATTTGATTTTTTTGCCGCCAGGTTCACGGTCCTTCAGAAGCTAAATTTTTAAATATCTTTTAGAGTAAGGGTAGATAAAAGATAAAATCAGGCTTATATTCATGAACGCTTACTAGACATTCATATACAGCAGGTTCTTCGAAAAAACAGTTTTTTTTTTAAATTTTTTGAATATTCAATATATCGTGACTTATCTCATACAAGAACACTAACGAAATTTTTAAAAAACAACAACATTAACGACAACAACAATACCACCAAAACCAATAACAACAACACGAACATAAACAGCAACAATATTAACAATAACAAAAGAAGCCTTTTACAATTTAAATTGCTCTCTAAAAACATTCAAGTCTCGATTTTCGAGTAATTTTAGGTCGTTTTATGTTCAAACATTGTCAAATCTAACATTTCCTAAAATTTCTTAAATTTTCTCTTATTCTTAAAGCCTTGATATCTCAAAAACGAAGCGAGATATGGAAAAATTTTATCTAATATTTTCGACTAATTTTGTATTGATTTATAAGAAAACTCCGTCAAATTGAGGGGCCACGGAAATCGAAGTCATGCTCATAAGAGATATATCACCCACTTTTGATGCCCATATCTCCAAAATTAATCTGAGCGATCAGTTTCGATAGTCTAAGAAAAAAAATTTTACTTTTTCTCAATTTCCGCGCCATAAGAGAGAACCGTTCTCATAAATTTTTTAAACAATCTGTACGCAATCGGCCAACTAAAAGTCCACCCAAAATTTGGCACAAAGACAAAACCGATTCAAACAAAATAATGTGAGTGTTAGTGCTGGTTCACACGACAAACTAAATTATCGGCCGATAGTACAATTTATAGACAAGCGGAGGGACCGCTACTAACCGCTTGCCTACAAAAAGAACTATCGCCCGACAATTTGGTTTGTCGTGTGAACCAGCATTTTATGTGCACATTTGTTCATACCTCAATTCAGTGTGGCCAGAAAATTATAATGTTAATAGAATTGTAAAAGTAAAATGCCTTTGTTAAAATACCACGTGTATTTGTTTGTTCAAGTGTGTGCGTTCAGTGAGCATAAGGCCTGTTTTTTTAACTCTTATAGTGTACTTTCCTTGTAGCCAGAAAAAAAATCTCGATTTTTGCCAAAAATAATGGCGGGAAAATTTACTAACTATTGCGCTTAGCGCATGGAGATGTGACGTAATCAATGCTCTCTTAAATTTTTACGCTTTTTTGGTAATGATGGCGTCATTAGTTTGTGAAGTGAAATATGCTCTCTTATTTTTTGGCGCGTTTTTCTCCTGCAAGATATTATGCCATTCTGCATTTTACAAATGTTGTATACCCTACACGCAAGTTTAATGCACTTTGACGTAGAATATGCACGAAGTCTCATAAAAAATATTTACGAATCTTCTCTTCTTATACGAGATAAAATTGTATGTTTGTTTGTTTGTTTGTTTTTTTGTACTCAATATTTTTTTCTCGATTTCAATGAAACTTTTTATAGTGTTAGATATAAGCATACAATGAAGAATGAGCTAGGCTTGAACTTTGTTAATGCTCACCAGAGGGCGTGGCATCGCATTAAATTTTAAATTTGATATGGTCATAATTCGTAAACCATACAAGATATTTGAATTAAATTTGGTGAGAAGGTACGGTTTAATAATGCCTTGAAACGGACAAAAAGTGGGCGGGATCGAAGAAGTGCCACGCCCACTTTTTAGCTCTTGAAAATTTTGATTTAATATTACTCGAAAACGACTCCAACAATTTTAATGAAAATTTAGGAGAAGTTACCCCTGCAAACAAGTATTAATACGTGATATGCCGTTATATTGGGGAAACTCGTTGAAGGGCGTGGCATCGCCCACAAAAATATAATGCGCTATAAAAAGAAAACTATTAAAGCAATCTTTCTGAATTTAACTATAGGGAGTCTACTTGCTTTTAGACACCTACGACCTGAAAGTAGGCAAAATATCGAAAGTGAGCGTGGAACCTCCCATACAAGTAAAACACATTAAATGCTATTTCTCGCAAATGATACAACATATTTTGATGAAATTTGGTATGCGGATCTGGATCAGGAGTATCTAAAGCATAACAAAAATAATACTTTGTTTAATAATTGCCTCGCCCATTTTTTTTTTGTCAAAATAAAAATTTTGGTTAATAACTCAGGCACCAAAAAAAAAAATGGAATGAACTATTTAATTCTTATATGCAGTCTTATGTACTTTTTGACGATAAGTCCGTCTTCATCAGCAGAACTGTCATTATACCTGCAGGATTTTGAAATATCCTTGCTTGAAGTTGAAGAAAACGCTGTGTTCAGTCTTACAGCGTAGCTACAAGAAAAGGTAAAATTCTTTTTAATTAATAGCATCGAATAGTTACACTCTTCCTTGTCCAAATATCTTTTTGGATTTTTCCAATGGGATTCTTATTTTCCGAGTTATGATCCTTTGAAGATAAGATATTTCAGCCGCCATACAAAAGACGAAATATTTTGGGTGCGTGGCATATCCCATTTATTTATTTTAGGGCATTCTATTTCACCAAAAAAAATTTTAGTTTTTGATATTTTTCTATACCATTCGATACTTTCCGATAATAAGATTGTTGACCGAACAGGGATCGGTCTCCAGGTACTATGTATTAAAGGTATTCATCTCCACGTGCAAAAATCTCGCAAACTGTCCAATTTTCCACTCGAATTAAATTGTAAAAAATCGTATGTAAAATTTTTTGAGGGAATTCTTTGATTTCCGTGCTTCTTTTTATAAATTGTCCCAAAATAAGACGAACAAATTCAATAAAATTTTTCGATATCTCACTTTGCTTTGGAGATATCGAGGACTTGACTTGATCCCTAAAAACTTTAGATCTCAATTTCACCAAGAGAACCGTATTTAAATTTTACATTTATGGCTAGAATCGTGCAGAATTGTCCTATCTCGAGTTAGGGAAACTTCCGCGTTTAGATGAAAACCCTTAAATATTTTAATCAATTCCACAAAATTTTTAAAGCTATTGTTCCTTTATTTTGGTGTTTGCAATACCTGTAAATTTGAGTGCCGGTTCGCGATAGGAACAACTTTTACAGTGTCAATTGAGAAAAAGCACTAAAGAACACACCAAGCACTAACTCACAATTTGTTCGAGTATCATTTTTGAAAAAGCACAAAATCTGGTAAAAAAAAGCACCAAATTGGCATCACTGCTTTTTGGTTAATATGATGGCATCATTGGCATGTGCCGTAATATATGCTATATAATTTTTTCGCGCTTTTTGGTAAGAAAGAGGCGCCATATGTAAGCATTTTTCTCCTTAAAGATATTACGTCATGCGCAGTGTATATGAACTTTCGAATAGAATACTGCATATGAATTTCAAAAAACTGTGAAAGAATAATGAGGATGTTACCGTCTTGAAGATGTTAGTGCGAACTTAACTTTTAAACGGTTTATAATTTTTACTCTATAGCAAAGCAAGAGATAACACAATTTTTTTAAAATAGAAAATTTTGATTCCGAAATAACTTTTGAATTAAGAGTGGACAAACAAAAATAAAGGGTGGATAAACATAAGTCCTTGATGGCGTATCGAACTAAACAAAAATTTCCAATCTATTTGATTTTTTTGGCGCCAGGTTCACGGTCCTTTAGGAACTAAATTTTTAAATATCTTTTAAAGCAAGGGTAGATTAAAGATAAAAATAGGCTTATATTCATGAACACTCTCTAGACATTCCTATACAGCACGATCTTCGAAAAAAAAAACCTTTTTTTTTTTGAAAATTCAATATTTTTGTTTGAAAAAAACTTTTAAACTAAAGGTTAACAAACATAATTAAAGGGTGGATAAACATAAGCACACGATGGACAAACGAACAAGATAAAAATTTTAAATTTTTCCCGAATTTTTGGCGCCAAGTTCACAGTTCCTCACAAACTAAGTTTTTTAATATCTTTTGAACCAAGGATGGACAAACAAAACTAAAGGGTGGACAAACATGGACATTCCTTGGACAATCCATTGGAAAAGGTTTTTTTAAAAATTTCGAAATTTTTGGCGCTAGCGTGAAGTTAGCGCCAAAACTTATTTTTTGAATAATTTTTGAACTAAGGGTGGACAAACGAAAAAAAAGGGTGGATAAACGTGGACATACCTCGGACAAACCTTTAAAATAGTCTTTTTTAATTTCCCCGACTTTTGGGCGCTAACTTCACGTAGCCACTTTTCGGTCTCGAAAAATCCTTTGTATGTTATCGAAAGATGTCCTTAATTTAAACGCTTATAACTCGGAAGCTAAGAATCCAATTGAAAAACGGTAAATTATGTCTTGTTGACAATAAATTTGGCTGTCTGAATCCATTGACAAAAATTTATTTTACTTGTTGTTGTTTTTGTTCTATAGCTTTAAGTAGATGTCAAAACAGTGATTTTTTCACTTTTGAGCAAGGATAACTCAGGATTCTGATGGTGTAGAAAAATTTTTGTATTAAAAACATAATTAATAGCCTTCAACTAAACATCTGTATACTCAAACTTTATATGAAATATGTTTTTTTGCAGACTGATAAAAAGTGCCACGTTTGTGATATTTTTGATGAGCCACGTTTGTGACATTTTTGCAGTTTATCGCTCATTGTAAAGCACGCTTTTGAGTTCAAGATTTTTCCGAAAGAATTTGGGGTCATGTCTGCAAATCCTACAAAAAAATTGTTTCATGCATAAAATAAAATGTCCTACCTGGGAGTGCTGAGTGCCACGTTTGTGACCATAATTTTTAGAAAAAACGGTTTTTGTTTATAAAATGCCCTATAAAACGCAAACAGATTTCTTTTTGGACGCGTTCGGACATGATGACGTTTGGGTGATGGATAGTGATCAGAATTAATGCATGTGTATTGCAATCTATTGACTGAAACAGTAGTACCATGCAGTAGTAGCATAATACTTTTAAGAAATTTTTTTTTTTCCAAAACTAGGGGACAGTTTTCAATTCGAAATTGTGCCCTCTAAAAATTGTTTAAAACTGCAGATGAGCTCAGAATATTGTAGCCTTAAGTATTTACTTAATATGTGTAGTAACTTGTTTTCTGTTCTATTTCCGTTTTTTGGTCGTTTTTCATCGTTTTGTGTATAAAAAGTAGGGGTAGGACATGCCACGTTTGTGACATTTGGGGTATATTTGCAAACTTTCACAATAGACCAATAATTATTTGGTGGTAAAATTGATCCGCTCTATTAGAAAAACATAGTTTCTAACTTATAGCGTAATTTTTTGTGAAAAAAAAGCCTACTGTATAGGTGAAATCTCCAGAGGACACAAAAAGTACAGTTATCTGAGAATCACCCATATAGCATAGCTATAAAACACCTGCAATACAAGACAAATAAGTAGTGCGAAAATGGTCAGGATCGGATAAGCGGTTTCAAAGTTATAAGGCGACAAACACACGCACACTACATTTTTATATATAGAGATAATAAATAAAACACGTCTCTACACCCCACTACTCTGCTCCTGTGCGTCGCTCTCTCCGCCGCCATCCGTGATCTAGTGGAGTGTAGTAGTAGTTAGTTGCCTCGCTCTCACTTAAAGCAATGGTATTCTCTTGAACGCATACGCTCTACCTGCGAGTAGCTGATATCGTATCGGGCTGCTCACACCTAACGTCACCGAGCACTATCCACCTGTACTATGCCCACGCTATGGACTACAATGCTCTGCTGTTCGCATATCCGACCCCATTTGAGACTACATCGCACCCACGAATAACTGATGTATTATCGGGCTACTCGTTTATGTGACCCCTCACTAACCACAGGCAACTGATTTATTATCGAGCTACGTGTGTTTAGTGCTACGGTCTCTACGCTACTACGCCCTACTACTGCAACTACTTTAACTCAGCAAATACCTGGTTTTATTCTCGGTTGCTGCTTTCCGCCTTGCCTGCTACTTCCGCTACTGCTACTGTTGTTTGCCGGTCGCCGACCACGCATAGACTGTCCCGATCAACAGCTTTGTGTCTAAATTTATGCTATGATTCTTTGTCATTGAACGAATCGAACGACAGTTGTGTGTCAGAACCAGATGTTGTGCACTTTTAGTGATGTGGTGGGGATTTTACCCTAAAATAGATGTAGGCTTTTTTTTCTTGGCTAAGTACTTATTTACGATAATAAATGCTTATTTTAATTTATAATAATAAAATAGATTACATTTCATGTGTTTGAGTTGGCTTTTTTTTAAAATAATAATATATTACAGCAAGAAACTACGAAATGATTAGTTACTTATATATCGAGCCCTAACCGCAATAGTAAGGTATGCCACAAAAAGCAAATTTTACAGGAGAGAGTTTTTATCATTTTTTTTCGAACATGCAAGGCGGACTTTTTTAAAACGTTAAATGTAGTCTATATTAGACCTCATATAAATAATAGACGCGTTTTTATGCATACGATATTTTCGCAGTCACTCTTGGCGAAGATTGGAACTAAAATGTGGCGCGTACGTCTTTTGAAATAACATGGTTTTGCCTTTGAAGAATACATTTATTTCACTTATTTAATACACAGAAAGAAATTTGTAAGAATTTGAACTGTTGAAATTGTACCAACCCACAAAAACGGTCAGATTGACTGTAATATTGTTAATTTACAGTACTATTAAGATTAAAAACTTACAAAATATCACACACACACATCTTTTAAACTTGGTTTTACTCCGATATCGTCCCACTCCAGGTTTTTTTTTGCAAAGTTGTTCATAGAGGTGCAAATATACAGAAAATTTTTTTTTTTTTTAAAATCGCTCAACGAGCTAATCGATTTTCCAAGTCGAATTTCGGTTACCAAATGGTCTTCACATTGTTTCTGCATTAAACAAAAAAGTTCCACAAAAACTGGGTATGCAGATTCGAAATTATTTCTAGATTCAAAAATATTAAGGGGATTCCTGAAAACATGTAAAAGCCTCGAAAACCTCGTGAACTCGTAAAACTGTCAAATTTCTTATTGATTTTGAGAACTTTTACGAGGTTTTCGAGGCTTTTACGCGTTTTCAGGAATCCCTTCATTATTTTTGAAAGTTTTAACTGATCGCGTTAACGAGATATTGTATTTTTAACAATTTTTTTTAAATTTTTTTTTTAAATATTTTTGTTAAAAGAAAATGAACTTTTGCGTTTTTTTAGAAAATTAGCATAGGACGAAAACAAGAAAAATAATTTTGCTTTTTTTTTTTTTTTTTTTTATTTATGTGTATTTTTGCCTTGTTTTTTGTGTTTTTATTGTTGTTTTACTCAAAAACACTGAACAGTAAGCTCCGACCATCAATGTATTTTCATTGTTGGTAGCTAATAATGTTAATCATCATCTGTTGCAAGAACTAAAAAATTAGAAAATCTCAGAGAGCCAACTGATAAACATACGAATGCGCTTGCTACTTCGTTTTGTCTCGTCAAAAAACCTTGCAAACGAAGCGCTATGCAAAAATAGTATAATATCGATGACTCACAACGGCAGGGCAATGCATATAAGGGGAAAAAACAAAGAAATTTGAATTTTTGCATGTGCTGTGTTTTTCTTGTAGCTGCGATTCTTATCTAATCTATGCTAAAAGTTAATTAAAGTATGCTTGCAGAATTCTATAAGATGTCGGCAAAGCGTCTGATGAGGAATTGACTTATTATAGTCAATTTTGACCTGTGGTGGGTTCCGAAACCAGAAACGCAAACCAGCCTTCCGATACATTTTTTTGCTTTTTTTTTTTATTTATGTGTATTTTTGCCTTGTTTTTTGTGTTTTTATTGTTGTTTTACTCAAAAACACTGAACAGTAAGCTCCGACAATCAATGTATTTTGATTGTTGGTAGCTAATAAAGAAAAATAATTTTCAATGGAAATTTTGAAGTTGAATCTGAAACTGGTTTCAGAATTGCTATATCTGATATGGTTTTCGAGAAATCTTATGTAATAGAACAAGGAAATCCTTAGGCATAAAACCTTAAAAACCCTATCAAGAAAATTTGTCAATTTCTTGTCATTGTATTGTATCAGAAATAATTATCAAAATGATATCAAAATTGTATCAGCTGCTGATATGTCAAATTTTACGTTTTCGTTTGTGGATTTTATGGGAAAAATAACTATGGAAGACGAACGCGCAGTCAATTTGAGTGAAGAAAAAGTGAATTTTCTCATGAAATTACTGTAAAGCACACAAATATAATTGAGTGCAAAAAAACCGACACTCCATTCAGTTGCTGTATGCAGCCTGTGGTTTGGAAAACAAAAGCTATGGAAGCCAATTTTAGTAAGTGAATTTTCTCATGAAATAAGTTAAAAAGCACAAACATATAATTGAGTTAAAAAAAACCGACACTGCTGCATGCGGGCGATTTCTAAAAACTTGCTGCCGACGATCAATCACAATATTGCAAAATTTCGCCATTATCTGCGTCGCTTTAGTTATCTGACTCAAAATTGGTTATGTCAATTTTGTATCAGAAATAGATATCAAAATGATATACAAAAATTGTAAAAAATTTTTTGATATCAGTTTGATATCTTTTTTTTGATATCATTTTGATATCTTTTTTTGATATCATCCGTATATCACTGTGATATTCTTTTTTTATCAAAATTAAGTATGTCACTGACAAATTTTGGATATCATTTTGATATATTTTTTATATACTTTTCTTGATCGGGAAACAGCTTGTAGCCCTATTATTTTACTTCAAAACCCAGCTAAAATTATATCGATATATATTTTTTTTTCTTCGAATTATTCTAACCTGAAAAGGTGAAAAAAGTAAAAATCCACATTTTTTCGATATTTCAGCTTACGATATTTCGAAGGCAAAAAAGATTTTGATATAATTTAAACTGATTTTTAAAGTAAAAGACAGGGGCTTTAAGCTTCATTTTCAATCCTTCGAGCTAACTTGTACAACGAACCCTCTGTAAAAAATTTTGTCGAATTATCTAAGTTGTCCCGTGAAAAATATTTCCACGAACACACAAACATCCATCCAAACAGACGGACATGGCTATATCGACTAAAGAGGTGATTCTGACGAAGAATATATTTACTTTTCCATACCTGCCACGCCGCCTTCTCTGGTTTTTGAGGTGCTTACGTTCTTTTTGCGGTCAACAAAAAACATATGTGGCTCTTACGACATAATTGAAAGTGCGATATCTTTGTAAATATACATTATTCAGTATTAATATTTGGCTGCAACTTTTTCAAATAGGGTTTTGAGTTGCACATTAACTTGCATATGACTACATTCGTATTGGTCTTCGAGAATTAACCACGCCATACAAAAACCATCATTGGTTAACAATTCACAATTTCTCTGGCTTCACCGCGGGTCTTTTGATTGAGATGAAACAACTTTTGCATATTACTCAATCGATTGTTGTTAATATATAGGGCAGTAAATAAATCTCTGAATGAAGGCCAGTTTAAGTAGTCACCATAAAGAATATCGATATCGCAAGGTGGAACACTGATAAAGAAATCTTGGGTAATTGGAGGCGCAGGAGCAGCAACGGGTACTTGCAGTGTTCCAAATTGAAACATGATCAAAACCCGACTAGAAATTTGCTTAGGCATGCCTAAAAATACATTAGGCCCTAATTGGGAAGCAATGGGGTTAGCCTAAATTAGGAATGCCTATTACTTGCCTAGTTAAGTAGGCTTTGGGTTTGCCCAAATTAAGTTTGCCTAATAAACACCTGCTGCGGTGGTCATAGTGCTAAACGAACAGTTGCCGAATTTCGTTTGCCTAACGAAAACCTAACGTGGGGGTCATAGTGATAAACGAACAGTTGCCTAGTTTCGGAATGCCTAACAATTGCCTAGTTAGGCAGGCTTAAGATTTACCTAATGAACGCCTAATGCGCTTGTCATAATGAAAAACGAGAAGTTGCCGAATTTCGGTAAATCTGGGGAAAATGTTTGTTCTAATCTATAAGATAAAATATTATTAAAAACTTGAATTTTTTAAGTGCTTTTATTGCTCTCAAAAAGTAACACTTTCATTTTATTAGTACCACGATTATTACCACACGAACTTAAGATCATGACAGCTGTCATAGTTTTTTTACCAGGGACTCCATTGTGAATTTTCTTTTTTCTACGTGCTTATACGAGCATATATAAAATGTCGTCTAAAACACAGCTACATATTTTTTATTTTCCTTTCGTGCCAAAAAACTCATTTGTTTCAAAATATTCTTAGGCCTTTGCCATTTTTATTTGTGGTGGTGGTTGGTAATCGGCAGAACACCAAAAAATGTAAGATTCATGGGACGAACAACTTCTCTTAGTTCCGTTTTCCAAAAACTTACGGAGATATAGAAATCGGAAGATCGGGATATGGCTTTATGAAAACCGGAACCTCTTGATAGAATTTAAAAATATTGGTGCCAAATGAATGGTATTTTACTTCACTACAAATTTTGTTCACAAATCTCTTAAATCCGAGTCATGATTTTCGAAATATGGCAAATTTTCGTACATTTTGACTAGTTTTTTTTAAGCATTTTTTTCAAGTCTATGCCATTTTAATTTGTTCGATATATATGTATTAGGGATGCCAATTTTTGAGCCTTTTGGCGAGCCCGAGATTATCGGGATTATAAATTGCAATCCCGAAATTGAAAAAAACCAACACTTAAAATTTATGCGGTTTTTTTTTTTTTTTAAATAGAACAATTCTAACCAACAATAGTAATTTTCAGCATCTCGTTCTATTCTTTAGCCGTGTTTTTTAACGCGTACATAAAATTGTGGTAATTTCCAAATTGCGATAACTTATGAATGGTGAGTTGTACGATAAAAAGTACAAGGGTCTTTTTCAGGGAGAACCACATGCTCTACAAATAATTTTGATCTTTTGTAAAAATAATATTTAGATAAATAATAATTATTTAGAAGTTATTTAAAAAAAAGTGATTTTTTGCCGTTTACCGGCGCTTAACCAGTTTTTATAGAATAACTCCTAAAAGATAAATTTTTTAAATATAAAATGAAAAGTTTTTGTAGAGAACGTGATTCTCCATAAAAAGTTCCTTAGAGTTTTTATTGTGCGACTCACTGTTCATGAGTTATTGCAATTCAAAAATATACACAATTGTATATACGCGTCAAAAGGAACACGGCTTTTGTCTTCAAAATGAGCTATGATATAGTATCAAAGGATTTTATTATAAAAAGTTACGATAATTTCGAATGGTATCATGAATTTATAACTCATTTTGAAGGCACAAAATAGTACTATATGACGCATTCAATAGAAAATAGTTTCGAGTGTCCTCCATATAACCTCACAAATCGTGATATTTCAACTTTGAGTTGAGGATATCTCAAAAACCATACGTGATAGACCGATTTTGATGCCAGATTCAGATTGAGAATCGACAGATACATCGAAAACTAATATTTTTGTTGAGAATTGTTCCTATTTTTTTTTTTTTTTTTTTAAACTGCATAAATCTAAAGTGTTTATTTTTTTCTTAATTCAATTACCAACAAAATGAGTAAAGTTGGATCAAAATCGGTGCTTGTTCAACAATATTAAATAATGTTTACCTAATTTTTTTATCTTAATTTCATATTTTTGATAAAAAAAATAGTTTTAATCAATCCCGGGACTTCCATAGACTCTACCCTCCACCGCTTGTCTAAATAGAGTTAGGAATCAAATCATCCATCGGCAGCCCTGACACATAATTTGTTGTTCGGTTTGTGTGTGAATAAAATTCTAATAAAATGTAGTTCGAAAAAAGTATTTTGCATCTTGGATTAAACATAATCGTAAGTGCTTTTGTTCTTTTAAATAAATAAATCAATTTAAGCGATAGCGTTATCATTTTCTCAAGAAGGAATGCGTGTACCTACAACAACTGAGCCAGATTCTGAAGCAGACGCCGCAACAACAAAACTCCCCAAATCCTAGTCAAAGTATCACTGCCAACATTGGGACAATGCTTTGCTGGTATTATGACAAAAAAAAAGTTGAAAGACACACCATCTGTATTGGATGACATAACATTGGAAACGGAACGTCGCTGTCACAAAGAAGGCGCACGCTTCATCATGAGTTGTGGCACCGAAATATGCCTTGGAGGCAATATCATTGCTATCGGAGTGGTGTACTTTCACCGCTTTTATATGTTTCATTCGTTTAAGAGCTTTCCGCGTTATGTCATTGCATGCTGTTGCCTCTTCTTGGCGGGCAAAGTGGAGGAAACGCCCAAAAAAATGCAGGGATATAATAAAGACTGCACGTGGACGTTTACCAGACATGCAATTCTATTCATTCGGAAAAGATCCAAAGAAGGTGCGTTAGTAGAAAACTAAATTTATTATTATTTGGGTAAATTTTTCTTTAATTCTCTTATAGGAAGTTATGACTTTGGAGCGTATTCTGCTGCAAACCATAAAATTCGATCTCCAGGTGGGACATCCATACACATTCTTGCTCAAATATGCGAAATGCTTCAAAGGCGATCAGCAGAAACTTCAAAAAATGGTGAAAATGGCATGGAATTTCGTAAATGATTCCTTAAGCACTTTCGTCTGTCTATAGTGGGAACCAGAGATGATTGCAGTTGCTCTGATACATCTTGCTAGTAAATTAAGTAAATTCGCTGTCGTTGATTGGGTTGGTCGTCAGCCGGCGCATTTGCGTTATGCTTTAAGTTGCGAACTGGCGCTTAAATTTAACTGCACCAAAGCAGCCCAAGGGGTACGTATACTTAAAAATTTTTTTACGAAATAATGCGCAGCTTTCTTGAAAAATGTTTTGAGATAATTACGTTTTTCTTTCCTGGTTGAAGAACAAATGCAATGATATTCAGATATGTATATGTTACTATTTGAAATCGAACTGCATCCTTTAGTCAAAAACATTTTTCTAGGGTTGTCACGTTATTTCTTAACAGTGTCCAATGAAATTAATTTTTTTTCTTTGCAGATGCTTTGGTTAAAACTTTTTCAAAATCGAAAGAAGATCTTAGTGAGTATAGCATCATAAAATCATTGGCATCAGCTCTTCATCACTGCAGGGATTGGAATGGTGGCTGTGCTGCACGTGATAAAAAAAGGTTTTTTATTATTTTATTTCTAAATTTTTTTTTAAGTTTTACTATTGACTTTTTGGTTGTAAATTGTCACTTTAATGCAAAAAGACGTTACAACAAAATAACTCAAATTCATTTCAGAGTGCACTTCTATAATTTTTCTTATTTCTAGCGATATGTCGAACCATGTTGTTACGTCCTTTTGCATTTTCGTGCCGATATGTTGATACATATCTATTTAATAGACTTAGCATGGAAGACGAAACAAATCGAATGACTGATTTTCAATTGCTTACAACTTCAAAGTTAAGACAAGAATTGATTAAGTCAAACCAAGTTTTTAATGAAAATTTCAATAGACTGATATTAACGATTGATTTTTAGTCACCCGATTCGTTTCGTCTTCCATGCTAATGTTATAATTAAAGGCAACTACTTCAAGATTTCCTTTCCATACATGATTCATTCATTCTTCCAAACAATTGTTTCATTAAAATCCTATTTTATTAAATTTTACGGTTCAAAAACTAAATAAGGATTGTCAGATATGTCTGCAATTGTATTTATTTTCAATAAGGACTGTTCCGTAATCCGTGTGGTTTCAATTATTTTCCATTTTGGAAGCTTTTGATGAAAATGGTAAGTCACGCGATAAAAAGTATCAGAATCTGTTTTGTGGAGAATTACAGGCTCTACAAATAATATTGATTTACATTTACGAGAAAGTAGCCGTTTAGGAAATATTCGATAAAATCGAATTTTTCGACTTTTTGCGATTTTTTAAGAAAATTACCTAACGATTACTTTTTTGTTAATCCGAACTTATATTATTTGTACAACCTACAATTCTCCACAAAAGATATTCCAATTCTTTTTATCGTTCGACTCACGGTTTTAATCAAAAAGCCTCCTAAATAATAAGTAATTGAAATCACACGGATATCGGAATAAACCTGAATTATCTTTAATGTGATCAATTTTAATTTAACATATTAACAATTCTTAAAAAATTAAGATAGAAATAAGAAATAATATTTTTAATAAATTACTAAAAAAATACAGAGCTATTTTTCGTTTTATTGATTTGAAGATTATTATGAGTTAGGCGTGAATTAGGGCCCAATTGGTTTTGCCTAAGCAGAACGTTAGGGTCAAGTGCGAAATCCCAACGATGGCCTAGTTTGGTAAGCCTCAAATTTTCCTAAATACGAACGCCTACCTAATTAGGCCGGCATTAGGCATTCCTTATTGGGAAAATATGGGGAACACCGTTACATCCGATATGAGGGCCTTGTTAGGCTCCCGCGTTTGGGCCTAACGTTCTGGTTAGGCAAAACTAACGGGGCCCTAATTGTCGCCACACAAAATTTTCTAGTCGGGAATAATCAAATTTAAAAATGAAGGATTTGGGTGGGTTTTAGAATCAATTTTCGGTACAAATGCAACCCGATTTCGAACAAACTCTACACAATTTTAATTTGAAAAACTCTCTACTTTGTGTTCTGTGTTTTCAAATGTTGTTCTTGCACCTGGGTCAGTGTGCCCATCCAATGAGTTGCTGTTCAAGCTCGACGGCTCGTCTGGACCAAAATGTACTGGTGAAGGGTGAAATGAACACATTAGAGTCAAATTTAAAGGTTTTATTTATTGTGAAATGTACAAAATAATTTCATATAAAAATACAATATTTGGTATACTTAACAATATGGTTCGGGTGGGTTTGTATATCAATATTTCTGTGTAGATACGTCCACCGCTGTGATGTCTTTTGTTTATTGATGTTCGTTGTGTTTTTGTGTTGTTCTTTATGTTGAATTTTAGGGTTTTACAGTTTACTGTAGAGAGTTCGCTGACTTGCAAAATTGGGTTTTTCTACGAATGGCGAAAGTCAAAATTTTGTTTTTACTCGTTGTCAGTACAACGAGTAAACTACAACAGCGCTGTGCGGCGGGTGTTGAAGACAGGCAGATCTGCAGGATGTACACTGTTTACGTTGGGCGTAAACAGTAGCTTTCAAAATTTTTCTAAGAGTCCCCTTTTTAAAGTTATTAGTATTTCAGTGAGAACTTACACTATTTGACTCAAAAACTGGTTTCGTATTAAAAATTAAGTGAAACATAGCAAAAGAAAAAATTAAGTATTATAACTTAAAGAATATCGACATCTGATAATATCCTATCATTGTGGTCTGCTATTCAATTATCTTTTCTAAAGAAAGAAAACGTAGTGGCTGTTTTTTTGGATATAAAGGGAGCGTTTGACAATGTCAACATTAGGCTATTATGGTCGAAGTTAAATTTGTTGGGTGTGACCAATAGATTTTGTGATTTTGTTTACTGTCTCTTTCAGTTCAAGGATCTCTATATACAATGTGATGATGGGTTTGTGAATAGTCATTCCTTTACAGAGGTGCCGCAGGTCTGTGTGCTAAGTCCCATCTATTTCAACCTTTCTGGTGATCAGATTTTTGGCGTGGATCTGGAGGGTGTGTATATTCTGGGATATGCTGATGATGTGGTCATTTTCAGCTCGGATGCGGATGTGCTTCAGGCAAAGGAGAAGGTTCAGCTTGCGCTGTCCACAATTGAATTTCGGCTTAAGCAACTGCAGCTAGAGTTATCTGTTGCTGAAACAAAATCTATGATTTTTACTAAAAAACACTTGCTTGTTGTACCACCTTTTCGCATAGGCGTTGAAACACTGGAGTATGTTGACTCATTTAACTTTTTAGGTTTTACTTTTCATAAGAAGCTTATCTTAAGGCTTCAGGTGGATCGTGTTGTCAAGAGCTGCTTCCATTATACTAATGTTCTTCGGTCTTTATGTGGAGTTACTTGGGGTTCTGATCCTAAGTGCCTGTTACGTTTGTACGTGGGCCTTATTAGACCAAAGTTAAAATACCCCGATCAAAAAAAGTATATCAAAAATATATCAAAATGATATCAAAAATTTGTCAGTGACATACAAAATTTTGATAAAAAAAGGATATCACAGTGATATACGGAATGTAACACTTTTTGTATATCACCATGATATCAAAAAAAGATATCAAAATGATATCAAAAAGAGATATCAAAATGATATCAAAAAAAGATATCAAAATGATATCAAAAAAAGATATCAAAATGATATACAATTTTTGTACATTTCTGATACAAAAATGACAACCAATTTTGGGTCTGATAACTAAAGTGACGCAGATTATGGCCAAATTTTGCAATATTGTGGTTAATCGTCGGCAACTTGCTTTTTTTTTTTTGTACTCAATTATATTTTTTCTGCTTTTTCACTAACTTCATGACAAAACTCACTTCTTACCAAAATTGGCTGCTCGTCTGTTTTCCATACTTTTTGTTTTCCCAACCACAGGCTGCATGCAGCAACTGAATGGAGTGTTGGTTTTTTTGCACTCAATTATATTTTTGTGCTTTTCACTAATTTCATTAGAAAATTAACTTCTTCACTAAAATTGGCTGCGCGTTCGTCTTCTGTAATTATCTTTAAATAAAATTCACAAACGAAAACGTAAAATTTGACATATCAGCAGCTGATACATTTTTGATATCATTTTGATATACATTTCTGATACAAAATTGATATCAGCGGCTGATAAATTTTTGATATAATTTTGATATACATTTCTGATACAAAATTGACATGTTTTTCAATGATATCAAAAATATATCAAAATGATATACAAAAAATGGATATCAGCGGCTGATACATTTTTGATATCATTTTGATGTACATTTCTGATACAATGACAAGAACTTGACAAGTTTTTTTGATCGGGACATGGCACCACTGATTTTAGGTTGCTCGAAAAGAGATCTATTGAGGTTACAACGAGTTCAATGGAAGGCTCTACGCATATCGCTTGGTGCTATGGTCTCAACTCATACGCTTAGTTTGGAGCAGATGAGTAACGTCATGCCCCTGCTTGAACGATATAGTTTTCTGTCTGAAGGCATCATAAGTAAGATATTGTCCATTATTGATCATCCAGCTAGGCCTTTTATTTCTGAAATATTAAATTTTGCCAATCCACCTGTGTTTTTTAAAAATTTCCTATAGTGGAGTGCCTGGGGCTTTTAACCTAGGATTTCTACAAGACCGAATGAATTTATATGGTTGGGATGGGATTTTGTTTTAAATGCCATAAAAAAAGAAGTTTACCCAAAATTTTTTTGTGCTTTTGATTTGTGTATTAACTATAAAAAGTTAGTATAACACTACATTAAAAATAATTGTAAAAATTTGCAAACCATTTTTTCTAAACTGATTTGAGGTCGCTGAACACGAAAAACGCAATTTTTTTGTTTTCCTTCTAACCGTTCCCGAGTTATTCGGCCATTTTTATTTTCGAGATTATAGCATCATATACATCAATATATTTGTATAACGCCAAATCCGATCTATTTTATTTTACCACGATTACAAAGAATGACTAATGGCGTTTCTAACGGGTATACCAATGATTATGCTCCGAATAAAAATAACTGAGTTATAGCACGAAAAACTTAAATTTAAAAAAAAAAATTTTAAATTTTTCATACCAACGTCAAATGAAAAGCTTAGTTTTTCGCATATATTTATTTAAAAAAACATTTTTTAACAATTTTATTCAATGGCACATTTAATTCCAAACATTTTAAGCTAACTTTGAGCAAAATCGAATAAAATCTCGTGAAGATATTAAGGTTTTAGTGCAATGAAGGCATATCGTTTTCTTTCAAAAATTTATATTTTTGATGCAATTGCAACCCGGTCCGAAATATTCTTCTACAAAAAATGATGAGAGCTTCTTTAAAATGTTCAATGAGTGTAGAATGGCCGATGTGGAAGCTGAAAAATTGGATCTGTTGACTTAGGCTGAACATTTTGAAAATGCTCTGGACAACTTCTCATCGTTCTTATTGCACCAAATCCTTAATATCTTCAAGAAATCGCATTCGATTTTGCTCAAACTAGACTTAAAATATTTGAAATTAAATTTGCAATTGAATAAAATTTAAAAAAAAATTTTTTTCAAATAAATAAATGCGAAAAACTAAGTTTTTCATTTGATAGTGATATGAAAATTTTTTTAAAATTTTTTAAAAATCTGAGTTTTTCCTGCTATAACTCAGTTAATTTTGATCGGAGCATAATCATTGGTATACTCGTTAAAAGAGCCATTACTCACTCCTTGTAAGCGTTGTAAAATAAAATCGATCGGACTTGGCGTTCTACAAATATATTGATGTATATGAAGCTATAACCTCGAAAATATAAATGTCCGAATAACTCGAGAACGGTCCAAAGAAATAAAAAATAGGTGGGTTTTTCGAGTTCAGCGACTCTAAATTAGTTTAGAAAAAATAGTTTGCAAAATGTTACATCTATTTTGGATTTAGTGTTGTATTAACTTTTTATAGTTATTGCTTAAATAAAGAAAAAATCAATTGCACAAAAAAATTTTTGGTAAACTTTTCTTTTTATGGTATAAAAAACAAAATCCCACCTCAACTATATAAATTCATTCACTCTAATTAAAATCCTAGGTTAAAAGTCTTACTATTACTATTTTTATCTCTGTAACGGGTACTTCTAGAGAAAAATTCTAGTAAATTTCTTCGTAATTTAAGTTGTTTCCAACACCGACTACGGTGTTTTGTCCAAAAAGGCAAAACGGAGAGGCCTACTGCGTTTAACTTTTCATAAAACTATGTTCATTTTCAAATCGCGATATCTCATGAACGGTAAGTCGGACGGAAATAGTGTTGGCAAAGACATTCATAGAGAATAACATGTTCTGCAAAATCCAAGAACAAATTTTTTCTGCGGCATATCGTTTCGGAATATTTTGCAAAAACAGTTTTTTTCTAAATTTTAAGTTTGTCAAAAGATATCTCCTAAACTTTAAGTCGTACAAAAATGAAAACAGAATGTTGTTTGTAGAACAAACAATTCCCTATAAGCTGGTATTTTTGGTTTATTGCTGCGACGCTCCGTTCATGTATTATCACAATTTAAAAGAAAAAATCAGTTTAAAAAACTTCGAAAAACTTTCCAGATAAATCTACCAAATGACCGCACTACAAAAAAGATCACAACTTTTTAATAGGTAAACTTTTTTATTTATATTTTAAGCTTAGCATTCCACTTTTAATAATTAAATTTCATGCGGTCTTGTAGAAGTCCTACGTATACAGTGTTTTTAACTCCCTGGGAACTCTACTACTAGAGAAATCGCAGAAATTTTCCTTTATTTCACACATTAGGCACCCAATTTTCACGACACCATATGAGGCCCTCTTCTTTAAGCCGGTGGTTAAGTTTCTACCACTGGTCGGATCGCAAACCATACCTGAAGAAGTTAACAATACATATTGTTCGTTTTTGTCTCATAGGGAGGACTTTAAAAGAGTATTTACAGATGGTTTGAAAACCCCTAGCTTTGCTGGTAGTGGGGTTTGGATGCCTGATATTGACATTGAAGCGTATTTTCCCTTACACTCAGCTTCATCTATTTTCTCAGCTGAAGCCTTGGCTATAATTGAGGCAATCAAATTAATCTCAGTTCAGGAGTATAATAAATTTCTCATAGTCTCTGACAGCAGATCGGTTTTAGTTGCGATAGGCAGTGCTTTTAATAATAAAACTCATTCTTACATTTTTCAAATAAAGACACTTTTATATGAATCTAGGTGCAGAGGTAAACAGATTCACTTCCTGTGGGTACCCAGTCACATGGGTATTGAGGGCAATGAATTTGTAGACAGGGTTGCATCGGGTCTGGACACATCCAATCTGTGTGTTAGTTTTACTGATACTAGATCAGTTGATAAGTCAGTGGGGATTGCAAGTTGGCAATTGAGGTGGAATATGTCCAAATTTGGACGTCATCTTTTTGGCATTGCGTCATTTGTCAATAAGCGCCCTTGGTTCTATAATGTTTGCTTAACACGGAAAGTTATCACCACAATAAATAGATTAAAGTTTAACCACACCAGGTGCAAAGATCACTTGCGCAAAATTAATATTATTGATAGTAATGTTTGCTCTTGCGGGGATGTTGAAACATCTCAGCACTTGCTTTTTCATTGCTCGAACATAAATCCGGCTCAGCGCATGATATTTCTAAATGTGATGCGCGACTGTGGAATCAGCAGCTATAATTTGGTTGACTTGCTTAAATCAAATAATATTGATATCTATATTTCTATCTCTCGTTTCTTTGCGAATGTCAGTATAGAAATCTGATCGTCGTGAACGTCGCGAATAGGCACGCATCGAGTCGCTTAAATTCATTGTCACTTAGGTTAAGATACTATTTTTTTACTATACAATATTTGTTTTATTATCAATTTAATTGATCTCGAGTTATAACTCAGTATTTTTATTTATATATTTTTATAAATTTCATTATTATAACGAATTTTCATATATCTCATTATTACAACGAAAAGAGGGAATAATCAAAAAACAATACTAAAAAAACAAAACACATAAAAATTAAAAAAAATCAAAAAACATCCCCACAAAAAAAAAAAAGAAAAGAATTTACATGTTTATATAACCTGTATTCAGTTAATTTACAGGACTTCGGTCTCAACATTTAATCTTTGACAACTAAAGGCACCTGCTGGTGTCTGCAACGTTGAGAGCTGCAAGAAAAACCCAGTGTTTGTGGCAGCCCTCGTTCAACGCACATATGTTACTCGTATCATATTCTAAGAAGAAGAAGAAGAACTTAAAGAATCCTTAAAAAGCTCTTTGTTAAAGGTATTTTTCAAAAATTTTCTAGAGGACCGCTTTTAAAAGTTATTAGAGTTTTACTGAAAGCCTACCGAAAATTATTATTAAATAAAATCAAACTTTCGTTTAGTTAGAATGTCAAATTCAAAAAAACTGTGCTGCAAAAATGTGGAAGATACCGAATTTTATTCTTTTTCTGGAGAACCACTGGCGATCCCACCCTAAAAATTGGAGGGCATGTAAGTTACACTTGTAAAAATTTATTTTTGATAATTTTTACTTTAAGGTCTGTTTTAAGATAAATCATTTGAGACCTTAAGATTGAATAAAAAATGCCTAATATCTAGATCGTTTTGACTTCGTTCAAAATTATAATTTGTGACTATTAAAATTGCTTGCCTCATCTCTTCCGTTTAAAAGATTAGCAGTAGGACTCAATCAAAGAAAACTATTTTTGGTGATCCTTTGTAAAATTTTGCGTACAATATTTATATTTCGAATTGAGTGCTCTTACCTTTTGAAGTGTTGCTTAAAAGAGACAGTAACCCTCCAAGAAAAATGTACGATTCGTAAATTGCGTACCGAAAGCGAATCGCTTACGAACTATGAGTTCACTAACACATGCATACACTATGTATATGTAAACATTGTTCTATTTGTCAGTTTTGAATTTTCAAAAAAAATTTAAAAATATAAAAAAAATTTGTTAAAAACTACTTTAACAACAAAAACTAAAATGTTTAATAAGACCACCACACAAGGCATAAGAACTAAAAACACACGGCCACACAAAATATGACTCGTGGAGTATTGGAAAAATGTAAAACTGAAGCAGTCAAATTCAACGTTTGCTTGTCCCATGTCCACATCCGATCGCAGCTATAAAACAGTGGAAGGCTTATAATATCATCTGCTCAACAACATCCAAAGACGTTCTCTTTTGTGACGTATGCAATCCAACCGTACATCAAGACTGCTGTCGCCGTTTGCTAACAGTCACCCAATACACAGATTGTGTACTTTGTCCAAATGCAGGTAGTGCGTTTGAGCAAATAGATCGTGGACGTGGGCGCTTGTTGTTTGTGCACTTTGGTTACCAGAAGAGAGTTTTGTATTCTTGTAACCCATAGGTAAGCTTAACGATACCTGTGGTTTTTTCTTAGATTTATTTTCGCACAACAGATTCAATTGAGACCATTCCCCAGGCGCGTTGGCGTCTCACCTGCTATGCTTGTCGTGAATATTTAGGTTGTTGGTGCTTGCATTCAGTGTCACATGCACCCAACAGGCTGGACTGTATATGACCACTTAGTTTTTCGTGGCTTGGCCATCACGACAATGTGCCCGTACATTCCTTCAATTTATTGAATATTATCAAACGTAGGGGTATGTGGGGTAAAGTTGGACATTTTTGTTCGAAGTTCCATAAAATGAACAAAACTTCTCATTTTTCCATGTTTCAACTTCCTATAGTAAGGAAAACTAAATAAGCTATATTTTTACCGATGAAACGAACCAAAAATATGGATTTTCTGTTGAGTACGACGCACAAAGTGGTATTGTATGCGCTTTTACGCATTTAATTGAAAAAAAAAAAATGTTTGAAGTACCGGCTTTTTTTGATACCGTTTTAAAGATAATTAAATTCTACGTCACAAACAATAAAAATTGTTGGCCTTACATTACTAGTTAAAAAGTTATATGCGGTTGAAGATCAACTTTTTTTGCTTTCGTTCGCGCGCTGTGAAAAATTGGAATTTTTTGGCTTTTTTTAAATACATTTTTATTAAAAAAAAAGTTTTTTGTGGAAAAAGTTTTGATGGAACCTTCAACTTCAGGTAATTAATTGTGGTTCTTGCTACATAAAAGGTTTTTTGAATTAATGTTTAAAAAATTTTGTTTTATATATATAAAATATGAGTTAAAAAATTAAGGTTTTTTATTATTCAAGTGGAGTTAAAGTGTTTTAGTCTATGCAAGATTTTCATCTTATTGTAATTTTCGTTAACTATAGGCTGTCCATTATAAGTGTTAAAAATTTGGTTGTGCCATGTTTTGCTCTTTCGGAATTATTAAACTTTTTGTGAGAGAACTCCAGTCGCTATAATGATAAGAAGCAAGTGCAGCCACCAACAATGCAATGATTTTTTTCCTTTTGTTTTGTTTGTCTTCTTAATGACAAAAACTAATTTAACATTATGCTGTTTTAGTTATTTAGCTTTAAGTAGGTCTCAAAAAAGTGTTTTCTTCACTTTTTGGAGGGAATAACTCAGGATCCTGACATGATACAAAAAAACCAAGCTCAGAGTCGCAATAAGGAGATTTCATTCTACCATAAACGGATATAACAACCGAGGACGGAAAACTATGGTTGAACTGGACGGGGGTTAGAGGATAAAAAAACTGGACCAATGAAATATAGGAGCACCAAAAACTGAGCATATGGGTTAACCCAAAGTAACAAGAAATAGGATGTTGCCAGTATCTGCAGTGGTCCATTTTTTATCCCCTAACCTCCGTTCAGTCCAACCATAGTTTTCCTTCCTCAGTTTTTAAAGCCTTTTATGGTAAAATGGAATCTCCTTATTACGACTTGGTTTTTTGTATCTTGTCAGGATCCTGAGTTATTCCCTTCCCAAAAGTGAAGAAAACACTTTTTTGAGACCTACTTAAAGCTAAATAACTAAAACAGCATAATGTAAAAATATTTATTGTCATTTGATACGGATAGCTAAAACTACCACCATACTTTAATCATTTTTACATTTAGTCACTTCTCTCCAAGTTATAAGCCTTTAATGAAAGGATATCTCTCAATATTATACAGAACCCATTTCCGGACTGAAAAATTTAGAAAATAAAAATTTTATTATTTTCATCTATAACGTATTTTATTATAAAAATTTTGAGCCCTCGCGGTCCCAGATCGGATGAAAAATTACCACTCTATTTCGGATTTAGTGAATAAACCTCCTAAGTTACTTGCTTCTAAATTAGCAGAAAAAATAATTCGTTTGTTCATACACTAAATTCAGAATCTGCTTTCATTCAAAAGATCATAACTTTAGAATGGCTAGCCGTATCTTGAAAAGCAGACCTGCGTTGGAAAGGTATTTTTATGCGCTACTAAGTTACTTGCTTCTAAATTAGCAGAAAAAATAATTCGTTTGTTCATACACTAAATTCAGAATCTGCTTTCATTCAAAAGACCATAACTTTAGAATGGCTAGCCGTATCTTGAAAAGCAGACCTGCGTTGGAAAAGTATTTTTATGCGCTATAAAAAAATTTTAAAGTTGAAATTTTTTTTTTCGAAGAAGATGTGATTTTTAATACACTTTGTATGAAGTTCTCAACTGACTTCTTTCAAGAGTGTCATAGCTTTGGAATGGCTAGTCGTATCTTGATGAATAGACCCTCGTAAGAAAGGTATTTTTATGCTTTATAAAAAAATTTAAAAGTTAAAATTTTTTATTTGAAGAAGATGTGATTTCTAATACATTTAGTATAAATTTTTCATATATCTTCATTCAGAAGGTCATAACTTTAGAACCCGGTGACGTTTTTCAAAAAATTAGCCATAAATTTCCAATAAATCGTTCGGAAAATCTAAATTTCAAAGACAATCTCGCAGTAGAAAAAAACACTCAAAACTTCAAACGATTTTAAGGCGCCTCGAAATTTACTGCACATACATACATGGTCCCTAGGAGTTTTTTACATGAAATTTGACGTAGAATCCGAAACTGGATGTTTGATCCGCTCTAATATACATTGTATGTTCCACAAGTGAGCTCAAACAAAAATGTTTCTATTTTAATAAAGAGTTACTTTCTATGAAAAAAATGGTTGCGGGTTTTTGCGCGGCTGTGAGAAATTTTCATTTTTTTAAGGCAAACTGACATGTCCAAAATGTATGAAAGTAGAGCATAGGATAAATAAAAAGTTAAATGCAGACATATAGATAGACAATTACCCCCAAAAATCTGCAAGAGGGTGTCAATAAAGTACGCTGAGTTTTTCAAAATTTTTGAAGATCAAGGCCGTTTTATGCAAAATCTCGGCTTAGTACAGTTTTAATTTTATTACGATTTAAGAAACGCTCGAATGAGTCATCCGATATATCAAATTTTTTGTCTTGAGTCAAGGTATATAAAAATATTATGTCTCGAATTTAAAATTGTTAGAATATATACTTTAATCGAACACACTGTAACTCTCAAATCACTTTTGCTTTGTATTTAGTTTTCATATATCAAATTAATATTGTATTTTTTCTTTTCAAATATTCATTCACAAATATAATTTTCTATCGAACAATTCAATTAAATTCTTTATTTGATCCTGGAACTTCTCAGGTTATGGGCCCAGGAAGTAGTGTAACAAATTAAAAAAAGATTTAATTGAAAGAATTGATTTGCTTCAACCAGTATCCTGAAAACAAAAACAATGGTGGACAATACATCGATCATCAAGATTCAGCTATTCGACGGAACAAATTTTTCTAACTGGAAATTTCGTGTTGGCATACTTCTAGATGAAAGAGGATTGCGGAAATACATCGAAGAAAAATTGGAGGATATTTTAGCAACTGCAAAAGATGCTGAAAAGGACAAAGTGAAACTGGAAGAAAAGAAATGTATTTCGATATTGATGCAAACAATTAGTGATGGGCAACTGGAATATATTAAGGAAAAGAAAACTGCAAAAGAAATGTTCGATACGTTGTGTGGTATTTTCGAGCGGAAAAGCATCGCAGGTCAATTGTTATTGCGAAAACAATTATTGGTGATGAAATATCATGAGGGCGATGACATGATTCAACATTTTCTGAATTTTGATAGGAAAATACGGGAACTGAAATCAATGGGTGCGAATATTGAAGATTTGGACATAGTTGTTCATTTATTGCTAACATTACCAAAAAGTTACGAAAACTTAGTTACGGCATTGGAAACGATGAATCAAGATGGTTTAACGTTGGAATTCGTGAAAACTCGATTGATGGATGAACACAACAAACGAACTGGCATGACGTTCTCAAGCAGATCAAGTGAATCAGGTGCATTTGAATGCAAAAGACATGGTGAAATTGGTAAACCGAAAAATGGCACATGGACTGGAGCTGGTAAATGTAAATGTAGAATCTCAGTTTTGTGAAACATGCGTTTACGGCAAACGAACACGAACATCATTTCCACCAAACAAGATTGGTCGTTCAAGCCGGATTTTGGAGCTGATTCATAGTGACGTTTGGGGACCAATGGCTGATGAAGCATATGATGGGTCGAAATACTTCGTTTCATTCACCGATGATTTTTCAAGAGCTTCGATGGTTTACTTTATTCAACGTAGAACTGAGGTGTTGGATAAATTCAAAGAATTTGTTGCGATGGCTGAATCATTGCATGGTAAGAAAGTTGCAAAATTTAGAGCTGATAACGCTGGTGAATATTCCTCACATGAAATGGATGCGTTTTGCAAATCGAAAGGTATTCAGCGTGTTTACAGTGTTGCACACAATCCAGAAATGAACTCAGTTGCTGAGCGGTTGAATCGTACACTTGAAGAGAAAGCAACAACTATGCTTTTAGCAAGTGGTATGGACAAAAAGTTTTGGAATGAAGCGATACTTACGGCAAATTATGTGAAGAATCGATCACCGACAAGCGCATTTGGCAAACAATTCATAAACATGACACCGGCTGAAATTTGGTTTAAGCGGAAACCAGATTTGACTCATTTGCGGATATTTGGCTCAGAATGTTACAATCACATTCCAGCGTGTAATCGATCAAAGTTAGAACCAAAGGCGACGAAATGTTTGATGCTTGGTTATACTTCATCAATGGGTTCTTATCGATTGTGGGACACAGAGAGGAATAAATTAGTTCTTGGTCGTCATGTAACATTTAATGAGGCATCTGTGCTAAGAAGAGCAAAATTGATAGAAATATCAGATTCAGAGGCGGTAAAAGACCAATTTCATGATAAGGTGAGCTTGAATGGCAAAGACGACGAATCAAATTTACGCAGTGATGAATCCGATGTGTACAATAGCTGTTCCGATGCAGAAGAAAATGTTGAAGACATGGAAACAACAATTACAAGAAGAAGTGAGCGAAATCGTCGGCCACCAGATCGATTTGGTTATTGTATCACTGAAGATGCACACTTTGCATTTTCAGCTGAATGTTTTGTAGACAATGATCCAAATTCAATTGCAGAAGCGAAACTCAGAGATGATTGGGGCGAATGGAAACGAGCCATTGATAGTGAATACCAATCATTAATCAAAAATGGAACTTGGACTGAGTGTGATTTACCTAAGAACCGTAAGGCAGTTACGAATAAATGGGTTTTCAAATTGAAGCGGAAAGCAAATGGTGAGATTGATAAATACAAGGCTCGACTTGTGGCGCGTGGTTTCACTCAAAAGTTTGGATTTGACTACAATGAAACTTATGCTCCAGTAGCAAAATTGGTCACGTTGAGGATTTTGCTAGCGATTGCGAATCGGTATGATATGCATATTCATCAAATGGATGTTAAGTGTGCATTTTTGAATGGAGGGTTATCTGAAGAAATTTATATGGAGCTGCCAGAAGAATTCAAAAATGGTAATAAGGTGTGCAGACTTAATAAAGCACTTTATGGTCTGAAGCAGGCATCGCGTGCATGGAACGAAAAGTTTAATGAGTTCATGATTCAGATTGGATTCAAGCGTTGCGAATCTGATCGCTGTGTTTACGTCAAATCGCAAAATGGAATCATATGTTACATTCTTCTGTACGTTGATGACACTTTGATTTTTTGTCAGGACATTAAAGTTATCAATACAGTAAAGCAAATGCTATCAAAGAAGTTCGAGATGACTGATGTTGGAGAAGTAAATTCATTTTTGGGCATGTAAATTGATCAAGACATATCAAATGGAAAGATTGCCATGAATCAATCCCAATATTTAGAGAAAGTGTTGCAAAAATTTGGAATGAAAGATTGCAAACCATGTTCAACTCCAATAGTGAAGGGTTTACATATTGAAAAAGGCGATAAGAACAAATGCTCGAATCATCCATATCGCGAACTTATTGGTTGTTTGACTTATGCAACGGTTACCACGAGACCAGATTTGTGTTCAGCAACTAGTTATTTCAGTCGATTTCAAAGCTGCTTCGATGATCGTCACTTTATAAATGCGAAACATATATTGCGATACATTCGCGGAACAATCGATTTGAAAATGGTTTATACGAAACAACAAGATGCAGAAACATTGGTTGGTTACAGTGACTCAGATTGGGGTGGAGACAAAAATGACGGTAAGTCTACTTCAGGCTACGTTTTCAAATTATTCGGAAACACAGTCAGCTGGGCATCACGAAAACAAATGACGATAAGTTTATCTTCAACCGAAGCTGAATATGTTGCATTAACTGAAGCTATTTGTGAGCTTAAGTGGATTAAGAAATTGCTAATAGAATTGCAAATTCAATGCAATGAGCCAGTTGTAATTTTCGAAGACAATCAATCGTGTATCAGTATTGCTACTGATCAAAAGGAGAGCAAGCGAATGAAACATTTGGATATTAAATACAATTTCATTCGCGATGTTATTGCAAGAGGTGAAGTTTGTATCGAATACAAACCAACAAATAAGCAAGTAGCAGATATTATGACCAAAGGACTTGGAAAGAATTTGTTTACGAAACATCGTAAAAATTTGAATTTAGTTTAAATTTAATTTGATATTCTTGTTAACTTTTAATTAACTTAAAATGTTGTTTAATTAGCAAAACAGTGGTTCTATTAAATTAAGAGGCGGTGTTAGAATATATACTTTAATCGAACACACTGTAACTCTCAAATCACTTTTGCTTTGTATTTAGTTTTCATATATCAAATTAATATTGTATTTTTTCTTTTCAAATATTCATTCACAAATATAATTTTCTATCGAACAATTCAATTAAATTCTTTATTTGATCCTGGAACTTCTCAAAAATCATTCATATATTGTTGTTTTAGATAAAAAACCGGAAGAAAACACATTTTCGATATTTCGGCCTACTGTAAAACTCTTAAACTACATCTTGGAAAAACTATTTTTCACAAGTTTATCATAAAATCATACAAGAAACAATTTTCTACTGCATCTTAACCCATTATAACCTGTTTTTATGGGTCTTCTTGACCCTTTTTTTCAAAAACTTGGTTAAAATGGGTTTAAATGTTTTACAAAAATATTCTTAAAAATATTTCACTAGGGGTCACCAAAGACAGAAATTCTTAAAACTTCAGATAATGCGTACAAAATTTTATGACAATTTTCATTTTCCGTTTTTTATTGCTATTAAAAAAAAATTTCACTACATAATATGCAACGGCATAAGTTTTATACTTTTTTATTCATAATTAACTTAAAAAATAAGTTATTATAACCCTGAATAGTCTGGATGAATTAATAGCGTGTTTTGGTATCAAATACCCCACTGTGCGACGCTTTGACCGAGGATGCCCAAAATGGCAAAAATTAAAAATCGTGGGGTAAAGTGGGAAACTTTCAAAAAGTCATTAAAACTAACACAAATGTTGAAACAAAGTTTTAATATCTTTTTTGTAAGTCAAAAAATGTTCAGAGAACACACCCATAAGAGTAAATATGGAAAAAAAAAAATAATTTTGCTGAAAAAAAATTGATGAAAAATGGGTTTGAAAAAATGTGTTTAAAAAAAGGTGAAATTGTAGCTTATTCGTCGTTCTCTGATGAAACATCCAAGTCCGAGTCACTGTTCTTGCAATAAAAGAAGCTTGTACAGTAGTTTTAAAATGTACTTATCGCTCATTTACTACAAAAATGGCACATCTCAAAATTTCGTTCTCACCGTAACTGTGACCGTAAAAGATATTATTATGAAATTTTTAAACAACATGAAGCATGATATAGCAAATAATTCTGCATCATTAAATCAAAAATCGCGTTTTTTGATTTTGCAGAAAATACGTAAAATATATTAATATGAAATTTTTACACAATGGAGGTTATCGTGAATAAATATTTTCGGGAATTTTCTCAAACTGCCGTGCATTCTCTGTTGCAGTTTAAGAAAATTCCCCGGGAATCTTGAATCACGATAACCCCCAATATGAAACATGACGTAACGAATAATTCTGCATCATTAAGTCAAAATTTGCGATCTTGAAGTAAATAAGCGATATTTATTTTCCATAGCCGTAAAAAAATTTTAAAAATAACCGAGCTACAAATGTTTAGGCGCGAAAAGTCAGCCAAAAAAAATGTTTTTAACTTCAACTTAAGATTTTGAGGCTGTATTACAATTTTAAAATATAGGCGGGTTAAGTACTCTGCCGTCCTAAGAGATCTACTAAGTGGGACGACTGCAAAGTGTAAAATCACTGTAGCACTGCGTAGTTTGATGAGTTAATTATAAAAAATTGGATTTCTCTTTTTACACATGTGGGTTCATGCACTCAAGTAAAGATATTTGGAAATAAACAAAGGAGCTTATTGAAATAACAAATTATTATGATACATTTTTTATTTAAAAATATTTTTGATGTGAAACAATAATTTTTCTTTTTCAAATATGTTGAAATGCAGAAATTTTTAAGCAATGGGTGCACATGTTAAAGCGAATGTGGATAAAAATCAAGAATTCCTTAGTGAATACACGTAAGGCAGATGAAGATTTTTTGTTATGAAAATCGACGTGTAAGCATCTCATCAACAAGAATCTGCCAGTAAAAGTAAAATCGAAAATTTGTTACATGTGTGGTTTTAAAATTCATCGATTGAATTAAAATCAATCAATAGCGCCATCGCGTACTCGTATGAGATACACATACCAATTCTCTCTATTGATAGAATGTAGTAATTATGAATGAAGTAAGATTAGTTGTTTTTCAGCGATTTATATTCGTACTATTTTTTTTGCGGCTTTCTTTAAGTATTAAACAGCGCCTCGTTGCAGATCTCTGATAGGTAATAAATTGTTTTTTCTTCAAGCTTTGTGAAGTTTGTTATCTGACTGCCCCTAACGCTTTTTGTTTGAGTTTCATGATTTTTTAATAATTAACTCGGATACGTCCGATCAAAGATATCCAAAATTATTTCTTTGCAAAAATGTGACTTTCCAATTCAAAATTGCGAGAAACCTAATAAATTACAAAAATCAATTTATCTCTTACTATTGGAAATCGTTGGTGCGGATGTCTGTCATCGCTTTACGACGAAAATACTAAGCTTATTGAAACCATATACGCACAATATTTGTATTTGGTGCTCCGATTGCTTTAAAAAAATATGATGTTTTTGTATGTGTTTTTGTGTGTTTTTGTATGTTTTTTTTTTGCCATTGCATCACGGTTATTGATGATTGAAGATATATTGAAACCATATCTGTGCCTCATCCCCCTCAAGGTTAATATCATAAAAAATATATGACCAAATTATAGAACTTTGCACCCCGCATACATGCTAACTAGTAAGGGTGTTACCTTTGGCATAGCCAAAAAATTTAATACACTATACTGCAGCATTATAAAAATTTTGCTTGCATGAGATATGGCACACAGCGAAAGGTTTTGCTGAAGAGACTTCGAATAAATGGCTTCGAACAGCTTATTCATCAGCCTACTAGGGAAAAATATAAAAGTCAGAAAATTAATTTGACATAACCTCAAAAGAATAGATCAAACATAAGATTTTTTCAAAAAATCAACTTAATTGAGCGTCACGGCTAGACCAGTTCTTGTTTTAAGCTCAAATTTGAATGGCGTATTAACTGAAACATTTTAAAATGTAATTCGTGGCAAAAAAAATTTTTTGCTATTTTTGAAAGGGGTTAGATGTGGCGAGATTCAATCCCATTTTTTTTTTATTTATTTCATAATAAATTAAGAAAAGTGTTAGTTTATTATTTATCGTGACTGCATTTAGGCTTTTTCGCAATGATATTGAGCAATAAGCTCCAAAAAGACCTATAGAACAAGGGAGAAAGACGGAAAATTAGCCGTTGTTCGAAATATATTTCTTTATTTATGCATGAAAAATTAAGTGCGAAAAGTTCATTGCGAAATCGTTTTTGGCAAATATCTTTTTAATACATGGAACATTCCAGTGAAAATGGTATTTTTAAGCAGATGTTTCAGATGTTTCTTTCATATGTTTTTTTGGTTCAAATATATTCCAGTTGGATTTAACTTTACTTTCCAGATCGATTTTTGACAAAAATTTTGGTTTTGAGCTCAGTTTTTTACAGCTTAAGAAAGTGCCTAATTTTTTTTTCTACTTGATGTATTATTGATCATATTGATCATTGTTTTTTCTACTAAACCATGATGAGTTATGTTACAAATTATATCCGTCGTTTGAGGTCATAGACTAGTGTATTGATAAATAGTATTTGCAATAAAATGCTCCTGCAAACATTTGTAATATACAGCGCCAAACAAAACAGTTATTTGCGTCCCGTACAAACGCACATATCGATGTAATTAATTCCCTGTCCATAAACATTTATTTACATAAAGCTAGTTTCTTGTGTACTCTTAGAAAGTGCATTACTTTTCGGAGTTTGTTTTGCTGAAAGTATAAAAATTATTGAAGAATGATAATTTTGTATTGAACTAACTAAACAGTCATTTTTGCAATTTTTCAACAACAGACGCAAGCAAGTGTTAACATGGAAATTGAATTACATATGTTTCGGCTACTAGCACATACATATTTATATATTTTCATATATTAACATGTATATAGCCTCATCAGATCAGTTTTAGTTAAATCTTGCCAGAAACCGTACTCGAACCTGTGACTCCGGTTTTCTAATAAAAGATAACGCGGTGCTCAGCGATTGTGCAATGTATGTATGTATTCTCCTTTAACTCCTAGGAGGAGCATAGGGCCAAAGCGATTGTGCAATAGGTTACGAATAAACTCTCTGAACAGGATCGCCATTATGAATAAATCATAAGGCTCACTAGCGCCGTCTGTTGTGAAAAATTGCAAATTGTTGGTTGGTAACACACTCTGGTTTTAAGACATGCTACGCTAGCTACAATTAAAACCTACAAGGGCGGATTTGTTTTCCACATACAATGCAGGCTCTCGAAATTACCAGAATTGCAGAGAGCTTATTCGCGACCTATAGCACAATCGCTTAAGCACCGCGTTTTCTTTCATTAGAAAACCGGAGTCACGGGTTCGAGCACGGTTTCTGGCAAGATTTAACTAAAACTGATCTGATGAGGATGTATACATGTTTATTAGGGTGGGCCGATTTGTAAATTATCTCGGCTACCCCCTATGTGAAAGTTCATTCAATTCTATGAAGATTTGCCCAAGGAACTATACCTCTGCGTTCAACTTTAGTTCGGCGCATTTTTGATCGAAAATTTTACCTTTTATTAATATTTTTTTTATTTTCATACTAAATTTTAAAAATTTTTATAAAGACAAAAGTAATGTCATTATATGACTTGGCTGGTATTCTGCCAGTAATCAATTTAATTGAGTTCTGTTTACATAAAAAGTTCACTTGATAGTGTGAAACTGATGCAATATATCTAAAAAAGTTATATGGGTCAAATAGCCGATTATTATGACCGACTTTCAAAATAAACGATTCATATTTTTGGATGAATTTTTTCAAACAAAAAACCAACCTAGGCTGAAAGTTCATTTAATTCTATGAATATTTGCCCAAGGAACCATACCTCTACGTTCAACTATAGTTCGGCGCATTTTCGATTGAAAATTTTACCTTGCGTTTAATATTTATTTTTATGCTTAATTTGCAAAATTCTTATAGAGACAAAAGTAATATCATAATATGTTTTGGCTGGTATTCTGTGAGTAATCAATAAAATTGGGTTCTGTTTTTACGAAAAGTTTACTTAATAGCGTGGAATTGATTATATTTATTACAAAAAATTATATCGGTCAAATAACCGATTTATTATAAACGATTCATATTTTAACTTAGATTTTTGGTATATTGTTCTGTAAAATTAAAAAAAGCGGCTAATTTATTTCCTAAAACTGTCACTAGATGTTGCCCTAGAAAAAAATGAGTGTCAGATTCGGCATCCCAGCATCCAAGAACACTTGGGTTGGTTTTTCGATTGAAAAAATCTATGTAAAAATATGACTCGTTTATTTTGATACCGGTTAATTGACAGATATAATTTTATGGAATAAATATCATCAATTCCACGTTATCAAGTAAACCTTTCGTAAAGACAGAACCGAATTTTATTGATTATTGACAGAATACCAGCGAAATCATATAGTGACATTACTTTTGTCTTTATAAAAATTTTTAAAATTTAGTATGAAAATAAAAAAATATTAATAAAAGGTAAAATTTTCGATCAAAAATGCGCCGAACTAAAGTTGAACGCACAGGTATAGTTCCTTGGGCAAATATTCATAGAATTGAATGAACTTTCACATAGGGGGGTAGCCGAGATAATTTACAAATCGGCCCACCCTAATAAACATGTATACAGCCTCATCAGAACAGTTTTAGTTATATCTTGCCAGAAACCGTGCTCGAACCCGTGACCCCGGTTTTCTAATGAAAGAAAACGCGGTGCTTAAGCGATTGTGCTATACGTAACGAATAAACTCTGTTTTTTAATGAACTTTAAAACTTATGTTGTAATTTTTAGAAAAAAAAAATTTTACACCTCTTAAAAAACGAAAAACTGCCCTAAAAAGGCGAAATTTAACGGTTTTCAAAGAAAAAAAGTCATCGTGCTTTAAACGAAATGAACATTTTTTAATTTACTGGATCTCATTCGAAAGAACTCTTAAAAACCTTGAAGACAAGACATGTTAAGACTTTTTTGGGCCAGCAAGCTCGATGATATAACGTTTGAAACATAGTAATGCAGCCGCGTGAAAGGCAAAACGCTTTTTACTCAAGAGGGAGGTATCTTACAAAAAAGTGCACATGGCATAAAATGCTTAGAATCATCCAAGGAACAACTGTGATTTGTTTTTTTTTTTAAATTTATTAAAAATGACGTTAAAAAATTTTTTTTCTAAAAATAAATAATGATTCTAAGCATTTTATGCCATGTGCACTTTTTTGTAAGATGCCTCCCTCTGGCTGCGTGAAGTTAGCGCCCAAAAGTCGGGAAAATTAAAAAAGACTATTTTAAAGATTTGTCCAAGGAATGTCCACGTTTATCCACCCTTTTTTTTCGTTTGTCCACCCTTAGTTCAAAAATTATTCAAAAAATAAGTTTTGGCGCTAACTTCACGCTAGCGGCAAAAATTTCAAAATTTTTAAAAAAACCTATTTCAATTTCAATTTTTGAAAAATGAAACTCGAACAATAACTTTAAAAATTTTGTGGAATTGAATAAAATATTTAAGGGTTTTCATCTAAACGCGCAAGTTTCCCATTTGTGCACTTGGGAAATTTTGTGTGCCTCATACAAATCTGTGGACTTTTGACAAAACAACCTAACTCGAGATAAGTCAATTCTCCACGATTCTAGCCATGAATATAAAATTTAAATACGCATCTTTTGATATAATCACCATATCTCTGTGGTTTCTAGTTCCAGAGATATAAGCCTGTCCCATAACTCACGCAAGATTTGAACTTAGCGCCATTCGAGCAGTGATGTGTTGCTAACCAAAATAGTTTGACAGCTGACAGTTAAAGATTAGTAAAAATATATTGAAAGAGGAGATTAACTCTGGATCAACGAAATTCAGCCACATTACTGCAAATCAATTAAAAGGTATTTTAGCTCGGCTGAAAAGTTGCTTTATTCAGCATTTTAATTTAGACATTTGGCCAAATCTCATAAGCTTCACAAATCGCACAATGTTCCAAAGTGCATACACCCTTCGTGTAGGCTATAAAATTATATGTCAGGAAGCAGCATGACGTAATATCTTTAAGGAAAAAAAATGTCTGCACAATTGTGGCGCCTCTTTCTTACCAAAAAGCACGAAAAATTTATATAGTTTATATTACGGCACATACCAATGATGCCTTTCTGAGTTATGATCTTTTGAAGTGAGAGCATTTCAGCCCGATACAAAGGACGGAATATTTTGGAGCGTCGCATCGCCCAATTTTATTGACACAAACATATTTCATAACCTGGAGCAGATTTTAACTCACTTTGAGTGTATTTTGGCTAATATTAGTGCAATTTCGTCCTTCGTATGTGGCTGAAATACCATTTCTTCAAATGACCATAATACGGAAAGAAAGATTTCTATTGGAAAAGTTTGAACGTATATTCTTATACCACTAATAAAAAAGAATATATTATTTTTTCTTAAAGCTACGCTATAATACTGAACACAGAGTTTTCTTCAACTTCAAGCAAGGATATTTCGAAATTCTGCAGGTATAATTCTGCTGAAAAGGACGGATTCAGAGTGGAAAAGTATACAAGACTGCATACAAAAAGTTCATTCCATTTGTTTTTTGTGCCTGAGTAAATAATGAAAAGTTTTACTTTAGTAAAAAGTGGGAGTGGAAATTATTGAACAACGCTCAATTTTCGTTATTTCAACAAAAAAACGTTACACCATTTTCGAAAAATAGCATTTAATGTGTTTAACTTGTATGGGAGGTTCCACGCGCAACAGCGATATTTTGTCCGCTTTCAGTTCAGGAGTGCCAGATAGCAAGCAGACTCGTCACACTTAATTTCAGAATGATTGCTTTATTAGTTGTCTTTTTACACCTTATTATATTTTTGTGGGCAGTCCCACACCCTTCAACGAGTTTTCCCAATATAATGGCATATAAGATATTAATTCTTGTTTTCAGGGGTAAGATCTCCTAATTTTGTTTTTAAATTGTTGGAGTCGTTTTCAAATAATATTGAAACAATGGTTAAAAAGTGGGTGTGATCCCGCCCATTTTTCGTTTGTTACAAAATATTATTAAGCAGTACCCTCCCAAATTTCATCCAAATACCTTGTATGATTTGCGAGTTATGTATAAACCAAATGTAAAATTTAGGACGGTGTCACGCCCCCTGGTGAGTATTTACAAAGTTCAAACCTAGCTCAACCTTCAGTGTATAGTTCGCTTTATTCAGCATTTTAATTAAGACATTTGGCGAAATCTCATCAACTTTACAAATCGCACAAATTATTCGATATTGAGTTCATTATATATATCTGTGGCATTTTGACAAAACAACCTAACTCGCAATTGGCAACTTTTCAGCCGAGCTAAAATACGTTTTAATTGCTTTGCAGAAATGTGGCTGAATTTCATTGATCCAGAGTTGAATCTTATCTTTCAATACATTTTTAATTATCTTCAACTGTCAGCTGTCAAATTATTTTCTTATTTTGGTTAGCAGCACATCGCTGCTCGAATGGCGCTAAGTTCAAATATTGCGTGAATTGTAGGACAGACTTGTATCTCTGGAACTAGAAACCATAGATATATTGTGATTATATCAAAATAAGCGTATTTAAGTTTTATATTTATGGCTAGAATCGTGGAGAGTTGTCTTATCTCGAGTTAGGTTGTTTTGTCCAAAGTCCACAGATTTGTATGAGGCACACAAAATTGCTCAAGAGCACAAATGGGAAACTTGCGCGTTTAGATGAAAACCCTTAAATATTTTATTCAATTCCACAAAATTTTTAAAGTTATTGTTCGAGTATCAATTTTCAAAAAGCAGCAAATCTGGTGGAAAATGCACCGAGTTGGCATCATTGGTATGTACCGTAATATATGCTGTATAATTTATTCGCGCTTTTTGGTAAGAAAGAGGCGCCACAATTGTGCAGGCATTTTTCTCCTTAAAGATATTACGTCATGCTGCTTCCGTACATATCATTTTATACCCTACACGCAGGGTATATGAACTTTGGAATAGAATACTGCATTTGAATATCAAAAAACTGTGAAAGAATAATTAGGATATTACCGTTTTGAAGATGTTAGTGCGAACTTAACTTTTAAATGGTTTATAATTTTTAATCTTTAGCAAAGCAAAAGATAACACAATTTTTTTAAAATAGAAAAATTTGATTCCGAAATAACTTTTGAACTAAGGGTGGACAAAGAAAAATAAAGGGTGGATAAACATAAGTCTTTGATGGCGTATCGAACTAAATAAAAATTTCCAATCCATTTGATTTTTATGACGCCAGGTTCACGGTTACTCAGATTTTTAAATATCCTTTAAGCTAAGGGTAGGTAAAAGATAAAAATAGGTTTATATTCATGAACGCTCACTAGACATTCATATACAGCACGTTCTTCGAAAAAACACAGTTTTTTTTTAAATTTTTTGAAAATTCAATATATCGTGACTTATGTCATACAAGAACTCTAACGAAATTTAAAAAAAAACAGGAACATTAACAACAACAACAATTCCACCAAATCAATAACAACAAGATGAACACAAACAGCAACAATATTAACAATAACAAAAGAAGCCTTTTACAATTTAACTTGCTTTCTAAAAACATTCAAGTCTCGATTTTTCGAGTAATTTTAGATCGTTTTATGTGAAAACATTGTCAAATCTAACATTTCTTAAAATTTCTTCAATTTTCTCTTATTCTTAAAGCCTTGATATCTCAAAAACGAAGCGAGATATGGAAAAATTGTATCTAATATTTTCGACTTATTTTGCATTGATTATAAGAAAACCTCGTCAAATTGAAGGTCCACGGAAATCGAGGTCATGCCCATAAGAGATATATCAGCCACTTTTGATGCCCATATCTCCAAAAATAAATCTGAGCGATCAGTTTCGATAAAGTATAAGAAAAAAACTTTATTTTTTCACAATTTCCGCGCCATAGACAAACCCGATCCAGACAAAATAGTTCACCGACCATTTTGTCTGTGGTCTGAACCTGCTTTAATATCGAAAAAAATTTAATGAAACACTGCTGATAAAATTTTGTGAGTGTAATGTGCACATACATATGTTCATACCTCTATTCAGTATGGCCAGAGAATTATAATGTTAATAGAATTGTAAAAGTAAAATGCCTTTGTTAAAATACCACATGTATTTGTTTGTTCAAGTATGTGCGTTCAGTGAGCATAAGGACTGTTTTTTTAAACTCTTATAGCCAGAAAAAAATCTCGATTTCTGGCAAAAATAATGGCGGGAAAATTTACTTACTATTGCGCTTAGCGCATGGAGAAGTGACGTAATCTATGCTCTCTCAAATTTTGACGCTTTTTGGTTAGAATTATGGCGTCATTAGTTTGTGAAGTGAAATATGCTCTCTTTTTTTTGGCGCGTTTTTCTCCTTCAAGATATTATGCCATTCTGCATTTTACAAATGTTGTATATTCTACACGCAAGTTTTATGCACTTTAAAGTAGAATATGCACGAAGTCTCATACAAAATATTTACGAATATGTACTAAAGGTATTCATCTCCACGTGCAAAAATCTCGATAACTGTCCAATTTTCCACTCGAACTAAATTGTAAAAAATCGTATTAAAAATTTTTTGAGGGAATTCTTTGATTTCCATGTTTTTTTTTTTATAAATTGACCCAAAATAAGACGAATAAATTTAATAAAATTTTTCGATATCTTACTTCGCTTTGGAGATATCGAGGACTTGACTTGATCCCTAAAAACTTTAGATCTCGATTTCACGAAAACGAAGCGAGATATCGAAAAATTTCATTTAATTTTTTTGACTTATTTTGTATTGATTAATAAAAAAACATCATCAATTTGAGAGTCCACGGAAATAAAAGTCGTACCCTTCTTGAACTAAATCCATGGATCAAATCGAGCTCAAATCGTCACGCAAACTTGCGCAGCTAATTATGCGACTCAGTAATCATTATGTTTTCCAAAGAATTCGCCACAATTGTGCAAGCATCTTTTCTCCTTAAAGATATTACGTCATGCTGCTTCCTTACATATAATTTTATAGCCTACACGCAGGCTGTATGAACTTTGGAACATTGTGCGATTTGTGAAGTTTATGAGATTTGGCCAAATGTCTAAATTAAAATGCTGAATAAAGCAACTTTTCAGCCGAGCTAAAATACTTTTTAATTGCTTTGCAGTAATGTGGCTGTATTTCGTTGATCCAGAGTTAATCTCCTCTTTCAATACATTTTTACTAATCTTCAACTGTCGCTGTCAAATTATTTTGGTTAGCAACACATCACTGCTCGAATGGCGCTAAGTTCAAATCTTGCGTGAGTTATGGGACAGACTTATATCTCTGGAACTAGAAACCATAGAGATATGGTGATTATACCAAAAGAAGCGTATTTAAATTTTATATTCATGGCTAGAATCGTGGAGAGTTGTCTTATCTCGAGTTAGGTTGTTTTGTCAAAAGTCCACAGATTTGTATGAGGCACACAAAATTGCCCAAGTGCACAAATGGGAAACTTGCGCGTTTAGATGAAAACCCTTATATATTTTATTCAACTCCACAAAATTTTTAAAGTTATTGTTCGAGTATCATTTTTCAAAAAAGCACAAAATCTGGTGGAAAAAGCTCCAAGTTGACATCATTGCTTTTTTGGTTGGTATGATGGCATCATTGGTATGTGCCGTAATATATGCTATATAATTTTTTCGCGCTTTTTGGTAAAAAAGAGGCGCCACATGCAGGCATTTTTTCTCCTTAAAGATATTACGTCATGCTGCTTCCGTACATATCATTTTATACCCTACACGCAGAGTATATGAACTTTGGAATAGAATACTGCAATTGAATTTCAAAAAACTGTGAAAGAATAATGAGGATAAAACCGTCTTTAAGATGTTAGTGCGAACTTAACTTTGAAATGGTTTATAATTTTTACTCTATAGCAAAGCAAGATACAACACAATTTTTTTAAAATAGAAAATTTTGATTCCGAAAAAACATTTGAACTAAGGGTGGACATACAAAAATAAATGGTGGATAAACATAAGTCTTTGATGGCGTATCAAACCAAATAAAAATTTCCAATCCATTAGATTTTTTTGGCGCCAGGTTCACGGTCCTTTAGGAACTTAATTTTTATATATCTTTTAAAGCAAGGGTAGATAAAAGATAAAAATAGGCTAATATTCATGAACACTCTCTAGACATTCGTATACAGCACGAACTTCGAAAAAAAAAAAATTCAATATTTTTGTTTGGAAAAAACTTTTAAAATAAAGATGAACAAACAAAAATAAAGGGTGGATAAACATAAGCATACGATGGACAAACGAATAAGATAAAAATTTTAAATATTTTCTGTATTTTTAGCGCCAAGTTCACAGTTCCTCACAAATTAATTTTTTTAATATCTTTTGAACCAAGGGTGTACAAACAAAAATAAGGGGTGAAGAAACATGGACATTCCTTGGACAATACATTGGAATAGGTTTTTTTTTAAATTTTGAAATTTTTGGCGCTAGCGAGAAGTTAGAGCCAAAACTTATTTTTTAGATAATTTTTGAACTAAGGGTGGACAAACGAAAAAAAAAGGATGGATAAACGTGGACATTCCTTGGACAAACCTTTAAAATAGTCTTTTTTAAATTTCCCGACTTTTGGGCTCTAACTTCACGCAGCCCCTCCCTCTTGAGTAAAAAAGCTTTTTGCCTTTCACGGGGCTGCATTACTATGTTTCAAACGTTATATCATCGAGCTTGCTGGCCCAAAAAAACATGTCTTGTCTTGAAGGTTTTTAAGAGCTCTTTCGAATGAGATCCTGTAAATTAAAAAATGTTCATTTCATTTAAAGCACGATGACTTTTTTCTTTGAAAACCGTTAAATTTCCTTTTTAAGGCAGTTTTTCGTTTTTAAGAGGTGTACAATTTTTTTTTTGTCAAAATTACAACGTAGGTTTTAAAGTTCATTAAAAAACAAACAAAATTAATGTTTTTAAGTTACTCTAAAACAAATTTTTCAAATTGTTTGAAAATATATTTTTGCTTTGAGCCACCTTTAAAAATGCATTTAAAAATCTGAAAAAATTCATGGGGTATTCTGTCATGATGTAGAACGTGATGCCAAAGTATATCTAAGAAATTCGAAAAAAAATTTTTTTTTTGAACAGCCCTAACGTTTATATAAGAAAATATATAAATATGTATGTGGAAGTAGCCGAAACATTTGTAATCAATTTCCATGTTAACACTTGCTTGCGTCTGTTGTTGAAAAATTGCAAAAATGACTGTTTAATTAGTTCAATATAAAATTATCATACTTCAATTTAGAAAAAAGCACGTTGGTACTTTCATTAGAACTATACAAGCAAAAAAAAAAAATAAACTAACTTCATAATTTATCTAGGGGAACCTGCTTATCTAATTAATATTTTTCTAATATTGTTGAGAAAACTCTTTACAAATTATCTCTATAAATGAATGCTAATTAATGGGCCGTTCAAGTATTACGTAAACATGTTAAGGAGAGGAGGGGTTCAATATTTGCTTATTTGTGCATATACAGGGGTCGACAAAAAATCTTAAGTAGGAAAAAATAATATACCTATTTTTAAATTTAAGTATAAGTTTAGCCCTTAAAGTTGATTTGAAGTGTAAGGGGTTTTCACAATTTCAGTATGACCGCTATCGTTTTAATTTTAAAAATAACTTAGCTCATGAATTTTTATTTTTATATATAATAAAAGAATTGAAACTGCTTACTTGCTTGTTTTTGGTTATATGGTGGAGAGAGGTCCAAAATCATTGAAAATCTGCTACGTAATACTTTAAATTTGCATAATACACGGCCGACTTACATAATTTTTCAGTTATTTGATATGGTTCGTATAGAGCTCTTAAAAGAAGTCGATGAAGAGGACGGAGGGTAATATACCTCAGCACCTAGACCAGCTATGATTATAAAACTGGGTGCATGCATTTATGTAGTACGAGTATCTATCATTAACCTTACAAAACCTGGGAGATTGAAAGGGGGAGACGAAAGAGATGGATGGAATTTGGAACATATGTAAAGGGTATCGGGAACGAACGAAGTCACTACTGGGCCAGCTAGTAATCCAAAACGCGAATGATTTCACGACACTAGCAGCAACTTTAGTACCTTCGACAAAAATTTCCTTTATTTCTGAATCAGAAATAGCGGAAAAAATAAAAATTTTTAATCATCCATGGGAAATTTCAAAGCCTATTCCAGGAATATCGAAATTTTATCATAAATCAGTTGATGGCCATACAGTAATATGCAAGAAACACGCTTTGGACAATCATAGTGTTAAGTTTTCATTTAAAAAATGATTTAGAACTAGTTCTAAATATCTGTATTTCGTACGAGTCCCGTACAAACAAAAGTGTCCCGTACAAACAATTCATTTCCCATTCAAATAAATATTTTTTCAAACTTTTATTTTTTATTATACCATGACCCTTAGTCTATCCAAAAATATTTTTGCTAATTTTTAAAGCTTATTAATTTCGCTAAAAACTTGCTACAAAGTCAAAAAATGGAAAGTATGGTAGATTTGGGCTGTCCCGTACTAACGAACTTCTTTTCTTATTAATTACTCCCTATCTATATGTTAGGATATTTTAGAATATATTTATTTGAATGTTTAAAAGTAAAACAAGTTTTTATTATAAAGTAGAAATTCAACATCCACCCTTAATGAAAACACCTTAACAAATTCCTAATTTAGGATATAAATACTTATGCCTTTGCTTTTGCAATATTTTTGTAAAAATATCTGCTGCGTTCTCCGTTGATGGTACATATTTCAGACCGAGTTCGCCTTTCTTAAAAACTTCTCGAACAAAATGAATTCGAATGTCGATGTGCTTGCTTTTTGAATGATAAACCGGGTTTCGTACAAGTTGCTGCGCACTTATGTTATCACCAAATAGAGTTGTTGTATGCTGTACCAACTTTCCGAATCCGAGTTCCACCAACAAGTTCCGCAGGTATAAAATTCCTTTTGAAGCTGCGGATATAGCCATATATTCCGCCTCAGTACTACTTAGGGCGACAGTAGGTTGTTTTTTGTCTCATACGAAATTGCGCCGCCAGCCAACAGAAATACAAAGCCGGTATACGCTTTTCGGTCATTACAACTACCCGCCCAATCTGTGTCTGAATATCCTACAAGTGGCTTGCCAGTTGGTCTGTAATTAATTCCAAAGTTAACGGTATTACTTAAGTACCTTAAAATATGTTTGGTTCCTGCCAAGTGCTCTTGATGAAGTTCCTTATTGAACTGCGATAATTTGTTAACGGCAACTTGTTGCTGCAACTCCTGCATTCCGTCATTTTATTTGCTTCCAGTAATTCCTGTATCAGTTTCTTTTGTGTTAATTTTAAGGGGCCTGTAGGTTCTTTCCTCTCTACTTCCATTACCAGGAAATAATCGACAGGACCTTTATCCACAATATTTAATTTTGAACCAAGTTCTTCCTTGATACGATTCATTGATTCTATCTTCGAGCAGACCAACAAAATGTCATCCACATAGACGATGATAATTTTATATTCTTCAGGCGTATTCATTGTGTAAACACATTTCATTCCACTTACGTCCGGATTGTTTTAATCCATAAATCGCCTTTTGCAGCTTGCAAACACGTTTTGGATGGCATCGATTTTTGACTGCATCTCTTTGCTACTAACCGCGATTTGTACCGCTCTATCTTCCCTTCTTTGTTCTTCTTAATCGTGAAAATCCATTTGCATTTCACAACAGGAACGTTCGGCGGCTTCTCCACCAATATCCAGATATTGTTATTCACTAAAGAATTGTACTCCTTACCCATGGACTCTATCCATTCTTCTTTATCACTTCTCTTTTTTATTTCAGTGATTGTTGCAGGTTCAGTAACATTCATCAAGTGTATACTCGCCTACCAGACCTCAGAATCTTAAAATCTGGTGCTTCGTCTAGTGTTGGACTATTTTCGCTGTCATCCGAATTTTCTTCTTGGACTACACCAGTTGAATCGTTACTCGTAGAAGTTTCATTTACTTGATCACTAGGTTTCGTTATCACCTCGGACATATCAATTTGTAATTCTTCTAGCAAGCCTTTCTCAAAAACATCATAGTTATTAAACTTTTTTATCTCCATGGAGCTTTCGAGAAACTTGACATCGCGACTTCTGTACAGCTGTTGAGTTTTTGTATTGCATAATCTGTGCGATTTTGACTCCGAGCAATAACCTGTAAAAATGCATTCAATGCCCTTACTTTCAAATTTGGATTTACCTGGACGTTTATCCAGCATTATAGCTTTACATCAAAACGTTTTCAAATGTGCTACTGTGGGCTTTATTCTACTCCATGCTTCAATTGGTGTCTTCCCATGAACTGCAGTTGTTATACATCGGTTTCGCAGATAGACTGCAGTCCCAACAGCTTCACCCCATAGGGATTCTTGTAAACCTGAACCAATTAGCACGCAACGAGCCATTTCAACTATAGTTCCGTTAGCTCGTTCTGCAAAATCATTTTGTTGTGGCGTGTATTCAACAGAAAATTTTCTTTTTACTCCCAGTCGTTTTAAGTCAGTAGAATATTTCTTACTTAGATTTTCACGAGCATTATCGCTACGTAACACCTTCAATTTTCTCCCAGTTTGCCTTTCAGCCATAGCTATAAAACTTATGAAGGCATTATAAATTTCACCCTTTTCCTTTAGGATATATACAAACATCATCCTCGAACAGTCATCTATGAATAAAGCAAAGTATTTGGCTCCGCCATAAGACTTAACACGCATCGGCCCACAAATATCTGAATGCACTTACTCTAAAACATGTTCAGCTCTATAAGTTGTCTTTCTTGGAAATGGTGCCACATGAATTTTAGCTCTATAGCACGTTTCACGTCCAGAATTCAAATCCAGACCATGCACAATCTTCTTTTCAGCTAATTCAGATAAGTTCTGCGAATTCAAGTGACGGTAACGCTGATGCCACAGCTGGAATGAATCGTTGTTGGTTATTGCATAATTTTTTTGAAAAATAATTTCTTTTTCTTTTGGATGACATACAAAAAGCTGGATTAATTTTTCTCCATGAAATATATCTGCGCTTCCCTCTGAAACCAATACTTTTTCTTTTTCAAATGTAGCCACTAGAATTGGCATATCTCCTAAACTGCAAGTGGAACGAAAACAATATTTGCATATTTTAGTAGGTAATTTCCTGAGCTGCAAAATAATCACTCAACATTTTTTTCTAGGAGTAAAAATATTTTCAAAAAACTGATTTTTAAGACCTTTGACATTGAATAACTTTTTATGCGCATACTTTAATTTTAAAAGGGTAGAAGGGGGAGGTTTCGACACATGGGAGGCTTCGTCAGTGCCAAATTTTGCGATTTCTATTCACACTAACTCCCGCGTGTAATACAAAGAGTCTTACTCCTAATGGTACGCAGTTGTCATAAAAATTTCTCTGCGCAATTCGGCTAGTAGCTAGTAGTAATTTTGTGTTTTTATAGCAAGTTGATGCAATATTTGCTTGTTGCTTTTTGTGTGATACTCGGTTAACATAACATAAAATTTCCTTCTTTTTGAGCAGATACTTAAAGATATTATTATTATTAATACAACATTTAAGGTTTGTAAAATAAACAAAAGATAACTGAGAAATTCTGGAAATTTGGAAAAAGTGGATAAGGGAGGATTCGTCAAGTGTAAATGGGAGGACTCGACAACGGAAATTTATCCATATGATTCAATTATTTTCCATGAATCTGATTTTTCACAAGGTATGGAGTTTGGTGCTAATGCTGATGTACAAATGAATATGGAATCAGCCTGAATCAGGTCCTGAACTCGTTCAAGGCTCCGATCCTCTTGATCCGAATGATTTGCTGGATATGGTGCCGATTGAAGACGATATCCCTGATTTTCGTTCTCCCATTGTGTCACCGGAAGGAATTCGTTTTTTAGCATCTACATTCAAAAGGTCGAAGGGTTCAAAAAATCAAGGGAATCAATAATTTATGTGACTGACGAAGCCTCCCCAAAAGTGGGAGGTTTCGTAATTTATTTTAACTATGGTCGTTTGGTCACAGTTCCGGAAATAGTGGACATATCGAATTTTTGGTAGTTTACAAAAGAAGCACACATATTCGTGCATAGCCTATGTGTATTCATAATAACATGCAAAATTGCATTTGTAAGATATAAGGACTTTTTTGTTAGGGTGTCGAAACCTCCCTCCTCTCCCCTACATAAATAAAGACTATTCTTTTGAAAAAATGTACTTCGAACAACGGCTAATTTTGCGTGTTTCTTCCTTGTTCTATAGCTCTTTTTGGGTGTGAATAAAGTGAGCCATACAAGTGTGGCGAATTTCGATGTTTTTTTGTTGGGAATTTCGAGCTATTTTCGAGCTTTCCAACAGTAATTTCGAGCTGTCTGGGAAATTTTCCATTTTCCGGAAAAGCGGAAAATTGTTCTGTATGGCTTTATTTTTTCAGCCAGACGAATCCGCGGGAAGAGTTAGCGATGAAATCTTTTAGGCAGGAATTTCGAGCTACTTTCGATCTAATTTTGAGCTAAAAGCATTTTCCGGAAAACTCCCAATTTTCCCGGAAAATCCCAAAAAACTTTTTTTATGGCTAACTTTATTTTTTTCAGCCAGACGAATCCACGGGAAGAGTAAGCGATGAAATCTTTTAACGTAAAAATTTCGAGCTAGTTTCGAGCTGACCTTAAATGAAGTGTTTTCCGGGAAACCTTAAATTTAACCGGAAAATCCCAAAAAATTTTGTTAAGGCTTGTTTTATTTTTTCAGCCAGACGAACACATGAGAATATTTGGCGATCATATCATTTGACACACGAATTTCGAGCTCATCAAAAACGAAAAGTGTTTTCCGGAAAACCCCAAACTTTCCCGGAAAATCCCAATAAACCTTTTTGTATGACTCAACTTATGGACCTCATTTAGCGCTTAGTACTTGATATTATAGCGGATAAGCCTCAATGGATTCACGATGAACAATAACCTAGACACACTTTTTTTAATTTATTATGAAATTAATAAAAAAAAATGGGATTGAATCTCGCCACGTTTAAGATTATCCCCTTTCAAAAATACCAAATTTTTTTTTTTTTTTTTTGTCACGAATTACATTTCAAAATGTTCCAGTCAGTTAATATGCCATCCAAATTTAAGCTTAAAAAAAGCACTTGTCTAGCTGTGGCGCGTGAAAAAAATTTAATGTTTGATAAATTTTTTTAAAGTTATTTGAAAATAATTAAAATAATAAATAAATAAGCTTTACAAAGCCGTTTACTAGAAGTCTCTAGAATACTTTTTTCAAACGTTCTGCGATTTATTCACAAATTTTAGCCATACCGTACACTGTGTGGCACACCCCATTGTCAGAATTCACTTAGTTTTCCTCATATCTGTGCGAAATTTTAATGCATTACCTCAACTGTAGGTTCTAATAGCCTGTTTCCACCAAAGATTTAAAATGGGCTATTTTCAGAGATAGTGAACGTTAAATGCATGATGAATGAGGTGAGTTGCGGCTTAATCTCATTTTAAATCTCCGGCTTTAAGTGAAATTTGAGTTTTGGATTATCTCAAAAAACGCATTCTCTGTAGGATTTTGGAACTTTTGGTTATATGGGAGGTACCAGCTCCAAATTCACTTTGTTTTTGCTCATAGTTTGGGCGACTTCCTAAACGTCCGTTGTTTTGTGTTGAAACAGCATTTTCGTAAAAAAAATGTCGCATAATTTTAGGAGCTTATTTTTTACTGCATCATTCTTACATTTCATAACGCCTAACTACAAATTGTTGACAATGCATAGCAATCAGCGCATCAGTAACAAAGTTGATGCTTTTTGTAAACTTTGCTCTTAAGTCAAAAAATTCCTAAAATTATGCGACATTTTTTTTACGAAAATGCTGTTTCAACACAAAGCAACGGACGTTTAGGAAGTCGCCCTTTGTAATTACACGCTCTTAATATTGCGTTTTGAATTTTTTTTTTGTACGGGCGGTAGGCTTGTCCGTTGACCGATTTCGCTCATTTTAGTCCCACGCGATAGCAAATTTAATCGAATTATCTTGATGAGTTTTCCGGTAAAAATATTTAAGTGGCGGATACATAGAATAACTTAGGGCAATGTGGTTACCTTTTTATTTTTTTGCCAATATTCTATTGTTTTTTCTATTTGATAATTTATATACTAAAATATTCCGGCCTGTTCCGTAATCCGTGTAATTTCAATTACTTTTAATTTCGAAGACTTGTTGATTACTTTTTATTTTCGATGTGCATGTGAAGCCTATTCAACGACTGTTCAAGACGTTTAACTTTTCACAGTAGAAATGCAAACTTTTTCGCTGTCAGTTAAAAAATACACACAAGTAAACAAGATTTATGAATCATAATGGTTTTTATTAAATTTATTAACTTTAATTGAGTTTCACGTTAACAACGGCTGCTGCAATGCACTCGAAATTATAACTGCTCGCAATTTTGTCTGTCAAAATAATGTATTAGGCGAGATGCCCAATTATGGGGTTTCCTCTGATTTGAGGGAATTTCAGAAAGTTTTTTTTCGTGCTCAGTGCATTTTATTGGGTTAATTAAGAAATAAAATCAGGTGGCATCCTGTTTTCGAACTATTCTTACTAACACCATGATATAATGAAATGTCAAATAATTCACACAAACACTGACTTCGAAAATGACAATTTGCCGACTTTTTACTTGTCATCGGAAAAAATATTTTTTTAGTTAGAGTTTTTTACTCCAGCAATATTTACATTTGCAATAAAAATTAGAATTACTCGCTAAAAAAAGGAAAAACTCTGGAGTTTATACTTGTGTATTTTTTTTTTTTTTAAATTTGATCGGTAAATAGCTTTAAAAAAGCAAAATTAATTGAAAAGTCGTAGCATAATGCCGACTTTTGAAAAAGTTTTGCATTCCACTTTTTATCCACTTTCACGTGAAAGTGGAATTGGGAACAGGGCGGATTAACTTTTTCAAGCGTAAGGCCAGTTAAATTGAAAGTACCTAAAAATAGCTGAAAAATAAAAGCGTCGGGTAATGTGGATGACCCTGTCCATTTCCTAAAGTAGTATCGTTATTCGCAATTTTTGTTGACTAAAAGTTTAATAGTATTTTTTACTATGAAATAGCTTTATAGGCTTATCAAAGAATATTTTTTGGTAAGATAAACCAAATTCATACTAACAAGTGAATAAGTAATAAGGTTTAGCGAATCATATGTCAAATAGTACTCAAGCTCGGGTGTCTCACACATGCAATTAGTTTTTTAAGGTGTAATAGTAATCAAAGTTGATATACGGTATATAATATGGGGTAGTTCACATTACCCGAATGCATCACTTTTTTGAAATAATCATTGATTATATAAAAAAATGTAAAATCAGACTTGCTTATGCATTTCTACGTTGAATAATAGTTCCATAATTACATTAGAGTTATTTGAATTTTAGAAAACAGGGTTCAAGGAAGTTATTTAGTTATTCACAGAGTACTACAAATAAGTCAACTTGACCTCACAGCATATGCTAAGAAATTGCACACGAATAATTAGCATAATAGAAAAGCCAAAGTGTGTAAAGAATATGTTTTTCGCGTTTTAATGTGCACAAATATCCAAAATTGTTGTGCAGTAGGGGTGTTTTAGTGCACGAATTTTGGATTTTGATACTTGACACCCCTCAATTTTGTGAGGTTGGAAAAAAAAATGAGTTTGCAAAAAAAATTTTGGGGGTGGGGTGAGGGTAAGGGTTGGCGCATCGAGGTCAAAGATGAGAGAAAAGGAGAAACAATTTACTTACAGCCCTACAATAGGGGCCACTTCTAGAGGGTTCAAATGTATGACCGACCCACATTATTTTTTCTCCCCCAACATTTTTACCAAGCATACCTACCTCTTATCTCTTACCCCTAAGGGGGCTTCCATGCAAAATTGACATTTTTAGGAAATCGACCCCCGCCACTCCCAGGGTGCCCCTAGATGGGTCAAATGTATGACCGGCCCCTAATATTTTTTCTTTCCCAACATTTTTTCCCACCTCACTTACCCTCTATCCCTAGCTCTTGAGGGGGCTTTCATACAAAACTGATGTCATAGACATAAAAAATATGGAAAGGAAATCGTCAATTAGGCCCATAACTGCCCAGGAGTCTCTCCTAGAGGAGTAAAATATATGACCGACCCCCATTATCCCCCCTCCAAAGTTTCACAGCTTACCTACCCCCTATTTCCAATCCTTAAGGGGGCTCCCATACAAAGTTACGTTTTTTTTAAAAACTGCCCCTACTACCCTAACTGGACCATGGGTACCCCTAGAAGGGTCAAATGTATGACCGACCCCCATTATTTCTAGGAAAATTTATAAAAAAAAAAAATTGTATGGCAGCCCGTTTCAGGGTTGAAAATAGGGGCTAAGTATGTGGGGAAAAAATATAGATTGCGAAAAAATAATGAGGGTCGGTCATACATTTAACCCTTCTAGGAGTACCCATGTGCCAGTTAGGGCAATGGGGGCATTTTATATAAAAACAGTAACTTTGTATGGGAGCCCCCTTAAGGATTGGATATAGGGGGTAGGTATGCTGAGAAAAAATTTTGGAGGGGGGCTAATGGGGGTCGGTCATATATTTGACTCCTCTAGGAGTGACTTCTGGGCAGTCATGGGCCTATTTGACGATTTCCTTTACATATTTTTCATGTCTATGCCATCTATTTTGTATGGGAGTCTACTAAAGAGTCAGAGATACAGGGTAAGTATGTTGGGAAAAAATGTTGGGGAAGAAAAAATACTAAGGACCAGTCATACATTTGGCCCTTCTAGGGGCACCCTGGGAGTGGTGGGGGTCGATTTCCTAAAAATGTCAATTTTGTATGGAAGCTCCCTTGGGGTTAGAGATAAGAGGTAGGTATGCTTGGTAAAAATGTTGGGGGAGAAAAAATAATGTGGGTCAGTCATACATTTGAACCCTCTAGAGGTGACCCCTAAGCATTTGTAGGGCTGTATGTAAATTTTTTATCTATTTCTCTCACCTTTGACCTCGATGCGCCAACCTTTACCCTCACCCCACCCCCAAAATTTTTTTTCCAAACTCATTTTTTTTTCCAACCTCACAATGTTGAGGAGTGTCGTGTATCAAAATGTTGTTACTAAGGATCTCCATACATTCTTAAAACAGCTCTATTGTACAGTCTTTAATATGAGAAATAAAAGGGTGCATCACATTACTCGCATAGTCCACATTCCCCTAAATTACTCTATCAACAATATTTATACTTTTCCATACCAGACACGCGTTCTTCTCTGCGTTACAAACGGAAGGACAAAGTAAATATACTCTGGGTATAAAAAATCCGTTAAAACGCTATATCTTCGACCCCTAGGCATATTTCAGTTTAAAACTAATTGTATGGATCTATATGGTATCTACCAAGGCCAGTGCAAAATGTGAGGGCGACAAGACAAAGGGAGTTCTACCTCCCGTACAGTGGCGCCAATTGGTAGGGGAAAGGATTGGCTGTGCCCCCTCCTAAAGTAAATAAATTTCAAATATTTTGTATGGATTTCAAAATGACATTTATATATTGAAAATTAATTTTTAATTGAACATACATTTGCAAAGATCGATTTACATATAAATCTATCTATGCATTTTCTAACACATAATTATGACAAATTAATGAACGGATTAAAAACACGGCTTAGGTGATATATGTTTCGCCTTTCGCCACAAAGACTCATCAGACTATTTTTGTTGTAATTACAATTATATTTATTTCACTAACTTAATTATAATTGAAAACTTGCAAGTTGAAAAACTTTTGGGTTTTTGGCCTGGGCGGGAGATGAACCGAGGATGTCCCGGTTGGTAGTAAAACCCTCAATCGCAGTGCCAGTCGTTAGACCGATTCACCATCCTTGCCCTGCTGCGAAGCCGACTTTTGCCAGTTTTGTTTGTGTGTTAATACGTAAGCCTTGATGTCATAAATGACCATATTTTCTTTTTTTCTATGCAGCCGGTATCTGGCGCGTACTCTTTCTTATATTTCTTGTTCCTGCTACACATGTAGCCGGAACTACTGGCGCTAATTTGTATGGAGCTCTTTTCATTCAAACATCCTGCTAGGCGGGCAGCATGTTTGTGAGAAGACTGAACGTACAACAACTGCGTTCTTCTGCGCGTTTACCGAACTCTTAGGATGTACAAGTCCCTATTAACTCTGGAGACACATTGAACACAAAATTATATATAATATTAATTATGTATAATAATGTTATTTAGGATTAAGATTTTTAAACTTATTGTTAGTCTCCTTAGGTGAGAAGATTCAATAAATGATTTCAAGCATTAAAAAAAAAAAAAATATTTTCTAAACTAATTTGAGGTCGCTGAGTCCGAAAATCGCATTTATTTTTTTTTTTTCTAGGGGCCGCACAGTGCGAAATTTTCAGAGTCTAGCGGAACTTAATTCATATCTCAGCACATATAGCAGTTATAGTTATGAAACTTAATACTTGGATATATATTTAGTTGGCAAAACACCATGCAAAAATTAAGGGGGATCAGACAAGGCGTTATTCACCCCCCATATATGGAAATGCTTAAAACGTTGTATTTCTGCTCCCCTACCAGATATCGCTATGAAACTTGATAGATATAACCATTTTCTTATCAAAACACCATAAAAAATGAAGGGGGTAAGACAAGGGGTATTTGCTGTTTCTTCTAAATTTCGAGAGGATTCCCTCTACCTTTTTTGTATATTATAAACTAGCGTACGAATAGTTACCTTAAAACTATGGAGACTATCAAATGTTAGTGTTGGTGAGCCTATTTTTTCCAAAACAAAACCAACGATGGCGTCCGATGTCGGTTTTTTATGAAATTTCGGTGTTATATGAAATTTCCAAAGACATTCTGGAAAAGGTTAAGTTCAAAAAAGGATCGCAAAATATCGCGGAAGATGTTTTGTGTTTCCAGTAGAGGATAAACCTACCTTTCAAATTTTTTACGTTTCAAAATGGCAATTTGTGGTAACACCTTTTAAAGTATCCAATGAAGTTGAAAATGTAAATCTTATGAACTTCTTAAAAAGCACAATTTTCACTAACAAATCACACACAAGTAAGAAAAGATTCTGCAATTATTTGAATGCCAATAAGTGACAATTTTATTAAAAATTAATGGAAAAATTTTCGCGGCCTACCGACTTACCGTTCTTATGTACCAATCTATAAACTAAAACAAATCGAAAACAAGTCAAAAAGTATGAATGAATAAGTAATGCAAGTTTCAGGTGTATTTTGCAGTTGTTTAGCAGGGTTATTCACCAAACTGAGTATGAGGTTTTTGAGGTGGGATATTAAGCTACCGTAATAACGAATAATCTGATGCGTTTTATGTATTTCAAAAATTGAATAAAGTTCCGCTATACCTCCCAAATTTCGCACTGTGGGCCGTTCTCGAGATAATCGACCTTTTCGATTTTTTAGGTTATAGCTCCATTTTATCGAACATATTTTGAGAAACCCAATTTCGATCGAATATGTTTTTGCACTATTATAGAGAGAAATTCTTAAGCTTCCAACAAGTGTACCAATATCTAAGATCCGATTCAAATTGGCTGAGTTATAGCAACGAAAAGTTCATTTTTATAGTAGTTTTTTATACTTTTTCGTGTTTAAGCCAAATTAAACACGGTTTTTTTGCCAGTAGCTTATACAAATATATATTTTTTATACTTTAATTCAATAGTGTATTTAATTGAAAATATTTGGAGTTAAATTTTAGCAAAATCGGATCATTTTTTAAAAAGTTATTAAGGTTTTAGTGAAATAAGACCATTTCGATTTTCATAGAAAACACAAATTACACAGTCCTGCGTTTTTGAAAAAGTTAAAAAAGTATGAAATGAGAGTAGGTGATTTTTATAGATTTTTGATCGAAGTTCGAGTTAACTTTGATTTAAAGTGCAAGAAACGCTATTTTCAGACATATGGCGTACATCCTAAAAGTAGTCTAGTTCTCTTTTGAGAGCGGCATTAAATAGCCCTGTGCCGCTTCTTTAAAACGTATATTTAACTTTTTCAGTTGGATCATTAGTTTTCGAGATATTATCGATTGAAGTAAAGGTATCGCTAATCCCTATAAAGGACTAATTTCAATTTATATACCTTTACTTCAATGGATGATATCTCGGAAACTTGGAAAAGTTAAAAGTGCGCTTTAAAGAAGAAGTTCAGGGAAATTCAATGCTGCTGTCAAAAGTGAACTATTGACTATTTTTAGGATGTGCGCCATACGTTTTAAAAAACGGTTTCTGCACTTTAAATCAAGGCTAACTTGGATTTCAGACGTGATGGAGCAAATCGAAGGTCATATTCGGATACAGCGATCAAAAATCTATAAAATTCACCTACTCTGATCTCATACTTTTTTTCATCGCAGGATAGTGTTATTGTTTAAATTTTTGTTGAAAAAATTTATTTTTTCTATGAAAAAACCAATGGTCTTATTTCACTAAAACTGTAATAACTTTTAAAAAAAGGATCCGATTTTGCTAAAATTGAACTCCAAATATTTGCGATTAAAAACACTATTGAACTAAAATATAAAAAATATATATTTGTATAAGCTTCTGGCAAAAACACCGTGTTTAATTTGGCTTAAACACGAAAAAGTGTAAAAAACTAATATAAAAATGATCTTTGTTTGCTATAACTCAGCCAATTTCAATCGGATCTTAGATATTGTTACACTTGTTGGAAGTTTAAGAATTTTTCTCTATAATAATGCGAAAACATATTCGATCGAAATTGCGTTTCTCAAAATATGTTCGAAAAAATAGAGCAATAACCTCAAAAATTGAAAAGGTCGATTATCTCGAGAACGGTCCATAGGAAAAAAAAAAAAAAAATAAATGCGATTTTCGGACTCAGCAACCTCAAATTAGTTTAGAAAATATTAATAATTCGTAATGTAGTGTTATTGATATTTGGTATAGCTATTCCATTGGAATTAGATTCAATCTTTGCAAATATATGACTAAAAGTTCAATTCAAAATTAATTTTCAAAAAATATTAACGTTTAGAAACCGCACTTATTTTGCTCGCCCCTGTATGTATGGTTTATACATTAGACAGACAAAAATTTTTTGCTAAATATTTAACAACAAGTGTATATTCTCCCAATATCATATATTTAAATAAAAAAACGAGTTTTGTGAGGTTTTTTATCAAAAAAAATTTTGCGTGATAAATTTACACACTCAAATTAATATCATCTAATAGCTCAATAAATAGAAAATAAACTCTGAAAAATTCAAACCATTTGTTTCGGTGTTAACGGTTTTATGGGCATGTTAATAGACCAGTTCCAAACATGCACTCATTTTGCTCGCCAGTGTATGTATGTATGTTATATACAGGGTGCGGATTTCTCTTCAAAGAATGTTCTTTTTTGATTTATCATTTCATTTCTGAGCGATAGAAAGTGAGAAACACAAAACAGGTGAAAAGCAGTTATGAGAGCAGAGGAACATTCACTATGCAGCACTCTCCACGGCGCTGTTCTGAGAATTTAAATAACGATAACAACACCCCTCTGGGGTTATTTTATATTATGAAAGCCTATCAAATTCTGCATATTTTGGTGAATTTTTAAAAAAATCGTTAGAGCTGTTTTTGAAAAAAATCTAAAAACCCTTAAAATTGAAATGAAAAAAAAGTTTTGAGTTCACACAAAAATTAAATTTTCATCAATATTTTAACAAATAATGATTATATATTATGTATATATTATGAAAGCATATTAAATTTAAAGAATTAAATTTAGAAAAAAATCGATGCACCGGTTTTCAAAAAAATGGCAAAAAACTGTTAAAATTTAAATGAAAATCAACATTTTTAGTCGATATATGAAAATTAATTTTGCTTATTATTGTAACAACTATTGAAAATTACAAATATACACACATATTATATTTATGTCATGTATGTTTTCTATTAAAAAAAAAGTTTACGTTCCTTAACAAAAAAACACTGAAAAAAAATTCTTTATTAAAAAATATCGTTAAAATAGTAATTAGCCCAGAAAAATTCGAATTTTTCTGCAAAATAAATTCAAGTAAAATTCTTTCACCAAAATGATCTTTAGTTATGTATGAAAAATAAAATGTGAAAAGTTCATAGCAAATCTTGAATGCATAGAAAGTTATTCAAGGCCAAAGGTCGAAAAATCAGTTTTTTGCAAATATCACACTAACGGTTACTTTTTCAGAAAAATAGGACTAGTGAAAATAAAAAGAAAACAAATAATAACTAAGATATTGGGAATCCAACAAAATCGAGCTGTGACCTTTTTTGTGCATAATATTTATAAAAAGTAAGGTTTTATCCAACTCATCTTCCAGTGGGATATAATGTCCCAATAAACTTTTAGTGTGGGAATTATTTATCCCAATATGCAACTTCATGCCTATTCAAGGTCAAACATGTTTTTTTGTAGATGGCAAGGAAGAGGTTGACGGAAGAAGAAATGGCCGAAATATTGTTCGAGGATGTGAAATACGACAGTGACGACGGCGACTTTAGTGACTCTGAGTTCAGCTATGCTCCGTCAGACCCATTTAGTGATGATGAAACCGATTTCAACGAAGTCAGTGAAGATAATGGATCTTCTAGTGAGTCTAGTGATGCTGCTGCTGCTGTTACTCCTAGCGCTCCTGTCACTCCAGGTGCTGCTGGTACTACCGATACTGCTGGTCATTATCTTTCGAAGCATCCAGTTTTGTGCCTAAGCATTCAATCCCTGAAGACAGAGATACCGAAGTATTGTCTGACTTGCCACGCAAAGCCACTGAGTTGGACGGTTTTAGAAAGTTGTTTCCAAAGATCTCAGCGCTGAAGCAGTACATGCCAATGAAGCCTATAAAACGTGGTATAAAATTATGGCTGCGATGTGATGCGAAAACCGGTTACACGTATGATTTAAATGTTTATACAGGCAGAGAAACTAGCACTGACGTTGTTGGAACGCTTGGTGAGAGAGTCATTCTCAATTTGACATCTTCCATTCGCAAAAATGCCGTGGTTATTGTATTTGACCGATTTTTTACCTCAATTTCATTACTAAGAAATATACAATTTCCAGCTTTCGGAACGTATATGAAAAATCGTAAAGAAACACCATCCTTTGAAGGTCACTTAGATCGAGGACAAAGCCAGTTTCAAGTTAGCAATAATAGAATTTCGGCAGCAAGATGGATGGACTCTAAAGAAGTACTAGTCGCATCCAATTGCCATAAGCCAGGGATAGTTCCAGTTAACAGAAGCAATAAGATGATGGGAGGTGTCGACCTCGCCGACCAAAAATCAGCGATATACGATCTAAACAGAAAGTCAACAAAATGGCGGAAGAAAGTATTTTTTAAAATACTTATGCTGTCAGTAGTAAACGCGTGGATTATATACATGGAGCTACATAGTTGCAAAATACCTCTAATCCAATTTATGGTTCCTTTGGCTGAAGCACTTGTCGCGGAGGGTGTCAAAAAGAAAGGTTTTCAAACTCGTCAAACTGGCGGAAGACCCTCTAAGCGGTCGAAAACAGATCTTCCAAATATTGGCAACCATATGCCTATTCAAAGCTCAAAGCGTTATCGTTGCGTCCGTTGCAAATCATTAGGTAAGGAAAAACGATCCAAATTTGTTTGCTCAGGGTGCAATAATGCTTTATGCTATCCGTGCTTTGCACCATTTCATAAATAAAAGTATTTAAGCTTTATCTTCTTTGTTCAGATGCTTTTTTCAAAATGTTACGTTGATAAAATAAATGAATTCTTAAAAAGGACGAAATCAAATAGTAATTTTTTTATTCTTATTGGGACATAATATCCCAACAAAAAACTTTATTGGGACATTATATCCCAGGACAATGAAAAGGATCAAGGACATTTCAGGTATGCCAAACATCTTATATTTTAACCTTGTTTAGTAATTTGCATTCAGGTTTGGAGAAAAACCAAGCGTTTTCGAGAAAAAAACTCCGTCGCGAAAGGGTTAATTCTTTAAATTTAATATGCTTTCATAATATATACATAATATATAATCATTATTTGTTAAAATATTAATGAAAATTTAATTTTGTGTGTCAACCCAAACCTTTTTTTCATTTCGATTTTAAGGGTTTTTTGGCTTTTTTCAAAAACCGCTCTAACGATTTTTTTAAAAATTCACCAAAATATGCAAAATTTGATAGGCTTTCATAATATGCAATGACCCCAGAAGGGTGTTGTTATCGTTATTTAAATTCTCAGAACAGCGACGTGTCTCACTATGAATTGGATCCAGTGTAGCCAAAAAAAAAAAAAAAAAATTGAAAGTAAAAATTTTTTCCATTTTAACAATGTTATATTCAAATGCTTTTACTCTTATGCACAGTAAAAAATGATAGTTTACTTTTGATTCCATTTGGTATTGACTTTAAACTGTTTTGGTATTAAATTCAAAGTTTATTCCAAAAAAGTTTGAAATTTATTCCGGTAGGCTTTAATTTTAACACAAAAAATAATTACATCCAAGCCATTTAGTTTTTTAAATTTTTTAATATCAAAGTGGCTTAAAAACAATCCTAAAATAACATCTTTAACGCTTAAAATTCAAAAAACTAATCATTTTTAGTTTGAAAATAAATCCAAGAAAAGTATTAAAATATTCTCTGCACCAATTTTAATGCTTTTGGTTTGAAACTAATGCCATGAAAGTTTGAATTTAGCTTGGAGAGACTTTTTAGTTTCAAAATTTGAGAAATTTTATTCATCAAAAGAGCAAAAAAAAGAACCTGAACAAAATAAAAAAAAAAATTTTTTTTTCAATTGCTTAAATACAAATTTCACACAACTACGTCATAAGCTTAATAGCCGAATGAGCTTAAGACTTCGTAATTTATCTACAGATGTATAAGATGTTGTACCCTTGGTTCGAACCTCAGTATGGATAGTTTGTTTTTTTTTTGTTCGCTTAGTTTTTAAAATTAAAATATTTTTTTGATTTTTCTCTTTCTCTTTGCTTACTCCGAAATAGTTTAAGATTAAAACTTTTTTTGGCATTGTTTTAAAATTAAATTAAAATTTTTGTTGTGTGTCTACTTAAAGTTTTTATACGTGAAGTTACCCTCGCGGAAAAGTTTCAAGCGCTTTATGAAAAAGCCCTTAAAATTTAATGAATACAACCAAGAGGAAAAAGAGCGCTTCAAAAGGCTCATGCACTTATTAATCAGCAACCAGCGCTTACGCTTCTTAAGAAGCAAGGTTTCATTTTTACATTGTATGCCCTAGGGCATAAGCGCTTACCTCGGCATTACTAAAAAGAGCTTTCGCAGCGCTTTTTTGGTATGCGGAGGTAAGCGTTATCACAATAAAATCAAATTATAAAAAAAAATTTAACCCGCAACTCCAAACAATTTGCTGATAGGCAATCGCTCTATCACATCAGCTACACAACCTTCAGACGTTTCTGTGTAAAATTTAAAAATTTTAAAAATTTTTTTGATTGATTTTGCTTTGTGATAAAAAAAATTTCTCAAATTTCAAAAATAAAATGTCTTAAATCAATGCTTACTTCTGCATTACAAAAAATCACTGTGAAGCGCTTACGTCTACCTAACGAAAAATCATTGTGTAAAGGGCCGTTTACACGCACAGTCTTACCTCAAGACTTACCTGCGCAAAGTGGACGGGAAAAGTCAAGTTTGCACAAATTAAAAGCGCGGCGTGTGCATTCTTTGAACTTCCAAAGATTTTCTTGTACAAACTAAGCTTGCGCAGGCAAGTTGGAATGTGTGGACTGCGTACAGGCCGTGCCTTAAATCTGTCGCTTAAATTGCTCTGTCATAAAAATTATGCGTTTTTTCATTGATCTATTTTGGAAAACATACGAAAGAAAAAAACAATTCAAATGAAAATAAAATTTTTGCTATGAAAATGAAGTATACTGAAAACTGCACAGACTCGCCTGTGTCATGTGGACGCGATTATAAAATTATGCGCAAACTCTCTAGTTTGCACGAACTAGGTTTGCACAGGTAAGACTGTACGTGTAGACGGCCCTTCAAGGCCTTGACTTACCTGCGCAAACCGGTTTATGTAGGTAAGTCTCTACATGTGGACGACAAAAGTCAAGTTTGCACAATCCAAAAGTGTGGCCTGTGCTTTCTTTGAATTTCCAAAGATTTTTTTGCGCAAACTAAGCTTGCGCAGGTAAGTTGCAATGTGTGGATGGCGCACAGGCCATGCTTTCAATCTATCGCTTAAATTTCACTATTCAAATGCATTTATATTGCATATGATAGTTCAGTCATGAAAATTATGCATTATTTCGATGATATATTTTGGAAAATATGCAAAAGGAAAAACAATTCAGATAAAAATAAAATGTTTGCTAGACGCAATGTTTCTATGAAAATGAAGTATACTGGAAACTGCACAGACTTGCCTGTGTTGTGTGGACGCGATAAAAAAAGTATGCGCAAATTCTCTAGCTTGTACGAGCCAGGTTTGCGCAGATAAGACTGTACGTGTGGACGGCCCTTAAGCGCTTGGACAATTCTATACAAACAAGTTCTTTTTAAAGGCTTAAAACTTTTCCCCTTGGGCAAATACAGAGTAAAATTGTAAATTTAAACCAAAAACAAGAAGGTTGCTTTCTTAGCATATTTTATAAGATATTTATTTTTTTATAAACATTGTAGTTTTCCTGGAATCGGTTGAAATTGGCCGACCTCTTAAAATGACAGTTGCTAAATAAGTTACTATAGAGCACAACAGTTATTGAATTTTTTATTTGTAATATTATTATAAAAAACAATTTTTTGAAACCTCCTATGACTTTGGGGCTGTCCATAAACTCCGTAATGCCCCTAGGTGGGCATTCAAGGAAGCGAAAATGAGTTTAATTGCAAGAACCATAACAAGAACTTTGGTCGGCAGATAGATTTGTTTTCTATAGAAAAACCATTTTTCGGTCAAAAAACGCCGATTGGCGAAATCCTAACGTTTATATTTTTTGTGAAATTTGGAGAGCTTCTAAAATACATAAAATGGAAGCTAGTTCCCAATGTGCCACTAAGGAAGTAGAAAGTCGCGAAAAATTTTTGTCAGTCTGATGTATATAACACTGGCGAGTAAAATGAGTGCATGTTTGAAACTGGTCAATTAACATGCCCATAAAACCATTAACTCCAAAGAAATGGTTTGAATTTTTCAGAGTTTATTTTCTATTTATTGAGCTATTAGATTATATTAATTAAAGTGTGTAAATTTATCACGCAAAATTTTTTTTGATAAAAAACCTCACAAAACTCGATTTTTTTCGAATATATTGGGATGAAAAATCCATTAGCTCAAATAAATGGAAAGAAACTTCACGAAAGTACCTGACAGTTCGAGATGTCAATAAAAAGAATGATGGCGAGTATTAAGTAATTATTAGGCGAAGGAATCAACGAGATGTTGCTAGATGTTTTGTTATTGCAATTCTAGAACGTTCATACAGGTATAAAAGCAGCTGATCATGAGTGCTGCAAGTTAGTGGGTTTTAAGCAATAAAGTGAAAAGGTTGTACACACAGTGCCAGTGAAAGTAAATAAAAAGCTAATTGTAATATTAGAGTTTGAATGTAAATAAACAGTAAAATGAACAATTGTACCATGTAAAAATAAACATTTGTTATTTAAATAAACCAGTAAAATGAACAATTGTACCGTGTAAAAATAAACATTTGTTATTTAAATAAACCATTTTATAGTTATATAAAGTGAGTGGTTTGATTGCAACACAATCCAGTGATCGAACTCAGAAAACTGTAAGAGACTGAAATTATCGTCATAAGAGACAGGAAATTTCGTAACAATTGGTGTCAGAAGTGGGATTGTGTAAAAAGACTTATTAATAAATTAAAAATAATAAAATGGTTAAGTTCTAATAATTGAACAACTTAAAAAAGAGTTGGAAAAGCGGGATTTACAAACGGCTGGCAGAAAGTTGGAACTGCAGCAGCGATTGCGGAATTCTCTTGGAGAAGATGGTGTGAATGTTGATGAATATGACTTTGCACCTAATTCAACAGAAGAGACATTAAAAGTGGATGAAGCTTCTGGATCGGCTGCAAGTGGTGAAGTTTGCGTATATGTCAAAGTTCGAGCAAATATTAATGGTGATCACGCAGACAATAAATCAGAACGCGACGCAGATGCACACATTGAATCAAAATATGGAGGCTGTTCGTACAGATGTTGGAAAAATTGTAAATGGCCTTGATGCAAAAGTGACTGAGTTACGAGATGACGTTGAATCCTTCAAGGAAAAATTTGAAAACAATCTTGAAAACGTTAATAAAAGGATTCAACAGTTGGAAATAAGCGAACCAACAACTCAAGTGATAAGAAAAATCAGCGCAGTGAGGCTTAAGGCACCCACATACGATGGAACAACGCCATTCGGTGTTTTCAAGCTCCAGTTCGAAACAACATCCGCTCATAACCCGTGGGATAACGATAGCGCAGCAGCAGCGCTTATCGTCGCATTAAAACGTGCAGCTGCAGAAGTATTGCAAACGGTTCCAGTGGCGGAGCAGAAAAATAACAAGGCTGTGATGGATGTCTTACAGCGAAAACATGGCAGTGACCACATGAAACAGATTCACAGACTGAAGTTGAAAAGTCGTATCCAGAAATCTGGTGAGTACTTGCAGGAGTTTGCTGCGGATATTGAACGATTGGCACACCTTTCGTATCCTGACGAGTTAAGTGTCGTAGCTGAAAAATTCAAAATAGAGGCGTTTATTGACGGCATACGTGACTCCGTGACAAAACGCAAGACAGTGAGGAGCCCGAAGACAACATTTAATGAAACAGTAACGGTTGCCCTCACTCAGGAGACGATTGCATTGACATGCCTCCCAGCATCGAAAACTCGTCGGATGGAGGTGGAGGCTGAAAAGAAAAAGCCATCGTTCGCCGCAGTAGCTTCAGCGGAAAATGCTTTAATTGTGGTAAGCAGGAACACATGGCACGTGACTGTCGATCACGTCGTAAACGAGCTGTATCACGTTCACCAAGAAGAAAAATTGAAAGTAGGGTGAACGATGGCGAAAATGGTAACGAACAGCAGTCATTAAATAAAAGAGAGTCCGTACAGCAGGGCGTGAGCTGACTCTCACTTATGATTGCCCTATAGTCTTAGTTTCGAGGCTCTGCCGAAATTCCAACTGCCTTACTATCGGGGGAAAAATCAACGAAAGAACATGTGAGCTAACTTTGGATACGGGCGCATTGCATTCAATTGTGAGGAGTGATTTATTTGACGAGTTACGCCGTTAAATGGGATCCAATTGAGAACAGCGACAGGAGAAATCGCTCAAATAGTTGGAAAAGTTACAGCGAGTATTCTTATCGGCAAAAAAACTGTGGAACATGATTTTATTGTTGCAAACATCACCGATGTGGATATCATTGGCGTTGACTCCATGATTCGACATGGGTTCACTTTGGACCTTAAGGAAAAGACGTTAAGGTATGCCAATGTGGAGTTGCCTTTGGACATTGACTGTGGACAAAATTTAAAAATTGCAAGAGTTTACATAAGTGAGCGCTTTCGAATTAAACCCAACACCAAAGCAGATAAAAAAAATTGTAAGAAAGACCTGATTATTGGAAAGACCCTAGTTAAACCAAGAGTGAACAGCAAAATACCGGTACAAATTTTGAATCAAAAAAATCGGCTGCATAGCGCATTGTGAGAAAGTTATGGCTGTTATAAATTGTGAAAATAATCAGCAGGACACAAAAGGTGTAACTTTAGCAAAAACATCGGCGTTGGAAGTATTGACAAACGAATGGACGAAGGAGTCTGCCCAGAACAAAAACAAAGCAAAAAAGTTTCTGCAAAAGTATTGGCGGATATTTGCGTCCAAAGGAGAAAATAATGGCCAAACATCAGTGGTTAAACATCGCATTGATACAGGTAATTTTCAGCCAATGCGTCAACCTCCAAGGAGGCTAGCACTCGCTAAGAGAGAAGAAGTGACGGGCCTTATAGAAGAAATGGCACAAGAGAATGTCATTACACCATCAGAAAGCCCGTGGAGTTCACCGGTCGTACTTGTCAAGAAAAAGGACGGAAGCATGCGATTCTGTGTGGATTACAGGAAATTGAATGACGTCACCAAAAAAAGACAGCTACCCGTTACCCAGAATTGATGATACACTGGATGATAAAGACAAGGAGAAAACTGCCTTTAGTATTGGGAATGGTCTTTGGCAGTTTAACGTCATGCCGTTTGGTTTTGTAACGCTCCAGCTACGTTCGAGTGGTCAATGGAACGAGTTCTCAAAACACTACATTGGAAGACATGTTTAGTACATCTCGATGACATAATCATCATCGGAAAAGATTTTGATGATCACTTGAACAATCTGGAGGAAGTGTTTGAGCGCTTGAAGGCAGCTGGACTAAAATTAAGTGCGAAAAAGTGCTTACTTTTCCAGCGTGAAGTCAAATATCTGGGACACAACGCAACGTCAGAAGGAATACACACAGATGAGGATAAAATAAAAGCTGTCAAAACCATCTTCATGAGTTGCGAGGTTTTCTGGGCTTTTGGACTTACTACAAAGGGCAGGTAGGCAGTCTACATGAGCTGACACAGAAAAATTGGAAATTTGAATGAAGTACCACACAGGAAACTGCATTCCAAAAGCTGAAAGAATTATTGTGTACAGCGCCAGTACTCGCGTATCCAATGCCCGGCGAAAAATTTGTATTGGAAACCGATGCGAGAGGTTATGGTATTGGAGTAATTTTGTCCCAAGACATCAATGGAAAAGAAACAGTCGTCGCAAATTTCAGCAAACTTCTGTCGAAACCTGAGAGGAATTATTGCGTAACTCGGAGAGAGTTATTGGTAGTAATAGAATGTGTAAAACACTTCCATAAGTACTTGTATGGACAGCACTTTCTCCTGAGGACAGACCATGCGGCATTAAAGTGGATACTTCAATTCAAGGATCCTGAAGGCCAAATTGCACGGTGGATAGCGCGCTTGCAGAGCTATGATTTCACCATAAAACATCGCAAAGGAAGCCCGCATGGAAATGCATATGCACTTTCCCGTCGTCCATGTAAAATTGAATGCGGCCATTGTTCAAGAACGGAAAATAAAGCTGGAACAATTGATGTGCGCCTTTTGAATGAATAAAGAAACGGTTTTACTGGGTAGGATGCCAAGAAAGAGTTGCTGACTGGATTTGCCGTTGTGACCAATGCGCAATTGTTAAAGGACCAAGGCGACGAACTCGGGGGACAATGCATCAGTATGACGTTGGAGCTCCCTTTAAGAGGATAACTAGGATATAGCTGGATCCTATTAGCAATGCAGGAAATAAATACATCCTTGTGGTAATTGATTACTTCAGTAAGTGGCCAGAAGTATATCCCATTCTCGATCAAGAAGCAAAACATCAAAAATTGGATTTGTCGATATGGAGCTCCACTTGAGTTGCATTCTGACCAAGGACGAAATTTTGAGTCGGCACTTTTTATGGAGGTTTGCGACATGCTTGGAATACAGAAGACACGTACCACGTACTATCAAGAAATTATTAGCCGAGAGAATCAACGAAATGTTGCCAGCTGTTTCGTTATTGCAATTCTAGAACGTTCATACAGGTATAAAAGGAGCTGATCATTAGTGCTGCAAGTTAGTGGATTTTAAGAAATAAAGTGAAAAGGTTGTACACACAGTGCCAGTGATAGTAAATAAAGTGTTAATTGTAATATGAGAGTTTGAATGTAAATAAACAGTAAAATAAACAATTGTACAGTGTAAAAATAAACATTTGTAATTTAAATAAACCAATTTATAGTTAAATAAAGTGTGTGATTTTGATTGCTACACAATCAAGTGATCGTCACAAGAGACTGGAAATTTCGTAACAATATGATATTTTGAGAAAATACACCTGTTGTTAAATAATTTTAGTTTAGTCAGGACGACGTTGGTTTCAGGTAGATTAAAATATTTTTAGCCAATTTATCAATAATTCGTCTGGATATGTTAGTCCATTTACCACAAATCTTAGCCAGAACTGGACAAAACTACCTTAAGGGTTTGTAGTCTACTGTCGACTTTTTTTTTTGGTTGACGCAGTATTGTTGAGACTGCTTATCTGGTGTGGACTGTATTTATTCGCCTTTGAAACTAGGCCGGACGAGGACGCAAAGAAAACGCGTTTGCTTGTTCAGTTGCTAGTACGAGACTAAGTTTTATTGCATAAAGCAGAGATTTAGAGAGAACTTACGATATAATTGCATAAGAACAATGTTGCATTTTCTACTAATTTATAATTCATTTTACAGGGCAAAAATTCATTATGGAATTCAAAAATGATTTATGTATTAAATGAAAATATGATCAAATTAAAAGAATGAACATTCAATAATGCTATATGTATGAATACTTAAATACAAAAAAGCTCGTTCAAAGTAAATGGTCCTTCGATCGTCCAGAACTTTTCCAGCGAAAAATTTAAAAAATAATTCTACCTAATACATCCGTCTAAATATCCCAGTTGGTTCCCCAGTTTTATATAAATTCAATCAAAATATAAACGCGGCGAATTAACACATCAAGTTGGGATTAATTCTGTGCAAAAACAACTTCTTTTTAAATACACCAAACCAATTCAAGGTTAAGTGCTTGTCAGCACATATGTACATATGTTAAAAAAAAAAAAAAAAAAAAACGAGTACATCTGCAATAAAAAAAAATCGTGAGATCGTCCCGTTAAAAAAGTAAAAAAATCTTGCAGTTTCCCGTTAAACAAAAAAGAAAGAACGACTTGTACATAATTTATGCAAAATCATTTGCTGTGCACATTTGTGTTGCGGATTTTAACAGAAATATCAAAACAAATGAGATTTAAATTATTTTCACACGATGGCTGATCTACCTAGTTTGTCTCGAACTCGTGGAAATATTAAAGGCTCATTTACAAAATATCGAAATTTTATTAATTCTGCAACAAATACTACTTCTTATGTGTCTCTCAAATTACGGTGTGATCGATTAGATGCATTATGGGAGGAGTTTGTCTTGATTGATGCCAAGATAATGGAGTTTGAAAATCAGACATCTGAATACAGCAACCAAGAGGATGTGTTTTTGGATCTCAAAGAAAAATTTTTGATATTGATGAATCAGCACGCACAACCTCAAGTGCAATCATTTCCACAACTCAACGTCAGCACTGGCGTCGATAATCTCAATGCAACGCTTACCAGATTTGCAGAAACTCAGCGTTCAATCCTCGAACAACAACACAGTGGAGACTCACGGTTACCTGCGTTAAATATACCTGTCTTTAACGGAGACTATTGTAAATGGCCAACTTTTAAAGACCTTTTTGTTAATTCAGTTCATACTGTTGGATCCATTTCAAACTCACGCAAATTTCAATATCTGCAAATGTACCTCAAGGGAGAGGCAGAGTCTTTGATAGCAGGTATGGTACGTTCCAACGAATCCTATGTGGAAGCCTGGAACAAAGTATGTGCAAGGTATGATAAGCAAAAACCTATTATAATTTCATATATAAAATCTTTTTTTGAGCTTAAAAATATCCATGAGCCTACAGCATCAGCGATTCGAGCTCTCTCTGATAATACCGACAGCATTTTACGTGGCTTAAAAGCACTTGGAACTGATGCAGAAAAACGCGATCCATGGATTATTTACATGCTTCTTAGGAAATTAGATGATGAAACAAAACTGCAGTGGTCTGAAAGCAGTGGAGGTGCCTGTGACCACCCAACTATTGAACAATTTCTTGAGTTTCTAAACAATCGTTGGTCAGCTCTTGAAAGTATCCAGGTATATAAAAATAATTTGCATTCATCAACAAAAAATCGTTGTTATGTGGCAACTGAAACATTTCCATCTAATGTTAAATGTAGTATGTGCAGTGGCGCTCATGTCATTTTTAAATGCTATAAATTTAAGTCTCTTCATGTCAATCAAAAGCGAGAAGTCGTCAAAGAGAAAAACTTATGCTTCAATTGTCTATCGTCGGAACATAGAGCCAATGACTGTGCATCAAAGCAGAGGTGTCATTGCTGTGGACAACTTCATCATTCTTGCCTTCATATAGATAACAATAGCGGAAACGACTTAAACGAAACTTCTCCACCTAATCCACTGTCAACCTTTTCAATACAAACTGGACCAATATGTCAACAGGTTTTACTTCCTACAGCAATCGTAAATGCCTCACATCCGTACGGAAAATGTGTTATGCCTTGTAAGGTACTTATGGACTCTGCTTCCTTGGGGACATTTATTTCAGAAAATATTGTGCAACGGCTTCGCTTATCTAGAAGAAATAATTGTATCAAAGTTGCTGGAATCGGTGGAGTGAATTTTGTTTATAGACGAGGCATCGTTTCAATAAGACTCACATCTAAATTTGACAATAATTCATCAGTTGTTATAGAAGCACATATTTTAAAACGTATTTCACATGAAATTCAGTCAAAACCACTTGATTTGTCTCAGTGCCACTTTCCTAAAGATTTAAATATGGCAGATGATGGCTCACTCAAACATCAAGAATTAGATATTCTAATTGGATCGGAATACTTCTTTAATTTCCTGCTAAGTGGCAAGGTTTTGAGTAGTTTTGGATTTCCCACTGCACAAAATACTATCTTTGGTTACGTACTAGCTGGCAAAGTACGTAACGGTGGGGAGGGCGTTTGTGCATACTCAACTACAATAAATTCATGCGAATTTACACTAGATGAAACACTTCGTCGTTTTTGGGAGATCGAGCAGGAACCGCAAAATACTAAGAAACTTTACACCGCACAGTGCGAAATTTTCAGAGTCTAGCGGAACTTAATTCATATCTCAGCACATATAGCAGTTAAAGTTATGAAACTTAATACTTAGATATATATTTAATTGGTAAAACACTATGCAAAAATTAAGGGGGATCAGACAAGGGGTTATTATACCCCCCATATATGAAAATGCTTAAAACGTTGTATTTCTGCTCCCATACCAGATATCGCTATGAAACTTGATAGATATAAATATTTTCTTATCAAAACACCATAAAAAATGAAGGGGGTAAGACAAGGGGTATTTGCTATTTCTTGCATTTTTATTCAGAAATGCTTCTGAATTTCGAGAGGATTCCCCCTACTTTTTAGTATATTATGAACTAGCGCACGAATAGTTACCTTTAAACTATGGAGAGAGTCAGATTTTAGTGTTGGTGAGCCTATTTTTTCCAAAACAAAACCAACGATGGCGTCCGATGTCGGTTTTTCATGAATATTCGGTGTTATATGAAATTTCCAAAGACATTCTGGAAAAGGTTTAGTTAAAAAGAAGATCGCAAAATATCGCAAAAGATGTTTTGTGTTTCCAGTAGAGGATAAACCTACCTTTCAAATTTTGTACGTTTCAAAATGGCAATTTGTGGTAACACCTTTTAAAGTATCCAATGAAGTTGAAAATGTAAATCCTATCCACTTCTTGAAAAGCACAATTTTCACAAACAAATCACATACGAGTAAGAAAAGATTTTGAAATTATTTGAATGCCAACAAGTGAAAATTTTATTAAAAAAAAAATGATAAAAATTTCGCGGCCTACTGACTAACCGTTTGAATGTACCACTCTATTATCTTTAACAAATCGAAAAGCTTTTAATAAGCAAAAAGTATGATTGAATTAGTAATGCAAGTTTTAGGTGCATTTTGATGTTGTTTGGCAGGGTTTTTCACCAAACTGAGTATGAGGTTTTTGAGGTGGGATATTAAGCTACTCAAATAATGAAAAATCTTACGCATTTTATGTATTCCAAAAATTGAATAAAGTTCCGCTAAACTTCTCAAATTTCGCACTGTGCACCGCTGAGGAACAATTCTGTAAAGCTCACTTCCAGCAAACTCACACATATGATAGCTCTGGGCGACATGTAGTTTGCCTTCCGTTTCGGGAAACATCCCAAGAAATTGGAAACTCACTTAAAGCTGCCCACAACCAATTTGCAAGCCTTGAAAGAAGGTTTTCTCGAGATAACACATTATTTAACCAATATAATGATTTTATAAAGGAATATATTGCATTAGGTCACATGGAAAAGATACAACCAGACGACTTAAATGTTGACAAAAAGAATTGTTTTTACTTGCCTCACCACCCCGTTTTGAAACCTGAAAGCAGATCAACAAAGTGCAGAGTAGTTTTCAACGGCTCAGCCAAATCTTCATCTGGAACGTCGCTTAATGACATTATTGCAATAGGTCCAACTGTTCAGCGCGACTTAACATCTCTGTTGATTAATTTCAGACGCTATCGAATTGGACTCTGTGGTGACATAGTCAAAATGTATCGCCAGATTAAGCTTCATCCCAATGATCGAGATTTTCAGCGTATTTTATGGAGAGATGCACCCGAGCAACCAATATCTCATTATAGGCTTTGTACGGTTACTTACGGCACAGGCTCAGCACCTTTTTTGGCCACAAGATGCCTTCGAGCTTCAGGAGAAGAGGCGGAAAATCAAAAAATAGGTTTATTGATTCAAAATAACTTTTATGTCGATGATTTCATTGCAGGTGCTGATTCAGTTGAAGATGCACTTGAATTAAAACAATAAATCAGTGAAACCCTTCAAGAAAGAGGCTTTCCACTTACCAAATGGGCATCAAACGCAAAAGATATCGTTCAAAATTCAAAACACAACCCTTCAGATCTTGACTTTGCAAACATTCTTGCCGGAGATAGCCTAAAAATTCTTGGTCTTCATTGGCATCCGGCCACTGATTGTTTCACGTTTCACGTAAGCCCAATAGATATTAAGTGCACCAAACGTACCATCCTTTCTGAATCAGCCAAGATATATGATCCATTGGGATTTCTGTCACCTTGCACAGTTATCATCAAAATTATGTTCCAACAGTTATGGCTTCATCAGTTCGATTGGGACGAGGATTTGCCAGTTTCAGTTTCCCACCGTTGGCTCAAATTTCGACAAGAATATACTGCTTTTAATAATCTTCAAATTCCTAGGTGGATTCAGATCTCTTCAGCTGTGAAATTGCAGCTTTGTGGATTTTCGGACGCATCAGAGATGGCATATGCAGCAGTAGTTTACTGTAGAACTGTAACAACGAGTGGAATAAAAGTCATTTTACTCACGGCAAAAACAAAGGTCGCACCGTTGAAACAAATTTCCCTGCCACGGTTGGAGCTTTCTGGAGCCCTTTTATTAGCAAAACTTTTGAAGGCCATCAAGTTTGCATTAGATCTTACAGATGTTGAAATTTTCACTTGGACGGATTCCATGATTGTGCTTGGGTGGTTGTCGTCACCTCCACGTCGTTGGAGAACCTACGTTGCTTATAGAGTTTCCGAAATCGGTGACATTGTCTCTCGTGCTTCGTGGCGACACATTACGTCTAGTGACAATCCAGCTGATATAGCCAGTCGTGGCTTAGAACCAAACGAGCTCATAAGCTATTCACTGTGGTGGAGTGGGCCAAAATGGCTTTCTGAACCGCAACAAAATTGGCCAATTAATGCATCTCAAATTAATATTAAAAACGAAGATTTTGCTGAATAAGAGCGAAAGAATTACTGTCTCTCTTTTCCTGTCACTGAACAACCAGACGTGATAAGTCTATTGTTACAAAGGTTCTCAAAATTTCACAAGGTCATATACTATATTATTGCAGCCTGGAATCGTCTTATTTTAAAAAGACGCAACTCAACATCAAATGATTTATTGCCATACACTGCAGCTGAAATCAATAATGCGCTCCTGCACTGCATCCGTTGGTCCCAGGCTCAACACTACGGAGAAGAAATTGAACAGCTCAAAAATAAAAAATTACTCGCAAAGCGCAGCTCTATATTAAAGCTATCTCCATTCCTTGATGAATCATTGATATTACGTGTCGGCGGTCGGCTCAGAAACTCCACATGTTCAATGAACACAAAACACCCTATAATCATATCCAAGGATTGCATTATTGCAAAACGGATCATTTCTTCAGAACATTTATTAAACCAACCAATTTATGGCCCAACGCTTCTTTTAAATATTCTGCGTCAACGATATTGGATAACAAACTGTCGCTGTTTAATTAAGCACGAAATCAACAATTGCGTTACATGTACTCGGTTTCGGGCATCAACTTGCTCTCAACAAATGAGCCATTTACCATCCAGTCGCGTTACTGAGGCTCGCCCATTTTTGAGGACTGGTGTTGATTATGCCGGACCATTTCAATTGAGACTTCATCGAGGTAGAAACGCGAAATGCACAAAAGGTTACATTGCTGTCTTCACATGTCTTGCGACTCGAGCTATACATCTTGAAGCTGTTTCGGATCTCACATCTGATGCCTTTTTGGCAACGTTAAAGAGGTTTGTTTCTCGTAGAGGACTTCCCTCCGACATACATAGTGATAATGGCACTAATTTTATTGGTGCAAGCAGAGAGCTTGTGCGTTCATTCAAGCAAATCGCAAAAAATAGGGAGATCGGTGCATACATAGAGCAACGCCAAATTAATTGGCATTTGATCCCTCCAGGAGCGCCTCATTTTGGTGGCGCTTGGGAGTCTGCAGTTAAGGCAACTAAATTTCATTTGCGTCGAGTTATCAGCGATTATCGTCTCACCTATGAAGAGTTTTCAACGTTACTTTGCGAAATTGAAGCACAACTGAACTCCCGTCCTCTCACTAAACTCTACGATGATGATATTGATAATATTGATGTGCTTACTCCGGGCCACTTTCTTATTGGCCAACCATTAGTATTGGTTCCTGAACCAAATTTGGAGAGTCTCAAAATTAATCGTTTGTCTCGATGGCAGCTCATCACTCGACTTCAGCAAGACTTTTGGCGCCGTTGGCAAAAGGAATATCTTACAACTTTGCAATAGAGAACAAAATGGTGTATAGAAAAGGAGAACCTAAAACCAGGCGCTGTAGTCCTTGTTTACGATGAGCAAGCACCACCGTCATCTTGGCAGATGGGACTTGTTACCAACGTCCACCCAGGAAAGGATAATCTTGTCCGGGTAGTCACAGTTAAAACTTCTAGCGGTATCACGAAACGTCCAATAACGAAGATTTGTAAGCTTCCAATCGATGGTTAAGGTTCCCTTAACAGGCGGTAGAATGTTCGAGCTTTTTTGTATTTGAGTATTCATACATATAGCATTATTGAATATTCATTCAATCATTAGTTCCAATTAAGTCAAAAAAAACTGGGTCACTACCAAAAAAAAGGTCGAGGTAGACTACAAACCCTTAAGGTAGTTTTGTCCAGTTCTGGCTGAGATTTTTGCTAAATGGACTAACGTATCCAAACGAAGTATTCATATATTGGCTCGAAATATTCCAATCTACCTCAAACTTTTAAAAAAGTCAACGTCGTCCTGACTTAACTAAAAATATTTATATTTTCTCCCAAAATCATACATTCGAAAAAATCGAGTTTTGTGAGGTTGTTTATCAAAAAAAATTTTGCATGATAAAACTCCACACTCAAACTATTACCATCTGATAGAGAATAAACTCTGAAAATGTCAAACCATTTCTAAGCTAATTTGAGGTCGCTGAACACAAAAATCGATATATTTTTTGTTTCCTTGAGGCCTTCCTCGAGATATCGAAAATCTCGATTTTTGAGTTTATAGTTTCATGTACATCAAAATATTTGGAAAATGGCAAGTACAATCAAATTTATTTTTCCACTTTTTCGAAGGGAACGGCGCTTCTAAGAAGTATTAGTGTACTTCTATCATCTGAACACAATTTCTTATGTCAACGTTAAATAAAACACTTTGTCTTTGTCATAAACTTATTTGTACAAATTTGTTTTGCATTTTGATTCAACAGCACATTTAACTGTCAACATTTTAACACTGTGTTGAGCAAACTCAATTGATATCTATACATCCAACGTATAAGTTGGTAACTCAAGTTATCAACTTTTTACGGGAAAGCGTTTTTCGAAATCTGCGCACTTGGTTCCATCTTGTGTCAAATTTTGATACCTCTAGCTTGAAATTTGAAGGGCTGGGAGCTATTTTTGAAGTCACCACCTAAATTTATTTAATATGGGTTTTCATGCAAAATTAAAAATAAATGAAATCCCAAAAATGCCGATACCCAACGGGAAACGGAAGCGCATTGAAATGACTTCAGTTGCGCTTCTAAGGAAACAAGAAGCTGCTTCCAGTGCTGTTCTCACTGCCTATCTTTTTTAACACAGCATGTCCCGCTTCCGTGGAAGCACACATTTGGAAGCATATGAAATACGCTTCCGTGGAAGTTTTTGAAAATTTTAAGTTCCATTTCACAAAAATTACTTTTTTTCTGTAACTTTTGGTAGAATTTTTAACTTTTATAAGTAATAAAAAAAAAAAAAATTTGAAAAATTTTGTATGCTACCAGAGATGTGCTTCTATTGCGCTCTTATTGGAAGCAGCTTCATTTCTTTCCGTTGGGTAAATAAAAACTACGATTTTCGAGTTACTAACTTATACGTTGGACGTATCGATATTAAGGTTTTAGTGCAACAAGAACATTTCGATTTTTTTCAAAAACTAAAATTTGTGATACAATTGTTACATCCCAACGGGAAGAAATGAAGTTGCTTCCAAAAAGAGCGCAATAGAAGCACATCTCTGGTAGCATACAGAATTTTTCAAATTCTATTTTTTTTTTATTGCTTATAAAAGTTAATAAATCTACCAAAAGTTACAGAAAAAAGTAATTTTTGTGAAATGGAACTTAAAATTTTGAAAACCTTCCACGGAAGCGTATTTATATGCTTTCAAATGTGTGCTTCCACGGAAGCGTATTTGAAGCGTATTTCATGTGATTCTGATGATGTGCATCTCCGCTAGGACATGCTGTGTTAAAAAAGATAAGCAGTGAGAACAGCACTGGAAGCAGCTTCTTGCTCCCCTAAAAGCGCAACTGAAGTCGTTTCAATGCGCTTCCGTTTTCCGTTGGGATGATCCGCAATGTTCTGCTAGACAGGATGACGAAGTTTTGTTAAAAGTATCTTCAAAATGTTTAATGGGGTGTGGAGTGGCCGATCTGGTGGCTAAAAAAGTGGATCTGTCGACTTAAGCCGAATGAATATGCCATGTTTGTTTCTACAGTCAATAAAAATACCAGGTTCCTACTTCTGCTTGGTTGGCCCTATGCTCCTCCTAGGAGTTAAAGGAGAATACATGCATACATACATACTTCTGCTTGAGCGCTCCAAAACAGTCTCGAAAGTCGTAGCAAAAGGTGTAAAATCCTATTTGGGTGAAACATGATTTGACCTCATCGCTGCGATGACGGTAGTTATTTTTGTGTTTTGAACCAAATATCCCCATTTTTAAAATCGAGATTAGAGACGTGATGTGATTTTCCTCGTGACACGAACACGCACGATGTGACACGACGTGTTCGTGCTAGGAAATTGGAATTCTTGCGTGGTCGTGCGTGTTCGTGTTACACTAAATTGACACGACTCAAGATTGACACGACTCACAACCCAATACAATAAACATTTTGTCAAACACAAACAGCCGGTCAACGCTACGAACAAAAACAGATCAGTTTGACAAACTGTTTGCGCAGTGCATTTTGCCCAAATATTCAGAACATTGTCAGAAATGGTTTGCACAAACATTTTTTTTTGTAGATAAATAAATGAATGTTTGCCCTATCATACCCTTGTTGTTTTTGTTTTCAAAGCATATGAGAAGTTCAGTTAGCTTGCAATTGCATATTTCAAAATGCATTTTTATTAGTAAAAAAAATTAAAAAATTTTGACGCCATTAAATTTTGTGCGCGTATCATTTACGGATATACTGAGAAAAAAATTTTTGAATACCATTAAGTATTTACTGAGCAATAGCAAATGCAAGAAAACAACTCACGAAAGTTCTACCGTACGCAATACATACAAAAATTAAAATTTTTAAAAAATTTAAACGCCAAAAAGTTTTTGATCCTTAAACGTACCCGACAAGGAGGAAAAAAATTTTCATTTCGAAAAGTCCGTTTTAGATGGCTCAAGTTACCAACTTTTTACGGGACAATGATTTTCGAAATCTGCGCATCAGACTCCATCTTGTGTCAAATTTTGGTACCACTAGCTTGAAATTTGAAGGGCTGGGAGCAATTTTTGAAGTTACAACCTAAGTATATTTTACTGATGTCTCCATGCAAAAACTTGGCAACTTAAGTTGCTAACTTATGCATGGGACAAAATTGACAAATTGCGTTGGTAACTTAACTTACAAAGTTATAAGTAAATTTTTCTTTAAAAATCAGTGGTTGTAAGTCCTACATACCAACGTAATATCCGTAAAATATTTTTAATGTTAGTTGGCAAGTTAAGTTACCAACTTTCCTCATGGAACTGAAAGAGAACATTAGTTGGTAACTAGAGTTACAACTCATATGTATTCATTTTATCCAAATTATAAGTTGAAATTGTAAATATCTCTGTAAATTAATTTGGAATAGTGACAACGATTTAATAGTCGAAAAACCTTTATTTGAACTACAGATTTCCAAAGTATTTATTAAATTTTTGCTTTTGGTTTTCTTGTTTTAACGAAAACAATTCAAAAATGATCATAACTAAAAACTACGATTTTCGAGTTACCAACTTTTACGTTGGACGTATTGATATAGATAATACAAATATTGACATTTTGTGTTAAAATTTGTTGTTTTTCCATCAACATGTGCTCAGCCGGAAATTTTAAAATGTTCCAAAAAAAGTTTTTTTCGCAAAGAATTGCATAAAATTTTAAAGACCTTGAATTTCTCAAGATAAGGATTTTCATTTTCCTTCTCCTAATAGTTTTTCCACAATTTTCCACTAAAGCTTTCCGTCTGAAAAATATACAAAATATACAACTTGCTATATTCTCGTTAAGACATTCGATCATTAAAAAACTTGAGGAAATAACTTTTTAATATCCTTAAGTTTTCCGATTGTTCTTCTATATACGTATTTTCCATAACTTTCTATTTAAGCAAAAATGCTTTCCGGCTGGACACATCGACGCATGATACGAAAAGTAGGATGATTCAATTCTCCTACGAAAAGTAGGTCGTTTTATATTCTTGGACGAAAAGTAGGACGTTTCAAACTTATTTGGACGAAAACTAGGTTGTTTCATTATATATGACGAAAACTAGGTTTCTTCGAAGTTTTGTGTATAAAAGTAGGACGTTAAAGTTTTTATGTCGAAAAATAGGTTGTCTGAACATTTTGAACGAAAACTAGGACGTTTCGATGCCTTGCACGAAAACTAGGTTGACGTTGATTCTTGCAGCGTATTTTTCGCAAAAACTAGGGTGTTTCTTATTTTGTTACATCAATTTTTGATGCAAATGAAATATTAATATCAGGTATAAGTTATTAAGTGAAAGAACGATGAGAAAATATAACATATCTATTAGGGTGGGCCAAATTGTATGGAGGAAATTTTATCGACCTCGGCTACCCCCCTATGTGAAAGTTCATTCAATTCTATGAATATTTCCCCAAGAAACCATACCTCTGCGTTCAACTTTAGTTCGGTGCATTTTTGATCGAAAATTGTACCTTTCATCAATATTTTTTTTTATTTTCATACTAAATTTTAAAAATTTTTATAAAGACAAAAGTAATGTCATTATATGATTTGGCTGGTATTCTGTCAGTAATCAATTAAATTGGGTTCTGTTTACATAAAAAGTTTACGTGATGGTGTGGAATTGATGCTATATATTTAAAAAAGTGATATGGGTCAAATAGCCGATTATTATGACCGACTTTCAAAATAAACGATTCATATTTTTGGATGAACTTTTTCAAACAAAACACCAACCTAAGCTGAAAGTTCATTCAATTCTATGAATATTTGCCCAAGGAACCATACCTCTACGTTCATCTTTAGTTTGGCGCATTTTCGATTGAAAATTTTACCTTGCGTTTAATATTTATTTTTATGCTTAATTTTCAAAATTCCTATAGAGACAAAAGTAATATCATAATATGTTTTGGCTGGTATTCTGTCAGCAATCAATAAAATTGGGTTGAGTTTTTACGAAAAGTTTACTAGATAGCGTGGAATTGATTATATTTATTCCAAAAAATTATATCGGTCAAATTATATATATTTATTATAAACGATTCATATTTTTACATAGATTTTTGGTATATTGTTCAGTAAAATTAAAAAAAGTGGCTTATTTATTTCCTAAAACTGCCATTAATGTTGCCCTGAAAAAAAAAAGAATGTCAGATTCGGCATCCTAGCATCCAAAAACACTTGGGTTGGTGTTTCGATTGAAAAAATCCATGTAAAAATATGAACCGTTTACAATAAATCGGTTATTTGACCGATATAATTTTTTGGAATAAATATAATAAATTTCACGCTATCAAGTAAACTTTTCGTAAAAACTCAACCCAATTTTATTGATTGCTGACAGAATACCAGCCAAAACATATTATGATTATACTTTTGTCTCTATAGGAATTTTGAAAATTAAGCATAAAAATAAATATTAAACGCAAGGTAAAATTTTCAATTGAAAATGCGCTGAACTAAAGTTGAACGTAGAGGTATGGTTCCTTGGGCAAATATTCATAGAATTGAGTGAAATTTCAGCCTAGGTTGGTTTTTTGTTTGAAAAAATTCATCCAAAAATATGAATCGTTTATTTTGAAAGTCGGTCATAATAATCGGCTATGTGACCCATATCACTTTTTTAAATATAAAGCATCAATTCCACACCATCATGGGAACTTTTTATGTAAACAGAACCCAATTTAATTGATTACTGACAGAATACCAGCCAAATCATATAATGACATTACTTTTGTCTTTATAAAAATTTTTAAAATTTAGTATGAAAATAAAAAAAATATTCATAAAAGGTAAAATTTTCGATCAAAAATGCGCCGAACTAAAGTTGAATGCAGAGGTATAGTTCCTTGGGCAAATATCTATATATAAATAGGCAAACGAAATCGGTTAGGTCCCTGTTTTTATACCTAAATCTCAACCGATTTTTTTTGTTGGAAAGGTTGTGAGGAGGAGCAGTGCATAGGATTATATTTGTTTTTAAAGTGGGAGGTGCCACGCCCCTAAATGGAAAAAACGATCTCACGGCTAAAACGCTGCATCGATTTTAACGAAATTTGGTACGGAGATAGGGTTAGGACTAAGGAACGATAATATGACCATTATGGTTTTCAGTGGGCGGTGCCACGCCCCTAAATGGAAAAAACGCTCTCACGGCTAAACCGCTGCATCGATTTTAACGAAATTTGGTATGGAGATAGGGTTAGGACTAAGGAACGATAATATGACCATTATGTTTTTCAGTGGGCGGTGCCACGCCCCTAAATGAAAAAAACGCTCTCACGGCTAAAACGCTGCATCGATTTTAACGAAATTTGGTATGGAGATAGGGTTAGCACTAAGAAACAATAATATGACCATTATGTTTTTCAGTGGGTGGTGCCACGCCCCTAAATGGAAAAAACGCTCTCACAGCTAAACCGCTGCATACGATTTTTATGAAATCTGGCATAGACATAGAGTTAGCACGATAGCATGATTGATTTTTATGAATTTTGGTATAGATAGATATCAAAAACTGTTTGCTCTTTAGTAGGAGTTACACGCCTCTAAATGGAAAGTACGATATTGTAACTTAGCTGCTGCACCGATGCAGATAACCCGAACCCTAAGGAAGAATATTAAAAGTTTTTTGTGTTTTGTCGACCAAGGTAGGGTATAAAAACTTTTTCCTTTATTTTATGGTCAAATCGAAATGGGCGAATTTCGGCCACAAATCGAACTCTAGTTCATAGAATTGAATGAACTTTAACATAGGGGGGTAGCCGAGATCAGTTTTCAAATCGGCCCACCCTAATATCTATATATAAAGAGGTAAACGAAATCGGTTCAGTCCTTTTCTAAGCCTAAATTTCCACGTATTCACTTGATTTTTTTTTGCTGGAAAGGCTGTGAAGAGTAGCAGTGCATAGGATATTTTTTTTAAAGTGGGCGGTACCACGCCCCTAAATAGAAAAAATTCTGTCAAGGCTAATCCACGTTTTATTTTAGCCATCTCCGCTGCTGTATGTTTAGTTCGAGCATCAAAACAATAAATATTTTAGCAAATTTGTTAATGACACAAGCGTTTTAGGTTATGCATAAACTAAAAGAAGCTTACATGCGTTTACGATATGATCCACTTTTTTTTTTGTCGTTCAATATGAAACATCCTGTGTTTCGTCTAAAAGTTTAACACAACCTACTTTTCGTAACAAATTATGAAACATCCTACTTTTCGTAAAAAAGTTTGAAACGTCCTACTTTTCGTCCAAGAATGTAAAACATCCTATTTTTCATAAAAAAGTATGAAACATCATACTTTTGCTTAAAAATTCTGAAACGTCCTACTTTTCGTCCAATGAATATAAAACAACCTACTTTTCGTAGGAGAATTGAATCATCCTACTTTTCGTATCATGCGTCGACATGAAGTTTGAACCATCATGTTATTATCATCTCACAATTTTGATAAAAATAATGTTGAAAGTTTAATCTTTTCAAATTCCCTCAAGTAACAAAAGCTGTGTTTTAGATGGCAGCGTTTTAACACTGTTCTTCTAAAACCACTTTGTGTGCTATCTCCTTTTTCTTATTTTGTTCTACTTTATTCTTATTTTCGTTTCCGCATGACTTCCCTCCGCTTGCCAAGACAATCGGTAAAAATGTAGTGCCACTATGTTAAAACCTGAATATAAGCTGTGTTTAATAAGCTGATTTTCATTGCAGTATGCAATATCAACAGTCTACTTTGTGCTTAGTAATTAAACACGCAAATTAAATTAAATTAATTAATGTTAAATTAAGCACTTAGTTGTTGCTTTCCGTTTCTCAGAAAGTGTTTAATTAAACACTGAAAACACAGCTAAAGTTAGAACTGAAAAGTCGTGCGTGTCGTGTCGTGCTTCGTTCGTGTTTGAAACTTGTATTTAGTGTTCGTGTTGAGTCGAGTTTGAAAAAATAGGCAAGCGCCCATCTCTAATCCAGATAAAAGCTCTTCTCTCCCGATAACTCATGGCCCAGCCCCAGATCGGCGACTCCACTCCAGATGCAACAATTTTAAAATATCTGGAAAACTTTACATTATCGTTTGTAGAAATACGATGAGGATCATGTAACAATTGTGTCAAAAATTTGAAACATTCGAAAACAATCTAAATGTCCTTATTTACTAAATTTTAACCGATTTTTCTCAGCATAGGGTTAAAATAATCAGGCCTATCACATCGTAGATACGAAATTCGTGAGATCTACCAAAGTGCTATAATTGAATTCGGAATGCTACGACGTGAATTCAAAATTCGTAGATTGGGATCACTTACTCCATCTAAATCTCAAATTTTTTAAAATTTTCCATGACTATATATGACTACTAGAGTGGTCCAAAATCCGAAAGTGTTAGAAAGTCAAGGTGCGCGCGACTTTTCTGAATCCTTGGATCCTGCTGATTACAAAAAGTGCTTTGGAACCAAAAAAAAATTGCGTTTAGATATTCCGCAACGAGCTTGAAGGTACTCTTTTGGGAATTTTTGAGTTTTTGAGTTCTTTTTTTAATTTAAACGCTATACCTTTTGAACCAGATAAAGTATTTGCAAAAATTAAATTGCATTTTGTTAGGAATACCTTGAGCCATGTTCTGCATTAATAATAGTTAATCTACTTTTTGCCAATTTTTTTTAGCAGCACTTTAAACTTAAAAATTTGTTAATTTTTTGAGGTGTTTGCACTTTCAACAACCGATTTTTTTCTTATTTTGCTCTAGCAAATTTTTTTAAACATTTTTTTATTTTTATGCATTAATTTATCTTTTAAATAATTCCAATAACTAAGCTATTGGTAACACTTTTACTCACTAAAAACTATTAAGTATAATTAAATTAGACTCAAAAAAAAAATTAATTTTAGTGTTTTCAAGGCATTAAAATAAGATATCTTAATAGGAAGACGTAAGGTACCATTTTTTTTTATAGAATCATTAGTTTCTAATCTTCTGAGTAAAACAACGTTCTTTGCAATATCGAAATTTTTGCACTTCATGTTATTTTTGGCAAAATAGGTTAGCAGATAGTTTTCATAGATCTTCTAAAAAAACTAAAAAAAAATATTAGTCAAAAATAAACAAAAATAGCCAATTTCGATGTATTTGTTAATGCTGATTTCGAATTTAGTCTCAAAATTGCTCTATCTTGTATGGAGATATTCAAACATAAAAGTACAAAAAACACCGTTTTTGCTATTTTTAAAGTGATATTACTAGTCAAAGTTACTTTCAGCCACAAAAAATGGTATTGTGGTTAAAAGTGCCAGTATGTTTCTTTAAAATCCAATTTAAATTATACCGATATCTTTTTTATTCTCGGATTTATCCTAAAAAAGTTATCCTTAAAAAGTTGAAAAAGTGTAAAAAAAACGTTTTTTTATTATTTCTGCTTACGATATTTCAGAGGAACAAAGAGATATCGATTTAATTTAAATTGGGTTTTCAAGAAAAAAACCGTCACTTTTATTTTTAATACCAAGCTGAAAGTTACCATGTCGTTATATAACAGCTTCAAAAATATCAAAAACGGTGTTTTTTGCATTTTTAGGTTAGGATATCTCTAAAACCGTATAAGATAGAGCAATTCTGAGACCGGATTTAGAATTCTTATGAACAAATACATCACAAATGACTATTGTTGTTTCTGTTTCACCATGAAAATTTTAAACTCAAAGTTTTTTTTTTTGGCCAAATTTGATTAAACTTTACGGTTTTTAGCAAGTAAAGTGAAGCTGGTGGCTTAGTTGTTGGAGTCAGTTGATAGATAAATTAATGCGTAAAAAAATAGAAATATAAAAAAAATTCGCTAGAGCAAAATAAGAAAAAAATCGGTTCTTGAAACTGCAAATACCTCAAAAAATTAACAAATTTTGAAGTTTAAAGTGCTGCTAAAAAAAATTGGGAAAGAAAACATAAATTATTATTAATGCAAAAAATGGCCCAAAATATTCATAGCAAAATGCAATTTAATTTTTGCAAATACTTTATCTGGTTCATAAGATATAGCGTTTAAATTAAAAAAAGTACTCAAAAACTCAAAAATTCCTAAAAAAGTACTTTCAAGCTCGTTGCGGGATATCTAAACGCAATTTTTTTTTGGTTCCAAAGCACTTTTTGTAATCAGCAGGATCCAAGGATTCAGAAAAGTCGCACGCACCTTGACTTTTTAACACTTTTGGTTTTTCCATACAAAATTTGGACCACTCTAATGACTACCGAAGAAATATCATAATTTTATTTAAGAAGTACTTCAAACTCCATGAATTTCGATTTCACGTTCGTAATGCTTTGAAATCAAGACGAATAATAGCTGTTTCATAGATCTCACGAAATTCGTACCTACCTGAATATAATTAAATTTTTTAATAAAAGGGGCAAAAAACATTGGTTGAAATTCAATGTCTCCTGCAGGAGATCAATTAGGATTTTCCGGTTTGCATTTTGAAGTTTTCTTTTTATATTTATTTGGCATAAAACCATTTAATTGATTTCTTCATAAAAATAAAGAACTTGATACATAACGGAGTTACGAAAAAAATAAAAAATTTTAATGCATATTTGGACTGACCCACCCCCAAAAAATTTTTATTTCTGAATTGACGCCACCGCACTCATACGAAATAAAAACATTAAAATACTACATCACCTTACGAAAAGTGGGGTACTTTTACGATGGGACGCAGCACTCCCTATACTAAAAAACACTTAAGCTACGTAACAAAATTTAGGCAATATAATGCAGCTCAATTTCTACCTAGACAGAAAACATGAAAATCATAGCGGTAGGGCAAAACAACGTTTGCTAGGCTAGCTAGTGTATGTTTATTTTTGTAAAGCAAATTTCCTTCATCTGTATAAGTAGGAGCCCTGTTTCAGCAATTTGGCATTTGAAAACACATTGTTTGCAAAAATCACGTTTTTGTTTAACTTTGAAATCGGAAACATCAATTTCAAAAAGTCTTATATATATTAAGCAAGCACTAGAGCTGGTAAGAGAGCAATCTGACAAAGTTTGGAAATAAAATTGTTTTCCATCGACTACACAATGATGTAGTAAGTCGGAAGTCCTCAAGGATAGCTCAGATTTTGATGATTGTTTTATTTATTAAGCTGGGTCGGAATTATTTAAGTTTTTAAATAAAAATTTAAAAGACATACAACAAACAAAAATAAAAACAGTAATTTTCAATATATTTGGCGCTGTTTAATCCGAATCTGGCATCAGATTCTCAGATATCTCATACGGTCTGAGATATTTTCACTTCTTATACGACTTATAATTGGGTATATAAAAACTGTTACAACGTTTACCTCATGAACGACAGCAGCGATTTTAAAGAAACTTTGGAAAATGATGCACATTAGCATGAATTGAAGAATGAGAGAGAATTTGTAGATACTCACGAAGAGGCCTGGCACCGCCTTTGACTTTAAATATAATTTGGTTGTATCTCGTGAACTATATAAGATATTTTGATGAAGTTTAAATTTAAAGTTAAGGGCGGTGCCACGAGTCTTTGTGAGTATTTACAAAGTCATTTTTTAGTACATGCTAATGTGCATCATTTTCCAAAGCTTCGTTAAAATCGCTATGGTCGTTAGAGCGCCCATATGTGCGAAATTGTGAATTTGTTTGCTCCCCGTCCATTTCCTGAAACTAGAAGTCAAAAAAATAAGATCTCAAAATAAAATTAGGAATCGGTAGTGGAGAAAACCTAGCCGGTTTTTGATCAAAGGTCGAAAAATTGTCTAAAAAAAGGCAAGTCGCTTTGACTGCCCACTACTTGGAAACTATTCATCATTTCGTGCCGTTTTGAAGACAACTTTTATAGAGTATGACTAGGTCAACATTATCTTCTTAGAAAGTTTTGGTCCAAAAGTTAAATTTGTTGCTGTTTCGGTACAAAAATATTAGTTTTCGAACCAAAACCTTAGAGGATAATGTTGACCTAGTCATTCTCTACAAAAGTTGTCTTAAAAACATTACGAAAAAACTAATAGCTTCGAAGTTTCGGGCAGTCAAAGCGACTTGCCTTTTTTAGTCAATTTTTCGACCTTTGATCAAAAACCGGCTGGGTTTTTTCCACTACCGATTCCTACTTTTTTTTTGAGATTTTATTTTTTTGACCTCAGTTTCAAGAAATGGTCGGGGAACAAACAAATTCACAACTTTGCACATTTCATATATCTTGTGGGCGCTCTTATGGTCGTTCTGGAGAAAAACATGGCAACAATTTTTATATACACAATTTTAGAGAAGATATCTCAGAAACCATACAGCGAAAATTACTATTTTTATTTTTGTCTGTTGTATTTTTTTTTCCAATTTTTTTTTATCTTCTCATAAGTTTCTTAAATATTGTTAAAAAAATTAAATAAATAAAACAAAATTTAAATAAAAAAAAATAAAAAAAATCATCCAAATCCGAGCTGTATTTAAGGACTTCCTCATTTTGACTTTTTTATGGCTTTATCTACTCCACTATTAATATAATATCCTAGTGTGCCAGACGGTTCATATATTCGCTTTTTTATCCGAATGGTTTTTTTTTTGGAATTTCTCCCGCAAACGGATCAGTAACGGATCCGTAACGGGCAAAAAAGCGAAGATATGAACCGTCTGGCACACTGGGATAATATAATATTAAAAATAAATGTCAAAATATTAAAACAAAAAAATTTTATTGAAACACAAACATATTAAATGAAAAATTATAGCGAAAAATAACTACTTATTTTTGATTTTGTCGCACTTTAATTTTTGAATACCGATTTACACATTTTTTAATAGTTGCGAGATCAATTCTAATAGTACATTTTATTTTTGTTTTTCGTTAAAAACATAAGTAAATTAATCAAAATATTAAAAGCTGGTTGTTTCCGATTGCTCTCTTAAAAGCACCAATTTTTTTATGTATAGCAAATTTTTGGTTGCCCTATGAATTAATAATAGTTTGCCAATTTTAAAACTTTGAGTTTTTATTTTTTTTTTACTTTTTGGCGTTGAACACTAACTTTGTGTCTGATATATTTGAAACGAGATTCAAAGGTACAGTAAAATCTTCATTTTCATGTGAACTACTTTCACTTTCTGTAACTTCTAGCTTTGCATTCGCTTGAATTTTTTTCTTAAGCTCCTTTGCAACTTGTCGATCTATCGTAGTCATTTGTGTAGCACCAACATAATTTGAATATTTCTGAAAATAAAAAAAGAAAATATTTATGTAACGATGATTGTATAAATGTACATATATGAGGAGTGAAATATAATTTCAATGTCAAAGTAAAGGACAGTTCAAATAGTAGTCCAGGGTCCTTAGTTTTAAATGCTGAGTGAAATTTTTTAGACTAACCCTCTTATTCCGTATCTTGAAACGAGTGAGTGACTGAAAATAACAACCGATTGAAGCTTTTAACCAAGAACTGGCTTCGGCTTTATTGTTTATTTCAACTTAAATAGCAAAGTTAAATTTCAAACTTTCAATTCATGTCTTAGCCCAATTTCACAGCCATTACTTATGTTACTTAAGTCAACGATTTTGATTTCACAGTGTATGTTAAAATAATGACTTAAGTAGTAAACATCGGGTACTTAAGTAACAGCTGCTCGCCGCTGACATTTGATTTTAATTTTACGAACTGACAATTTTATTGTCAATTCAATTGATTTGCCAATTTAAAAATTTTTTTTTTTTAAATTCTTAATTTGAAATTTGAAAATTGAATATAAAACAAAAAAGACAACAATACACAATGTCGAGTACGAAGAAATCTGGCGAATAATTATAACGCGACCGACAAAGACAATGTCTGCACAATGTATTCGTATTCACTTAATTTTATATGAAATTTCGATTTTAGAAATTTTTTTCTTGCGTGTTGTCATTTTGAATAATAACTGTCATTTATGTATATTAGAGGTGAGAGTTTATGTATATTAGAGGTCCTTAGTTACAACATTTTGATACTTGACACCACTCAATTTTGTGAGGTAGGAAAAAAAAATTTTGGGGGTGGGGTGAGGGTAAAGGTTGGCGCATCGAGAAAAAGAGAAAAAATTTACATACAGCCTTACAAATGTTTGGGGGTAACCTCTATAGGGGTCAAATGTACGTAGGTTGCCTTTTATATTTCGGGATTGGGCAACCCTAGTGTTGCAATCTGGCAACTGCCAGCTCTATCGTAAAGTTTGACATTTTTGAGGTTATACGTACTCAGAACATTTTGACATACGAGCGCTATTTGTGTTGTTTACAGTAACTTAAAAGATTCCTCTCACCCAAAAAATGGAATTAAATCGTGAAAAAATTCGTGCGATTATTTTTTACAACTTTCGACGTGGATTAACTCAACAACAGTCCATCGATGAACTTAATTCAATTTTTGGCGATGAAGCTCCATCAAGGACCAGTGTTTATTAATGGTATGGTGAATTCAACCGAGGTCGTAGTTCACTCCAAGACGAATTTCGTGAAGGTCGTCCAAAATCAGTTGTTGTTCCGGAAACCATTAATGCTGTGCGCCAACTGATATTGCAAGATCGTCATGTGACCTATCGTGAGATTGAGACAACCTTAGGCATTAGTGGGACCAGCATACATTCAATATTGCATGAACACCTGGCCGTAAAAAAGGTTTGTTCTCGTTGGATACCCCATAATTTATCAATCGCTTAAATTATCAATGGAAAAATTGATTTTCTCAACTCACTGTAAACAGAACAAATAGCACTTGTACATTAAAACGTTGTGAGTACGTTTATGCTAAAAAATGTCAAACTTTATTATGGTGTTGCCAGATTTCAGCTATTGACATTAGTGTTGCCCAATCCCGAAATATAAAAGGCAACCCTCGTATAACCGACCCACATTATTTTTCCTCCCCCAACATTTTTATCAGGCATACTTACCCCCTATCTATAACCCCTAAAGGGGCTCCCATACAAAATTGACATTTTTAGGATATCGACTCCCACCACTCCCTGGGTGCCCCAAGAAGGGTCAAATGTATGACTAGTCTCTAATATTTTTTCCTCCCCAACATTTTTTGCCAATATACTTACCCTCTATCTCGGACTCTTTAGGTGACTCCCGTACAAAATATATGTCATAGACATGACAAATATGGAAAGGAAATCGGTAAATAGGCCCATAACAGCCCAGAAGTCACTCCTAGAGGAGTCAAATATATGACCGACCCCTATTAGCCCCTCTCCAAAGTTTTTTCTCAGCATACCTACCCCCTATTTCCAATCCTTAAGGGGGCTCCCATACAAATTTACTGTTTTTATATAAAATGCCCCCACTGCCCTAACTGGCCCACGGGTACTCCTAGAAGGGTCAAATGTACGACCGACCCCATTATTTTTTTGCGACCTACATTTTTTCCCCACATACTTACCCCCTATTTTCCACCCTGAAAGGGACTGCTATACAATTTTTTTTTTAATTTTCCTAGAAATAATGGGGGTCGGTCATACATTTGACCCTTCTAGGGGTGCCCATGGTCCAGTTAGGGCAGTGGAGGCAGTTAAGGATTGGAATTAGGGGGTAGGTGAGCTGTGAAACTTTGGAGGGGGGATAATGGGGGTCGGTCATATATTTGACTCTTCTAGGAGAGACTCCTGGGCAGTTATGGGACTATTTGACGATTTTCTTTCCATATTTTGTATGTCTATGACGTTAATTTGTATGGAATCCCCCTAAAAAGCTAGAGATAGAGGGTAAGTATGATGGGAAAAAATGTTGCGGAGGAAAAAATATTGCGGGCCGGTCATACATTTGACCCTTCTAGGGGCACCCTTAAAGTGGTGGGACTCGATTTCCTGAAAATGGCAATTTTGCATGGAAGCCCCCTTAGGAGTTATAGACAAGAGGTAGGTATGCTTGGTAAAAATGTTGGGGGAGAAAAAATAATGTGGGTCGGTCATGTATTTGAACCCTATAGAGGTGGCCCCTCTTGTAGGGCTGTAAGTAAATTGTGTCTCCTTTTCTCTCATCTTTGACCTCGATGCGCTAACCATTACCCTTACCCTCACCCCACCCCCAAAATTTTTTTTGCAAACTAATTTTTTTTTCCAACCTCACAAAATCGAGGGGTGTCAAGTATCAAAATCTAAAATTCGTTCACTAAAACACCCCTAATGTATATAAACAATGTTTTGCACGCAACCAACTTGAGAATAATACAATTCGACAGTGATTAAAGTAATGTACTGTGAAATTTATTAAAGCAAGTAACTGACTTAAGTCATAGTCATTACTTAAACTAAATAATCTGTACAAAGATCTATTAGGTCGCAGTACAATCTAGAGCTTTTTAAATAATAAACTAAAAATGGCTTAAGTAATGACTGTGAAATAAGGCCCTAATATTTAAGGTATTAGCACACATAGGGAATGCAATACCGGTATCCCGGTCCAAAACTCGATACCGAAAAACCGGTATTAAAATATGCCACATACCGGTATTTCGGTATTAAAGTTTTTTTTTTTATTTTCAATAAAAAATTAAAAATATTACTCCGGTTTAACAAGAAAAGATAGCGATATGAATTTATGCGCAAAGTGTTAACTACACCATTGATTCTGAATCAAACTCCGACAACACGTGTGATACCAAAAATTCAGCCGATAAATCGGACGACCATGTTAGACCTGTTATTGAAAAAGTTTGACGGATTGTGAAAATATTTCGTAAATCTTTTTAAGAATTTTTAAGTGTGTAACTTAATGACATTTATATATAGAAAATTGATTTTTTAATTGAACTTTTAGTCATATATTTGCAAAGATCGACTTACATATAAATCTATCAATGCATTTTCTAACACATAATTATGACAAATCAAGGAACGGATTAAAAACACGGCTATAGTGACATATGTTTCGTCTTTCGCCACAAAGACTCATCAGACTATTTTTGTTGTAATTATAATTATATTTATTTTACTAAATCAATTATAATTGAAAAATTGCAAGTTTGAAAACTTTTTGTGTTTTTGGCCTGGGCGTGAGTTGAACCAAGGAACTCGCGGTTGGTAGCAGAAGTTTTCAAACTTGCAATTTTTCAATTATAATTGATTTAGTAAAATAAATATAATTATAATTACAACAAAAATAGTCTGATGAGTCTTTGTGGCGAAAGACGAAACATATGTCACTATAGCCGTGTTTTTAATCCGTTCCTTGATTTGTCATAATTATGTGTTAGAAAATGCATTGATAGATTTATATGTAAGTCGATCTTTGCAAATATATGACTAAAAGTTCAATTAAAAAATCAATTTTCTATATATAAATGTCATTAAGTTACACACTTAAAAATTCTTAAAAAGTTATTTGGGAGAACACGCCCTGATAAGGTGGAAACACCTGCAATCGGTATTGAATTTGTTCCAAAGGAACAACTATACCAAATATCAATAAATAACACAAAACAACAATTATGATATATCAATACGTATTAACACACAAGCAAAACTGGCAAAAAAGTCGGCTTCGCAGCCGGGCAAGGCTGGTGCAGTGGTAGCGACTTCTGCTACCAACCGCGAGTTCCTTGGTTCAACTCACGCCCAGGCCAAAAACACAAAAAGTTTTCAAACTTGCAATTTTTCAATTATAATTGATTTAGTAAAATAAATATAATTATAATTACAACAAAAATAGTCTGATGAGTCTTTGTGGCGAAAGACGAAACATATGTCACTATAGCCATGTTTTTAATCCGTTCCTTGATTTGTCATAATTATGTGTTAGAAAATGCATTGATAGATTTATATGTAAGTCGATCTTTGCAAATATATGACTAAAAGTTCAATTAAAAAATCAATTTTCTATATATAAATGTCATTAAGTTACACACTTAAAAATTCTTAAAAAGTTATTTGGGAGAACACGCCCTGATAAGGTGGAAACACCTGCAATCGGTATTGAATTTGTTCCAAAGGAACAACTAACCAAATATCAATAAATAACACAAAACAACAATTATGATATATCAATACGTATTAACACACAAGCAAAACTAGCAAAAAAGTCGGCTTCGCAGCCGGGCAAGGCTGGTGCAGTGGTAGCGACTTCTGCTACCAACCGCGAGTTCCTTGGTTCAACTCACGCCCAGGCCAAAAACACAAAAAGTTTTCAAACTTACAATTTTTCAATTATAATTGATTTAGTAAAATAAATATAATTATAATTACAACAAAAATAGTCTGATGAGTCTTTGTGGCGAAAGACGAAACATATGTCACTATAGCCGTGTTTTTAATCCGTTCCTTGATTTGTCATAATTATGTGTTAGAAAATGCATTGATAGATTTATATGTAAGTCGATCTTTGCAAATATATGACTAAAAGTTCAATTAAAAAATCAATTTTCTATATATAAATGTCATTAAGTTACACACTTAAAAATTCTTAAAAAGTTATTTGGGAGAACACGCCCTGATAAGGTGGAAACACCTGCAATCGGTATTGAATTTGTTCCAAAGAACAACTATACCAAATATCAATAAATAACACAAAACAACAATTATGATATATCAATACGTATTAACACACAAGCAAAACTGGCAAAAAAGTCGGCTTCGCAGCCGGGCAGGGCTGGTGCAGTGGTAGCGACTTCTGCTACCAACCGCGAGTTCCTTGGTTTAACTCACGCCCAGGCCAAAAACACAAAAAGTTTTCAAACTTGCAATTTTTCAATTATAATTGATTTAGTAAAATAAATATAATTATAATTACAACAAAAATAGTCTGATGAGTCTTTGTGGCGAAAGATGAAACATATGTCACTACAGCCGTGTTTTTAATCCGTTCCTTGATTTGTCATAATTATGTGTTAGAAAATGCATTGATAGATTTATATGTAAGTCGATCTTTGCAAATATATGACTAAAAGTTCAATTAAAAAATCAATTTTCTATATATAAATGTCATTAAGTTACACACTTAAAAATTCTTAAAAAGTTATTTGGGAGAACACGCCCTGATAAGGTGGAAACACCTGCAATCGGTATTGAATTTGTTCCAAAGGAACAACTATACCAAATATCAATAAATAACACAAAACAACAATTATGATATATCAATACGTATTAACACACAAGCAAAACTGGCAAAAAAGTCGGCTTCGCAGCCGGGCAGGGCTGGTGCAGTGGTAGCGACTTCTGCTACCAACCGCGAGTTCCTTGGTTCAACTCACGCCCAGGCCAAAAACACAAAAAGTTTTCAAACTTGCAATTTTTCAATTATAATTGATTTAGTAAAATAAATATAATTATAATTACAACAAAAATAGTCTGATGAGTCTTTGTGGCGAAAGATGAAACATATGTCACTACAGCCGTGTTTTTAATCCGTTCCTTGATTTGTCATAATTATGTGTTAGAAAATGCATTGATAGATTTATATGTAAGTCGATCTTTGCAAATATATGACTAAAAGTTCAATTAAAAAATCAATTTTCTATATATAAATGTCATTAAGTTACACACTTAAAAATTCTTAAAAAGTTATTTGGGAGAACACGCCCTGATAAGGTGGAAACACCTGCAATCGGTATTGAATTTGTTCCAAAGGAACAGCCGGGCAAGGCTGGTGCAGTGGTAGCGACTTCTGCTACCAACCGCGAGTTCCTTGGTTCAACTCACGCCCAGGCCAAAAACACAAAAAGTTTTCAAACTTGCAATTTTTCAATTATAATTGATTTAGTAAAATAAATATAATTATAATTACAACAAAAATAGTCTGATGAGTCTTTGTGGCGAAAGACGAAACATATGTCACTATAGCCGTGTTTTTAATCCGTTCCTTGATTTGTCATAATTATGTGTTAGAAAATGCATTGATAGATTTATATGTAAGTCGATCTTTGCAAATATATGACTAAAAGTTCAATTAAAAAATCAAATTTCGTAAATCACCAACAAAATACGATAAAATCTTGCAAAAATATGTAAGAGAAGATTTAGGAAAAGAACTTCAATTAGTTTTGGATTGCAAAACTCGCTGGAACAGTATGCTCGCTATGCTGGAACGGTTTCATAAATTAAAAGCTATTATTCAAAAGGATATTATAGATTTAAATGTTAATGCAGAATCTCTGCTGTCCGAAAATGAGATAAGAGGCAAATGTGTTCAGCGTAGTCGAGATCTTCGAGATGTTTGGCAAAGTTCCATCGGATACCTCTTTGGACTTTATTAAAAGCTTTATCTAGGATATTGTCAAGAACAATAAAGAAGAGAGATGGTGACAGTAAACAGCCCTGCCGTACGCCTGAGTTAATGGTAAATGTCGGTGATAACAATCCGTTTTGTAACACACTGCACTTAAAGCAGAGATGTGCACACAAGTAACGTAAGGGAGCTAAAATATTTAATCGGCTGATTAAAAGAGCTAGCTCACGAAATTTGCAAAATGTAAGTCCCCAAGCATGCTTGGAAAAAAATGAAAACATAAAAATTTAAAATTCGAGGGATGCAATGACAACAACAAATCAATGATAAAATAATAATTCCCGTTGCTCGACAATCACAACGAAAAAGGCTTCAACTCACTTGACTTCAAACTGCATGAAATTGTTGTTGCGGTCGCTCGCACTGAATTTTATTTTTTGAAGTTCGTTGAAAAGTAGCGTGTGCAATTGTTTATTTTATTGTTGTTGTTTCTTGATATTCATTTTTTGGTTTGCTTCAAAACTAGAATTGGACTGACACTTGCGAACAAGTAGCGTGTTAAATACGGCAGGATATTTGTACTTTTTGTTGTTGTTGGCTTGTGTTTAGAAAAACTTAACATTTGAAAAAATCAAAAACTCAAGCTTTACGTTTATGACGTAAGGCTTCAAAATCAAGTTTATTTGGGAGCAAGATGAAAAAATTTTTGCTCCAGGTGCACACCACTGACTTAAAGCCTTCATATAGTGCACGTAGTAAATTTATTGCCTTTGCGGCAATACCTCTTCGCTGCAGTGAAACCCAGTTGTTTTCTCGGGAGACGCTGTCGAAGTCAGTGCTGTAGTCTGCGAAGACAAGTTGAAACGCAGCACGCCACTCACATTATTGTTCGAAAATTATTCTGAGGGTGTTCAGTTGGTCCACGCATGAGCGGTTTGGCCGGAATCCTGATTGTTGCTTTCGGATGGCCGTATCAAGTTTTTCGCTTACCCTGTTTAGAAGCCACGGCGTGCCTTAACCCGTTTTACATCGTGACTCCTCGACTAAATTTTGAGATAACCCCTTTTCTAGGTGGGCCATTTTCCCATATAAAAAAAAATTTTTTTAACTACAATAAACAAAAATCAAAGTAATCACATTCGATGTGTTTTGCTATGCTGAACGCGAATCTGGTAAGGTACTTGAAAATCCTAATCTTTGTTTTTAAAACCTAATTTAAACTATGTTGATATCTTTTTTTTTCTCAGAGATATCCTGACCTAAAAAAACAAAAAATCAGATTTAACAAATAAATGATATGTTAAATAGGTACGTATATATTAGAGAGGATCAATTTGTTCCGAACAAAATTTTTCCACTAACTTTCATTCAGTTTCGGATTCTACGTAAAAATCTAAGTTAAAAACTCCTTGGGACCATATATCTGCGGTGAATTTCGACTCAGCCAAAAATCGGTTGAAGTTTTAGGTTTTTTTCGCTGTTGCGAGATTGTCTTTGATAATTTATAACTTCCGAACAACTTGTTGTATTGGTGTTGTTAGAAAGGTGTTGTTGCCTAGTATCAACGCTTTGGCTAATTTATTTATTGTTGATATCTTTTTTTTTCTCAGAGATATCCTGACCTAAAAAAACAAAAAATCAGATTTAACAAATAAATGATATGTTAAATAGGTACGTATATATTAGAGAGGATCAATTTGTTCCGAACCAAATTTTTCCACTAACTTTCATTCAGTTTCGGATTCTACGTAAAAATCTAAGTTAAAAACTCCTTGGGACCATATATCTGCGGTGAATTTCGACTCAGCCAAAAATCGGTTGAAGTTTTAGGTTTTTTTCGCTGTTGCGAGATTGTCTTTGATAATTTATAACTTCCGAACAACTTGTTGTATTGGTGTTGTTAGAAAGGTGTTGTTGCCTAGTATCAACGCTTTGGCTAATTTATTGAAAAAAATTATCTGGTTTAAAAGTTATGACCTTTTGAGTGGAAATATATAAAAACTTTATACAAAATGTACCAAAAATTTCATCTTTTTTAAAGAAAAAAAATTTGCTTTTAAATTTTTTTATAGCGTATAAAAAGAACTATCTAGAAAGGGTCTATTCATCCAGATACGGCTAGTCATTTCAAAGTTATGACTTTTTGAATGAAGACAGATAAAAACTTCATACAAAGTATATTAGAAATTTAATCTTCGTAGAAAAAAAAAACCGTTATTTTTGAATTTTTTTCTATACCTCATCAAAAGGCCTTTCCAACACAGTTCTGTTCTTTAAAATACGGCTAGCCATTCCAAAGTTATGACATTTTGAATGAAAGCAGATGAGAACTGTTGAGTGAAAAAATATTTGCGACAAACTTGAACAAAAAAATTTTTTTTTTTATGAGTTCTAGTGTAGCACTATCGATTAGCATTAATTAGCAGACAAAAACCCCCAAAGGATTTTTTGAAGTTGGGTCACTAAGCGGCGCTATAATGGCTCAAAGTTCGACAAATCAAGTATTATAGAGAAAACGTATTTTATTAAAAATTTAAATTTTTAACCCAAAAATACATTCTTCTTAATATTCGATTTTTGAAACATCAAACTGTTATAGCGCTGCTAAATCTTTGAGGGTATTTTGTCCTTTTTCACAGTTTTCTGTAATTTTATCCAAAACTGTACAAGATATGCCATAATATTCGACAAGAAAATAATCTTTGGAGCATGGTGAAGTAATGTTTGCAAGACACAATAAACGAGAAATTAAGATTTCATATAAAAATTTTAGTTTTTAATTTTGAGCCATTATAGCGCCGCTTAGTGACCCAACTTCGAAAAATCCTTTGGCGGTTTTTTTTTGTACTAATTAATGCTAATCGATAGTGCTACACTAGAACTCATTAAAAAAACAAAAATTTGTTTTTGTTCAAGTTTGTCGCAAATATTTTTTCACTCAACAGTTCTCATCTGCTTTCATTCAAAATGTCATAACTTTGGAATGGCTAGCCGTATCTTAAAGAACAGAACTGTGTTGGAAAGGCCTTTTGATGAGGTATAGAAAAAAATTCAAAAATAACGGTTTTTTTTTCTACGAAGATTAAATTTCTAATATACTTTGTATGAAGTTTTTATCTGTCTTCATTCAAAAGGTCATAACTTTGAAATGACTAGCCGTATCTTGATGAATAGACCCTCTCAAGATAGTTCTTTTTATACGCTATAAAAAAATTTGAAAGCACATTTTTTTTCTTTAAAAAAGATGAAATTTTTGGTACATTTTGTATAAAGTTTTTATATATTTTCACTCAAAAGGTCATAACTTTTAAACCAAATTAAATTAAATTAGCCAAAGCGTTGATACTAGGTAACAACACCTTTCTAACGGTGCTAAAATCATAGCAATACAACAAGTTGTTCGGAAGTTATAAATTATCAAAGACAATCCGCAACAGCGAAAAAAACCTAAAACTTCAAACGATTTTTGGCTCAGTCGAAATTCACCGCAGATATATGGTCCCAAGGAGTTTTTATCTTAGATTTTTACGTAGAATCCGAAACTAAATGAAAGTTAGTGGAAACAATATTTGATCCTCTCTAGTGTATATAGCTTAAAAAAATGGCAAAAAACGATTTTGTTTTGGTTTTTAAGTTAAAATATCTATACACGATAGAGCAATTCTGAGGTCGGATTCGCGTTCAGCATAGCAAAACACATCGAATGTGATTATTTTGATTTTTGTTTATTGTAGTTAAAAAACATTTTTTTTTTTATATGGGAAAATGGCCCAACTAGAAAAGGGGTTATCTCAAAATTTTGTCGAGGAGTCACGGGCAAAAATTTTTGTATACATTGTTTACGTCCAACGTAAACAGTGTGCATCCCGCATATCTGTCTGCCTTTGCAATCCGCGGCACAGCGCTGCTGAAATTCGTCATTCTTTATAAGAACATCAAATTCGCAATTCAGCGAACCCGAACATAAACCAACACAAAACACATAGAACATCAAGAACATCTAACAAAACACAACCTGAAGACGATCTACATCTATTTACAGAATTGACAGAGAAGACATCACAGGAACATCGCCCACATTCAACATCATATATCCCACCCAATTGTATCGTGAAGTATATGTAAAATTTGTATTATTGGAAATTCACCCAAAACCAATTTTAACTCATTAATTGTAATAAATTCTTTTACAACGAATTTAGATATTGTGTCTGGATTATTTCACCCGTACATACATCATTTGAATAATAAATAAACAGTATCTGGAAAAAAATTTGATGTGCTATACACGGTGATACGGAAGAAAATTATTTACGTATAAAAGTGTCGCTAAAATTGGTTGATATGAAAAATTTTGCTGATTCAGAATCTGTTTTTAGCGAAATCTTATCAGATCCCCTTCAAAAGTTATACTAAAAATACATTTTAATAAGAATTTTTGGAATTCTTCAATTAAAAATATGTTGTTACATTTTCATAAGGTTACGAAGCTTCTGGGAGGTAATAGGGGAGGCCTAGATTTAAAAAAAATTTCACCCGGAGGGGGGTCTGAAATGTACCCCTAAGGAGTTATAGGGTTAAAACTGATTTTCTGCCTCTTTTCAGAAAAAAAAATTTTCTTGGATCACCCTAACGTTTTATTATGGCAAAGATTTAGCTAATTGTAAGAGTTTTCAGATAGTGTATATGGTTTATAGGGTTTAAAAGGATTTCTGGACCTTTGAAATTGATATTTTAATTTTTTTTTCCCATTTTTTGACTTTGATGGCCATTTTAGTATGAAAAAGGTCCTATTACTATAGCTTTTTGTAATTCTTTTTGAAATCGTCGTTAAATATCCTTTAATATGATAGTGCGTTTGTCATATATATACAACATATATGTATGTAACATAACATATTTTTAATTGAAGAATTCCTTTAAATACTTATTAAAAGGTATTTTTAGTATAACTTTTAATTGGGATCTGATAGGTTTTCGCTAAAAACAGATTCTGAATCAGCAAAAAAAAATAAATTTTATCATCCAAACCAATTTTAGAAACACTTTTATACGTAAATAATTTTCCTCCGTATCACCCTGCACTACATCATATGCAGCGCAACGCATGCGAGTAACCCGTGTGTTACATAGAAAAGTATTGTTGTCTAAGCTCAATCAAAAAAATTGGTATGACAAATGTACTATCGGATGAAAGAATATTTAACGAAGATTTCAAAAAGAATTACGAAAAGCTATATTAATAGGACCTTTTTCATACTAAAAAGGCCATCAAAGTCAAAAAATGGGGAAAAAAATTAAAATATCAATTTTAAAGGTCCAGAACTTTGCGAAATCCTTTTAAACTATATAAACCATATACATTGTCTGAAACCTCTTACAATTAGCTAAATCTTTGCGATAGAAATGTTTTCAATAAAACGTAAGGGTGATCCAAGAAAATTTTTTTTCTGAAAAGAGGCAGAAAATCAGTTTTAACCCTATAACTCCTTAGGGGTACATTTTAGACCCCCCTCCGGGTGAAATTTTTTGTAAATCTAGGCCTCCCCTATTACCTCCCAGAAGCTTCGTAACCTTATGAAAATGTAACAACATATTTTTAACTGAAGAATTCCAAAAATACTTATTAAAAGGTATTTTTAGTATAACTTTTGAAGGGGATCTGATAAGATTTCGCTAAAAACAGATTCTGAATCAGCAAAAAAACACAAATTTTTTCATATCAACCGATTTTAGCGACACTTTTATTCGTAAATAATTTTCTTCCGTATCACCGTGTATAATAATCGATTTAAAACAGGGTAAGGCACGCCGTGAAGCGCTTTTGTCAGTACCTTTGATGGTACTGAGAGTAATGTTATTCCTCTATAATTTCGGCACTCGCTAAGGTCACCTTTTTTTTGGCAATTTGATTAACATGCCATGCATGCAAACACTCTTGGCTCCAGATTCTGGAGAGCAGAGGATGAAAAATTTTGGCTGATGTAATGGGACATGCTTTTAGCAGTTCATCTGTTATTTGATATATTCCGGTGCCCTTGTTGCCATTATTTCATCGGTTGTAGGCGGTTGTGTTTGTATTCGACCACTACTGCAAGTCACTGCGGCAGTTGTAGTTGGTGATTCTGGTTGCGGGGGTGTGGTAGACGTGGGATTCAGTATATCACACAAATACTCTTTCCATCTCTTTAGTTGGTCGTCCGAGCATGTTAAGAGATTACCATTTTTATCTTTGATAGGGCGGTTCTGTTGGTGTTTTCTGCCAGATAGTCTGCGAGTGATATCGTAAAGCTGCCTGAGATTTTTAGCATTTGAGCGCTTTCAGCTTCGCTTGCGAGGTCGTTATACATTCTTCTTTTGTCTTGTCTGCACGATTTACTGACTTCTTTATTGAGAGAGTTGAAGACTTTTTCGGCGTCGTTCTTTTGCGCCCTAGTTTTAGCGTCATCTCTCAGTTTTTTTGCGCTTCTTTTTCAACAAGACACCACGTTTCCTCGCTCATCAAGTGCTTCTTGTTCGAGAGACGGAACCCAAGTATTTTTTTCACTGGTATTTATGAAGGCAGCCTTAAGGGCACTCTATGATGTTTCAATGCTTTCATCACAATCAATCGGGGCTGTTTTAAGACCTTCAACGAAAGACCGGCGGATCTCGTCGTTCTGAATCGTAAACACGTCGAATTTTTTTGTGACAAATTGTTCACTGAGGCGTTTAATAGCGACAAGTTTTAGTCGAATGATCGCGACGAGAAGATGGTGATTGGAGCCGATGTCAGCGACCCTCTTTACTCGTACGTCCAGAAGACTCCATCTCCATTTTCTGTTAATTGGTTTTCTGTCTATTTGGTTTTCAGTGGTCTTGTCTGGAGACAACAAAGAAGCTTTATGGTATGTTTTGTGTGGGAATGGCGTACCTCCAACGACAAGACTGGTTCTATTGCAGGCATCAATGAGAAGCTCTCCATTTTCGTTTCTCGTATCCAAACCATGTCTTCCAATCACGTGCTCAAGGTTAAGGTTTTCTGAGTCAACTTTGGCATTCAAATCACCCATAACCATTATGATGTCGTTCTTGTGAGCATGGCCGTCTTTACATAGGGGCTCAGCGGGCACGGGTCCAAGGCCCCAGGGGTCCCCGGCAGCATCGTTTAAACGGAAATAATAGGAGCTCAAGTTTTAGTACAATTTCTTCTAGTTAAAATTTGTAAACAAAAATGTTAAACAATCAGTATTGAAATAATATTAGTACATAGACACATTTTATATTTGTATCCATTGTTCCCATTGTAACTTCGAAAATAGATTTTGTGCGTTCGTGTTAAAAGTAGTACAAATTGTTTTACTCTCAATACGTAATAAAACTGCAAAAGTAAGAAAAAATAAAATTGTTTGAAATTGTTAATAATTGCATTAAACTATTTCCCACACTTCCGTTAATCTAAATACATCTAAGTATGTCATCTGTAAGTAAGAAAAAGTCAAATTGTTTGAAATTGATAATAATTGCATTAAACTATTTCCCACACTTCCGTTAATCTAAATACATCTAAGTATGTCATCTGTACCCCCAGTATAGGAAAGTGATTCAAACTACATTTTACTTAACAAAGTACCATTTTGGCCAAAAATTACCATTTTAAAAATATTTAATAAAACACAAAATTTTTGACACACAAATTTTGGCTGCAATAAAACCACAATTATTAAAAAAAAAGTTAGCAAGTTAGAATCCATAGCAAATTTTTAACAGACAAGAATCATTGATTGGAACACACTCTTATCGATTTATAGTTGTGTTGCATGATTGTTTATTTACAAAGAGTAACTAGTTCCGCAACTGTTCCCATGAAGTGCATAGATCGTCATTTGACAGAAAAAAATACAAAGTTTTCGTGTATTTATTTGTCTTGATTAGCTCTCTGATTAACTGAGAAGTGCCGCTGATTGTGAAAATGTGGTATCGCGAGACAGTAATATGTGCGAACAGTCACGTTTTTAGTGCTCCGTTTTTATACCCTAAGCCCAGGGCATATTCACTTTGTCCTTCCGTTTGTAACGCAGAAAAAGAGGCGTGGTAGATATGTAAAAGTATATATATTTTTGATCAGCGTCACCTCCTATGTCGATATAGCTATATCCGGGTGCCTGTCTGTCTGTCCGTCTGGCTGGCAGGCCGGCTGTCTGTGGAAATATTTTTCATGGGAAAACTAAGCAAGATAATTCTATGAAACTTGGTACACTGCCTCCGTTGTCAAAGTAAGCTAGACTTATTGAAAATGAGGGAAATCGGTCAACGAACACGCCAACCGCTGTCCGAAAATGAGATAAGAGGCAAATGTGTTCAGCGTAGTCGAGATCTTCGAGATGTTTGGCAAAGTTCCATCGGATACCTCTTTGGACTTTATTAAAAGCTTTATCTAGGATATTGTCAAGAACAATAAGGAAGAGAGATGGTGACAGTAAACAGCCCTGCCGTACGCCTGAGTTAGTGGTAAATGTCGGTGATAACAATCCGTTTTGTAACACACTGCACTTAAAGCAGAGGTGTGCACACAAGTAACGTAAGGGAGCTAAAATATTTAATCGGCTGATTAAAAGAGCTAGCTCACGAAATTTGCAAAATGTAAGTCCCCAAGCATGCTTGGAAAAAAATGAAAACATAAAAATTTAAAATTCGAGGGATGCAATGACAACAACAAATCAATGATAAAATAATAATTCCCGTTGCTTGACAATCACAACGAAAAAGGCTTCAACTCACTTGACTTCAAACTGCATGAAATTGTTGTTGCGGTCGCTCGCACTGAATTTTATTTTTTGAAGTTCGTTGAAAAGTAGCGTGTGCAATTGTTTATTTTATTGTTGTTGTTTCTTGATATTCATTTTTTGGTTTGCTTCAAAACTAGAATTGGACTGACACTTGCGAACAAGTAGCGTGTTAAATACGGCAGGATATTTGTACTTTTTGTTGTTGTTGGCTTGTGTTTAGAAAAACTTAACATTTGAAAAAATCAAAAACTCAAGCTTTACGTTTATGACGAAAGGCTTCAAAATCAAGTTTATTTGGGAGCAAGATGAAAAAATTTTTGCTCTAGGTGCACACCACTGACTTAAAGCCTTCATATAGTGCACGTAGTAAATTTATTGCCTTTGTGGCAATACCTCTTCGCTGCAGTGAAACCCAGTTGTTTTCTCGGGAGACGCTGTCGAAGTCAGACTACAGCCTGCGAAGACAAGTTGAAACGCAGCACGCCACTCACATTATTGTTCGAAAATTATTCTGAGGGTGTTCAGTTGGTCCACGCATGAGCGGTTTGGCCGGAATCCTGATTGTTGCTTTCGGATGGCCGTATCAAGTTTTTCGCTTACCCTGTTTAGAAGCCACGGCGTGCCTTAACCCGTTTTACATCGTGACTCCTCGACTAAATTTTGAGATAACCCCTTTTCTAGGTGGGCCATTTTCCCATATAAAAAAAAATTTTTTTAACTACAATAAACAAAAATCAAAGTAATCACATTCGATGTGTTTTGCTATGCTGAACGCGAATCTGGTAAGGTACTTGAAAATCCTAATCTTTGTTTTTAAAACCTAATTTAAACTATGTTGATATCTTTTTTTTTCTCAGAGATATCCTGACCTAAAAAAACAAAAAATCAGATTTAACAAATAAATGATATGTTAAATAGGTACGTATATATTAGAGAGGATCAATTTGTTCCGAACAAAATTTTTCCACTAACTTTCATTCAGTTTCGGATTCTACGTAAAAATCTAAGTTAAAAACTCCTTGGGACCATATATCTGCGGTGAATTTCGACTCAGCCAAAAATCGGTTGAAGTTTTAGGTTTTTTTCGCTGTTGCGAGATTGTCTTTGATAATTTATAACTTCCGAACAACTTGTTGTATTGGTGTTGTTAGAAAGGTGTTGTTGCCTAGTATCAACGCTTTGGCTAATTTATTTATTGTTGATATCTTTTTTTTTCTCAGAGATATCCTGACCTAAAAAAACAAAAAATCAGATTTAACAAATAAATGATATGTTAAATAGGTACGTATATATTAGAGAGGATCAATTTGTTCCGAACCAAATTTTTCCACTAACTTTCATTCAGTTTCGGATTCTACGTAAAAATCTAAGTTAAAAACTCCTTGGGACCATATATCTGCGGTGAATTTCGACTCAGCCAAAAATCGGTTGAAGTTTTAGGTTTTTTTCGCTGTTGCGAGATTGTCTTTGATAATTTATAACTTCCGAACAACTTGTTGTATTGGTGTTGTTAGAAAGGTGTTGTTGCCTAGTATCAACGCTTTGGCTAATTTATTGAAAAAAATTATCTGGTTTAAAAGTTATGACCTTTTGAGTGGAAATATATAAAAACTTTATACAAAATGTACCAAAAATTTCATCTTTTTTAAAGAAAAAAAATTTGCTTTTAAATTTTTTTATAGCGTATAAAAAGAACTATCTAGAAAGGGTCTATTCATCCAGATACGGCTAGTCATTTCAAAGTTATGACTTTTTGAATGAAGACAGATAAAAACTTCATACAAAGTATATTAGAAATTTAATCTTCGTAGAAAAAAAAAAACCGTTATTTTTGAATTTTTTTCTATACCTCATCAAAAGGCCTTTCCAACACAGTTCTGTTCTTTAAAATACGGCTAGCCATTCCAAAGTTATGACATTTTGAATGAAAGCAGATGAGAACTGTTGAGTGAAAAAATATTTGCGACAAACTTGAACAAAAAAATTTTTTTTTTTATGAGTTCTAGTGTAGCACTATCGATTAGCATTAATTAGCAGACAAAAACCCCCAAAGGATTTTTTGAAGTTGGGTCACTAAGCGGCGCTATAATGGCTCAAAGTTCGACAAATCAAGTATTATAGAGAAAACGTATTTTATTAAAAATTTAAATTTTTAACCCAAAAATACATTCTTCTTAATATTCGATTTTTGAAACATCAAACTGTTATAGCGCTGCTAAATCTTTGAGGGTATTTTGTCCTTTTTCACAGTTTTCTGTAATTTTATCCAAAACTGTACAAGATATGCCATAATATTCGACAAGAAAATAATCTTTGGAGCATGGTGAAGTAATGTTTGCAAGACACAATAAACGAGAAATTAAGATTTCATATAAAAATTTTAGTTTTTAATTTTGAGCCATTATAGCGCCGCTTTGTGACCCAACTTCGAAAAATCCTTTGGCGGTTTTTTTTTGTACTAATTAATGCTAATCGATAGTGCTACACTAGAACTCATTAAAAAAACAAAAATTTGTTTTTGTTCAAGTTTGTCGCAAATATTTTTTCACTCAACAGTTCTCATCTGCTTTCATTCAAAATGTCATAACTTTGGAATGGCTAGCCGTATCTTAAAGAACAGAACTGTGTTGGAAAGGCCTTTTGAGGTATAGAAAAAAATTCAAAAATAACGGTTTTTTTTTCTACGAAGATTAAATTTCTAATATACTTTGTATGAAGTTTTTATCTGTCTTCATTCAAAAGGTCATAACTTTGAAATGACTAGCCGTATCTTGATGAATAGACCCTCTCAAGATAGTTCTTTTTATACGCTATAAAAAAATTTGAAAGCACATTTTTTTTCTTTAAAAAAGATGAAATTTTTGGTACATTTTGTATAAAGTTTTTATATATTTTCACTCAAAAGGTCATAACTTTTAAACCAAATTAAATTAAATTAGCCAAAGCGTTGATACTAGGTAACAACACCTTTCTAACGGTGCTAAAATCATAGCAATACAACAAGTTGTTCGGAAGTTATAAATTATCAAAGACAATCTCGCAACAGCGAAAAAAACCTAAAACTTCAAACGATTTTTGGCTCAGTCGAAATTCACCGCAGATATATGGTCCCAAGGAGTTTTTAACTTAGATTTTTACGTAGAATCCGACACTAAATGAAAGTTAGTGGAAACAATATTTGATCCTCTCTAGTGTATATAGCTTAAAAAAATGGCAAAAAACGATTTTGTTTTGGTTTTTAAGTTAAAATATCTATACACGATAGAGCAATTCTGAGGTCGGATTCGCGTTCAGCATAGCAAAACACATCGAATGTGATTATTTTGATTTTTGTTTATTGTAGTTAAAAAAAATTTTTTTTTTATATGGGAAAATGGCCCAACTAGAAAAGGGGTTATCTCAAAATTTTGTCGAGGAGTCACGGGCAAAAATTTTTGTATACATTGTTTACGTCCAACGTAAACAGTGTGCATCCCGCATATCTGTCTGCCTTTGCAATCCGCGGCACAGCGCTGCTGAAATTCGTCATTCTTTATAAGAACATCAAATTCGCAATTCAGCGAACCCGAACATAAACCAACACAAAACACATAGAACATCAAGAACATCTAACAAAACACAACCTGAAGACGATCTACATCTATTTACAGAATTGACAGAGAAGACATCACAGGAACATCGCCCACATTCAACATCATATATCCCACCCAATTGTATCGTGAAGTATATGTAAAATTTGTATTATTGGAAATTCACCCAAAACCAATTTTAACTCATTAATTGTAATAAATTCTTTTACAACGAATTTAGATATTGTGTCTGGATTATTTCACCCGTACATACATCATTTGAATAATAAATAAACAGTATCTGGAAAAAAATTTGATGTGCTATACACGGTGAGGTGATACGGAAGAAAATTATTTACGTATAAAAGTGTCGCTAAAATTGGTTGATATGAAAAAATTTGTGTTTTTTTGCTGATTCAGAATCTGTTTTTAGCGAAATCTTATCAGATCCCCTTCAAAAGTTATTCTTCAATTAAAAATATGTTGTTACATTTTCATAAGGTTACGAAGCTTCTGGGAGGTAATAGGGGAGGCCTAGATTTAAAAAAAATTTCACCCGGAGGGGGGTCTGAAATGTACCCCTAAGGAATTATAGGGTTAAAACTGATTTTCTGCCTCTTTTCAGAAAAAAAAATTTTCTTGGATCACCCTAACGTTTTATTATGGCAAAGATTTAGCTAATTGTAAGAGTTTTCAGATAGTGTATATGGTTTATAGGGTTTAAAAGGATTTCTGGACCTTTGAAATTGATATTTTAATTTTTTTTTCGCATTTTTTGACTTTGATGGCCATTTTAGTATGAAAAAGGTCCTATTACTATAGCTTTTTGTAATTCTTTTTGAAATCGTCGTTAAATATCCTTTAATATGATAGTGCGTTTGTCATATATATACAACATATATGTATGTAACATAACATATTTTTAATTGAAGAATTCCTTTAAATACTTATTAAAAGGTATTTTTAGTATAACTTTTAATTGGGATCTGATAGGTTTTCGCTAAAAACAGATTCTGAATCAGCAAAAAAAAAAAAAATTTTATCATCCAAACCAATTTTAGCAACACTTTTATACGTAAATAATTTTCCTCCGTATCACCGTGCACTACATCATATGCAGCGCAACGCATGCGAGTAACCCGTGTGTTACATAGAAAAGTATTGTTGTCTAAGCTCAATCAAAAAAATTGGTATGACAAATGTACTATCGGATGAAAGAATATTTAACGAAGATTTCAAAAAGAATTACGAAAAGCTATATTAATAGGACCTTTTTCATACTAAAAAGGCCATCAAAGTCAAAAAATGGGGAAAAAAATTAAAATATCAATTTTAAAGGTGCAGAACTTTGCGAAATCCTTTTAAACTATATAAACCATATACATTGTCTGAAACCTCTTACAATTAGCTAAATCTTTGCCATAGAAATGTTTTCAATAAAACGTAAGGGTGATCCAAGAAAATTTTTTTTTCTGAAAAGAGGCAGAAAATCAGTTTTAACCCTATAACTCCTTAGGGGTACATTTTAGACCCCCCTGCGGGTGAAATTTTTTGTAAATCTAGGCCTCCCCTATTACCTCCCAGAAGCTTCGTAACCTTATGAAAATGTAACAACATATTTTTAACTGAAGAATTCCAAAAATACTTATTAAAAGGTATTTTTAGTATAACTTTTGAAGGGGATCTGATAAGATTTCGCTAAAAACAGATTCTGAATCAGCAAAAAAACACAAATTTTTTCATATCAACCGATTTTAGCGACACTTTTATTCGTAAATAATTTTCTTCCGTATCACCGTGTATAATAATCGATTTAAAACAGGGTAAGGCACGCCGTGAAGCGCTTTTGTCAGTACCTTTGATGGTACTGAGAGTAATGTTATTCCTCTATAATTTCGGCACTCGCTAAGGTCACCTTTTTTTTGGCAATTTGATTAACATGCCATGCATGCAAACACTCTTGGCTCCAGATTCTGGAGAGCAGAGGATGAAAAATTTTGGCTGATGTAATGGGACATGCTTTTAGCAGTTCATCTGTTATTTGATATATTCCGGTGCCCTTGTTGCCATTATTTCATCGGTTGTAGGCGGTTGTGTTTGTATTCGACCACTACTGCAAGTCACTGCGGCAGTTGTAGTTGGTGATTTTGGTTGCGGGGGTGTGGTAGACGTGGGATTCAGTATATCACACAAATACTCTTTCCATCTCTTTAGTTGGTCGTCCGAGCATGTTAAGAGATTACCATTTTTATCTTTGATAGGGCGGTTCTGTTGGTGTTTTCTGCCAGATAGTCTGCGAGTGATATCGTAAAGCTGCCTGAGATTTTTAGCATTTGAGCGCTTTCAGCTTCGCTTGCGAGGTCGTTATACATTCTTCTTTTGTCTTGTCTGCACGATTTACTGACTTCTTTATTGAGAGAGTTGAAGACTTTTTCGGCGTCGTTCTTTTGCGCCCTAGTTTTAGCGTCATCTCTCAGTTTTTTTGCGCTTCTTTTTCAACAAGACACCACGTTTCCTCGCTCATCAAGTGCTTCTTGTTCGAGAGACGGAACCCAAGTATTTTTTTCACTGGTGTTTATGAAGGCAGCCTTAAGGGCACTCGATGATGTTTCAATGCTTTCATCACAATCAATCGGGGCTGTTTTAAGACCTTCAACGAAAGACCTGCGGATCTCGTCGTTCTGAATCGTAAACACGTCGAATTTTTTTGTGACAAATTGTTCACTGAGGCGTTTAATAGCGACAAGTTTTAGTCGAATGATCGCGACGAGAAGATGGTGATCGGAGCCGATGTCAGCGACCCTCTTTACTCGTACGTCCAGAAGACTCCATCTCCATTTTCTGTTAATTGGTTTTCTGTCTATTTGGTTTTCAGTGGTCTTGTCTGGAGACAACAAAGAAGCTTTATGGTATGTTTTGTGTGGGAATGGCGTACCTCCAACGACAAGACTGGTTCTATTGCAGGCATCAATGAGAAGCTCTCCATTTTCGTTTCTCGTATCCAAACCATGTCTTCCAATCACGTGCTCAAGGTTAAGGTTTTCTGAGTCAACTTTGGCATTCAAATCACCCATAACCATTATGATGTCGTTCTTGTGAGCATGGCCGTCTTTACATAGGGGCTCAGCGGGCACGGGTCCAAGGCCCCAGGGGTCCCCGGCAGCATCGTTTAAACGGAAATAATAGGAGCTCAAGTTTTAGTACAATTTCTTCTAGTTAAAATTTGTAAACAAAAATGTTAAACAATCAGTATTGAAATAATATTAGTACATAGACACATTTTATATTTGTATCCATTGTTCCCATTGTAACTTCGAAAATAGATTTTGTGCGTTCGTGTTAAAAGTAGTACAAATTGTTTTACTCTCAATACGTAATAAAACTGCAAAAGTAAGAAAAAATAAAATTGTTTGAAATTGTTAATAATTGCATTAAACTATTTCCCACACTTCCGTTAATCTAAATACATCTAAGTATGTCATCTGTAAGTAAGAAAAAGTCAAATTGTTTGAAATTCCCACACTTCCGTTAATCTAAATACATCTAAGTATGTCATCTGTACCCCCAGTATAGGAAAGTGATTCAAACTACATTTTACTTAACAAAGTACCATTTTGGCCAAAAATTACCATTTTAAAAATATTTAATAAAACACAAAATTTTTGACACACAAATTTTGGCTGCAATAAAACCACAATTATTAAAAAAAAAGTTAGCAAGTTAGAATCCATAGCAAATTTTTAACAGACAAGAATCATTGATTGGAACACACTCTTATCGATTTATAGTTGTGTTGCATGATTGTTTATTTACAAAGAGTAACTAGTTCCGCAACTGTTCCCATGAAGTGCATAGATCGTCATTTGACAGAAAAAAATACAAAGTTTTCGTGTATTTGTTTGTCTTGATTAGCTCTCTGATTAACTGAGAAGTGCCGCTGATTGTGAAAATGTGGTATCGCGAGACAGTAATATGTGCGAACAGTCACGTTTTTAGTGCTCCGTTTTTATACCCTAAGCCCAGGGCATATTCACTTTGTCCTTCCGTTTGTAACGCAGAAAAAGAGGCGTGGTAGATATGTAAAAGTATATATATTTTTGATCAGCGTCACCTCCTATGTCGATATAGCTATATCCGGGTGCCTGTCTGTCTGTCCGTCTGGCTGGCAGGCCGGCTGTCTGTGGAAATATTTTTCATGGGAAAACTAAGCAAGATAATTCTATGAAACTTGGTACACTGCCTCCGTTGTCAAAGTAAGCTAGATTTATTGAAAATGAGGGAAATTGGTCAACGAACACGCCAACCGCTCATACAAAAAATATATATATAAAGGAGCATTTTTTACGCCAAAGCAACTTTAATAGACGAAAATACTAAAGACGGTAAGCGCTAGCTCTGGGAAAAAACTAGGTGAACTCATACAAGAGGGCACCTCCCATATAAGCAAAATCTTCAAAATGCTGTACTGAAAGCATTTTTTGACACTGAGCACTGTAAGTGCAAGATCTGAGCACCTCCCATATAAGCAAAAGCTTCAAAATTCTATACTGAAAACGACTTTTGAAATAATCTAACTTACTTTCACTTTTGGCCCTATGCTCCTCCTAGGAGTTAAAGGAGAATACATACATACATACACTTTCACTCTGGCAGTAAAAACAGTAAAGGAAAGCCCTGAGCAAAAAATAGGTGATCTCGAACAAGAAGCCGAGGCACTTCTCATAAATATAAGCAAAACTTCAAAATGCTTTACTGAAGACGTTTTTTGTGGTAATCTAACCAAATTTCAAGATCTGAACAAAAGCTATGTCAACCTCCCGTACAGCAAAATTTTGAAAATACAGCGGCGTAGGGTATTTAATGTTTGAACAGGCCAAAGTTAACACCCTTACTAGTTTTAATAAATTTACGTGTAAATACGCTACTTAAAAGTAAAAAAATTGTGTTTATATCAACACCGACGCATTGTTTTACATCAACATTTTATCAAAATTGTGTTAATTTAATGAGTATTTGAAAAAAAAAGTATTGAAAATTTTTCATTTGCCATTTAAATTGCGCATTAGCTAATCAGTCATTGCTCACTCATTCTGCCTCTAATTACATCTCTCAAGTTTAAGATACTCGAATTCAATTCTCGAAACTCTCAAAATTTTCAATTGCCTCTTGACTGGTGAATAGGTAATGCAGACGGAGACAATTGTCTCTCGACTAAGGAAACGGTAATGCAGAGGGAGAAAATTGACGATTCGTAGGACATCAACATTGTAAAATCATCAGTCCATTATATAAAAATTCGTTAGTTGTGGAACTAGTCCTGTTTGGAAGTAGTCAAAGACTAGTCAGGCACTAGTTCGATTAACTGCAGGGGTGCTACCAAACATGCACACATGCGCAATGGATAACGCACGCATACAAACACATATGTCGATACTGTTGATTATTTGGGGATTCATAAGAATCAAACTTTAATGATTCGTTTTGTTTGCTTGCTTGTTTATCATAAATCGTCAAATATATTTTATTAAAGTGTTGTTTGAATTCTTGAAGTCTCGTCTCATTATCTCAAAAATAACATTTTTAAGTGGTTCAGAAAAAAGAAAAAAACTTGAAGCTAAAAATGAAAATATCAACAATCTACATAAACTAACTTCGCACGGCGCGCCTTAACCCGTTCTAAATCGAACGTCGTAGCAAATCAAATTTTTTTCCAGATTCTGTTTACTTATCATTCAAATAATGTATAAAAAAATTTTCACTCGTGACTCCTCGACTAAATTTTGAGATAATCGCTTTTCCAATTGGGGCATTTTCCCAAACAAAAAAAAAAATTTTTTTTTTAACTACATTAAACAAAAATAATCACATTCGATGTGTTTTGCTATGCTAAACGCGAATCCAACCTCAGAATTGCTCTATCGTGTATAGTTTTTGAGATATTGTATCCTAAAAACCAAAAAAAGTCGTTTTTTGCCATTTTTGAAGCTATATAACTATGTAATATATCATTTATTCGTTAAATGTGAATTAAGTACTTGAAAGCCCTAATCTTTTCCTTTAAAACCTAATTTAAATTATGTTTATATCTTCATTCTTCTATGAGATATCGTAGGCCGAAACATTGTCATATCGGGTTTTTTGCACTTTTGTGTCTTTTTAGGTTAGGATATCTTTGAGGAAAAAAAGATTAGGACTTTCAAGTTGCTTACCAGATTTAACGACATTAAAATTTCTTTCACATTTTAAACATGTTCAACGAACCGACTACTTCCAAATTCAGACATTTGACACCCCGGGAAAAAATTAAAAAAAAAAATCATTAAAGGATTGTCGCGGACAGAGCTATGATAATGCAGCAAATACGACTGGAAAGTATTCTGGCCTTCAGGCTAGATTAAAAGAAAAATGCAAATTTTTTTCCATGCGACGCACATTCCCTGAATTTAATAGGTGTTGGATGTGTTTCAGAAGCAGTATCATACTTCCAATTTATACAAAATGTATTAAAAATTTTTGCGAAGTCGAACTATCGATGGAAAATATTAACAGGTGCAAATAAAATTCTGAAGTATCTCTTTTAGACTGAATGGTCTGCACGCGCTGATGCTCTTAATGCCTTACAAAATGGTTATAAGGATATTTTTAAAGCGTTAACATTAATTTCCAAAAACACCAATCAACCAGGAGAAACAAGGAACAAGGCTCGAAGTCTTACCAAAAAAATTGCACCTCCCATACAATCAAAAGTTTCAAAATGCTATACTGAAAGCGTTATTTGAGACAATACAACCAAATTTCACTAAAACACTAAAAACAGTAAATGCAAGCAAATTTCCAACAATATCTCAACTCTCTCCTTAATCGTAACCGATATGTTTTTATATTCTCCTAGGAGTTACGGGAGAATAAAACAATTGAATCGGTGATTTTTAAAAGGGGATATGTGACAAAATTTAAACTTGTGGCAAATTTAAGAAAAACTGTCATAAGTTTGGTAAATTTTATTTTAATGCAATTTTAGTGGTAGAGGTTAACTAACATTTATATTAAGTATCAATCTACGTACTTGGAAAAATGATGGACCAACCAGCGCCATTGCCACAACGGCACAAAAGCGGGAAAACAATTTTCGTCCGAGCGGCACATATCCCCTTTTAAAAATGACAGATTCAATTTATTTGAATAAATACTTGTACAAACATCGCAAAGTATTTATCAACTAAGTGTTTAATAATGCACTTGAAATGCAGTGTAGGGTATTTAATTTTTGGCCAGGCTAAATTTTTTTTAATAAATAACATTCCGAACGATATTAGAAAAAGAAAAAAATAAAGAATTAACAAAAAATCAATATACCATCTCTATTCAAGTGAAAAACACTGTCAGTTTAATCCAGTTTCGAGTTGTTTGGAGTACGGTCTAAAATGATATAGTCTTTAGTTTAAGAGACCCGCTGTCGGCAAAACGCTTGTTTTACTCAAAATCAAGGCATCGTACGAAAAAAGTGTACATCGCATAAAATGCTTAGAATCGTCCAAGGAATGCGTTTGAATGTTTTCACAATTTTTTGAGACATTTTAAAATGTTTTCCAAAAAAAATTTAAATGTCGCATAAAATTTTGAAAAAATCACACGTATTTCTTGGACGATTCTAAGCATTTTATGGTATATACATTTCGTACGATGCATCGCTTTTGAGCATAAAAAAAGCTATTTGCCAGCTGCAGGCGTTCAACAGGCGAAAATTTTTCATTAATCGACCGAATCCCATCTTTTGTGTTCAAACAATTCATGCATGTTTTTTTTTTGTAAAATTAATATTTTGTGAGTTATAGTCGAAAAACTAAAAAAGACCGAACATTTTACATCTGTATACAATTTTTTGACCAAATATGTTACTGCTACAAATTTTGTAGAGTAAAATAACGGTTTCTTTAATAGTTCAGGAGCTTTGATCGAAAACTGAAGAGTCTCTAACAAAAACTTCAGAGGTCGATAAAAAACGTTATGCAGCTAACCTTGCAAAACCCATCGGGGACTTACTCATCTATGGTAGGTTTATCGTGGCATTATAGCCAAGTCATGTCCCTATAAAATTTTTTTAAAATTGTTGAACTGTGTAATCTATAATTAAATTAATTATAGTATGTATGCGCTGCGTTTCATTTGATGATAATATTGTGAATCCTACGTAAGATATTGTGTTACTCGCCCCTCCCCCACGTAAGAAATCGTAAGATTTTCACTTCCTCTCCCCCCCTAAAAATCTTACGTAATTAATGGATGGCCCCCAAGAGGCAGAAATAATTTTAGGTTACCTTTTTACAGAACAGAACTAGACAAACCAAATTTATATTATAAAGGACTTAAATGTTTTAATAAATTACCTAAGGAATTGAAAAATTGTGATAATGAAAATCTTTTCAAAATGTTACTATATAACTATTGTAAAACCACTTCAATAAAATAGGATAGAGTGATATACAGTCTTGGCCAAAAGTATAAGGCACCCTATAAAATGCATAATTCATGTTTTTCTATCAATTGAATAAATGCTATAAATAGGATCCCGGGTTCAATAACCATTACATAAAGCGATAGGGGATATTTTTTTGAGATACATAATAAAACAAATGGTGACCAAAAACAAAAGGCTCGGTTTTTTCGGCTTTTTATTGGTCAATATTTTAAAAACTTTTTTTTTGGTACCCCAAGGAGTAAAAAAGCTTTTATTTCTGGTTTGACAACTAATAGCTTAAACACAATTGGAGCGTACGGCGAATTTCGCCCAACGAATGTTCGCTGTCAAAATTAAAACACACAAGAGTATATGAAGTTGAACACAACCGTATCGAACGGCGAAATTCGCCCGACGAATATTCGTTGCAATAGAACTAGCTTTAATTTTGTCGCCGGCGCCAGCGATTTTTGGAAATGTCAAACCGGAAAAATACGTTTTTAATTTAAAATTTTTAGATTTCTTAGAAAAAATTCAAAGAATATTAGATTTTATTTTATATTTATTTATTACAATTATCATCAGAGGACATAAACAACAATTTAAAACAAAAAAAACTATTGCCGTCGTCACTCTAATTGTGTTTAACAGAGCGAACTTCGTCGACGAATTTTTATTGGCAGCGAATATTCGTCGGGCGAAATTCGTCGTACGCTCCAATTGTGTTTAAGCTATAATTGATTTTACAATGCCAAAAATAAGCGACAAAAGTTCAAAATCAGTAGTAAATTCTGGGGTGCTTTATACTTTTGGCCAATTTACTATTGATTTTTTAACTTTTATCGCTTATTTTTGGCATTGTAAAATCAATTGGTTGACAAATTTTTCACTAAAACAGAAATAAAAGTTTTCTTATCCCTTGGAGTATCGAAAAAAAAAATTTAAAAACATTGACCAATAAAAAGCCGAAAAAACCGAGCCTTTTGTTTTTGGTCACCATTTGTTTTATGACCTTAAAAAAATGACGCTTATTGTTTTATGTAGAAGAGGGGGGGGGGCTAGTGTGGACTGGGGGCTAGTGTGGACAAATTCAAATTCTCGCGCCGTTTTGAATGTTTTGTTTCCGTTTTATATTTTTCAAGTTGGTATTTGCACTCTGCATCACCAAAAAAAAATTCATTTGTTGACAGTTCAGCTTTCCATGATAACGTGACCGAACGTGTTTTACGCAGCAAAAAGTAATTTTTTTGTTGTTTCATAATTTCAGTGATACTTTTAAACTAAGTATTCTTCTGCTGTAGTGTTAATAGATAATACAACTTAAAATAGTGTTTATTTAAGATTAAAAAAAAAAAAAAATTTTGTTTAAAAAGACATGAAGGGGCTAGTGTGGACAACTGAAATGGGGCTAGTGTGGACATGTCCGCAGCAGCTGAAATGACTCCAGAAATCGTCAGACCATTTCTAAAAGCCGTTCCAAGAAAGTTCGTTACTAAAAATAAAGAACGACAAATTCACGCATCCCGATTTACCGGATACCAGCGAAATTTACCGAAATGAAATAGTGGCAAAGCTGCCACAACCACAACAACTGTCGGAAACATCGCGATCAGCAAGTTATATGAAGTTTGAAACAACATGGACAAAAAGTATTTTATATTGGCCAAATTGTCACGATCCACGGTTCTCAAGATTTCTAAAAAGAAAGAACGATAGATTCACGTATCCCAATATACCGGATACCAGCCAAATTCACCGAAATGAAATAGTGGCGAAGCTGCCACAAGCACAACAACTGCCGGGAACATCTCGATCAGCAAGTTATATGAAGTTTGATATAAACTTCTCCAAATACAACATGGGATAACAGTTAATTTTTTATTTGTATTATTATTTGTATTACATCATTATTTTCTTGAATTAACATGTATCTGAACTCTTTCTTAACGTTTTTGTATGAATTATCAAGTTTCTTATGGTGTCCACATTAGCCCCCAGTTAAATCAATGGGGCTAGTGTGGACAAATGTAAGCTTTTTTTAAAAAAATTTAATAAAGCATTTATGAAAATAAAAAATCATAACTATTGATGCAATTATGAAGGCAAGAGGTATAAGTAATGGCAAAATATTTTTTATTACAAAAATGATATATTTACATAAATAATTTTGTAATTATATAAAAAATTGTCCACACTAGCGCCACCCCCCCTCCCCTAATTGATAAACAAACAAAGAATTTGCAGAATTCTATCATGAAGATATTAATGCTAGTGAACTCAAATCAGTACCTTGAAAATGAATCGACGGACTTGAATATCTCAGCCTTACATTGTCTAATAAGAACAGATAAATAAGAAGAAATTTTCCCAACTTAAAAAGTTCGTTTTGCTACTAGCTGGCGTTACTAATATATGCACTGATTTGTTGTCATTGAAAGCTTTTGCATCTTAAAGAGCGTCGACATATCTATTAGGAGATAGTCGAATAGTTATCACTTCATACATGCATATATGTAAGTAACTTAGTAAGAATGATGACATCAAAATCGTTGGCATACTGTCTAAGTACATACTAAGGAAATATAGTTTACATGGTTTTTGATGTTATATAGGGCTTTAGAGTCTGTCCAAAATCATGAATTTCATATTTTTTGTATTGTTTTATTCACTCTACAGTCACATAGTGAAAGAGTAAAATTTTTGGCTAATTTAAGAGTCAGCTGGTTAGAGAACAGCCCATGAATTGCTTAGATAAACAAGTATCACATCTTTCAACCAAAAACTCTCATAATACATGTCACGAAAGCATTGTACACTAAATAGTGTAAAATACAAAAAATTTTATGCAAATGAGCTACATACTTATACATATCTCAAATCGATGTTTTCATCACCATAAAATGATCTAAAATATTTACATTTTACATACAATGACGACGGATTGGCGGACCTCCCATCGAGCAGTATGAGTCAAAAGTCATCCATTTGATGTTGTCAAATGTGTCAAAAAACACGTATCAAAATCAATTATGAAGCGAAATGAGTTTTGATGCAAAGGTAGATACGTTCATATACCTATGGTACACGTGACATAAAGCACCAAAAAACAACAAACAAAAACAACAAAAATATTAGAAAACGAATTAAGAAAATTCTTAATACAGTTTGTCAAGAATGTCTTTTTACATTGAAAATAAATTCATATTTTCAACTTATTAAGCAAAAAAAAACATACTTCTTACACTTTTGCCAAACTTTTTTTTATGAATAATAGTTGCTTACTATATTCAAAAAGGATTCATTAAAAAAAAAAAAAATTTGCAAATTCAATGCAAAATAAAGAAAAAATCAACAAAAACAAAAAATACTCGATTTTTGAAGTGTCAAGAAAGTCTTTTTACAAATAAAAAGAATTGTTTTTATATTAAATTTTTAGTATCTTCCTTGTTTACAGTCATCTTTGAATGACCACCATAAGCATCTACCACACATTGTAGATGTTTTTACATAGAAGGAACCAACTTTTTCAGGTTGTAATTACTCGGTCTTTTCCAATATTGTATTTTCAAATGAAGTTCGGTATTTGGTTGCCTTTCAGCGACCTTTTTCTTTAAATAGACCCACAAATTTTCGATAGGATTATAGTCGGGACTTTGGACTAATGCATCCATCACAGTTAAACTGAAGCCACATTCGCACCATAGTCGTTTATGCTTTCGATCATTACGCTGATAGATTTTGAAATGGGGTTTACGGTCCCTGATAAACCCAAATTGTCAAGTTTTTTAATGTGAAATGGTTAGATATTCTTTCGAGTTCATGGTTGTGTCTTTAAAGGATAAGTTTCTACTCCTCTGCCACCTCCAAGTCATAATACTAAATTTTTAAATTTTAACGGTAGGAATAATGTTGTGATGTTAAAATTGAAAAATTTAGTATTATGACTTGGAGGTGGCAGAGGAGTAGAAACTTATCTTTTATAGACACAACCATGAAGTGCAAAGAATGTGTTACCATTTTGCATTAAAAAACTTGACAATTCGGGTTTATTAGGGACTGAAAACCCCATTTCAAATTCTGTCAGCGTAATGATCGAAAGCATATGCGGCTATGGTGCGAATGTGGCTTCAGTTTAACTGTGACAAAGTGATGGATGCATTAGTCCAAAGTCCCGACTATAATCCTATCGAAAATTAGTGGGTCTATTTTAAGAAAAAGGTCGCTGAAAGGCAACCAAATACCGAACTTCATTTGAAAATACAATATTGGAAAAGACCGAGTAATTACAACCTGGAAATTTGAATCCTTCTATGTAAAAACATCTTGAATGTGTGGTAGATGCTTATGGTGGTCATTCAAAGATAGCTGTAAACAAGGAAGATACTAAAAATTTGACATAAAAACATTTCTTTTTATTTGTAAAAAGACTTTCTTGACACTTCAAAAATCGAGTATTATTTGTTTTTGTTGATTTTTTTTTATTTTGCATTGAATTTTTAAATATAGTAAGCAACTTTTATTCATGAAAAAAAGTTTGGTAAAAATGAAAGAAATACGTTTTTTTTTGCTTAATAAGTTGAAAATATGAATTTATTTTCAATGTAAAAAGACATTCTTGACAAACTGTATATTCGAGGGGAAATTTTTAAGCTCTAAAGTGAAGAATGTACACTGAAATATTGAAGAATGTGTGGTGGCTCGCTTTAAGCAATAAAGTTGAATCCACAAATATTGATGACAAGGCATTCACTCATTGATTCATGCGACCTTAAAAATGGGCTCAAGTGATTATTCGTTGATTTTTGTTGTTACTGCAGTAGATAGTTGGTTGCGTTGTGTTGTATGGGGACCGAAACCGACGACCACTGGCCACACATAAATTAGTCGCATCAATGATAAAATTGAAGAGACTTGAAGGTTTTGCTTTTCCATGTTGTCTTCGTTAAATTTTGGATTTTTTTTTTTTTTTCCATTACACTCATAAAGTGCTGATATAAATTTTGTGTTGAGATTTGAGGACATTGGCAACAACACTTATTGGAGTCATCACATTCATGTGTATGAAATGATGATCAAACTGTTGTGAAAGCACTGAGAAAATTCTGTTTCGGTTGAATATTCTGTTTTGAATGTTCTAGATTTCTCAAAATAAAATGAGACAAAAGTAATCGGTATGTTGGCAATATTGCAGAAGAGAAATATAGCACGAAGGCTAGAAAATTATAGTACTTCTATTTATCAAACAAATTCGGTAATATATGAGCACATCTTTCTTGACCCAAACCAAATTTTTTTGAATTTAAACTTCTTTGGCCGCGTTAAGTGTAAAAATTCAAAACCGTGACACTTTCTTTGTGACACTTTTTATTCGACACTTTTCGTTCCATCTCGCAAGCTTTACAAGCCATTTTGACGAAAGAGCTGAACGTGAATGCCATATCTAGATATGGCAGACTATCAACTAACCTTAGCTTATAGTTTTCTGTGACACCCGCAGATTCCCGTAGATCACTCGAAGCCTTTATATTTATAATAAAGAATATCACCTTGTATACCTATACTAGAGGGAAAACATCTATGGCGGACTATAAACAAGCATTATTTGATTTATTTACTATGCCACCTGAATGTTCCTGAAAGTCACCCAAAGGCAACATAGTCAAATCCAAGTATATCTAGGTTTAATATAGGGAAAACATCTCTGGCTGGCTATCAGCAAGCTTTACTCACTTCATGTCATGGGACACACGAAGGTTCCCGAAGGCTTCATAGTCAAAAACAAGAATATCTAGATATGCTATGGCGGACTTTCAACAAACTTAACTTGACTTATTTCTTCACCCGAATGTTCCTAAAGTTCACCCGAAGAATGTGTAGTCAAAACGAAGAATATCAAGATATACTCACTAGAGCGAAACCATCTATGGCGGAATATCAAGAAGCTTTAATTGATTCATTTCCTGGGAGACCCGTTGGCGGTAATCATCTTTGGATGGAGATAATCCGATTCAGTTTTTTTACGGCATAACATTTGGTTTACTTATTGGCCTATCTATTTAGAAAACATGGATTGAATTAACTCTTTTTTTTTTGTGAAGAATTTCTGATGGTCTAGTGTATTTGATACTTTAGTACTAAGCCATTATTTATTACAAAGTTCTTAAAAAAAAATAAATGCATTCATTTCTCGATATTCAAGATTTGCCAGAGACCTGTTCAAAATAAAAACAAAAAATTTCCGTCGTTGTATTAAAAAAAAATTCTTAAACATTTTATAACAAATTTACAGATACTCATGCACATGCAATTCTTAGATATTGACATATCCATAAATAAATGACAAAACCTGACTCATTACTTAAAAAAATATTTTTTATCAGCACGCAACTGGTGCGTGCAATCATGGCGATCATTTGGAACAAGTTAAAATGCAACGAAATTAAAAAAAAGGGGTACGTCATCTTAATCCTTGTAGTCTAAGGTTTCAGAACAAATCTAAAGTTCAAATGGAAGAGTTCATTTCATTGCGTATAATCGCTCGTTTCAGGATTTTGAAGTGTAATAACATACATGCTACTTGGAGAAGCTATACTAAAGAGCAAGTGGTGAAATTAGCATAAAGAAATTTGTCCAAGTATTTTTTGGGGAGGTGTGGTTCTGCACGAAAATTCAAAACTTCAATGATGAATGACAAAAGAAGTTTTCAAATATTTTGATAAACATAATGAGATTACAGTGGAGGGAGCTGTTAAAAAAATATAAGAAAAAATATATGTGGGCGTGGCACTTTTAGTACAAAAGAATAAAATAACAAAATTGATAAATAAGTTTTCTCAAGAACATAATTTTTTAACAAATTTCTTTTACTTCAAAATACATAAAAATGTTAATTTCGGCAGTCAGAACTTTAGACTATAGGATAAAGTACCAGGAGACCGATCCCTGCTCGGTCAACAATCTGATCTTATTATTTTAGTCGATGTTATTAATCATAGCTATTTTTTGTGATGGAATTCGTAACTTTTCACCTCCAATGTTCATGCTTTCAAAATGATAAATTAACCGATGAGAATAATAATAAGAAAAAATTTGGAAAGTGTGGAATGGTATAGAACAATATCAAAAAATTAAATAAATGGGATATGGCACGCACCCAAAATATTTCGTCTCTTGTATGGTGGCTGAAATATATTATCTTCAAAAAGACCTATTGGAAAAGTAAACAAGGATGTTTTGATAAGGAAGAGTGTGGCTATTCAACGCCATTAATGAAAAAGGATTTCACCTTTTCTTGTAGACACGCAGTTAAGACTGATCACAGCGTTTTCTTCAACTTCAAGCAAAGATATTTCAAAATCCTTCAGGTATAATGACAGTTCTGCTGATAAAGACGGATTCAGCGTCAAAAAGTACATAAGACTGCATATTAAAAATAAAAAGTTCATTCCATTTTTTTTTGTACCTGTACTAAAATTTTTATTTTGGTAAAAAGTGGTCGTGGCAATTGTTGAACAAAACCCACTTTTCGTTATGCTTTAGATTCTCATGATCCAGATCCGCATACCAAATTTCATCAAAATACGTTATAGCATTTGCGAGAAATAGCATTTTATTTGTTTTACTTGTATGGGAGGTTCCACGAGCACCGGCGATATTCTGCCCATTTTCAGGTCGTAGGTGCCTAATAGCAAGTAGACTCCCTTACGTTAAATTCAGAAAGATTGCTTTAGTAGTTTTCTTTTAAAAGCGTATTATATTTCTGTGGGCGGTGCCACGCCCTTCATCGAGTTTTTCCAATATAACAGCATATCACATATTGACCCTTGTTTTCAAGGGCACAATCTCTTAAATTTTCATTAAAATTGTTGGAGTCGCTTTCGAGTAATATTGAATCAAAATTTTCAACGGTTAAAAAGGGGGCGCACAGTGTGTTGAGCCCATACAAGAAATGGTCCAAAATAGAAGGAGTGGTTAGATATCGCTGAAATTTGGTATTACAAGTAATTTAGGGTCGCTGAGCTCAAAAATGATCTCAAATTTGTTGTGAACTTTATAGTTTTGCTAAAAACTTGGTATTTAGAACGATTTTCTTAAGCTCCAAATATAACGATGATGAAAAAGTAATGTTTAGTGTTAACAAATGAAATATACGTAGTAGAAATAATGTTTTTTGTACTTCTGAGGCCATTTATGTTAATAAAAACAAAAAAAAAAATTTTCAACATAAATTTTATATTTCATGCAAATTTTTCCTTTTAAGCATTTTTTAAAAAAAGAAAAAAAATATTTGTAGGACGAAGTAGGAAAAGTTATTTCCACTTCTTGATTATATAGAATCCGTACTAGTAGATTAAAAAAAAAAAACGGCAATTATTTTTATAAGATTTGTTTTTTTTTTGTCATCGAAATTTGTCAATTTCTGAAGTTTTTCATTTGATAATATCATGTATTAAAATCACTACAATATATATCAAATTACACATTTTCCAAAATTTTTTAGTTTTATTTATTTACTCAAATATTATTCATAATAAAAAACTTTACTTCGCTTAGATTAATCAAAAGACAAATTTTTTGATAATTATTTGTTTAAGAGAACCCAAAACGAATTGAATAAAACATGATTTTTTTTTGAAAAATATCTCAACTTTGAAGTGTCACAGCGTAGCCAAAACTGAGTCTTTCTCCTAAATATTTTGCTTTTATTTTATTGATGCAATTACCTGTCGATTGATACCAATATTATTAGGTTTCGAGTCACAAAAAATTTTGATTTTTGTCCATTAGCCAACCGCCCACTATTCGGTTATTATAAGGCATTAATAAGCAGTACCTACATACCAAATTTCATTAAAATATCTTGTAACATTTGCGAAAAATAGCATTTAACGTATTTTGCTTGTATGGGAGGTTCCACGCGCAACGGCAATATTTCGCCCACTTTCAGAACAGAGATGCCTTTTAGCAATTACGCACCTCACAGTTAATTTCAGAATGTTTGCTTTATTAGTTTTCTTTTTATACCGTTTTATATTTTTGTGGGCGGTGCCACGCCCTTTAACGAGTTTTTCCAATATAACGGCATATCACATATTAATCCTTCTTTGCAGAGGCAACATCTCCTAAATTTTCATTAACATTTTTGGAGTCGTTTTCGTGTAATATTGAATCAAAATTTTCAAGGGCTGAAAATTGGGCGTGGCACTTCTTCGATCCCGCCCACTTTTTGTCCGTTACGAGGTATTATTAACCCGTACCCGCTCACCAAATTTCATCCAAATACCTTGTATGGTTTGCGAGTTATTACTAAATCAAATTTAAAATTTAAGGCTGTGCCACGCCCTCTGGTGAGCATTTACAAAGTTCAAACCTAGCTCATTCTTCATTGTATGCTAATATCTAACACTACTCCAAGTTTCATTAAAATCGCTGTAGCCGTTTTCGAGAAAAAATATTGGCACAGAAATAAGTACAAAGAAACAAACAAAAGAACAAAAAAACAAACATACAATTTTATCTCGTATAAGAAGAGAAGATATAAAGACGCACATCATTTTAACTATCATTTTTAAAGCATTTTAAATTGCTTCTATTTCAGCACACCGTATTATTGTGTTAAGGAGCGTTAAGTTCGTAAGCAAAACTAAATAAAAATTGACAAAGACTTGAATTTCTACTTTTGTAATTAGATACCACACCACAATAGAGAACTATTAATAAATTTTGCACTAAACTGGAACAATTTATTGCAATTTTTTTTTGCAGAAAAATTCATTTGACGTCTATTTTGTTTGGGGACTTTTCAATAATATCACAAACAATTTGCGTATAAATACGTGTGGTTTGCGAAAATAATACAATACACACCTGTCCCCACGTGTTTTAAATAAAAAGTGCTTGCACCCAAAATGTTTTTTTGGGGAAATATGCGGAATGCCTCTAGGATCAAACATATATAGCTCTTTTTTCAAAGTGAACGGCACTTTTTCAAAGTGAACGGCACTTTTTCAAACCAGGGCCAAAAAACCCATTTTTTAGCACTGTGCTCTATACTAGAACCAAAAAAAAAAGTTGACTAAAACGGATATAAAAAACGAGTATGCAAAAAGTAACCTGCTTGTCCGTAGATTAAAAAACAGTAAACTAAAAAACCCTACAAAATATTGTTTACGAGATATTGCGTTTTTACTTAATTTTTTGTGTTTCTATTAAAAAATTTAGTTTTTGCGTACAAAAAAAATAATGATTAATACATAGAAACAAAAATAGCCAATTCTAATGTATTTTTTGATGCTAAATCCGAATCTGGTCTTAAAATTGCTCTATCACTTCTGATTTTTGAGATATCCTAACCTGAAATTTTGGCATGTACGGTTTTTTCACCATTTTTGAAGTTATATAACAGGAGCAGGTAATTGTTTATCATAAAACTCGATAAAGTTTTTAAAAGTACTATTCTTTTTCTTCAAAACTCATTTTCATTTATATCGATATCTTTTTTTCTTCTCCGAAACATCGTTGCCTAAAAAATGTTCAAGAAATGCACGAAAGACGCCATTGGCAACATTGGTTGATTTATATAAAAAGTTATTAAAATGATTATGGTAAATTACAAGTGATAATAATTATTTTTTACAGAAACATTCTTAACATCATAATCATTTTTAACAACTTTTTATTTAAATCAACCAATGTTACCAATGGCGTCTTTCGTGCATTTTTTGAACATTTTTAAGGTTACGATATTTCGGAGAAAAAAAAAGATATCGATATAAATCAAAGTGAGTTTTGAAGAAAAAGAATAGTACTTTTAAAAACTTTATCGAGTTTTATGATAAACAATTACCTGCTCCTGTTATATAACTTCAAAAATGGTGAAAAAACCGTACATGCCAAAATTTCAGGTTAGGATATCTCAAAAGTCAGAAGTGATAGAGCAATTTAAAGACCAGATTCGGTTTAAGCATCAAAAAATACATTAGAATTGGCTATTTCTGTTTCTATATATGGATCATTATTTTTTTTGTATGCAAAAATTAAATTTTTTAATAGAAACACAAAAAATTAAGTAAAAACGCAATATCTCGTAAACGATATTTTGTAGGGTTTTTCAGTTTACTGTTTTTTAATCTATGGACAAGCAGGTTACTTTCTGCATACTCTTTTTTTGTATCCGTTTTAGTCAACTTTTTTTTTTGGTTTTAGTATAGAGCACAGTGCTAAAAAATGGGTTTTTTGGCCCTGGTTTGAAAAAGGGCCGTTCACATTGAAAAAAGAGCTATATATGTTTAATCCTAGAGGCATTCCGCATATTTCCCCAAAAAAACATTTTGGGTGCAAGCACTTTTTATTTAAAACACGTGGGGACAGGTGTGAATAATCTTCTAAAGTCTGTTGTTTTGGCTATAACACATATAATACTTTCTTGAATATTTATCATTATTATTTCCATAAATAATTAGCGAGAATTTGTGCTTTGTTTTTTTTAATCATATATGAACTACGTCATAGATTTACATGGACATCCAGTCGATGATCTATTTATTGGTTTTTATCACATTTATAGCAATATTAGTCATGACGCTGAAGTATACAGTTTTGACTGTTATAGCAGCAATCACATTGTCCACAAATGTGGACCAAAAACAAAAGGCTCGGTTTTTTTCGCCTTTTTATTGGTCGCTGTTTTTTAATTTTTTTTCGGTACTCCAAGGAGTAAAAAACTTTTATTTCTGTTTTAGTGAAAAATTTCACAATCAAATGATTTTTCAATACCAAAAATAAGCGATAAAAGTTAGAAAATCAAGCTTCTTTATACGCTGCACCGGTTTTACATTCCACAATAATACCTCCATTACAGAGATGGGAAAAATTGTAACTTTTTGTTACTGATACTTTGTTACTTTTGTATCAAGTATCAAAAAAATATTTTGTTACTTGATACAAAAGTAACAAGTAACTAAAATTTTTTTTGATACTTGATACAAAAGTAACAAGTAACTAAAAAATGTTTGATACTTGTTACAAAAGTAGCAATATCATGAGTAACTATTGTTATTGATACCTACATATATGTATAAATTTACATTTTTTAATGGTTTTCAGGACTGCTAACTGTTATTTATTTTTATTTTGGTTAAATGGAACTTTTTTAAATTTAATTAAAAAAATAAATTTAGGTCTTGAAGTTCTTAGATAAGCTTTTTAAAAAATCCAACATATATTTTGAGGGTTGCCACCTGGCTATTTTCTGGAATTTTGTTAAAATCATACTTTTTGTGACTAAATTCAAATTTTTACTGTAGGACACACTCAGATAAATTTTTTTAAAAACTACACAAAAACTTTTAGGGTTGCCACCTAATTTTTTTTGTAAATTTTGCTTAAGTCATACATATGTGTATTTAGAAAAAAAAAAATTAATTTTAGTCTTAAAACGCTTAGATAAACTTTATAAAAATCAAGCACATTTTTGGGGTTGCCACCTGGTTTTTTTTTTTAAATCAAAATGTTCTTCCGAAAAATTCCTTAAAACACCATTTTCTCTCAATAAATTAACATATTGGGTCCAAAAACAACGAAACAAAAATTTATAGAGAGAAAATGGTGTTTTAAGGAATTTTTTGGAAGAAAATTTTTATTTAAAAAAAAAACCAGGTGGCAACCCTAAAAATTTACTAAGGGTTTTTGGGTCGATCCTATAACTTTTCAATGAAAAAGTTAACAAAGAAAGGCAATTTTGCGAAAAAACGTCTGGCAACCCTAAATTTTTGTTTCGTTGTTTTTGGACTCAAGATGTTAATTTATAGAGAGAAAATGTTGATTTGAGTAATTTTTTGGAAGAACATATTGATTTAAAAAAAACCAAGTGGCAACCCCAAAAATGTGCTTGATTTTTAAAAAGTTTATCTAAGCGTTTTAAGACTAAAATTAATTTTTTTTTTTCTAAATACACATATGTATGGCTAAAACAAAATTTACAAAAAAAAATCTGGTGGCAACCCTAAAAGTTTTTGTATGATTTTTAAAAAATTTATCTGAGCGTGTCCTAAAGAAAAAATTTGAATTAACCCAGTGTGCCAAACGGACTCGTTTCGGATCCGTAACGGGTTCATATTTTCGTTCTTTTTATCCGTTACGGAATCCGTTACGTATCCGTTACTGATCCGTTTGCGGGAAGGATGCCTAAAAAAAAAACGAATCGTTTTTTCTTCTTTTATGGATCCGTTTCGAACCTGTAACGTACATCAAAAACGAATTCAAAACGGATTCGCTTTTAATAATGTTAATGCTGCTTATAAAAAAAAAAGAAAACAGGGTGAAGCGCTTATTTTAATTAAAAAAAACAAAATAACAAAAAAAAAAAAAAAAATTACTAGCCCGGCCGTGAGTCGAACTCAGGCTCCCGGGGTATTACTCTTTCATTCACGAGACGTTAGACAACTAGGCTATTGACCGATATGATGTTTACTTAACTGATGTAGACTTATTTGATGTTGATATTTAAAGTTTGTACATATATTAAACAAATTTCTGTTGTTTTTTATAAGTATTCTGTGTTGTTTTTCTTCCCTTTTTTTGATAAAAAATGTTATATACTCAAATTTGGAATCAAAAACATTTTTTCAAACAGAGTTTGAAAAGTTTACAAAAAATCATACGCAATAAAATAAAAAGCAAAAAAAAAAACAAATAAAAAATATTTTTTTTATCATAAAAATTAAATAAAGCAAATCCGTTTTGAGTTCGTATTTGAAGTATTTACGGAATCGAAACGGATTTGCCCAGGTTCGAATCCTACCAGAGGTGGATTTTTACCCTTTATTTTTCTTCCTTTTTTTTTTTTATTATTTTTTAATTGCTAATAGGCGCATCAAAACGGTTTTTTTCTGTAAATATACAGCATTAACATATTTAAAAGCAAATCCGTTTTGAATTCGTTTTAACATAAGTTTCGGATGCGAAACGGGCCCGCACTGCGGAATTTAATTTTTTTTTATTCGCTAATAAGCGCTTCAAAATGTTTTTTTTTTTATCTAAGCAAAGCGTTTTGAATTCGTTTTTGATGTACGTTACGGGTTCGAAATTGATCCGTTACCGCGGATTACGTTTTTTATACCTTTATGAACTCGTAATGGATTCGAAACGGATCCTCATCCGTTTTTGTGCACATTGGGAAGTCACAAAAAGTATGATTTTAACAAAATTCCAGAAAGTAAACAGGTGTTGGATTTTTTAAAAAGCTTATCTAAGAACTTCAGGACCTAAATTTATTTTTTTTAATTAAATTTAAAAAAGTTCCATTTAACCAAAAAAAAAAATAAATAATTGTTGGCAGTCCTGAAAACCATTACAAAATGTAAATTTATACATATACATATGAATCAATAACAATAGTTACTCATGATATTGCTACTTTTGTAACAAGTATTAAAAAGTTGTTGTACAGTATCAAAAAAAATTTTGTTACTTGATACAAAAGTAACAAGTAACTAAAAAAATTTTTGATACTTGATACTAAAGTAACAAGTTACAAAAATGTATCAAGTTACAAAAGTAACTAGCTGTGCCCATCTCGGCTTCATTATTTATCTCTCCCACATCGTTTATCAAAACATTTGTTGGTTCTATTATTTCTTTTAATGCATTTTTTTCCCTTATTATTTATACCTCTGGTTTTTGGTTTTAGCACAATTTTGTTTTCATTACTTTTGACAGCTTGACTATAAGACATTGTTTTCTCGTTATTATTACTGTTGTTCAAATAGATTTCACTTATATTACTTACTATTTAATTTAGCTAACATATCTTTGATTACATCTGCTCTAACTTCATTACATTTTTTCTATTTGTTGCTCAACTAGTAAGCTCAATTCAGTTATGATGTCTGTTTTAATTTGTTTAAACTTTTTTTTTTAATTGTCTCGTCCATAATCTCTTTTAGTGTAAACCATTTCAAAACAATCAAGAATTTTTTGATGGCACCCGGATTTGGCTATAAATTGGCATAAGCAATAGTAGCATAGTGAAAAAAATTACTGCCAAATATTTTTTCAAAATTTTAAAAAATGGCGGGGATATAGGACTTTGAAATTTTTAGGCTAGCTTTCTTTGAGAAGCTATAACTCTAGTTGCATTTATTCAATTCTCAATTTTATAATGTCAAATAATTTCTCTTAAAACAGGCTTTAAAATAAAAATTAGCAAAAATTATTTTTTCTTTAAAAAAAGCTACAGGTGTAACTTACCAGTTCTCCAAAAATTGGAGTGAGCCTGCCAGTGGTTCTCCAGAAAAACAATAAAATGTGGCTTTTACCCCAATTTTTGAATTTGAAATTTTTTAACCAAACGATAATTTGAATTTGAAAATTTTATTTAATAAGAATTTTCAATTTAAAAAATGTACTGAAAAATTTGCGGAAGATACAACATTACAACATTTTATTGTTTTTGTGGAGAACCACTGGCAGGCCCACTCCAATTTTTGAAGGACTGGTAAGTTACACCTGTAGCTTTTTTTACAAGAAAAATAAAAAATGTCAAAAATGACGTATTTTGGGAAACTCAATTTAAATTTTTTTTTCAGTGTAAACTATATAATAAAGAAAATAATTATTTTTGAAAAATTTCAAAGCCTGTTTCAAGACAAACCGTTTGACACCATAAAATTGAAAATTGCATAAGTGCAACTAAAGTTATAACTTCTCAAAGAAAGCTAACCTAAAAATTTTAAAGCCCCATATCCCCGCCATTTTTTTAGGTTTTAAAAAAATATTTGGTAGTAATTTTTCCATTATGCTACTATTGCTTATACCCATTTATAGTCAAATCGGATTCCATTAACAAATTTCTTGATCGTTTTGACATGGGTTACACCATGCATCATTTCTTTTTAGTTTGTTTTGTTCACTCTTTTCAAACATATGTTTTATTTCTATGAACTTAGTTTTCATATCGGATAAACTGCATTGATTGCAAAACCCTTCAAGTTTATATTTTCGTTTACTAATTTCACTTCATTTCTTTTAAATTGCTACATTTTAATCAAAAACTTTCATTGCATTTTCTGTGCATCCAATTACTTCATCGATTTGGAGCAGTTTTGCAGTATACTCTCTACACTCGGATGCCGGCATTTTGCATTTTCACTGTTTTTAATGTTGATTTTGTTCTTGAAGTTTTCTTTGCTTAATTATCATAAATGTTATTAATAAAAACACCAAAATATTAAGCGAATAAAACGCTTTAAAATAATCACCACTTCCGCTATTTTTACAATTTTTTTAAACTTATTTATTTGATAAAGATACGGAACTGTATGCAAACACGACATCTTGACAATTTTCGTACCATCCATACCATTCCAGCATGTCAAAATTATTTCCATTGCAGCATTGGTTTCTGAAATACAGGGCGACAAAAATGATTAAAACAGGCAAAAAAAAAAATAATTTGATGGCAAGAATTCCTATCTGAATGTTTTCAGAAATTGATACCCCTTTCACCTGGCATCGAAAACGGCTCGTTTTTCACATCATTCGTTTTTAAAACGAGATGTTTAAAATTGTATTCACACTTGAACTTCATGTTTTTGATGACAGCTGATGTCACCAAAAAAAAAAAAAAAAAATATTAAATGCAAAAATAATTAATTTTTTTTATACACTATTTATTTATGAAACTTTATTCATATCAATATATTTGAATTCAAAGAAAACATATACTTGTTTCGCTCTGCTTCTACGCAACTTTCACGTCCCTTCGGCCGTTTCAATTTAGCAAACCAGCAAAAATGTCCACCCCAATGTCTACGGATTTTGTTTCGGCTGTTATTGTAATTATATGCCGTGGAAAAGTTCGCGTTGTCATTAAGATCGACATTAGTCAATGCAAAAAGAGTGTAGGATTTGCGGCACAATTGCAAAAGGCATGTAAGAAGAACTTTAACTGTAAACCAGCCGTTTTTGACTTGTTTTTACCTCGAAAACGTATGATATGGAAAACAAGCCGTTTTCGATGCCAGTGTGAAAAGGTTATTAAGGTTTTATTACTTGTTTTTATCATTTTTGTTCGGCTATATTTTGGAAACAAACGCGACTAGGGATACAATTTTGACAAGCAAAAGAAGATAAATATCTAGACAATAATTTCGTGAATTAAAATCAAATCAAAAATCGAAAAGCACTCTGTCTACCATAGCAAAATATTGATCAACTTTTTTTAAGCATATTTGGCCCATATTTCGGGAACCAATAAAGCTATCCACACAAAATTAATGATTTTTATGTATAATTCTAACACTTATCTAACTCCACTCTCAAAAATAATTTAAACTAAGGAGATAATTGATTTGCAGGATCTCAAAAACAAACATTTATGAGGGGTTAAATGGTTTTTGGTAAATACCTTAGCAACAAGAGCAGATAGAAAAAAACGATTAGATTATTTATTTATTTATTTACTTAGGTTTCATTTACTGAGCTGTAATGCCCTTATAAATTACAATAATGATTGTTTATATAATAAAATTCAAAAATATTAACATTAAAACAAATGAGTGAGATTAAAAATTATAATTTCGTATAAAAACAGCTCACAAAGAAGAGCAAGGTAAAAGCCGGCTGAATCCGAAAGTAGTGGTTACAAACAAGGTGGTTCAAAGCGGAAGAAAGCATTATTGAAATATTATTGAAATATAAACTCTTTGCCCAGGAGCTATGGCAAGGCAGAGAATGGTGCTCGCAAACCACCTTAGCGCTAGAAGGACGGTATACATTGCAATCACTATCTCGACGAAAGCGCAGGAAGGAGCGCTATGGCCACAGCGTTAGATGAAACGCTTTGTGGAAGCTGGCATGATGAAAGTAGTGGTTACAAAAAAAGAGTTGACACAGTTATGGACTGTGGATGCTCAAATTCAAAAGAACGCGTGAGTTAACGATCCTACACGTCTTTGTCACAGAAACAGCAACCACTTCAAAGGGTATTGCACAGTGATTGCTGAACGCTGGATAATTTGTTAAGGATAACAGTTTAACGCTACAGCAATATCAAGCATTTTTAATTTACATTTTTAATAGTTATATAATTTAATATTAATACACCAATACACTTCCTTATATCATACTCAATAGGGTGCAGCACTTTTCTGAAATAATGGGAAAATTATAGGTTGATTCAAAGATTATCTCAGGAGCAGGCCTTATTACAAAGACTGCATACTTAGTTTTAGTCAAAACCCCCGAAAAGATGGCCCGCCCGGGGCTTGAATGAAGGTCTAAACGACAAAAATCATTGTTTTTTCGCAGTTTTTTTATTTTATCTCAAAAACCACGAAACTATTGGTAGTAATTCTTCCTAAATCTTTGAAAGGGATTAATTTTCTACATTCTTTGTTTTTTTCTCATTGCTCTACATTGAAGTTTGCCCTATGGAAGTCCCGGAAGAAGTTAAAATTTTTTGATTCAAAAAACGGTTTTTTTCCTATAACTCAAGATACAAGAGACACACAAAAACTTTAGAGCTCAATAAATGTAGGGAATCTGCTTTCCTATAGTTTTGCTTTGAAATCTTGATTCCAAAAGTAAACGGTTTCCCGCTAGAGGCCGAAATTTGTTAAAAATAGTTGTGTATCATGAAAAAGCGACCTTTTATTGTTTTGGTTTTAAAAAATACCCAAAATTTTGATTAGAAACTAATGAAAAAATTAAGAGCTTCCAAACTTGGTCTTTAGAATGGAAATCAGTTTGAAATTGCGCGAGTTATGATAATTCTTACATACTTGGTATTTTTTGTAAAGTTCTAATTTTGGGTATTTTTGTTTCACAGTGTGTTTTGCATCCACAACTTAAGGTTTTTTTTTGATTATTACTTTACGTTAAAGGACGATAAACAGTGCAACTTTCCAGACCAAGAATATGAAAATCGGTTTTTAGTTTCCTTGCGAATTTCAGCCTGAGAGTTTGGATTTTTTTCCATTTTTGTCAAATACGGCTTTTTTTTAGTATGAGCGACTGTATACCCTAAATACCGTAAAAAATGTGTACTATTATATCCCAAGAACTGTAGGAAATATAATTTGCTATATTTTGCTCCTGATAGTCATCTTTCCTCAGCTAATAGTTTGTGCCCTAGAGGCCGAGAAATTTTTATTTCGAAGTGACCTTTTGATGTTTTTGCTTACAAATTTTCAAAAAATTTTAAAAGGACACTTAAGAAAAAGTTAAAAGCTTTCAAACGTAGTCTTTAAAGCAAGATATAAAAGTTATAAGAGGGAGACATAAGAGTATTTTTTTATTGTGCAAATATGATTTTTGGTTATTTTTTTGTATCACAGAGTATATAAAAACAGTCATATCTCGCGTAAATTTCAACCGATTTCTATTCTAAGCACTACGTTTGAAAGCTTTTAAACTTATCTTAAATTTTTTACAAAAATTTTGGGAAAATTTGCAAGCAAAAACATCAAAAGGTCGCTTCGAAATAAAAATTTCTAAAAATTCGATTTTTTTAGCACAAAAATCGGCCTCTAGGGCACAAACTGTTAGCTGTGGAAAGATAGCTATCAGAAGCAAAATATAGCAAAATATATTTCCTACAGTTTTTGGGATATAATAGTACACATTTGTTATGGTATTTAGGGTATACAGTCGCTCATACTAAAAAAAGCCGTATTTGACAAAAATGGAAAAAAATCCAAACTCTCAGGCTGAAATTCGCAAGGAAACTAAAAACCGATTTTCATATTCCTGGTCTGGAAAGTTGCACTGTTTATCGTCCTTTAACGTAAAGTAATAATCAACAAAAAATCTTAAGTTGTGGATGCAAAACACACTGTGAAACAAAAATACCCAAAATTAGAACTTTACAAAAAATACCAAGTATGTAAGAATTATCATAACTCGCGCAATTTCAAACTGATTTCCATTCTAAAGACCAAGTTTGGAAGCTCTTAATTTTTTCATTAGTTTATAATCAAAATTTTGGGTATATTTTAAAACCAAAACAATAAAAGGTCGCTTTTTCATGATACACAATTATTTTTAACAAATTTCGGCCTCTAGCGGAAAACCGTTTAATTTTGGAATTAAGATTTCAAAGCAAAACTATAGGAAAGCAGATTCCCTACATTTATTGACCTCTAAAGTTTTTGTGTGTCTCTTGTATCCTTAGTTATAGGAAAAAAACCGTTTTTTGAATCAAAAAATTTTAACTTCTTCCGGGACTTCCATAGGGCAAACTTCACTGTAGAGCAATGAGAAAAAAACAAAAAATGTAGAAAATTAATCCCTTTCAAAGATTTAGGAAGAATTACTACCAATAGTTTCGTGGTTTTGAGATAAAATAAAAAAACTGCGAAAAAACAATGATTTTTGTCGTTTAGACCTTCATTCAAGCCCCGGGCGGGCCATCTTTCCGGGGGTTTTGACCAAAACTAAGTATGCAGTTTTTGTTTTAAGATCTTAGTCTATGATAATTTTTGATGCACTCATTTTTTTTTGAATTTTGCTGCACGTTAATACTCAACAATACTTGAACAATTTCATCGAATATCCTTTTGTTATTTTTTTATTTGAAATGTATGAAATCAAATATTTTATTTTCATTCGAATTTAATCCTGAAGCAAGAACATTATAAATATTTAAATAAAAATTGAACAACGAAACATTTATTGAATATATTCCAAACTTAACTGGCGCAGTCGACGGCACACAGTGTGAGATTTTGCTAATCTAGGACATCGAAATTTAATTTTAGCCGTAGTTTCAAAGATATCGAGTTGAAATTTTGTATATGTGCTTTAATTCTTTATGCGGAGGTTTGGTTCAGAGCACGGTGCTCTTAAACAGTCGATAGGTTTTTTGGCTATGTGGAGAAAATCTGTGAATGGGGTTTCATTTGTATTAGTTTAGTGGTCTGAAAAATGCAAACCCCGAAATCGTAGCTGAAAAAATACATATCACATATAAAATAAAAAAAATTCAGAAAAAAAACGCAACAAACAAATATAAAAATTGTTATATATAATGTATTTTGCAATGCTGAATCCAAATCCGGCCTTAGAATTGCTGTAACTCATACGGTTTTTGAGATATCTTACCCTAAACAAGGAAAAAAAGCCGATGCTATGTTTTATTGCTGTGTTTTGGAGCTATATAAAAGGACGTATATCTGTAAATTCTGATGCAAAAATGGAAAGCTCTAATCAATCTTCTAAACCTAATTCAAATAATGTCGATATCTTTATTTTTCTCGGAGATATCCTAACCTAAAAAGTTAAAAAAGTGCAAAAAACGTGTTTTGTCATTATTTCAGTCTACGATATTTCGGAGAAAAATTAAGCTATTGATATAATTTAAATGTGGTTTTATAGATTGGAGCTTTTAGATAATGTATCGATTTCTGCGTATGAATGTTTTTTATTCTAGTTATATAGCTTATAGACTAAGAGCCAGCGCTTGGCTGACCCTCCTTATAGTATCAAAGCTGAATTTTTTTGTGAGTGTTCTTCCAATAGTAGGTATGAACTTCTGTTCTAGTGAATTCCTGAGAGGTGGTGCCTACGTGAGATATCGGGCGCAAAAGGTCGACAAAAACAGTTTTTTGCAAATATTTCGCTAACGGTTTTATCTACAAAAAAAATAACTTCCACAATTTTGTAGTTCATTAAATTTCATATCGAAAAGTGGTGCAAATTGTTTTCGCACGACCTATAGTTTAGGAGATATGGTCCAGTGAAATTGGACTTTCCAACCCAACATATAAAATTCATAATTTTTTTTTGTCTAGTCGGCCTATTTTTTAGTTTCAAATTATGCACCAAAATTCGAGACCGATTTCACTGTCGTACAAAAAGTTATTCAGGCACAAAGGTCGACAAAACTAATATCTCGCTAACGCTTATTTCTACAAAAAAATGGTGCTCCACAATTTTGTAGCTCAGAAAATTTCATATCAAAAAGTGGTGCAAATTATTTTCGTACGACCCACAGCTTAGGAGATATCCTATTTTAAGTTATTTTCCACATACAAGTGTACATAGTAATATGAGTGTTGATTTTCAAAGTACTATAACTACGCCTACGTCATAGTATCATGGTTGAATTTTTTTGTGGCTATTTTTGCAGTAGTGGGTACCAACTTTTGTTTTAGTCAAACCGTGAGAGGTGGTGCCTTCGCGAGATATCTATCATAGTTATAGTAATTTGAAAATCAACTTTCAAAAAACTGATTTTCTCTACCATTCGCACCCGATATTTCACGAAGGCACCACCGCTCATGGTTTGACTAAAACAAAAGTTAGTACCCACTATTGGAAAAATACTCACAAAAAAATGCAGCCATGATACCATGACGTAGGCATAGTTATAGTAATTTCAAAATCAATTTTCAAAAAACTGATTTTCTCGACTTTTGCACCCGATATCTCAAGAAGGTACCACCTCTCACGGTTTGACTGAAACAAAAGTCAGTACCCACTATTGGAAAAATACCCACAAAAAAATGCAGCCATGATACCATGACGTAGGCATAGTTATAGTAATTTCAAAATCAATCTTCAAAAAACTGATTTTCTCGACTTTTGCACCCGATTTCTCAGGAAGGCACCACCTCTCGCGGTTTGGCTGAAACAAAAGTCAGTACCCACTATTGAAAGAATACCCATAAAAAAATGCAGCCATGATACTATGACGTAGGCATAGTTACAGTAATTTCAAAATCAGTTTTAAAAAAACTGATTTTCTCAACTTTTGCACCCGATATTTCGCGAAGGCACCACCTCTCACGATTTAACTAAAACAAAAGTTAGAATTCCTTATTAGAAGAATACCCACAAAAAAATTCAGCCATGATACTATGACGTAGGCGTAGTTAGAGTACTTTGAAAATCAACATTCATATTACTATGAACACTTACCTTAAAATAGAATATCTCCTAAACTGTGGGTCGTACGAAAATAATTTGCGCTACTTTTTGATATGAAATTTTCTGAGCTACAAAATTGTGGAGCACCATTTTTTTGTAGAAATAAGCGTTAGCGAGATACTAATTTTCTCGACCTTTGTGCCTAAATAACTTTTTGTACGACAGTGAAACCGGTCTCGAATTTTGGTGCATAATTTGAAACTAAAAAATAGGCCGACTAGAAAAAAAAAAATTATGGATTTTATATGTTGGGTTGGAAAGTCTAATTTCACTGGACCATATCTCCTAAACTATAGGTCGTGCGAAAACAATTTGCACCACTTTTCGATATGAAATTTAATGAGCTACAAAATTATGGCAGATAATTTTTTTGTAGATATAACCGTTAGCGAGATATTTGCAAAAAACTGTTTTTGTCGACCTTTTGCGCCCGATATCTCACGTAGGCACCACCTCTCAGGAATTCACTAGAACAGAAGTTCATACCTACTATTGGAAGAACACTCACAAAAAAATTCAGCTTTGATACTATAAGGAGGGTCAGCCAAGCGCTGGCTCTCCGTCTATTAAAAATATAGCAAAAACGGTTTTTTTTCCTTGTTTAGGCTAAGATATCTCAAAAACCGTATGAGATATAGCATTTTTAAGGCCGGATTCAGATTTAGCATTGCAAAATACATTCAATATAACTATTTTGATATTTGTTTGTTGCGTTTTTTTTCCGATTTTTTTTTTTTTTTATATGGGATATGTATTTTTGCGATATTTCGCGGGGATGATCAGCTACGATTTCGGGGTTTGCATTTTTCAGACCACTAAACTAATACAAACGAAACCCGATTCACAGATTTTCTCCACATAGTCAAAAAACCTATCGACTGTTTAAGAGCACCGTGAGAGATGAAAAAAAATTGGACAAAATCTACTTACACCTCCCATACAAATGTGCCTTTTTTTTGTAAAAAAAAATTGGTTGTAATGAAGATATCAACTTGAAAATTTGTATTATCCATTTCAGTGGTAACTGAATACTACTGTCAAAAAATGGGAGTGATAAAAAAAGATAACATACACTTTTTTTTGTCATGATTTCAGTGCAAACGTTCATTATAACACTTTAGTCATTGTAAAAAAAAGTAGCCTTTGGGCAAAAAATGGGCAAGATTTTATTTTTTAAATCTATTTTATGAATATGCATGTTCATACTGTATGCTTTTTTATAGCCTAACCACGCCCAACTTGTAAGTAATAGTCTACGAAAGATTCAAGATTTTTGAAATTTGTCTTACCTTTTAGCTGGTTATAAAATAATTTGATTAAAATACTTAAGTGCAAATGTAAGAGTTGTGTATAGCAAAAATTTTTAGTGAAAGTATTGACCTTTAATGCAAAAAACTTTTTGCCAAAAAACAAACGCGCACAACTTCAATTTGATCGCTCAAAGTTTTCTTATCGATGAGAGCTTGAAAATTTGTTTTTGCATCCTGTTCTATGTACGTGATTGATAGCTGTTATCATGCCAATGACATTTATTTTATTCCTTTTTATGCTTATTTTCGTAACAATTGGAGTATTTTCTAACAAATTAAAAAATATGATCGATTTTGAAGCACATTGTTTTTTTTTTTCATTTTGACGTCCTAGATTGGCAAAATCTCACACTGTGCGGCACTGGCTACAGTTGTGTAACTAAATATACAATAACTGGAGGATTTTTATCCTTAAAGCCAGGAAGAACGAATCTTCAACAATACTTCGAAAAACAACACATAAAGAGAAATAGAAACCACGCTAAGCAGTTACATCACTAATATTTGTCTTACAATTTTCTGGCTTCCTTTTTACACCTGGAAAATGTTAAGAGCAGCTATACTTAGGTGTCGTATGTAAGTCAATCAGTTGAATATAAATAATTTAAAATCCTTCCGGAAATTTTGTTCAAGGCACAATTTTTGTTTCTGTTAATGGTGGTTAAAATTAACATTAATTCTTAAGGCTCAATAAATAAAACAAGCCTGAGTGCTAAAGTTGACAGTTCACGGCATATGAGTTGTCAACTGATCATAAAATAAGTAGGTTTCAAGGATAACGTTTGACATTCACGGAATATGATTTGTCAACTTATTACTTACTAGATTACGATAACTTTACGGAATATGATTTGTTAATCAATTATTTAGTAGTAGTAGTAGTAGTAAATCATTTATTTCTTTTCCATTATTTACATTATAATCTTAAAAATAACAATTACATAAAAGCTTTAAATATTATAATGGAAAAAACCACAATCTGTAGTTCACGGGAACTAGTGACGAAAGTGGTTTGTAAATTATTAAATAAATAAATAAATAACTTATTAATAATAAAATTTTAATAATATGGTTCAAAAATGTAAAAACTTTTTTTTTTTTTTTTGGAATATGTATACAGATTAATAAATATAAACAAGCAGTTACAATATATAAATAAATAAATTAATCAATAGATAGTTAGTGGAATTTTGAAACTAAAAACATTACAAAACAAATTAATGAATAATTGAAACAAGAGCATCAATAGCACTATAATTCAAGGTAAACAGCCATGATTTCACCCTCTTTAGGAAAATTGACTTAATGCGGATAGTTCTAATTTCGATAGGTAAACTATTAAAAAGTCTTGGAGCAACTACTGTATAAAAACTAAGAAATAACTGTGAATTATGCTGTGGAATTGTGACTAAATTTAGAGTATTACCCCTTAAACTGTAATTATTTGAACTTCGACTCAGCAAATGACCGGATCTTAAAAAAAATACTTTTAATATTTTAAAGTAAAACAAGTGCTTGAGAGGCAGGATATTTAAATTAAGAAACAGAGGAAAACTACTCACACGACGGGAACTATTACAGATTAAACGAATAGCATGTTTTTGTGATATTAAAATCGGGTTCATTTTATTACTATGTGTACCTCCCCAACATGTTAAACCATATTCTAGTTTAGAATGAAAAATCCCATAGTATATGCACTTAAGAAGCTTAGTACAACAAAAAGGCTTTAACAAAAATAAATGTCTAATTGCAGTCAAAAGATATTTTTTAAGTGCTAGTGTGTGAACTAACCAATTCATCTTTACATCAACAAAAATACCTAGATATTTAAAAGAATTTACACAATCTATTTGAAAACAATTAGAAGAGCAAGATTGATGCTCAAAATAGATTTGGGAAGACATAGAATTCGGGCAAATATCATTTGAATAAGAAAACTTATTGCAATTACCACTGTTATAAAAAAATGGACCAAAATCTAAGTCTCTACCAAGGGCATTAAAAAACATTAGTCTAGTTTTGTCACTAAGGACCATTTTATGAACTTTAAACCAATGACTCAATACTACTAGATCATGATTAATATCCGCAACAAGATTTAGGGGAGAGATACTAGTAAACGTAGAAGCCATATCGTCAGCAAAGGCATTCAGACTACTCTTAAATTTTTGACAAAATAATGAGTTGATAAATATTAAAAATAAGATTGGACCAAGTACTGAGCCTTGAGGAACTCCTAATGAAATGTGACTGATAGAACTTAACAAGTTGCTAATTTTAACCTTTTGTCTCCTATTTAGTAAGTAAGAGCTAAACCAACTATTAATAGAACCTCTAAACCCACACTTAAGCAATTTATCTAATAAAATTTTATGGTCAACGATATCAAATGCCTTTGTGATATCAATAAATAGGGCGGCAGTGACTTTTTTACTATTAAGGCCTGCATGAACATTGGAGCAAAAGTTCAAAAGTGCATCCTCAGTTGACAAACCAGACCTAAAACCAAATTGCCATTTACTGAAAAATTCATGTTTCTCTAGAAATTTCACAATTCTGGACTTCATAGCTTTTTCAAATACTTTAGAGAAAACAGGTAGAAGCGAAATTGGTCTATAGTTATTGATATTTTTGCGACAGCCTTTTTTATGCAGCGGTATGACCTCAGCTAATTTCAAATCTTCAGGAAATATACCAACCAAGACACTTCTATTAAATAAATGGCTCAACACATCACAAACATTAAAGACTATTTTCTTAATAAAATTGCTGGAGAAGCTATTTGTTGTTGCAGAGTTTGAGTTTTTCAGAGACATTATAATTTTATATAATTCAAATGAGGTAATAGGCTCAAAGAAAAAGCTTTCAGCTAGACTAGATTCAATTGATAAGCAATTACAGAGATTATCTGTTTCAATTTCTGCAACAACAGCAGACCCTATAAAGGCAAAAAACTCATTAAATTGATCAGCTAAATTATCTGAGCCCGTAATCACACTTCCTTCACAATCCAAGCTTTCAATGGTTGCATTATTACGATTTTTATTCAAAATATTGTTAACTAGTCTCCATTCTCTTTTAATGTCACCTTTCACCTTAGTAAATTCCTCACAGTAATAATTTGTTTTACAAGTTAGAACTTCTTTCGAGATCTCTTTACTAAGTGCTTTGTAATCATCACGAAGTACCGAATTGTTAGGATATTTTTTAATTTTTTTATGAAGCTTATTTTTTATTTTAATTTTGTTTAATAGCTCATTAGAGATCCAGGGCTTTAATTTTATCTTATTCCTTGCCTTTTTCTTGTTTGGAAGGGAGCAAGCTTCAACATATCTGGAAAGTTTAGTATTGAACAGGTTAAAAGCAACAGAGGGATCAGACACATTATATATCATTTCCCAAGTTTCAGCTAACAGAGAATTATTGAGCAAAACAAAATCAATAGACGGAAATACAACAGAAGGTTCAAACTCAGAATTATTACTGAAATTAACATTAGCTAAACTCAAACATGTCATACTGTGGTCAGAAATTTGAAGATCAACAACAGAACTGAATAAGGGCAAATAATTACAACTTTGTAGACGAACGAATACATGATCGATACAGGTTTCAGAAGAGGCTGTTATACGTGTTGGTACATTAATACATGATTCTAAACCAAACGAAGAAAGGAGAAAAATATATTTATCACAGATTGTGCTATTATTAAGAATATTTAAATTCATGTCTCCAAGAAAAACTAAATTTGTATTATTTTCGTTTGTTAGAAGAGAAACTATGTCGTCAAAAAAAACCTCAAATGAAATGGAGCTATCATTGAATCTATAAATACAACAAAAAGTGAATTTAATATTATTTATTACACACTTTACATTTAAAACATCACAACTTGTCATATTTAAGTATACAAAGTCACAAGTTATACTACGTAGTACAAACAAAGCAACTCCACCAGACGCATAATTATTATTACAGTTAGCTATAAATTCGTATCCAGGAATATCGAAAAGAGATTTTTCTTCGTCGTAGATCCAAATTTCGGACAAGAAAATAAAAGCAGGCTTATTTACGAAAGAATTCAAGTGCAATAACAAATTATCAAAATTTTTTCGTAGGCTTCTAATGTTTTGATGAACACAAAGACAGTTTTTTGAATATGTTTGGTCATAAAGAAGGTCTTGAGAATCAATATATTTGCAATTTCTTAAAGGGATGTTGAACAAATTTACATTTGGATCATTTACATTAGACATAAGAGCTAAAAACTACAAAAAACTTCTTAAGTTAAAGAATCTAGATCCTCTAACTTGTTGATAATCACACATTTATCACCATCCCTTTTACGCATGAAAACTTTATTATTTCTCACCCAAACATATTTAAAATTTTTTGACCTCTAAGTTTTTCGAGCTTCATTGAGCAACAACCTAGTTCCACTATCTATGCTATCATTAATATAAATATCCAAGTTTTTTTGGCAACCAAATAACCTAGAAGTTAATTTACTCTTATTATTAAACTTATTTGATAAAGTTTCTTTTTTCTTAATTAAAGAAGAGAATTTAACCACCAAAATACTAGCATCAGTTTTCGTTTTTTTAACAAAGCAATCATCAATATGCTCCACTGTTATATTAGACCCAACACCATTAGTAAAAATATTGAGAGCACACTCAATTGCATTACTGTTTTCAACATTAGGTACTCCTATTATATCTACACATTTTTCTCTACCCTTTTGGCGCAAAAAATTCACTTCTTTATTAAGGGAATCAATTTGTTTTTCTAATTTATTTTTATCTTCTTGTAAAGAGCGAATAAGAGAAAACATATGTGCATTTTCGGATCTAAGCGCAACAATTTCGTTAAAAACTGTCTCTAGCGTTATTTCGTCTTTTCTTTCGTTTACATTCTTTTGCTGTGTAAATTGTTGTTGTTGTTGTAATTCAACTGAATTGGTTATTTGCTGCTGCTGTTGTTTTTGTTGTTGTTATAATTCAACTGATGACTCAGAATTGTTAATTTGCTGCTGCTTTAATACAATATTTCGTTTTTCTATTTGCGTTAATTGTTGATGCTGTTATTGTTGTACATGTTGTTTTACTTGTTGGTTAATTTGTTTATTGTTCATATTTTTATAGGGAATTGAAGATGATTGTGGTTTATCTTTTGTTAGTTTTTTTGGTAATAGGGGTTGTATTTTTAAAGATAATGGTACTGGTTTATCAGAATTCAACAATGAGTTTTGGGTTGCATTACTATTAGTTTTATTGGTTTTGTCCTGGCTTATTTGTTTATCAGCAAATGAAGAAGAAGAAGATGGCTGAGGTTTGTCATTAGATGCATTTGATGATTGAGTATTATCGGTATCCAACAAAGGGTTCTGCATTGTATTTCTATCAGTTTTGTCATTATTATCAGCTAGAGAGTTTTGATTTTGGCTTATCGTACTAACACCAGCAACGGGCGAGGAAGGAGAACGGGAACGAAAAGAAGCACGCCTTAAGGAAAAGCAGCTTTTACAGAGAAAGCCATTCTCTGAGTTCCTAAAAAACTCAATATCAGTCGGCTGTAAATCCTGACAAACACAATGAAATAGTTGATCGCATTTAATGCAGCTTATGCTATCTTCGCTACGAAACACCATTCGACCACAGATACACGACATATCAAGTATTTAATATAGTTATAAAACAAATAATTTAAAAAGTTGAATTTTTTTTTTTTTTTTTTTTAATGTTTTCAGAAGAGCAGCTTAAGAGTATGGTTTTCAATTATTTTTATGATTTTTTTATTTTATTTTTTTTTTTTTTTTTTTATTTTCTTTTGTTTTTAACTCTACTTTAGGTATGAAATGTTTTTCAAAAGAGCAAAACTAAGAGTAATTTAAAAATTTTTATTTTCTTTTTGCTTTTTGTCATGCAATAACTTCGCACTTTTTTGTTAGAATTATTTTGTAAAATAAAAATTATGATTTCACAGTTTGTTACGACAATAATTAATGACCGAAGGATGGAATTTTTAATAGTTTTTAATGATTTTTGTGTTTTTTAACTTTAGAAGAATATAAGTTCCTTATTATTATGAGTATTTTAATTAATGGGTGCTATTATTGATTCCGTTCGATAAGGAAATTTTCGCGGAAAGAAATATCGTTCGATATGAAAACTACTATTATTGATTCCGACGGTAGAGGAATATCGAACGAGAATAATGGGAACGCTGAAATAAGAACATCTCTAACATTTTGACAGATGACAAAGGATAAAAAATAAACAAAAATGTCAACAAAGAAAAATTATGAATCTTTGATAATTTTTTGTAAATTTCATGTGGATAAAATAGCTTTTTCAGTGCGATTTAAAGATTAATTCTCTATACATTTTAGTGTTCGGTGAAGTCGCGTGTTTCTATAAAGTTGTTTTTTGTAAAAAAGTGTTTGTTGAAAATTTTTTTTTTTCCATTGATTACATTGCATCGTTTGATCACCGCAGCGAGGGTTGGATGTGAAAGTGACTTTTTCTATATGAGTTGTATATCTAATCAAAATAAAGATGAATTGTTTTCTTTTTTTAATAAAATAAAATTAAATGTGTTTTATGAATTTTGAGTTTTATTTTAAAAATAAATTTTGTAATTTTTAATCAAACCGACTATTGTGTAGTAGTAAAGTGTTTAAAATTGATATTTAATATTTAGCTTGATTTCCTTATCAATAAAAAGAGCAAAATTATCAAAAAAGCATACATTTTTAACTTTTTATAGTCTTTCCGACACAAAAATTTCGCGGAAGGAAAATACTGAAATATATCTTTCCGTCGGAATCAAGAATACACAAAAATGAACGTCACTTCGATGTCAGGGTTGTTAAATTTGTCAAATTATTTGCGGAAACAAGAATGCCAAATTTATCTGTTTTGCGGAACAGTGATGACAGATGTATCTACTTTTCGGAATCAAGAATAGCAAAATTTGCTTCCGCGCGGAAAATGCTTTCCGACGGAATCAATAATAGCACCCAATAATTAAGAGCACCTCTCAGTGCGACCAATCCTCTCGAAAATTATCACGGAGTGATCCTTGAAGCTAAGGTTTAACATTCACGGAATATGAGTTGTTAACCAACTCATCATAAAAAAGAAGAGTAAAAATTGTTTTAGGAAAATAAAAAGAGTAAAAAAAAATAAAAAATTAAAAAAAAACAACAAAGGAGAAAACTTCTTATTTTCTGATACATTCTATTTACATATTACCACTTTTTTCGTTTTGGGTGCTTTGTACGTTCTCATTTTATAATCTCTCTTCCTTTTCGTTTTTCCTATGATTGAAAATAATCCCAAATCTCGAAGATTTTCTTTACGTCTTCTTAAATCGAGTTTTCCTGCTATACCAGAGGAAATCGTCTGTACAGACTCATCGAACACAATGTCTACTGATAATTTAAGCTCCAAGAGTTAAGTGGTAGCAGTAATACTTCAGCCTTCACAACATCTCACGAATGCATTTTTAATTCTCTCCGCATACCGGATATTATTAAAGATTTACCTAGCTCCGAAGGTAACACCAAACAGTTACACGATTTTCTAAATATGTAATGTTGAAGAGATTTTATTAATTATAAAAAATACTGATACCACCCCTTACGGGCAAATTCTGTTACGTGCCATACGAAATAAAATCACTGGTAGGGCTGATGAAGTTTTAAATATGCACGGTTCTTCTCTTAATTGGGATGAAATTAAGAACACTCTTATTCTGCATTATTCGGACAAACGAACGGAAACTTCCCTAATCAGAGATTTACATAATCTTAAACAACTTAATAAAACAGTCGAACAGTTTTACGCTGAAATAATGGAACTCCAATCATCAATGCTTAACAACATCCTTATTCATTAAGAGGATAATAATGTTGTCAACGCCAAAAAAAAATTATTTACCGAAATGTGTCTTAACTAATTTTTAGTGGGACTAAACGAACTTTTGGGTTCAACGATTTGAGCAATGCGTCCGGAGTCATTGCCAGAGGCATTATCGAACTGTATTAAAGAACAAAACATTTAGTATGCAAAGTGGCAACCGCGACTAAACACCGAAAATAATCCATACTAAACACAACGCTTCCATAACAAAAAACCATATCACCAACAAAATAGATTTCAACCCCAACAAAACATAACGAGACCACAGCTATCGTATGTGAATCAACATACAAATAACAATGCACAAAGTCAGCTAGCACACAATCATAATGCTAATAGCAACGCTCTCGTTCCGTACTCCAGAACGGAACCCAGATATTCCAACACAAATCATTCTAGATTCAGAACATCAACACCACAACGCAATTACTCTAACTATAATAATAGTCACACATCCTTAACACAACATTCTAATTTCAATAATAATGAAATGTACAATATAGATCAGACAAATAACCAAGCAAACACACAAAATCAAACTGTACATCAAGATGAAAACACTAATGTTATAGACGATAACACTCAAAATTTTCCACTCTTTGCCTCAACAAGGCAACGGGATACATAGAAATCAATAAACATTAAGCATTTTATGCCATATACATTTTTTTCGCAAGATGCGTTGTTTTTCTCTAATGCTGAAAAAGACTTGCACGACATCACTATATTGTTAATAACTTTTGAACCAATATCGATTACCCTAATTTTTTTTCTATGATATAGTTTCTTGACAAGTGAAGAGTGCCCACATATTTTTATAGTTTTCTCAGAGGCGGAGTAGTTGCATTAGTTTTATGTACCTATTTGAAATAATGATTTTCAATAATAAATTAAAAATTTTGGTCCAAAAAAAAAGTACCATTTTATTTCCCGACCTATGCTAAATATCTCTTAAAAACATTTTTACAAAATCTTAACTTCTTGTTATTTTTAGCAGAGCAAGATTTATTTCAGAATGAATAAAATAATTTTCATTTAAGACATATGCAAGGGTTGCCTTTTATATTTCGGGATTGGGCAACACTAATGTCAATAGCTTAAATCTGGCAACACCATAATAAAGTTTGACATTTTTTAGCACAAACGTACTCACAACATTTTGATGTACAAGTGCTATTTGTTTTGTTTACAGTGAGTTAAGAAAATCAATTTTTCCATTGATAATTTAAAATATGGCTAAATTATGGGGTTTCTAAGAGAACAAACCTTTTTTACGGCCAGATGTTCATGCAATATTGAATGTATGCTGGTCCCACTAATGCCTAAGGTTGTCTCAATCTCACGATGGGTCACATGACGATCTTGCAATATCAGTTGGCGCACAGCATCAATGGTTTCCGGAACAACAACTGCTTTTGGACGACCTTCACGAAATTCGTCTTGGAGTGAGCGACGGCCACAATTGAATTTATTAAACCAGTTTTTCACAGTGCTATAGGATGGTGCTTCATCGCCATACAAAGGTTTAAAAGTTCATCGATGCACTCTTATCGTGATAATCCACGTCGAAAGTTGTGAAAAATGATCGCACGAAAACGTTCACGAGTTAATTCCATTTTTTTGCCAAATTGATTTTTTCAAGTCACTGTAAGCAACACAAATGATGGTCGTACGTCAAAACGTTCTGAGTACGTTTATGCTAAAAAATGTCACACTTTATTATGGTGTTGCCAGATTTTAGCATTAGTGTTGCCCAATCCCGAAATATAAAAGGCAACCTACGTACAGAATACAATTACTTTGCTATTAGTAGAGTTCCCAGGGCGTTAAAAACACGTATACGTAGGATTTCTACAAGACCGCATGAATGTTTAGCTTATAATATAAATAAAAAAGTTTACCCATTAAAAAGTTGAGATCTTTTTTGTAGTGCGGTCATTTGATAGTTTTACCTTGAAAGTTTTTCGAGGATTTTGAAACTGAGTTATTTTTTTAAATTGTGGTAACACATGAACGGAGCGTCGCAGCAAAAAAATAAAAATACAAGCTTATAGGGAACTGCTCGTTCTACAAACAGCATATTGCTTTTTTTTTGTACGACTTAAAGCTTAGGAGATATCTTTTGACAACCCAAAAATTTATAAAAAAACTGTTTATGAAAAATATTCTGAAACGATATGCCGTAGCAAAAAATTTTTTCTTGGATTTTGCAGAACATGGAATTCTCTATGAATGTCTCCACGAACACTTTTTCCGTCCGACTTACCGTTCATGGGATATCATGATTGGAAAAATAACATAATTTTATGAAAAGTCATACGCAGTATGTCTCTTCACTTTTTTGGACGAAACACCATAGTGGGTGTTGGAAACAACTACAATTACGAGAAATTTACTAGAATTTTTCTTTTGAAGAACCCGTTACAGAGATAAAAATAATAATTTTCAATGTGTGTTACGATTAGTGGAGTGCCTAGGACTTTTGACCTAGGATTTTTATTAGAGTGAATAAATTTATATAGTCGAGGTGGGATTTTGTTTTTTATACCATAAAAAGAAAAGTTTACCAACAATTTTTTTGTGCATTTGATTTATTCTTTATTTGAGCAATACTATAAAAAGTTAATACAACAACAAACTTGGAAGCCCTGATTTTTTTCTTTAAAACCTTATTTAAATTATGTTTATATCTTTATTTTTCTAAGAGATATCGTAGACCGAAATATTGGCTAAACGGGTTTTTTGCACTTTTGTGTCTTTTTAGGCTAGGATATCTTTGAGGAAAAAAAAAAGATATCAACATAATTTAAATTAGGTTTTGAAGGCAAAGGTTAGGACTTTTAAGTTGTTTACCAGATTTAACGAAATTAAAATTTCTTTCATATTTTAAACATGTTTAACGAACCGACCGGCTGAATTTAGAAGTAGTCGGTTCGTTGAACATGTTTCAAATGTCATTAGTCACTCTTTGTAAACGTGGTAAAACAAAATCGATCGAGTTTGGTGTTATACAAATATATTGATGTATATGAAGCTATAATCACGCAAATAGAAATGTCCAAATAACTCGGGAGCGGCTAAAATGAATAAAAAATAATTGGGTTTTTCATGTTCAGCGACCTCAAATTAGTTTAGAAAAAATTGTTTGCAAAATGTTACAATTATTTTTATAGTAGTGTTGTACTAACTTTTTATAGTTAATACACAAATCAAAAGCACAAAAAAATTTTGGGTAAACTTTTCTTTTTATGGCATTAAAAACAAAATCCCATCTCAACGGTATAAATTCATTCGGTCTTGTAGAAATCCCAGGTTAAAAGCCCCAGGCACTCTACTATATACAATATAAATATAACTGTTCGATACAAAGTAATAACAAACACGTTCTTTAATTCAACACCCCCACTCGAACGTTATTTAAATAAAAGATAAGCCCATCTTAACTGAACAAAGCTGATGCTTGTTAACAGGCACTGGTTTTGTCAAATTGTCTGCAACCATGTCTTCAGTTCTTAGTCCGGTGAATAGTCTCATGTTCAAATCTTGCGAGATATTTGCTTGTAGATGCCAAGTGAATTGCGCTTTTGTTATCGCAATAAATCGTTGTTGGCACAAACTTGAAATCTGGATTTTATTCGGCTTCTAACTGTCGAAACCATAGCACTTCTTGTGTTGCCGCTGACAGGGTCCTATATTCTGCTTCAGTCGTTGATAGTGCTATTGTGGGTTGTTGCTTGGATGCCCACGAGATTGCTCCTCCTTGCAAAATATTTACATACCCAGTAACTGATCTTCTTTCAAAGCTATCGCTCTCCCAATCAGAATCTGAATATGTGTTAAATTCTTGATTTCTATTTCTTGTATAATTTAACTTTGCTGATTTTGTACCTTGTAAATATCGAAACACTCTCTTGACAGCTGCCCAGTGTTCTTTCCCAGCACAATTGTTAAATTTACTTAAGTTGCTTACAGCAAAACTTATGTCTGGTCGTGTGCATTGTGATGCATACATTAAACTGCCTATAGCTTGCTGATAAGGAACTTTTTCCGTATCCTTTGTTTCTTAATTTTTTAATAATTTTATACCTAAGTCCATTGGTGTTCGTACTGGATGACTCTCGTTCATATTGAACTTCTGCAATATTTCAGATATATATTCTTCCTGATCTAATGATATACCATTCTTGTTTCGAGATATGCGAATCCCCAAGCATTGCTTTGCTGCACCCAAAAATTTAATTTTGAATTCTTTCATCAACTTAGATGTCAAATCTTCACGATAATTTGGCTCGTTACTAAACAACAAAATGTCATCAACGTAAATTGCAAGAAAAGTCATTTTTCTACCTTCATGGTGGTAGTAGATACATGGATCCACTTTGGAACGCTGTAATCCTAACTTTTCTAAAGATCTATTTAGCTTTTGGTTCCATAACAAACTTGATTGTTTTAAACCATAAATAGCCTTATTTAGCTTTAGGACTTGGTCATCTCCACCAACCGAAATTCCTTGAGGCTTTTCAATATATATATCCTCATTCAATTCACCTTGTAAAAATGCAGTCACCGCATCCATTTGGTGTATTTGAAGATCATATCTAGCTGCTAATGAGATATCTCACAGAAGAATATCTGACAACGGGTGAATAAGTTTCGTCGTAGTCGATTCCCTTCTTTTGAGTGAATCCTTTTAGAACTAAGCGAGCTTTGTAACGAATCTTCTGCTCCTGCTCTTTTTTAATTTTGAATACCCATTTAGTTTTAATTATATTCACTTTATGCGGCTTATCAACACATTTCCATGTTTGATTTTCTACTAATGAGTCAATTTCACTTTTCATAGCTTCAATCCACCTTTCTTTGTCACTTCTATTCATTGCATCCTCAACACTTGTTGGATCTTCCAAAAAGTCTACATTTTCAGCCTTAAAAACAACCTTTGATTTATTATTTTTGTTAGCTAATCTCTCACTCCTTCGTAAGTTACTTCCTTCTTCTGTAACTTCCAAGGTATTCATACTTTCCACCTCCTGTAGTTCAATATTCACAATATCGCTATCATCTACTGTAACTCTCTCTACATCAGGTGGCTCAATGCTTAGCACGTCACTATCAAGATTTATTTCAGAATGACTAAAATAATTTTCATTTAAGACATATACAGAATACAAATACTTTGCTATACAAAATAAATATAACTGTTCGATACAAAGTAATAACAAACAAGTTCTTTAACTCAACAGTTATAAAACATAATTTTGTTAAAGCCTTTTTTACGTTTAATTTCTTAGATGGCTCACTTGAGAAATTTTTGCCCTTATGAAACATTTATTAAATCAAAGTGTTCGTATGGATCTCGGCTATAGGTTAAAAGGCATAAATCCACCACTTGGGTGATTTCTATTAAGCCGAATGTCATAAAAGGCAAAAAATAACACTTTTTTGGGAAGTTTGTGCTCTAACTTGCCAAAAGTGCATCCAAAAATACTGATTTGGAAATGAAAGAGTAGATATGGATGAGACGAACAAAACCTCACCACCAAATGCAAAAAAACTCAGTTAACTTACGAGATATATCGAAAAAACCACATAATTTAAGGTGCAAAATTTAAACGGCCTTTTCTCGAAAACTAGGGCCAATTTGAACAAACTGAGCCAAATGGTCTTTTATTTTGGCCTATATTTTCACCCCGCAGCGTCAGATCCGAGTAAACTTTTGGTGACCAAATTTTGTTCCACAGTGTAATTCAGCAGAATACACTGAGATTATTACGTTTAATATTAATACCAACATCCCATCTAAATTCAGAAGAATCCACACAATTACTCAAATTATGTTAAAACTACAACGACATTTTTTTTAAAGAAGACCAATCACTCACTTTTTCCAATCAAATAAAACATTCAATTCCTACTACTGACGACATTCCCATATATACAAAATCGTATAGATACCCATATATTCACAAGGAAGAGGTAAAATCTCAAATAGATAAAATGTTAGATCAAGGAATCATAAGACCTAGTTATTTACCTTGGAGCTCACCGGTTTGGGTAGTACCAAAAAGAAAGACTCAAGCGGTAAAAAAAGTGGCGATAAGTTATTGACTATCGTAAACTAAACGAGAAAACAATAGCTGATCGCTACCCGATACCAAACATAAATGAGATCTTAGACAAACTAGGTAAATGCATGTATTTTTCATCATTAGATTTGGCTAGTGGATTTCACCAAATAGAAATGAAATCTTCTGATATTTGGAAAACAGCATTCACTGTAGAAAACGGTCATTACGAATATGTCAGAATGCCATTTAGGCTGAAAAACGCACCTTCTACTTTCCAAAGGGTCATGGACAATGTCCTCAAAGGCTTACAAGGGAAAAAGTGCCTTGTTTACCTTGATGATTTTATCATTTTCTCTACTTCTTTACAAGAACATTTGAATAGCCTTACAGAAAATTTGACAGGTTTAGAGATTCAAACCTTAAACTTCAAATGGACAAATCAGAATTCTTACATAAAGAAATAGCTTTTTTAGGCCATATAGTTTCCACAAATGGAGTAAAACCATAGATGGGCACACTGCAGAATTTATTGACTGCATTAACAATTTCAATTTTCAATAAAATTTTATTGATTACTGATATTTAGTTTGCATTACCAGTAAAATTTTAGTGATTACTGGAAAAATATCAGTAAAAATAAATATTTACTGTTTACTGAAAAAAAAAAAAAAAAATAGTAAACAGTAAGTTTTTATTGATAATGCAAATCAAATTTGCATTACCAGTAAATTTTACTGATTACTGAAAGAAATTGCAGTAAAAATAATTTCTTACTGGTTACTGACAAAAAATTGCAGTAAAAATATATTTTTACTGATTACTGAAAGAAAAAAAACAGTAACCAGTAAGTTTTTATTGATAATGCAAATGAAATTTGCATTACCAGTAAATTTTACTGATTACTGCAGTAAAAATAATTTTTTACTGGTTACTGGAAAAAAATTACAGTAAAAATAATTTTTACTGATAATGAAAAAAATTGCAGTAAAAATAATTTTTTACTGATTACTGAAAAAAATTGCAGTAAAAATAATTTTTACTGATAGTGAAAAAATTGCAGTAAAAATTACTTTTTACTGATAATGAAAATAGTTACTGGTAGTTAAAAATCAATGCAAAGTAAATATGAAGCAAAAACCATCCAAAGTAAATAAAACACAATATTTAAGTTGGAAAATTATACAAAAACCAACTTTTATTCTATTTTCCTAGAATACTCAATTGCTACTGAACTTTTTATCAAGCGTAGAATTGACACGAAGCTTTTTATACACCTTTAGCTTTCCTCAGAACAAGCAATTCGAAATTTTCATCGTTGAGGTTTTGCCTTCTGGAGCGATTCACAATCCCAGCAAAACAACCGTTCTACAGGTGCAGATGACGGTAATGGGGTATTGTATTTTAAAAACACGTTTTTAATTGCTGGATGGTTTTTCAGACAATTTGCAGTTATGTCTTGATCGACTAGGTACAAAATGGTTTCCTGGAGATAATTTCCAGAGTCAGTGGAAACACACTGTTCGCTAACATCTGTTAAAGTAGATATACAAATAAATGTATTAGTACAAATATTTAATGGAAAATTAAGTGTAAAAATTAATTTCTTCCCCGAAATCGAGGAATACGTTTTTCGGTATGTCCGGCAGAACCCGAGTTTTTACGGCTATTTTGCCATGTTTCGCCACATAAGTGTTGAACATTCTCCTTACATCTTCTTCTGTTTGCGTTGTTGCTATTTCTAACAGAGCCTTTACAAAGCTTAATTGTATATCCCAAATAGATATAGCCGCAATAACAGCATCCCAAGCGTCAGGCTGCAGCTTAAAATATTTTTCAAATCTTTTAAGCAAAGCTTTAAGCATTTCTTCGCTTACTTTGGCTAAATACTTAAGGCTTGTGGGGTCTAAACGACGCATTTTTATCCTTAAGGATACTATTGCATGGACAAGGTAACCAAAATACATAGTTTTTTCGCCCTGAAGAAAATCAATCGCCTCTGCTATAGGCCCCATAAGCTTTATGTATTCCTCCAAGTACTCAAGCTCGTCATTGAGAATGGTAGGAATTTTGAGCAGAAAACACAATTCCACTGATTTTTCTTTATGTTGCAGTAGCCTCTTGACGGAATCATACAGTGAGTTCCACCTTGTTATGGTTGGAGTTAATAAACTGTCATTTATAACCGACTTGACTACTTCTGCAGTTTTTTTTTAATAATCGTAAAATTTTACTGATAATGCAAATTAATATCAATAAAAGTTACTGATTACTTCTATTTTTCCAGTAAATAGTAAAATTTACTGATTACTGATATTTCTTACTGATTACTGATATTTCTTACTGATTACTGATATTTTTTCAGTAACCAGTAAAATTTTACTGGTAATTAAATGTGAAATTGCAATATCAGTAAAATTTACTGCTTACTGATATTTTTTCCAGTAACCAGCAAAATTTTACTGGTAATTAAATGTGAAATTGCAGTATCAGTAAAATTTACTGCTTACTGATATATTTTCCAGTAACCAGTAAAATTTTACTGGTAATTAAATGCTAAATTGCAGTACCAGTATAATTTACTGCTTACTGATATATTTTCCAGTAATCAGTAAAATTTACTGGTAATGCAAATTTGATTTGCATTATCAATAAAAATTTATTGGTTACTGCTTTTTTTTTTAAATTATCAATAATACTTTATTGGTAATTGCAAATTAAATTGCAATATCAGTAACAAATTTATTTTACTGGAATTGTACTGGTACTGAAAAGTGCCCAACTATGAGTAAAACCTAATCCTGACAAAACACAAGCCATAAAAAAATTCCCAATGCCTAAAACACAAAAAGAAATCAAGTCATTCCTAGGACTTCTAGGATATTATAGGAAGTTCAGAAAAGATTTTGCTCATCTCACAAAACCATTAACAGAATGCTTAAAGAAAGGAAGGTCTGTAAAAATTACAAAGCCATATATTGAAACTTTTGAGACTTGTAAAACGATTCTTCAGAATGATCCTATACTTCAATACCCTGATTTTAGCAAACCTTTCGTATTAACTCCAGACGCAAGTAACATTGCTTTAGGTGCAATTTTGTCTCAAGGCCACATTGGCAACGATAAACCAATATGCTATGCAAGCACAACTCTCAATGAAACAGAATTGAATTATTCGACAATAGAAAGAGCTTCTTGCCATAGTTTGGGCCATACGATATTTCAGACCTTACCTATACGGTAATAAATTCAAAAACAATAAAAGGAGAAAACTTCCATATTTTCTGATACATTCTATTTACATATTACCACACTTTTCGTTTTTGGTGCTTTGTACGTTCTCATTTTATAATCTCTCTTCCTTTTCGTTTTTCCTATGATTGAAAATAATCTCAAATCTCGAAGATTTTCTTTACGTCTTCTTAAATCGAGTTTTCCTGCTATACCAGAGGAAATCGTCTGTACAGACTCATCGAACACAATGTCTACTGATAATTTAAGCTCCAAGAGTTAAGTGGTAGCAGTAATACTTCAGCCTTCACAACATCTCACGAATGCATTTTTAATTCTCTCCGCATACCGGATATTATTAAAGATTTACCTAGCTCCGAAGGTAACACCAAACAGTTACACGATTTTCTAAATAATGTTGAAGAGATTCTATTAATTATAAAAAATACTGATACCACCCCTTACGGGCAAATTCTGTTACGTGCCATACGAAATAAAATCACTGGTAGGGCTGATGAAGTTTTAAATATGCACGGTTCTTCTCTTAATTGGGATGAAATTAAGAACACTCTTATTCTGCATTATTCGGACAAACGAACGGAAACTTTCCTAATCAGAGATTTACATAATCTTAAACAACTTAATAAAACAGTCGAACAGTTTTACGCTGAAATAATGGAACTCCAATCATCAATGCTTAACAACATTCTTATTCATGAAGAGGATAATAATGTTGTCAACGCCAAAAAAAAAATTATTTATCGAAATGTGTCTTAACTAATTTTTAGTGGGACTAAACGAACTTTTGGGTTCAACGATTAGAGCAATGCGTCCGGAGTCATTGCCAGAGGCATTATCGAACTGTATTAAATTATTTTTATGATTTTTTTATTTTATTTTTTATTTTTTTTTTTTTTTTTTTTTATTTTCTTTTGTTTTTAACTCCACTTTAAGTATGAAATGTTTTTCAAAAGAGCAAAACTAAGAGTAATTTAAAAATTTTTATTTTCTTTTTGCTTTTTGTCATGCAATAACTTCGCACTTTTTTGTTAGAATTATTTTGTAAAATAAAAATTATGATTTCACAGTTTGTTACGACAATAATTAATGACCGAAGGATGGAATTTTTAATAGTTTTTAATGATTTTTGTGTTTTTTAACTTTAGAAGAATATAAGTTCCTTATTATTATGAGTATTTTAATTAATTGCTATTATTGATTCCGTTCGATAAGGAAATTTTCGCGGAAAGAAATATCGTTCGATATGAAAACTACTATTATTGATTCCGACGGTAGAGGAATATCGAACGAGAATAATGGGAACGCTGAAATAAGAACATCTCTAACATTTTGACAGATGACAAAGGATAAAAAATAAACAAAAATGTCAACAAAGAAAAATTATGAATCTTTGATAATTTTTTGTAAATTTCATGTGGATAAAATAGCTTTTTCAGTGCGATTTAAAGATTAATTCTCTATACATTTTAGTGTTCGGTGAAGTCGCGTGTTTCTATAAAGTTGTTTTTTGTAAAAAAGTGTTTGTTGAAAATTTTTTTTTTTCCATTGATTACATTGCATCGTTTGATCACCGCAGCGAGGGTTGGATGTGAAAGTGACTTTTTCTATATGAGTTGTATATCTAATCAAAATAAAGATGAATTGTTTTCTTTTTTTAATAAAATAAAATTATATGTGTTTTATGAATTTTGAGTTTTATTTTAAAAATAAATTTTGTAATTTTTAATCAAACCGACTATTGTGTAGTAGTAAAGTGTTTAAAATTGATATTTAATATTTAGCTTGATTTCCTTATCAATAAAAAGAGCAAAATTATCAAAAAAGCATACATTTTTAACTTTTTATAGTCTTTCCGACACAAAAATTTCGCGGAAGGAAAATACTGAAATATATCTTTCCGTCGGAATCAAGAATACACAAAAATGAACGTCACTTCGATGTCAGGGTTGTTAAATTTGTCAAATTATTTGCGGAAACAAGAATGCCAAATTTATCTGTTTTGCGGAACAGTGATGACAGATGTATCTACTTTTCGGAATTAAGAATAGCAAAATTTGCTTCCGCGCGGAAAATGCTTTCCGACGGAATCAATAATAGCACCCAATAATTAAGAGCACCTCTCAGTGCGACCAATCCTCTCGAAAATTATCACGGAGTGATCCTTGAAGCTAAGGTTTAACATTCACGGAATATGAGTTGTTAACCAACTCATCATAAAAAAGAAGAGTAAAAATTGTTTTAGGAAAATAAAAAGAGTAAAAAAAAATAAAAAATTAAAAAAAAACAACAAAGGAGAAAACTTCTTATTTTCTGATACATTCTATTTACATATTACCACTTTTTTCGTTTTGGGTGCTTTGTACGTTCTCATTTTATAATCTCTCTTCCTTTTCGTTTTTCCTATGATTGAAAATAATCCCAAATCTCGAAGATTTTCTTTACGTCTTCTTAAATCGAGTTTTCCTGCTATACCAGAGGAAATCGTCTGTACAGACTCATCGAACACAATGTCTACTGATAATTTAAGCTCCAAGAGTTAAGTGGTAGCAGTAATACTTCAGCCTTCACAACATCTCACGAATGCATTTTTAATTCTCTCCGCATACCGGATATTATTAAAGATTTACCTAGCTCCGAAGGTAACACCAAACAGTTACACGATTTTCTAAATACAGTCTGTTAAATAAGAGCGTGGTCACGATTACTCGCGATCGGTAAAGTATAATGCTGTAATTTTATTTTCTCACACAGAGGGCAGTATTGTCCTTCATGCTTCGTGAAAGTGAATCAGCTGACCACTCTTTTCAATGCGTTCTCAGCATTTTTCCAAAATGAGTACCGCGTACGCGTCGCGCTTTGAAGCCGTTTTTTTGTGTTTGCACCCCAAAGGTCCCAAAATTACCCAAGCGGCGGCTGCGAAGTATATGCAAAAGTCGAAACAGTTTGTGAGTAAGTGGGTGAATCGCTTCAAAGAAGAAAAAAATGTCGATGACTTTCCAAATCGCGGGTCTGTCGGTGTAGTGACGGAAAAACAGGAAAAACTGATCTGTGCTCTATTTTCGAAAAATCCAACATTAACTTTGCGTGAAGGTGCTTCGAAATTGTCCCAAAAAGGTTTGAATATCTCCCACGGAACAATTCGTAATCATTTGATTGCAAATAGTGTGAAATACCGAAGTACTTTGCAAAAACCGATGCTCAGTGAAAAACATGTCCAAAAACGTCTTGAATGGGCCAAAGACAAAATGGTGTCGTGACTTTGGATTGGCCGTCTCAGTCGCCCGATGCCAATCCAATTGAAAACGTTTGGGCGCAAATGTAGATGAAGCTTCAGAAAAACCGACCCTGCAACTTGAAACAGCTGGTTCGACGCATTCACAAAATTTGGAGGTCGTTTTCAGAAGAGTATGCGCATAATCTTGTTCAAAGTATGTCGCGAAGATGTCAAGCTATAATTGATGCTGGGGGTGATTGGACCTGCTATTAATGTATTTGCATTGAAGTTTTCGATCAAATAAATCAATATTAAAAAGAATTTTCGCAATGGGTATTTTCATTTTCTCACAACAATGACCACGCTCTTATTTAACAGACTGTAATGTTGAAGAGATTTTATTAATTATAAAAAATACTGATACCACCCCTTACGGGCAAATTCTGTTACGTGCCATACGAAATAAAATCACTGGTAGGGCTGATGAAGTTTTAAATATGCACGGTTCTTCTCTTAATTGGGATGAAATTAAGAACACTCTTATTCTGCATTATTCGGACAAACGAACGGAAACTTCCCTAATCAGAGATTTACATAATCTTAAACAACTTAATAAAACAGTCGAACAGTTTTACGCTGAAATAATGGAACTCCAATCATCAATGCTTAACAACATCCTTATTCATTAAGAGGATAATAATGTTGTCAACGCCAAAAAAAAATTATTTACCGAAATGTGTCTTAACTAATTTTTAGTGGGACTAAACGAACTTTTGGGTTCAACGATTAGAGCAATGCGTCCGGAGTCATTGCCAGAGGCATTATCGAACTGTATTAAAGAACAAAACATTTAGTATGCAAAGTGGCAACCGCGACTAAACACCGAAAATAATCCATACTAAACACAACGCTTCCATAACAAAAAACCATATCACCAACAAAATAGATTTCAACCCCAACAAAACATAACGAGACCACAGCTATCGTATGTGAATCAACATACAAATAACAATGCACAAAGTCAGCTAGCACACAATCATAATGCTAATAGCAACGCTCTCGTTCCGTACTCCAGAACGGAACCCAGATATTCCAACACAAATCATTCTAGATTCAGAATATCAACACCACAACGCAATTACTCTAACTATAATAATAGTCACACATCCTTAACACAACATTCTAATTTCAATAATAATGAAATGTACAATATAGATCAGACAAATAACCAAGCAAACACACAAAATCAAACTGTACATCAAGATGAAAACACTAATGTTATAGACGATAACACTCAAAATTTTCCACTCTTTGCCTCAACAAGGCAACGGGATACATAGAAATCAATAAACATGGAACTATACTACCGTATATAAATATTTCATCACCTTTCGGTAGACCATTAAAATTTCTGATCGACACCGAAGCATCTTCTTCGTTTATAAACCCTGAATTTATCCATCCCTCAGAAAAAGTTTCTTGTGATCCCGTTACTATAACAACAGTTTTACACAAATATACACTTAATCAAAAAGCTAAAATTTCAATATTTAAAGAATTCAACCAACAGGGTCAAATAGAATTCTTACTCTTTGACTTTCACGATTATTTTCACTCGGACATTGACCAAACTGAGTGCAAAAATAGACTAAGGTACAAATCAACTAATTACTAAAAACTCTACCACAATATTGCAATATAAACCGAACCTTACGTCGGGTAAAATATTAATAGCACCTTATTCCAAACAAATAATAAAAGTACCCGTTGATACTCAAAATGGTGACATTTTTTTACAAAGAACTGAAATTGAACCTAACTTACATATTTCTGAAGGACTATACAACGTTAAAAACTGGTTTGCCTACGTAGAGATAACCAATGAATCAGAAAAAACTATACCCATCTTAATGGAACAACCACTTAAAAGTAACACCTATAACACTGTGGACCAAATTTGGTCACCAAAAGTTTACTCGGATCTGACGCTGTACAGTGGCGACATCTGGCATTTCTCGTTGCAAAAATCATAAGTTCTGAACCATTTTAGATATTTTAATTCTGTTTCCTGTTGTGAATAGAAAATTTTCATAGCTATTGCTATTCTAAATTTCATTTAGATAACATTGCAGGGTGAAAAGCAATGTTTTGTTGAAGTCCGATTTTCTGTAAATTACATACATATCGTTAGGAAAATCCCGGAACAGTCAAATATTTCAGAAATTGGATGTTAAATCTAAAAAACAAAAAACACGTGTCCACTAATTTTCAGAGATCTATTCAACAATATGAATCTTGACCCCCTCTCACCCTCCGACGGGGGTGGGGCGGGGGAAATAATCAAAATTTTAAATGAAATCTTCCAATTTTTATTGCAGATTCGGATTCTACGTAAAAAAATAAGAAAGTTTTGTCTGCAAAATTTTTTCTAATTCATCCTAGATGGCGCTGTAATCGACAAAAACAAATTTAAAAATATGAAGTTTTGTAGATAAAATTTCGTGAAATTTGCTTTTTCATCCATAGGTTTCGCCATAAAAGTTGCTCTTACACAAAGGGTTGTAAGTTAAACCATACAGTTTTTGGAGCACAAACTAAGGAATAAACACCAAGTAGTTGTGTAGTAAGCTGAGCTTTACAAAAAGCGAAGTTTTTTTTGAAACTCAACCCAACCCAAAGCTTAAAAACTACGCTAAAAGCAATGTCTTGAAAAAAAATTCATAAAAAATAAAAGCTATTAAAAGAACTTAGATTTTTGCTAATCAGTTTTATTAGACAAAATCACTAATGCTTTAAGTAAAGAAAAAATCGCTTTCCTTTAGCCATTTGCCAAAGTAATTAACCTAAATATGAAGCATTTTTCTCAAAAATTAAATTTTTTTGCTAACTTGAAAATTTACTCAACTTTGAGAGGCTATAAAAACCAAACCACATGCCCGAATGGGTTCAAATTTTCAAATCCTTTAGCTCCTATTATTTTTTTATCTGATGGCACTATTAGATTTGTAAAAGGAACCCACTCGATTATTAGCTACCAACAATGAAAATACATTGATGGTTGGAGCTTACCGTTGATTTTTGCAACGCCTTTTCGAAAAATGACGTCATGAGCCACAGGTTTCCTGATGAAAATCATTATAACTCATTGGGCTGCAAGTAGACGCAGCTGTATTTTTTATATTGTATTCAGAATTGTTCAGTCTATTTAGTTTTAGCAGTCCGTAAGATATCTTTCGCGAACATTTTTTTGAAACTCCATTTGAAGTTGAAAAAAAGGGTAAAAATAGTGTTTCAGAAAAGTACAGAAACCTCAGACGTAAAAAAAAAAAAATCATTTATTTTTAGTGTTACTTGATAGTATAAAAACCGCTTATAGCATATATAGAAAAAAATTCTTTCATAAGTTGCAGAAAAATTAGAACCATATCTTGAAAAAAAAAAAAAAAAATTACAAACTCGAAAAAACCATCGACTTTGACCAGCTCTACAAAGCGAACCATTTTTTCAAATGAATTAAACTGCATCATTAGATTTGCAAATTTCCACCACACCAAAATTCATTTTTGCAACCACTTTTGAGAAATGTCGCCAGTGTGCGCTGCGGGGTGAAAATATAGGCCAAAATAAAAGACCATTTGGCTCAGTTTGTTCAAATTGGCTCTAGTTTTCGAGAAAAGGCCGTTTGAATTTTGCACCTTAAATTATGTGGTTTTTTCGATATATCTCGTAAGTTATCTGAGTTTTATTGCATTTGGTGGTGGGGTTTTGTTTGTCTCATCCATATCTACTCGTTCACTACCAAATCAGTATTTTTGGATGCACTTTTGGCAAGTTAGAGCACAAAATTCGCAAAAAAGTGATATTTTTCGCCTTTTATGACATTCGGCTCAATAGTTATTACCCGAGTGGTGGATTTATGTACAGGTTTTGCCTTTTATGACATTCGGCTCAATAGTAATCACCCGAGTGGTGGATTTATGTACAGGTTTTGCCTTTTAACCTATAGCCGAGATCTATACGAACACTTTAATATAATATATGTGGCATATGGGCAAAAATTTCTCAAACTAGCCACCTAAGAAATTAATCGTAAAAAAGGTTTTAACAAAATGATGTTTTATAAAAACTAGTAAAGATTTTGTAAAAATGTTTTTTAGAGATATTTAGCATAGGTCGGGGAATAAAATGGTGTTTTTGATTTGTAAAAAAATGTTTCATTCATTATTGAAAATCATTATTTCAAATAGGTACATAATGCTAATGAAACTACTCCGCCTCTGAGAAAACTATAAAAAATATGTGGGCACTCTCCACTTGTCTAGAAACTATATTCCAGAAAAAAATTGGGGTAATCGATATTGGTTCAAAAGTTATTAACAATATAGTGATGTCGTGCAAGTCTTTTTTCAGCATTAGAGAAAAACAAGGCATCCTACGAAAAAAGTGTATACGGCATAAAATGCTTAGAATTATCTAAGGAATACGTGTGAGATTTTTTGGAACTTATCAAATTTTTTTTTCGGACCTTTTGAAAAATTATAAAATGTCTCAGAAAATTCTAAAAAAATGCACACATATTCTTTAGATAATTCTAAGCATTTTATGGCATATACATTTTTTTCGAAAGATGCGTTGTTTTTCTCTAATGCTGAAAAAGACTTGCACGACATCACTATATTGTTAATAACTTTTGAACCAATATCGATTACCCCAATTTTTTTTCTATGATATAGTTTCTTGACAAGTGGAGAGTGCCCACACATTTTTATAGTTTTCTCAGAGGCGGATTAGTTGCATTAGTTTTATGTACCTATTTGAAATAATGATTTTCAATAATAAATTAAAAATGTTGGTCCAAAAAAAAGTACCATTTTATTTCCCGACCTATGCTAAACATCTCTTAAAAAAACATTTTTACAAAATCTTTACTACTTGTTATAAAACATCATTTTGTTAAAGCCTTTTTTACGTTTAATTTCTTAGATGGCTCACTTGAGAAATTTATTAAATCAAATTGTTCGTATGGATCTCGGCTATAGGTTAATAGGCATAAATCCACCACTCGGGTGATTTCTATTAAGCCGAATGTCATAAAAGGCGAAAAATATCACTTTTTTGGGAAGTTTGTGCTCTAACTTGCCAAAAGTGCATCCAAAAATACTGATTTGGTAAAGAAAGAGTAGATATGGATGAGACGAACAAAACCTCACCACCAAATGCAATAAAACTCAGTTAACTTACGAGATATATCGAAAAAACCACATAATTCAAGGTGCAAAATTCAAACGGCCTTTTCTCGAAAACTAGAGCCAATTTGAACAAACTGAGCCAAATGGTCTTTTATTTTGGCCTATATTTTCACCCCGCAGCGTCAGATCCGAGTAAACTTTTGGTGACCAAATTTTGTTCCACAGTGTTTTTTTAAAAGTACTTTAAATTAAAGCATAATTTATGAGCTTTAAAATGATGTATGACTCAAGATGGGATTCGGACGCCAAATGGGAGTTTTTGGCTTTTGAAGGCAAACATTTTTTTTTTACCCAAGAGGAAAGCATCTTACGAAAAAAGTGTACTAGGCATAAAATGCTTAGAATCATCAAGGAAACAAGTGTGAAATTTTTTGGGAGTTTTTTGGAAAGTTAAAAAAAAATTTTTTTTTTAGTAATTTTTGAAAAAATTAAAAAAAAATAATTTTCAAAAATTATTAAAAAAAAAAAGTTTCCAAAATAATCACACGTATTGCTTGGATAATTCTAAGCATTTTTTGCCTAGTACACTTTTTTCGTAAGATGCTTTCCTCTTAAGTAAAAAAAGATTTTTGCCTTCCACGGGCATTCAAAAACCAAAAACTCCCATTATATATTAAATTAGGGATTCGCTAGTTAGCACCACTCCTTTCACCTCACAGCATGCATACCTCAAGGGAAGATCTACTGAAACAGCTCTTCATGAAGTCGTACGGACGGCTGAGAGGTCACTTCATTTCCGCCAATTTACACTCGCAGCCTTTCTAGATATCGAAGGTGCTTTTAATAACGTTCGTATCGAAGCTATTAAGAATAGTCTTATCGGGCTTGGGGTAGAGGAGTTTCTTGTCGCATGGATAGTATCCATGCTTGAAACCAGAATTATTCAGGTGTGTATGGGTACCAGTCAGGTGACAAAATCAGTTAGCAGGGGAACACCTCAGGGTGGCGTACTCACACCTCTGCTCTGGCTAGTGGTTGTAAACAAAAACGGGGTCAAGGTAGTTGCGTATGCGGATGATGTGGTAATATTGGTATCAGGTCCATTTCCCGACGTGATCAGTAATATCATGGAAGGAGCTTTGACAAAGTTATCCTCGTGGGCCACAGCATGCGGCCTGGGGGTTAACCCAGCCAAAACTGATCTTATGCTTTTTACCACAAAATCCAAAATTCCAAACTTCAATCTTCCTCGACTACATGGACAGACTCTGTCACTCGCCAAGACAGCCAAATATCAAGGAGTCATACTGGATCCATAGCTAAATTGGAAAGACAATATCGAACTGAGGTGTAAGAAGGCTTGCACAGCCTTCTATGCCTGCAAGAAAACTTTCAGCAAAAAGTGGGGACTTCAACCAAGAATGGTTCTTTGGATGTACACAGCCGTAGTACGTTCAATCCTCACTTATGGCTCCCTAGTTTGGTGGCCAGCTACCAGCAAGGGCTACAAGCAGACAAACTTAAAGAGGGTGCAAAGGACCGCCTGTGTCGGTGTAACGGGGGCACTGAGATCATGCCCAACCGCAGCACTTAATGTCATTTTACACCTGTTGCCTCCTACTTCTTTTATTAAAGCTTCTGCTTTATGCAGTGCAGTCAGACTCAGGGAAACTGGCTGTTGGGTGCCAAAGCAATATGGCCATTCTTCCATTCTCGAAAATGTGCAAACCGAACTTACCTGCTCTACAGACTACACCTGCCCCATACTCAATGGGAAAATGGCACCATTAACCTAAACTTTGAAACCACCATATACACCGATGGCTCCAAGATGGAGTGTGGTGTAGGTGCGGGAGTGTTTTCAAAAGAGCTGAAATTATCTCACTCGTTTCGCTTGCCTGATTCAGCCAGCGTTTTTCAGGCAGAAGTTTTGCCATCCTCGAAGCCTGCATATCTTTAGAGAATATCAATACCTTTTCCGGAAAGGTGGCAATGCTCTCGGATAGTCAGGCTGCCATCAAAGCACTCAATTCAACAATAATAAAATCTTAATTAGTGGTGGATTGCAAGGAAAAATTAGTGAGACTGGGGCGTTGGTTTGATCTTGCGCTCGTTTGGTTTCCTGGCCATAGGGACATCGAAGGCAACGAAAAACCTGACAAACTGGCAAGGAATGGCTCCTCTCTGAATGTCACAAGCGCGGTGCGAGTTCATACCCCGCTAGGTCTAGTAAAGAAGCGGATCTTCTCATACTACTTAACCGAGGCGAACACTAATTGGAAAGCATTGACTACATGAAGGATATCCAGGTCAATCTGGCCTTCATATAACAGTTCAAGAACTACTTATTTACTAGCTAATAACCGTATTTATATAGCAAGATTTACCGCAGTTTGCACTGGACACTGGGCCATCGGTAAGCATGCTGAAACACTAGGCATCCCTTTCAACTCCTTTTGTCGGAGTTGCTTAGATGTAAACGAGCAAGAATCTCTTGAACACTTTCTCTGTGACTGCCCAGCTTTATTCAATACAGTCAGCGAATTCGCCAACAGTCTGTCGGATCACTTTTGTGGTATTAAAATGACACTTTTAGTGTTACTTAGGGTTTAGCATGCATCGCTAAACCGCCACTATAACCTAACCTAACCATCCACGGGCGTTCAAAAGCCAAAAACTCCCATTTAGCGAAACGAATCCCATCTTGAGTCATACATCATTTTAAAGCTTATAAATTATGCTTTAATTTAAAGTTCTTTTAAAAAAAATCTAAGGAGGAATTTTTTTAAAAAAAAGTACAATATGGATTGCTTCATATATACAAATGACTGTGTGTCAGTGTGAAGCATTATCACTCAGAAGCCATTTGTCCAATTGAGCTGACAATTTGGAAATAAGTATATATTAGGTATGGGAATGTTTCCATGCTATACACGAAGGTTTCCGAAGACCACCCGAAGGCTTAACAGTCAAAACGAAGAATATCTAGGTACACTAGAGGGAAAATATCTATGGCGAACTTTCAACAAGTTTTAACTGATAGTTTTTTGGAATACCCGAAGTTTGCCGAAGGGCACCCGAGGGCTTCATAGTCAAAACGAAGAATATCTAGGTATACGAGAGGGAAAAAAATCTATGGCGGACTATGAACAAGTTTTAAGTGATAGTTTTTTGTGACACCCGAAGGCTTCGTAGTCAAAACGAAAAGTATCTACAGGGTGGCTGATTCGAACTGTTACCAACTTCAGATAGACTTATCTGACAGATGGAACATGACAGCTGTCTAAAAATTGGCATGATGTTAGTTCATTCTATTGTCAACAAGTAACCAAAAGCATTTGCGCGTCAATTTATTGAAAATAAAAAATTTTCGAAATGGAATTCAAACGTAATAGTGTGTTTGCTCTTTATTTGGCTGGAAAATCGCAACCAACAATTGTTCGTGAGCTGAAACATTTAAAAGTGAATAAAATGTTTGTGTATCGGACCATAACACGTTACAATGGTACCGGCAGCGTTGCCAAACGACATGGTGGTGGTCGGAAAATAACTGCAACATCACCAGAAGTGGTTCGAAAGGTGAAGGCCAGAATTGAGCGAAATCCGAGACGCAGTGGCAGACAAATGGCTGCCGAGCTGAAAATATCGCGTGAACGAATGCAACACATATTGTCAAACAAGCTCGGACTAAAGGCCCTCAAGTTCCAAAAGGCGCATGATCTCACTCCTGCTCAAAAAAAAGTTAGGCTCGATAGAGCCAAGGAGTTGTTGCGCTTGCACGCCGCCGGAAATCTGTCACAAATTGTCTTCTCTGATGAGAAAAATTACTGTATCCAGCAATATGTAAACAAACAAAATGATCGGGTTTACTTGAAAGAGAGGTCCTACGAAAATTTGAATGTTCGTTTGGTCACCAGGACACAGGCACCACCGCATGTGATGGTTTGGGCTGCAGTGACTGCTGATGGTCGCTCACCACTCGTTTTTTTGGCCGCTGGCGTCAAAGTAAACGCCCAGGTGTATCGTGAATCAGTGTTGGAGGGTGCTTTACTACCGTGGGCACGCAAACATTTCGGTCGCAAGCCATGGACATTCCAACAAGACTCGGCACCGTCACACAAAGCTCGTGTGAATCAAGAATGGTTAGAAAAAAACGTTCCTAGCTTCATTTCTGCTCAACAATGGCTCTCAAATTCGCCTGACGCTGGATTTCTCAATCTGGGGTATGTTGGACAGGAAGGTCTTGACTAAAAAATACCAGAGCGTTGATGCGCTAAAAGTGGCCCTTCAACGAGAATGGCGTAAACTTCCACAAAATCAAATTCGTGCAGCATGCGACTCGTTCTTCGACCGTCTACGGGCCATAGTTAAGGCCAAAGGTGGCCATATCGAAAATGTCAAGTAGATTCTTAAAATTTGAACATTTCCCAACAATTATAGCGTTTGATCAATAAAATCTGTGCATGGAAACTAAAAATATAGTCTTTTAAATTGGTAACACTTCGAATCAACAACCCTGTAGGTATACGAGAGGGAAAAAAATCTATGGCGGACTATCAATAAACTTTAAGTGATAGTTTTCTGTGACACTCGAAGGCTTCATAGACAAAATGAAAAATATATAGATATACTAGAGGAAAAACATCTAAGGCAAACTATTAACAAGTCTTAACTGATAGTTTTTTGGAACACCCGAAGGTTCCCGAAGGACACCCGAAGGCTTCATAGTCAAAACGAAGAATATCTAGATGCACTACAGGAAAAACATCTAAGGCGAACTATCAACAAGCTTTAATTGATGGTTTCCTGGGACAATCCAGCTATGCTATTGAGAATTTTTAAGATGGTTTGAAATGAAATTAACTTTCTCATAATACCTAAATTTTTATCGATGACGTGGCAGTGGCGTAAATCAACATTTTTATCCCTGTATATCTTCTAAGCTATTGGGAATCAAAAAACAAAACAACCATGCCTAGCGAAGCGGGCAAAGAAGGCTTGTTATTAATAAAATCTCGAAAATCTGTGTTAAGATTTTTTAAAATTTCCCCAAATTGCCTAATTTTGTCAAAAATAACCGACGGTGAAACAGATCTGCACGATGCATTAAACCAATGCAGGCCCGAACGTTGTGATAGAGTTACGTCAGTGACAGATCTTGTCAAATTCACATATTAACCGGAGCACGGAAACATTGAATTTAAAATACACTGATAGAAGGAGATCCGGTGAAGAAATTACTAAATATAGAGATAAGCAAAACTTGGCACTCCATATCCTGGGCAAGGATATTTTTATTAAAATATTATTTAATAACATTTAGATATAGAAAATGGCGCTGTGTGATTGGCACCTTTTTTCCTGGCAAGGATACTTGCCAATCAGATCTGAACATTACTGAGTGTGTGTGTCTGAAGCATTATCACGGAGAAACTGTTCAGCCAATGGAGCTGAAAATACGGCATTGAGTGTACTTCAGGTACGGGAACGTTTTTGTGCTATGCACGAACGTTGCCGAAGGTCACCCGAAGGCTTCACAGTTAAAACGAAGGATATATGTACATATATTTGTACTAAAGTAAAAACATCTCTGGCGGACTATCAACAAGCCTTAATGGATAGTTTTCTGGGACACCCAATGGTCACCCGAAGGCTTTACAGTTTAAACGAAGGAAATTTATGTGTACTAGAGTAAAAATATATATAACAAGCCTTAAGGGATAGCTTCCTGGGACACCCGAAGATTCCCGAAGGTCACCCGAATGCTTCACAGTTAAACGAAGGATATACATATACAGTGCTGTGCAAAACCAAAAACACTTGAAACCGAATCACCAATTTTTGGCCACTAAAACAGATGCAAATAAAATACTTGGTATGCCGTTTTATGTCATTTATATTGTTGTTTATAAAACAAAAATAAAAAGTCCATACATCACTAATACAAAACTAAAACTTAAGTGCAATATAAAAATGTATCGGTATTGGCTGTGCAAAACATTTGCAACTATTAATCTGAATAAAAAATTAATAACTAAAGAATCAATATTTAATAGAATAACCCCTGTTTTTAATAACAACAGTGCACTTTTTGGCATGGATGCGATAAAACTATTTACAAATGAGTGCGGAATGTTCTGCTGCCGTTTTTTAACTTCATTAAACAACTCATCCTGTTTTCTAAATTTTTGATTGCATAACAAGCAATGCATTTTCGTGACTTGACGATCTCCCACAGATTTTCGATTGGGTTTAGATCTGGCGACTCCGCGGGCCATTGATAAACAATGGCAAAATATTGACATTTTATCCAATCTTTTACCACTTTCGACGTGTGTTTAGGGATGTTATCATGCAGGAATATCAATTTTAGTGGCATTTTCCAAGTTGCATATGGCATCATAGTATTTTGTAGTATGTCTTTATGGTCATTAGACTTCATTATGCCTACAACACTTTGAATTGGACCGATTCCTTGCGCAGAGAAGCATCCCCAGACCATGGTACTACAACCTCTATGCTAGATAGTTCCTCTTGTATATTTCTGGCTTAGCCATATGATTTATGCATAATGGCGATCCTGTTCAGAGAGTTTATCCGTGTCCTATAGCTTAATCGCTAAACCACCGCGTTTTCTTTCATTAGAAAACCAGAGTCACGGGTTCGAGTAAGGTTTCTGACAAGATTTAACTAAAACTGATCTGATGAGGCTATATACATGTTTATATATGAAAATATATAAATATGTATGCGGAAGTAGCCGAACCATATGTAATCAATTTCCATGCTAACACTTGCTTGCGTCTGTTGTTGAAAAATTGCAAAAATGACTGTTTAATTAGTTCAATATAAATTTATCATCCCAACGGGAAACGGCAGCACATTCAAACGACTTCAGTTGCGCTTCTAGGGCAGCAAGAAGCTGCTTCCAGCGCTTTTCTCACTGCTTATCTTTTTTAACACAGCATGTCCTAGCGGAGATGCACATCTTCAGAAGCACGTGAAATACACTTCAAATACGTGGAAGCACTTATTTGGAAGTATATGAAATACGTGGATGTTTTTTAAAATTTTAGGTTCTATTTCACAAAAATTACTTTTTTTTTAACTTTTAAAATAAAAAAAAATAGATTTTGAAAAATTTTGTATGCTACCAGAGATTTTATTTTATTATTATTATTATTATTCCTTTATTTCATAACCAATTTAATTCAAAATACAATATTTAAAAATTAATGATACATCAGTTACTTATGAAATAGTTTAATACAAACAATTGCCCAAATGACAAGTGGCGAATGTATTTAGCAAATTAAATTACTCATGTAAAAGAAAAATTGATGGGGAAAACTAATATAAGAGCCTTGAAACAGTTATGAACAAAAAAAAAATATGAAAAAATTAAGTACAGTGTGATGCAAATTTAGTTAGACCATAGGATTAAAAATGCTATCAATTGTTGAGTAATTAAAAGAAAAGAGCCATTGCTTAACAAATTTCAGGAAAACTGTTTTTACTCTTTCACATCTAAGCTTTTGAGGTAGTAAATTAAACAAGCGAGGAGCAGTGACAAAATAGAATCGTGTGTAGTGCGTTTTATAGATAGACGGGATATTTACCGAACTCTTAAATTGTAATTCGCTTGGGCTGTAACAGAATAAAAACCAGATGTGCTTCTGTTGCGCTCTTTTTGGAAACAGCTTCATTTCTTCCCGTTGGGATATTTCAATTAAGAAAAAGCGCGTTGGTACTTTTAGAAGTACTATACAAGCAAAAGAACAGTCACTAAAATAACTTCAAGTAAAAAATGTTTTTTTTTATCATCATTTATATTAATTAAAACAAATAAAAAATATTTTTTGATCATCATTTACATTAATTAAATCAAATCCGTTTTGAGTTCGTATTTGAAGTTTTTTACGGATTCGAAACGGACTTACCCAGGTTCGAATCCTACCACAGGTGGATTTTTATCTTTTTCTTTTTATTTTTTTTTTAATTGTCAATTGTTAATAAGCACATAAAAAAGTTTTTTCCTTTGTAAATGTACAGCATTAACATTATTAAAAGCGAATCCGTTTTGAATTTATATTTAAGTACGTTTCGGGTTCAAAACGGGTCCGTCACCGCGAATTTACCCGGGTTCGAATCCTTTTTCCTATTTATCTTTTTTTTAAGCCCTAATAAGTGCTTTAGTTTTTTTTTTTTTTTTAAACAGCATTAACATTAGCTGTGTTTTAGACAGCAGAGTGTTAACACGGAGTTAACGCTGTTATTCTAAAACGAGTTTGTGTGCTACCTCCTTCTTCTTATTTTGTTTTACTTTATTCTGCTTTTTGTTTCCGCACCACTTTCCTCCGCCAAGACAATCGGTAAAGATATGGTGCCACTATGTTGAAATCCTATTAAACACAGCTAATACACAGGTAATATTCAGTGTAGTATGGCAACATCAACAGTCTACTTTGTGCTTAATAATTAAACACGCAAATTTATCTGTGTTAAATTAAGCACTTTAGTTGTTGCTTTCCCGTACGTTTCTCAGAAAGTGCTTAGTTAAACACTGAAAAGAGTCGTCTAAGACACAGCTATTATTAAAAGCAAATCCGTTTTGAATTCGTTTTTGATGTACGTTACTGATTCGAAACGGATCTGCAACCGTTTTCGTGCACATTGGGTTACTACCAAAGATAAACTGTAAGAACAAACAAAAATGTTCATAGAACATTTACGACAAGCGGCTAAAGAAGCAACTCCTCCTCCAAGAGAAAGAGGAGGAAATCTACTTGAACGATTTTAATTATACGATTTTATATATGTAGGTTAAAGGTTAGTGCTACCAAATTTTCATACTTACTTCTAAAAAACAATACAACTTTATTTGCAAAACCCTTACGAACAAGATGTCGAAAATAACAAAAAAATACACAAAAAGTTAAAAAAGCGTATTAGCGCGGGAGAAGTTGAAAGAGAACTACCAAAGTTCATTACGTTGCTTCCACTCTAATTAGTTATGTTTCTGCATTTCAGGTTTTTGTTTCGAAAGGCGTGTTCACACCGAAAATGGCAAAGTCAAATGTGCCCCGGTGTCAAATGTACTCCAGCTTACCCTATATGTATTTATGTTATTGTTATTTTTTAGTTAAGCAAATTTTGTCTAGTCTGTAAGATATGTCATCTCGGTTTGACATTGATGAAATAAATAAATAAATAAATTCAGCTGATTAAAACTACGACAAACTTTTACTCCAGAATTATGTCAACTTTTATCAGAGCGAAGTTCAATGTTTCCCATGAAAATCCTTTTGAAACTTTTACCAAATCTTGGTTAGAGTATCACAGGGAAGTGATACCTCCTATATTATGCCGATAAAATATACCGAAAATATATTTTTTGGAACATTCTCAACAAAACGCTGTGAAGAATCTTCAACATGCTTTGATGAAGTTAGTAAATGGACAATAAAACTAGTAAGGGTGGTATCTTTGGCCTAGCCAAAAACTAAATACCCTACACTGCATTTCAAGTAGGGGAGGGGGGGGGGGGGGGGCTAGTGTGGACAGTTTTTATATAATTACAAAATTATATATGTAAATATATCAATTTTGTAAAAAAGTAATTTTTAGCGATTACTTATACCTCTTGCCTTCATAATTGCATCAAAAGTTTTTATTTTTTATTTTCATAAATGCACTATTAAATTATTTTAAAAAGAGCTTACATTTGTCCACACTAGCCCCTTATTGATTTAACTGGGGGCTAATGTGGACACCATAAGAAACTTGATAATTCATACAAAAACGTTAAGAAAGAGTTCAGATACATGTTTATTCAGGAAAATAATGATGTAATACAAATAATAATACAAATAAAGAATTAACTGCTATCCCATGTTGTGTTTGGAGAAATTTATATCAAACTTCATATAACTTGCTGATCGAGATGTTCACGGCAGTTGTTGTGCTTGTGGCAGCTTTGCCACTATTTCATTTCGGTGAATTTGGCTGGTATCCGGTATATCGGGATACGTGAATCTATCGTGCTTTCTTTTTAGAAACGTAATGTCGAAATCTTGAGAACCGTGGATCGTGACAATTTGGCCAATATAAAATACTTTTTGTCCATGTTGTTTCAAACTTCACATAACTTGCTGATCGCGATGTTTCCGACAATTGTTGTGGTTGTGGCAGCTTTGCCACTATTTCATTTCGGTAAATTTTGCTGGTATCCGGTATATCGGGATACGTGAATCTGTCGTTCTCTCTTTTTAGTAACGTACTTTCTTGGAACGGCTTTTAGAAATGGTCTGACGATTTCTGGAGTCATTTCAGCTGCTGCGGACATGTCCACACTAGCCCCATTTCAGTTGTCCACACTAGCCCCTTCATGTCTTTTTAAACAAAAATATTTTTTTTTTAATCTTATGGTAAAGTTCTTCAAAAATAATATCAATGGTTTAAAGAGACACTATTTTAAGTTTTATTATCTATTAACACTACAGCAGAAGAATAATTAGTTTAAAAGTATCACTGAAATTACGAAACAACAAAAAAATTACTTTTTGCTGCGTAAAACACGTTCGGTCACGTTATCATGGAAAGCTGAACTGTCAACAAATGAATTTTTTTTTGGTGATGCAGAGTGCAAATAGCAACTTGAAAAATATAAAACAGAAACAAAAAATTCAAAACAGCGCGAGAATTTGAATTTGTCCACACTAGCCCCCAGTCCACACTAGCCCCCCCCCTCCCCTATATTATTAGGAGAGTATAAGAACAAATTGCTTATATGGGAAGTGCCACGCCCTCGCCTCTGAGTTTACCTTGATTTTGCGTAGAGCTTGCATTTACTGTTCTGAGTGTTTGAGTAAAATTCGGTTAGGTTTTCTTAAAAAAACCTTTCAGTATAGCGTTTAGAAACTTTCGCTTGTATGGGAGGTGCCGCGCCCTCTAATTCTACTTCGCCTACTTTAAGCTCAGAGGTTATGATTAATGTTCTTCGTGTTTGAGTGAAATTTGGTTGGATTATCTCAAAAAACACTTTCATTATATAATTTTAAAACTTTTGCTTATATGGGAGGTGCCTCGCCCTCTTGTCCGAGTTTACCTAGATCTTGCGCATAGCTTGCATTTATAGATCCGAGTGTTTGAGTGTAATTTGGTTGGGTTATCTCAAAAAACGCTTTCCGTATAACATTTTGAAAGTTTTGTTTGTATGGGAGGTGCCACGCCCTCTAGTTCGAATTCGCTTAGTTTTTGCTCAGAGCTTACAGTTACTTTCCCTAGTGTTTATGTGTATTTTGCTTCTGTTATTGCAAATAATGCTCTTATTTTTGCATTTTGAATATATTTTTTGTATGGGTGGTGGGCGTGTCCGTTGACCGATTTCGCTCATTTTCAATCCCCCGAGCTAACTTTTACGACGGAGGCAGAATACCAAATTTCATTGAATTATGTTGGTCAGTTTTCCCAAAAAATGTATTTCCACACACACCCAGCCACCCAGCCAGCCAGATAGACGGACATGGCTATATCGACTCAGGAGGTGACGTTGATTAAGAATATATATACTTTTCCATACCTGCCGCGCCTCCTTCTCTGCGTTACAAACGGAAGGACAAAGTGAATATACCCTTGGTGTAGGGTATAATGAGAAATTACACTCAATGAATTGATGTCATACATACGGTGCGGCGTACAAACCATATAAATTCGAAATGGTATAAATTCCACAAGAGATCCCATACAAATATCTTTGGCTTTATTTAGACAACAAGTTGAATTGGAAACATCATGCTCGACAGAATGTTGAGCAAAAAAAAAAACAAAGGCAAATGTATTGGTTAATTGGTCACTATTCTAACACTGAAGTGTTATTTTATCAACCCATCATTAAAAAGTACGGAATACAACTGTGGGGCTGCACAAAGCAATCCAACTAATGGCTTCAAATCGCACAAACGAGGTGGTCAGTTCACAGGTCCATTTCGTGAAATTAATCGTTCGTCATATGTTCTTTTCAGTAAATTAATAGAACAATTTGCAAACGTTGCATCAGCGTGAGTCTACTCATGATGAATTGTCAAATCAGCAGTCACAGTGTTGCCATTTTAAGGCTTTCCGCTTCTATAAAACACACCCTATGCCGAAATTGATCACGCTTTGGTTATGAATGCAAAAAACTAATAAAAAGTCTGGGTTTGTATTTTTAATGTGTCTTTGTTTTGATAAAACTGCATTAATAGTGGAGTCCATAAAGCCTTTTTGTCGGAAAACCTCAGGAATGAAGAATGAGCTAGGGTATAACTTTGTATATGTTCATGAGGTGTGGCATCGCACTAAATTTAAAATTCAATCCGGTCATATCTCGCGAACCATACAAAATATTTTGATAAAATTTGGTACACAGCTCCTGACTATCAATACCTTATAATGAACAAAAAAAGAGCGAGATCGAAAGAGTACCACGCCCTCTTTTCAGCAAAATGTTACAAAGACTGGAGCGCTAACGATTAGGAGAAGGTTATATGGTCAGATAAATTCTTACTTAGTAAGGGTTCGAGACTGGAGGTGTTCATACTGAAAAAAAAGAAGATGGTAGGTGAAACTGGTACTCTTAATGAATTTTGGCTGAAGGTTTAAAATGCTTGGGATGCTATTGCTCCAGAAATTTGTGAAACACTTGTAGGTAGTATGTCCAGAAAAATTTAAGCTGTTATTGATGCAAAAGGATGCTATACAATATATGTGACCTGGACAGTGAAAAGGGGCTTACGTGCGAAAACAAAATTTCGAGAAAAACTATCTTAAAGTTAACATGTTAATATTGATACTTCTTCACGCTTTAATGGCTTGAAATTCCATACTCGGAAGTTTTTGGGGTCGCTGATTACGAAACTAGTATCAGTTTTTGGAAATTCAAAATGGCGGATCCAATACATCGAACAAAAAAATTAGAAACTTATCAGATTTGCTTAAAACTGACTACTCAAGAGTCTACGGGGTCGCTGATTACAAATCTAGCATTGATAATTCAAAATGGCGGATCCAATATGGCGGACAAAAAAATTAAAATTTTATCAGATTCGCTTAAAACTGACTACTCGGGTGTTCTTGGAGTCGCTGATTACGTATTTAGTATCTGTTTTTGAAAATTCAAAATAACGGATCCAATATGGAGGACAAAAAAATAAAAAACATCGGATTCGCTTAAAACTAGCTACTCGGAGATTTTCAGTGTTGCTGATTACGAATCTAGTATCAGTTTTTGAAAATTCCAAATGGCGGATCCAATATGGCGGACAAAAAAATTAAATACTTATCGGATTCGCTTAAAACTGACTACTCGGGGGTTTTCGGAGTCGCTGATTATGAATTTAGTATCAATTTTTGAAAATTCGAAATGGCGAATCCATTGATTACATTATTTTTTTTTATTTCGTGTCGTTTTTGAGATATCGGTCATTTTCGGTTTTTGGACCAAAAAAAAAAGATAGTTCGATTTAAATACAAATATCTCGGCGAAATAAATTGATTTCTAAAAAAAACATTTTTTTTTTTTCGAAAAAATTAACAAAAAATCAAAATCAACTGCAAGTGGGTCATTTTGACCTCCCCACATTTAGGTCAAAATGACCCACATGTGGAGGTTTTAGAGAGTTAAAATTGCCTACAAAAATATTCCTCGTAATATCCTGCATAAGTTTACTGAACACATAATACACCTCAAATGTAAGGATCATATAGTTAAATTCATCGATTTAACACAAGAATGCGCTATTTTTGTATTTTTCATCTACAGTGGATTAAAAAACTTCAAAAATAGATTAAAAAAAAATCTGACGTGCTGGAGAAAAACGACGAGACACGGGAATTTTTTTTAACGCCTACTTTAAGGATTTTTTGGATTTCTCATGTGTTTTACAAAATGTTTTAATTATCGAACAGTTTATTACAAAAAAACGAAAAAATAGGGAAAAAACGCATTTTGGTAACTTTTCAATGAATTGTATACAACTTTTGCATTTTTCCATGGATTTTTTTAAGTAGTACCTTATTTTCTTCACAAATATATGGACTATGATAAAAAAAATAAAAATAAAAAAGAAATTTCTTCTTGTATAAATCTGCAGTTGATTTTGATTTTTTGTTAATTTTTTCGAAAAAAAAAAATGTTTTTTTTAGAAATCAATTTATTTCGCCAAAACTAACAAACCAACCAAAAAGTGATGTGAATATCATTGTAGGTAATTTAATTACCTTTAATATGACATACAATACATTTGAATACAAACATTGGTTCTTGAGATATTTGTATTTAAATGGAACTATCTTTTTTTTTTTGGTCCGAAAACCGAAAATGACCGATATCTCGAAAACGACACGAAAAAAAAAAAATAATGCGATTTTCGGAATCAGCAGCCCATTTTACATATGAAATGGATAGTGGCATTCACTGGGAGATTTGGCCGTTGCATAGTGTTATTATTATTATTATTAATTCGCCCTTTTTGGAACAAAATGTTAAGTTTTGCTCTTGTACAACTTTATGAGGGCTTAAGAGTAATGAAAGGTGGATAAATCTGGCCAGAACATTACAGTACCTTTGTGTCTACGAATAAATGGCAAAACACGTTTTTCAAGACACTCGTCAACTCGATACACAATGTTTTTTGGGGTTCACATATTAAGTATCACATATTGGATCCGCCATTTTGAATTTTCAAAAGCTGATACTAGATTAGTAATCAGCGACCCCGAAAAACTCCGAGCAACCAGTTTTAAGCGAATCCGATAAGTTTTTATTTTTTTTGTCCGCCATATTGGATCTGCCATTTTGAATTTTCAAAAACTGATACTAGATTTGTAATCAGCAACCCCGAAAACCCCCGAGTAACCAGTTTTAAGTGGATGCAATAAGTTTTTAGTTTTTTTTGTCCGCCATATTGGATCCGCCATTTTTAATTCTGAAAAACTGATACTAGATTCGTAATCAGCGGCCCCAAAAACCTCCGGGCAAGGAGTTTCAAGCGATTTTAATCAAGTTTTTTTTCCTTTCTCCAGATTTTTAAAAAAAACAGTTATTTTTCGCAAAAGTACTCTTCTTTAGCTTCACTTTTAATAAACTTTTTGACAAATTATGACTTTTTGGTTTGCACCACGTGAAAGAGCGTCTCAAAAATCCATCAGAATCAGCAAAAAAGTGAAAAACGATTTTTGACACGTAAGCTCCCTTTTCACTGTCATACTGACTTAAATTTTTTGAAACGGACACACTAAAAACTAACTTGCTAAACCGAAACTTTTTTTGGTGGGTTTTTGAAGGGTTTTTGATCTAAATTATTGCCTTATACTTTTTTTAAAAAAATTTAAATTTTTTAAAAAGTTATAAGCATGTGAATTTTTATGTACTTCTTTTTTCAAATTGCAATTTCTCAGAAAACATTGAGCGAAAATTAATGAAACTTTTGTAGTAGGACTAAAAATAATTCTTAATTTAAATGAAATAAACTTTTCATAAAAATTTTTAAAATTTCTTATAAATAATGCACTTTTTAATAAACAAATAGATATTTAAGCTATACCTATAGCAAAATAAAAACAAAATTTTTATACAGAAATGTGCTCTGAAATCTGCACAATATTTCTGTGAAAAAAATTAGAGGTACGCATCATTAATAAAAAGTTACGCGTACTTTAATGACTCTACATAGGTGCTTTGCCTATGCGATTCACACATTTACGCTCGCTGCGCGTTCTTACATGCAATCTCAATTTCTGCATAAATTATGATTTGTTGTTTTGAAACGGCATGCAGTGGTGAAATGCGAAAATCACATAGGCAAGGCACCTATGTAGAGTCATTTAAGTACGCGTAACTTTTTATTAATGATGCGTACCTCCAATTTTTTTACAGAAATGTTGTGCAGATTTCAGAGCACATTTCTGTGTAAAAATTTTGTTTTTATTTTGCTATAGGTATAGCTTAAATATCTATTTGTTTATTAAAAAGTGCATTATTTATAAGAAACTTTAAATATTTTTATGAAAAGTTTATTTCATCTAAATTTTGAATTATTTTTAGTTCCACCACAAAAGTTTCATAAATTTTCGCTCAATATTTACGGAGAAATCGCAATTTGAAAAAAGACATACATATAAATTCACATGCTTATAACTTTTAAAAAAATTAAAATTTTAAAAAAAAAAGTATAAGGCAATAATTTATATCAAAAACTCTTCAAAAAACCATCAAAAAAAGTTTCAGTTTAACAAGTTAGTTTTAAGTGTGTCCGTTTCAAAAAATTTAAGTCACTGCAATGTCACAAAATTAATCACTTTGAATAGTTTTGATTTTGTTTGATTTATTTCTTTTTTTTTCAAGAAAGAGCTTTCATGGAATTTGTCCCGCGTTTATGTTTTTTTACTTAAGGCCTTCAAGAAAGAGCTTTCATGGAATTTGTCCCTTGTTTATTTTTCTTTACTTAGGGCCTTTCTCACAATATCAACATAAAATTTAACTTTCAGAAAAACTATAATTTTATTTCAAATTTAATGTCAAAGTGCCAGTTAAAGTTTCAATTAAGGCTTAACTAAACATTGTGAAATCGGTCGTTAATGTAGTTTTTTCCAAAATAAAGACATTAAAAATAGAAACCCATTTCAGACTCTTTATTAGTTGTTTACATTCATAGCCAAAACGTAAGTCACTATAAATCTAAACTGTATGTGAGTGTCAACCCGGCACTATTTATAAAAACTGGTGTCGAATATATTCATTATGAATAAGTGGTATTCAAGTATTTTATTCTCCTGAAACTTCTAGGTGGAGCATTGGGCCCAATAAAAAAGAAGTATACAAGTATGCTTGACATTAACAGCTAAAAAATCAAAGAATCTTGTATAGCCCAGGAAAATAAGACGAAAAAAGAGCTTCTGTGCGAAAAAATTCGCAGTGGAAATTTTTCACCGGAATTGTCTTTATTTATGCATGATACATAAACTGTGAAAAGTCCATTGCAAAGTCGTGTGCGCATAAAAAGATATTAAGGCTCAAAGGTCGCTAGAATCAGTTTTTTGCAAATATCTCGCTAATGCTAACCTTAACAGAAAAATGTTGGTCTTCAATTTTGTAGCACAGGAAATTTCCTACAAAAGTACGTTAATAGTATTTGCGTACGACTTCTAGTTTAGGAGATCACCCAATCTAAAAAGTTGTTAACAGTTTTGATATGAAATACTACCTATGACTTCATATTAAAATATCTTACTTTTTAAATTGCAATAACTCTTCAATGAGAAGTTGTATAAGCAAAATTAAAATGCTGTTTGAAAGATAATTTAATTTTCTATATACCGTACAAATTTTTTTTTCGAACGGCTCGTGATCTTAAAAATTTTCTTGAATTACTGGTTTTTTAAGGATATCTGCGAATTGGTAAGTACTACGATAAAAAGTAATGGGACCAAATTTGTACAGAATTACAAGATCTACAAAAAATAAGCGATATGTGTACACATAGATGTAACCGTAAAGAAGATATTCAATAGAAACCGGTTTTTGGGCATTTTAAGGGTTTTTTTGGAATATCTTCTAAACGGTTACTTCAATGTGTACACATACAACTTATTTTTTGTAGATCTTGTAATTTTCTACAAATTTGGTCTTATTACTTTTTGTCGTAGTACTTACCAATTCGCAGATATCCTTAAAAAACCAGTAATTTCGAAGCCTTAACGGTTATTCAAGAATATTTTTAGGATCATGAGCCGTTCGAAAAAAAAATTTTGTACGGTATATAGAAAATGAAATTACCTTTCAAACGGCATTTTAATTTTGCTTATACAACTTCTCATTGAAGAGTTATTGCAGTTTAAAAAGTAAGATATTTTAATATGAACTCATAGGTAGTATTTCATATCATAACTGTTAACAACTTTTTAAATTGGGTGATCTCCTAAACTAGAAGTCGTACGCAAATACTTCTAACGTACTTTTGTAGGAAATTTCTTGTGCTATAAAATTGGAGACCAACATTTTTCTGTTAAGGTTAGCATTAGCGAGATATTTGCAAAAAACTGATTTTAGCGACCTTTGAGCCTTAATAACTTTTTATGCGCACACGACTTTGCAATGGACTTTTCACAGTTTATGTATCATGCATAAATAAAGACAATTCCGGTGAAAAATTTCCACTGCGAATTTTTTCGCAGAAAATGTCTTATTTTCCTGGGCTATAAAGATTAATATAAAATAAAATGTATACGAACCGATAGAGTGAATCCAGGGTTTGTGTTAGCAAAACTCATGAACATATTCTGTTGCTCCATGTTACTTTTATCGAGTTCCACACCATTTTCAGTTTCCTTAATTGAGAAATTTTTAATTTCTGGATTTTGTTTGTATCCTAAATTAATAATAAAAAAAAAGTGATTAGTATTAAGCTATGAAGTCTGCCTAATTGGTTAAATTCAATGGCCCGTAGTTATAGTCTCAAGTTAAAATACACTTTAGTGAAAACCGAACTTTAAATTTATTTTTTATTTTTGATAGAAAATCGTACGGCCTTACTTCAGTGAAACTTTAATAACTTTTTAAAATATAAAAGTATAAAGAAATCCATTATTTTTGTATGAAATTCAAGGGTTTATTTAGTATATGAACCAAAACACGCCAAGCATACCAGCTGAAAATTTTTTTGGCTCCGATTTCGCTCAAATTTGGCAATATGGTAGATCCGGTGTGCAAGAACAATAATCCGGGAGGATTTAGTACTTGTACATTTTGTTGTTGAAATACAGGGTGTTGAAGTTTGCGTTTTTAGTCATTTTCATGAAAAGGGTGTTTTTTCAAAAATTTACACCAAAGTTTGTAAATTGATATATATAAGTAACTGGTCCCATTAGTTTTTAAGTGTTCTTTTTATAAAAAAAATATTACTTGGTGAAAAAAATTTTTTTCATCAAAATTTTTTATACTTAAAAATCGATCGATTTTGTTGCGATTCACAGGTAGAAATTCGGTCCATGAGATGTTTCTGTGGTTACTCGTGTGGCCTTATTCTAATGGTTCCAAACGGTTTTTTGAGCAATGTTCAGCTCCTGTGCAATCGAAACAGTGCTAACATGACGGTCGGCTTTAACGATTTCCATAATTTTGTCAACATTTTTGACAATTAGCCTTCATGAGCGTGGTTCACCTTTAACCTCAAAATTACCAGAACAGAATCGACGAAGCCTAAATTGCGCATGGTTGGCTGTTACAGTATCAGGACCATAAACACTATTTCAGCCGCCTGACTTGCATTTTCACCTTTATCGAAGAAAAACTGTAAAATGTTGCGTATTTTCTCTTTGCAAGGGTTCATTTTTGAAACGTCCGCAAATGAAACTACATCAATCAAATGCAAACTTTGCCTGCTAGAACTTAGCCAATTTAAATCAGATCTTAATTACTGTTCCATTTGTTTTTCTTAAAATAATGTAAAAAGAAATTCGATCAAAATTGGGTTTCTCGAAATATATTCTTAAAAATGGAGCTATATCCACAAAAATTTAAATTTTCGATTACTTCGAGAAATTTCCCCAAAAAAAAAAAGTGATTTCCGGTCTCATTAATTGTCTCCGCCGACGCTGCCGCCAAACTTTCCCACCAGCGTTGCCATCAACTCAAAAACTTCAAGACCTGAAAGATCTTTTGTACACCTTCTTTCCCCATCAGAACAGTTCCAGACTATCTTCAAATCTTGTTGCTGCCGCACAATGGGAGATTGTGGCCATAAATAGGTAAAATTTCAAAGTGCTATGGATTTAAAAAATTTTTACGCCAATCGTCAGATGATACTTAGGGACGAAACAAAAAACTATAAAATTTTAAATTTTTGTTTTAGTTTAGTTACACAGTGGGCTCAAAGTTGGACTTATTATATTAGAAAGTACTGGATAAACGCTCTAGTTAATTTGTTTTATGCCGTATGCACTTATGTATTGGGTGTACAACTTAAAAACCGGAATTTGACGGTGGATGTCCGTACTAACAATATATGTCATTTTGAAGGTACATTTGACAGCTGTCAAAATCAGTCAACAAAACAATTTTATCTTGTGTGCATCATTATTATTTTTCACGATGAATAACTTCGAAAATTCGAGAAAAAGACAGCATTTGCGGGAGGTTCTGTTGGGTCATTTTTTTGCAAAGAAAACTGCTGCGGAAAGTCATAGTTTGCTTGTAGAAGTTTATGGGGACTATGCTCACGCTGAATCAAGCTGTCGTGAGTGGTTTCGACGGTTTAAAAGTGGTGATTTTGATGTCGAAGGCAAAGAACGTCCTGGTCAGCCGAAAAAGTTTAAGGATGAAGAATTGGAGGCATTACTCGATCAAGATTCATGTCAAACGCAAGAAGAACTTGCAGAACCATTGGAAGTTGATCGAGCAACAATTTCCAGACGTTTGAAAGCCTTGGGAATTTTTCAAAAGATGGGAAATTGGGTGCCATACGAGTTGAAGCCAAGAGACGTCGAACGCCGATTTTTGATGTCCACAATGCTGCTTGAACGCCACAAAAGGAAGGGTTTTTTGCATCGTTTTGTCACTGGCGATGAGAAGTGGATCCATTACGATAATCCCAAGCGCAAAACAGCGTATGTCAAGAAAGGTGAGGCCGGCCCATCACAGCCGAAGCCAAATATTCACGCTTCGAATGTAATGCTCTGTATTTGGTGGGACCAGCTAGGTGTGATCCATTATGAGCTGTTGCCAGGTGGCCAAACCATTAATGCTCAACTCTATCGTCAACAATTGATCCGATTGAAGCAGAAAATCCAGGCAAAGCGGCCAACGTATGCGACCAGACACGAGTCAATCATTTTCCACCAAGATAACGCTCGGCCACATATTGCAGCCCCAGTCAAAAATAATCTGGAAAACAACGGATGGGAAATTTTGCCTCACCCGCTTTATAGCCCAGACCTTGCACCATCTGACTACCATTTGTTTCGATCAATGCAGAATGCCCTATCAGGAATACGGTTCACTTAAGTTCAAGATATCGAAAATTGGCTCGATTCATTTTTGGCCGCCAAGCCGGCGCAATTTTTTGGGATGGAATTCATAAATTGCCTGAAAGAAGGGGAAATGTTGTAGCTTCCAATGGACAATACTTTGAATAAAATATATTGTAACATTTTTCCACAATAAAGCATCAAATTTCGCTAAAAAATTCCGGTTTTTAAGTTGTACACCCAATAGCATATGTAGAAAGTATATTGTTTCTACTTTGTTAAAAATAACCTGTTTTTTTTTTCTCCAGATCTTATGTGAACTATAGTGATTTATTAAATATTAAAAAAAAAAAATTGTAAAAATGGAAAAATTGCAAATTTTTTCCGGTGAACATTATTTGTCCTGATGATTTTTACATGTTTACCAAACTTTTTTAGCATATAACATAGCCTTTTTTTGTACTAACACAATGTTAAAACTTCTTTAAAAACGGTTTGTTAGTTTCCGAGTCAATAAGGGACAAATACCTACACAAACAAACAAAATCTAGTTTTATAAAGTAGATTTTCGTTTATTTCGCATAACTTGAAAACTATAAGATACCTCAAAATTTTTAATATTTTTGAAATCAGCAGGGTCAAGTTGTTGGAAATCGATACCCATTTTGAAAGAAAAAATCTGACCACGCCCTAACTTTGTATGGGAAGTAGGCGTGTCCGTCGCCGGATTTTGTTCACAGAATTTTATTATTTGAATGTAAAAAACATTCCATACAAACCCTCGCATTGTGTGCCGTGGAAATAATTTTACCTATGTCATTTGGATCTAAAATCTCGGTTCCTGGGTACTTAATTCTGCGCCTCAAGTACATAGCTCCGCTGTCTTCAAGTCCTCTAAGCAGAGTCTACAGGAATCATCGCCTACCAAACCCCGTTGTTTACAGTGACCTGCGATTATTTCACTGTATGTTTTTATATCTTTTCTTCTGAGATTTGAAACAGCTTCCACCTTAACACGTTTTGGATTGATTAACCTTTTCGCTTGCCGTATGCCTTCTTGGGCTCTCCAGTTCTCTTCTCATTCCCGAATGAAGTTATTTTCAAAGCTTTTGTTCACTCCGCAGAAAGGTTCTGGGCCTATGAAAGTATAGAGTGCGCCTCTCTCGTGCGCCTTTCCTTCATGCAACTCGTGCCCTGGCATCCAGATTAGAGTAACATCATTCCTCCTGGATAGGACTTGAAGAAGTTCAAAACACTCCCAGACAATCTTTAAGTGCATTGAAAAAGCCATTAATGACTTCTTTCACAGTTCTAAACTCCGCCTGAAAAATGGAAGCTGTTTTTGCCATTACAACTGTTTTTTGAAATCTTGGTCCTACGACTCCAGCTCCTGCGCTCCATTTTGCACCCATCAGTGAACCATAACTGTGAGTCCTGTTTTGCATTTATATCCTTCCTACTCCATTCGGCGCGGTCATTGATGATCACTTTTAATTTTCTAGTGAAAACAAACTTTTTACATAACTTATCGGAGAATGCAGGACATGGTGTGCCCCAGAACACATCCACAATTTTGACATGTCCTGTAGATTGCCTTCTTTAAGTTGTTGTAAATGAGGTAGATTGTGGTGAACCCACATGGCCACCATATTTATTTAATTCACTATCTTCACTATCATGTCGTTCATTCAAATTCTATTTCTATTCATTCCCACATTTGTAACACTATCCCTTTTTACATAACATACTGCAGACGGCAATGCATTTGAATGCAACAAAAACAATGCAAGTGCTTTCCAGCGCATATGCTAAAAAGGGTCAAATTCTACAAGTGCATGGCAAGTCAAAGCTAAATTCAAATTTAAAAATTTAAAAAAAAATTTGGTAAATTTCTGTTAACTAATTAAAAATATTGATGACACAATTTTACCAACACATACTGACACGATTCACAAAAACTAAATTAGATATGTACAGGGATATAGGGGTAGAGTTTTAGTAAATATTGGTTTTATTTTAGTTAAGAAATACTGGTATTTATTATATATAAACTAAGCAATTTCAATAAAAAATTCAGTACTTATTTTACTCAAACAACCAAGCCTTTGTCTTGCGGCTTGGAAACAACAAGCATTAATTTTTGCTTAAAAGAAAAAGCATTAACTTGCTTCAACGAATACCACGGGTGAAATTAAGTCTGCCCTCATCAGCCCGCAGCGCTCTTAAGCGCTGGCAAAACTCTTGCTAGGCCACACTATATGACCACCTTGCTAGGCCACACTACATGACAATCTTTCAGGCCCGCAGTAGCATTCAAACACCACATCCCGACAACACAAGGTGAAGAAGAGTGACTCCCGTAAGCATGCCTCGAGCTACTGCCAGGTACGTCCTTAGCGACTTTGTGACACCCAAGCAGACTATTCTGAAGATCCAGTTTAGTTCCTTCTGAGCGTTTACTTGGTCTACCTTTGGCCACCAAGCTAATGAAGCATAAGTGATAATTGGTACAGTGATAGTTTTGTAAGACCATGCCATTATTTTTGACCGTATGTTTTACCATACAGCCTTCGGCAAGCATATGTTATCCTTAAGGCTTTATTTGTTATGCATGATAGATGACTGTTTTAAGTTAGACTTGTATCTAGGATTACTCCTAAATATTTCATCTCCTCGGAAACCGTACCGTTTCCCCTAAGTTTAAAGGTTCCACACTGCGTTTGAAGCATTTACCATGGTACATGTTCAAATCCCGGCTCAACAAAAATTTGCAATTTTTCAATTATAATTAATTCAAATAAAAATAATTAATTATAATTACAGCAACAAAAATAGCCTGATGAGTCTTTGTAGGCTAATGTCACTATAGTATAGCCGAGTTTTTAATCCGTTCCTTAATTTGTCATAATTGTGTGTTAAAAAATGCATTGATAGATTTGTATGAAAATTTATCTTTGCCAATATATAACTAAAAGTTCAATTAAAAATTAATTATTTCAAAAAATTTTAAGTTTTTTAAAACTTTTATTTAAAGGATTTTTAAGTACATAGGGTCAATCTCAAAATCTGTCACGTTACATTCGTACGCTGTTTTTTGGTCATATCTATGTTAAAAAATTAATGTTCATGATTTAAGAATTCTATATTATTAAGCTCCTTGAGATACACATTACCTTCGAATAAAGAATTATTATAAATTGTGTGGTTTTCGTGTTATTAGCATTCAAACTTATCTGCCACGTAACACAAATTTGGAAGTAATTTTTGAGGTACACATACATTCATCGAAAATTCTGCGCTTCTACCCAACGGATCGATCACAAATTTTTATATGATAGAAGTGAAAGATGAATAAAGAGAACTGTATTTATGATGGTCTATTAAGTTTATGTTAGAAAACACATGATAATAATGTACTTTGACGAACAAAATGTATTTATGTTTAAGCATTCTAAGTTCATATTGTATTTGATTGAAAAATAAATTTTCACTTTTCTGATTGTCGTTTTACGAATTTATATTCACTCTGTTAAAAGGTTATGGGCCCAAATAGCCATAACTAAGCAGATATATTTTTCATGATAAAAATATGGATTCGGCACAATCTATGCATCATGTAGAGAAGCTCGTCGGCTCCGAAAACTGGTCGACGTGGAGCTTTGCGATGAAGACTCAGCCAGAGCTTGAAGATGCATGGAGTTGCATTGAACCGCCTGTGTACGTGCATGTAAGGGCTGCTTTGACAGCAAGGGACGTTGGAATGCGTTGAAAAATCTTTTCCAAGATTTGGGTTTGGACCGTCGCATCGCCATATTGCAGAAGTTGTGCTCCGTGCGGTTGGTGGAGTACGCATCCGTATAGGACTACGTAAGTCAAATTGTTTCAACTGGTCAAAAGTTAAACGAAACCGGATTTGCTGTGACTGACGATTGGATTGGCAGTTTACTATTGAAGGGTTTGCCAGACGAATACAAACCGATGATTATGAGCATCGGAAGTAGTGGAAAATCTATAACTGCAGATGGCATCAAGATGAAACTGTTGCAGGATGTCAAAATGGAAGTATCAGCGTCGTCCAATAGTGCTCTCATAACAAAAAAAAAAACGCTTTTCAAATCAGAAACCCAAGGACTGGAAGGGTAATGCACGGTGCTTCAATTGTGATGGAATAGGTCATTTTGCATCGGTGTGTCCTTCGAAGAAAAAGGAACAGTATGTCAACAAGAAGACGATGTTTGCCGCATACCATACAAATTCTGAGGCAAGTGCGTGGTACGTTGATAGCGGTGCAACAGATCCCATGACGGCGCAAAGAAGCAGTTTTCAAAAGGTCAACGCATTTCATGGACAAATCAAGACTGCAAATGATAGTGCAATGGAAGTAATTGGTAAGGGTGACATAGAATTAGAAGTTTTGGCGCCTACTGGTTCCGAGAGTGTGGATGTTCGAGATGTTTTACAGGTTCCGAATTTGGGCCTGAGTTTGTTATCCATCAAGAAAATGGTAGATCGCATCAAAAGCGTAATTTTTGACAAACGTGGTTGTCGAATTTTAGATGCAGAAGGGCAAATTGTTGCTACAGCACACACATCGAATGGTTTGTACAAATTGGACGTAGCAGACCAACAAAGTGCTTATGTTGCGAAGATCAATGAATTCATTATTTGCATCGTCGGTTTGCACACTTGGGTGCAGACAACATGAAGCTGCTAGCCAAAGGATATGTAGGAGGCGTAAAATTCTCTAGAGATCATCTGACGGCTTGCGTGTCGTGCGCAGAAGGGAAGCAACATCGAAACCCGTTTTCATCCGAAGGATCTAGAGCGACAAAGAAACTTGAGATCATTAATTCCGACGTATGTGGTCCAATGGATACAAAGTCGCATGCAGGGAGCTTTACTTTATGACGTTTGTGGACGATTTTACGCGGAAGGCGTACGTGTACTTCATGAAAACTAAAGATGCTGTCGTAAGTTGTTTCTTGGACTACGTTTCTGAAGTTGAAAATCAAAGTGGAGAGCGCATCAAGATTTTGCGAACGGACAACGGAAAAGAATACGTCAATCAGAGATTGGAAATTGAATTAAAGAAGCGTCGTATCGTTCATCAGACAACAGTCCCCTACACGCCGGAGCAAAAGGGGCTCGCAGAGAGGATGAACAAGACTCTTCTTGAAAAGGCCAGTGCGATGCTGAGTGATGCAAGTTTGCCGAAATGCTTTTGGGCAGAGGCCGTCAATACGGCATGCTACATCGTAAACCGTTCACCCCACAGGAAATTAGAGAAAACTCCAGAAGAGCTATGGACTGGAGTTAAACCAAACGTAAGTCATTTTCGAATTTTTGGTTGTACGGCCATGTTCCATGTTCCCAAGCAAAAACGTCGTTAAGTGGACCCCAAGTCAAATAAATGTGTATTTGTTGGGTACTCAAATAATTCGAAAGGTTTCCGACTTTACAATTATTAGCCGTGACGTTGTTTTTCCTGAAAATGATTTCATATATGCAAATAAAAATCAAACTAATAAGGCTGAAATGCCAACATATGCAGTTGTAGTGGGGGCAGGTGAAATTTCGATTCAAGAGCAGTCAGAAATTTTAAGCGATTTTGAATCATGTTTCTTGGAAGAGAATAACCATGAAGTTGGGGATAATAAACATGAAATAGAAACTAGTTCGCAGCCTGCATATGTACAAGATATAGAAGGTAGTTAGCAGTAAGACGCACAAGAGATTAGTGCTGAGAATAGTTCTAATTCCGTAGTAGTCCGTGAAAAAAAATTGAGGTTGTTACTGTTGCAAGTGGGCAATCAACCAGTCTTACGAAGTAACAGATAGAGAAAACCTATAGATAGGCTAGGTTATTGCACTCAGCAAGTTGAAGAACTTGATGATCCTGTTAGTGTAGCTGAAGCAATGTCAAGAAGTGACAAGGAAATGTGGTCGAAAGCGATGAATTTCGAAATACATTCGGTGATTGAAAACGACACATGGAAGAGCGTAGATAAGCCCGCAGGAGCAAATATCATCAAGACGAAATGGGTTTTTAAAAGGAAGAAAGAGCAGGAAAACCAAATCCGTTATAAAGCTCGCTTGGTAGTTAAAAACTTTACGCAGAAAAAATATCGTAAAAATTTTTTTAAATTTAAGTTTCGGTGAACCCGGAAAAACACAGCCTAGCCTAGGCCTCTTTCAAACTTATATAAATATGTACAGCAATCGATTTTGAGCTCTTTTGGCAAAAATATTTTTTTCCCTTTTTTAATAATCGACATTTTTCTCAGACAACTTTTTAATACGAAATACAGACTTATTTGATATCTGGAGAGCCAAAGAAGATAAAGAATCAGCAGTTTTCAATCATTTGATAAAACTCTTGAATAAAGGCTATAGATCGAACTCGTTTGCGGAATATTTAGGTGAAAAATCTAAAACCTTTTGCAATCATTTGAAAGAAAAATGGGGAAAAACCACTCGTATATCATGCCAATATCTACTAAATTTCCAAAAGTTTGAAAAATTTTGTTTTGAGACTGCTGATATCATAAAAAAAATATCCCTGGTATCCGATGACACCAACAGACCACAAAGTCCTTATTCATCCTAAGGAAATTATTCAAAATATGATACTTCCAGTAGGATACTTTGGAGAAGCCGCAGCTAAGTGTCGGAATAAAATTTACAAATCAGATAGACTGCATCACGCTCGCAAATGTGACAAAATAATAAGTCTTTCTGACGTTTTTCATAGAACTTTGAATACCTTCGATCCCGTAATTTCCAGTATTTCTTTAAGTAAACGGATAAAAGAATGAAAGCGAGTGCCACTTTCACTAGAAGTCATAAATTTATTAAGATGCGTTGAAAATAATAAGGAAGATAATTTAAGTAAACCAATAAAAAATGAAGATGAAACAGAAAGTAATGATAATTGTACGTTCATAGACACATATTTATATATTTATATATTTATTTATTTATTAAAATTTGAAACTAGTGCTTACAAGAATAAATCTTATAAATTAAGCACTAAGGATATAAAGTGTAAAATTGCAAGTAGTAGTAGTATCAAACATCAAAATTATTACTATTTTTTCAATATCTTATTTAAAACTAACTACTACTTGCGGGATTATATATATATTTTTTTTTTTTTTTTTTTAATTTTAAATTTTGAATTTTTTAAACCATTCAAGAAAAGTAATTACTTAACAATCTTTTAAATTGACTGACGTTGGATGATTGTTGCATATTATGGGGTAGTGAGTTCCAAAGACGAATGGAGTAAATGTAGAATTGTCGCTCAGATATTAGGCATGAATGTCTGATTTGAGTCAAACATCTTCCTCTACGCGAACTAGAAAAACTAACTTTACTAAACAAGTACGTTGGTTCCTTAGTTACGACAATTTTATGCAGCAGAATTAGTGATCTAAATTTTAGTAAATTGTTGAAATCCATTTGGAAAATTTTTTTTGAAAAATCAGAGATGCGCTGAAAACGTTTTATGTTAAAGACATATCGTGCAATATTGTTGAATAATACATTTAATTTTAGCCTGCAAATAGAATCACAATTTGCATAGATTTCACATCCGTGCAGCAAAGTCGGGATAAGATAAGCCTTCGCTAGTAGCATTCGGATCCTTAAAGGAGTAAAGTGTTGCGTACACCACAAATTTCGAAGCATTCCGTAAACCTTCCCAATAGTGATATTAATGTGATTAGACCAGGTTAAAGATTGATTGAAAACAATACCTAAATTTTTAACTTTTTGCACGACTTCAATTCTTGAATTATTTAAAAGTAGAACGACGTTATCTGGAACGGATTTTGGCTTTTTATGTATAATAATACATTTGGATTTTTTCGGATTGATGCACAAACCATTACATCTTGCCCAATCATTTATTTTTTTGAGATTTGCGTTTAATCTACCTACACATGCATCCAAATCAGCAACATCACAGCTACAATAAATTTGAACATCATCAGCGTACATTTGCACACTGCAATCGGTCAGAACACTTGGAAGATCATTTATGTACATTGAAAAAAGTAAGGGTCCCAAGATTGAGCCCTGCGGTACACCTTTGGAGACAGAAAGAAAGTCAGAATATTTATTATTAACTGAAACTACTTGTGACCGGTCACTTAAATAAGAATGAATTAATCTTACAGCCGAGTCTGAAAAATTAAATAGTTTTGATAACTTAACACAGAGAATACTGTGATCTACAGTGTCAAACGCCTTGGAGTGGTCCAGCAATACCAAAAGTGAGACCTTGCCAGAATCCAAATCAGCTCTTATTTCTTCCGACACGTTAATCAAAGCAGTTATACAGCTGTGCTTTGGTCGAAAACCTGCCTGCCTTTCCGTAAGAAGCGAATTCTGTGTTAAATAGTCAGTAAGTTGCTGATGCAATATTTTTCCAAAAACCTTCGACAAATACGGCAGAATCGCTATTGGCCGAAAATAATTTTCAGATTTCGGAATCGGTATGATTTTTGCCCTTTTCCAACTGACAGGATACGATGAGTTCGTTAAAATTGTATTGAATAAATGCGTAAGGAATGGAAGTAATTTTGGCAATATTGCTTTTAAAAAAGTAGGGTTCTTTTCGTCTATCCCAGTTGCATTCGATTTAATTGACAACAAACTTTTAAAAACAAGGCTAGTGCTATATTCATCAAAATTTGTGTTAAGAACTGGCAAGGATACATCTATGAATTTTTTGTTGAGTTCATTGAGATTTGCCACATCACATGAGCTTACGTTTTTCTTTACAAGACCAATTTGTTTAATATAGTTCCATGTTTGCTTACCATCAACAGCATTACTAAATTTATTTTCATAAAAATTAGATTTTGAAACACGCACAGCTTGCACAACGTTTTTTCTTAAGCTTTTAAAATTCGTATATAGCACAGGTGTCTTAAATCTTTTCCAGCGATTGTAAGCTTTATTTCGTTGACAAATTAAAGTTTTAATACTTTCAGTAAGCCAGGGCGGTTCGCTGCTTTTAATTACTTTAGTTTTAACTGGGACATATTTATTAAATAAAAAGTTTATGTTTTGTTCCAAAAATGACAGTTGATGATCTGGCGAGATTATGTTATAAATTTGACCCCAGTCAATAGTATTTATTTCCTCAGTTAAAAGTGCGTAGTTAACATTTTTAAAATTCGGATACTGAACCACTAATTGGAAATTATAAGAAAGAAAAATTAGATCATGTCTTGAGAACGTTGGTACCGATAACACAGGCCCACAAAAAAAAAAAAAAGTACCATGCGCGAAAGATCAGACCACCTGAACTTTATGTTTTCGGGGTCGCTAAATCCGAATATGGTGCCAGAATAGCGAAGTTGGTTCGCGTTTTTTCAGAAATCAACAATAATGCTGAAAATTACCGATTTTTGCTGGTTTCTGAAAAAACGCGAGGCAACTTCGTTAATCTGGCACCATATTCGGATTCAGCGAACCCGAAAACATAAAGTTCAGGTGGTCTGATCTTTCGCGCATGGTACTTTTTTTTTTTTTTTGGCCTGTGCACAGGACTACAAAAAAAAAATTCCCTGCGCGAACGATCAGACCACCTGAACTTTATGTTTTCGGGGTCGCTGAGTCCGAATATGGTGTCAGAATAGCGGAGTTGGCTCGAGTTTTTTCAGAAATCAGAAATAATGCTGAAAAAAATCTCAAATTTTTCAGCATAATTGCTGATTTCTGGAAAAACCCGAACCAACTTCGCTATTCTGGCACTATATTCGGATTCAGCGACCCCGAAAACATAAAGTTCAGGTGGTCTGATCTTTCGCGCATGGTACTTTTTTTTTTTTTGTGGGCCTGTGTAATTGATCATAAAGCAAAACGTTATTTTTGTTGCTGACAAAAAATAAATCTAGCAATGTGTTTGTTGCCTGCGTGAAATGTGTTGGTGTTATGGAGTTAACCGCAAATAAGCCAAGAGATTGCATTCCTTCTAAAAGTGTATTTTCTAAAATAAAGTCGGCTGATATAATTATTTCATCATATGGCAAAGTTATCGTTTCAATTTTAAGTAATATATTTGAAAAATCAATATTACGGTTAGGTCTGTAAACGGATATATTGGAAAATATAAAATTAAAATATAAATTATAATAAATCTTAATATGTAATTTACTCATGAAATAATAATGTTTTCTTGTTTTTAAATTAGCTCAGTTTATGTAAAAAATTAGTTTTTAATATAATACTCGTATGCTTTTAGATCTCTGTAATTTTTTTGTTGTTGTTAATATATGTACATTTGTGTGTATGTTTATACTTAAAAAATATGAATATACCACACAAAGTTTAAGTAAAAAATGTTTTATAACAATTCCTTTGAAAAGAGGTTGAAAAAGGGGCATGACAGTTGTCCAATTTGACCAATTTTAAAATACGTTGTTCCTTACACTCCTAGAAAAGTTTCCACGAGATTTCAGCTCATTATCTTTATTTTTGTGCTTTTGGCCAGAAAACATGTTCAAATTTCCCATAGTGCATGGGTAGTTAGTACCTACATACCAAATTTCATTAAAATATCTTGTAACATTTGCGAGAAATAGCATTTAACATATTTTGCTTGTGTAGCAGGTTCCACGCGCAACTGCGATATTTCACCCACTTTCAGAATAGAAATGCCCTACAGCAATTAGGCTTCACACAGTTAATTTCAGAATGTTTTCTTTGTTAGTTTTCTTTTAATACCGATTTATATTTTTGTGGGCGGTGCCACGCCCTTACACGAGTTTTCCTAATATAACGGCGCACAATGGCGACATCTAGCATTTCTCGTTGCAAAAATCATAACTTCTGAACCATTTAAGATATTTTAATTCTGTTTTCGGTTATGGATAGAAAATTCTCGTAGCTATTACAATCTCACAATTATAATTTCATTTAGATTGCATAGCAGGGTGAAAAGCAATGTTTTGTTGAAGTCCGATTTTCTGTAAATTGCATGCATATCGTAGGAAAATCCCGAAACGGTTAAATATTTCAGAAATTGTACGTTAAATCAAAAAATTAAAAAAACAAGTGCCCAATAATTTTCAGAGATCTATTCATCGATATAAATTTTGACCCCCTCTCACCCCCCGACGGAGGTGGGTCGGGGGAAAGTTCAAAATTTTAAATGGAAACCCCCATTTTTTATTGCAGATTGGGATTTTACGTAAAAAATACGAAAATTTTGTCAGAAAAATGTTTTCTTATCCAGCCTAGATGACGCTGTAATCGACAAAAACAAAATTAAAAATATTAAGTTTTGTAAGTTTTGAAATTAGCCTTTTTATCCATAGGTTTCGCCATAAAAGTTGATCTTGCACAAAGGGTTGTAAATAAAAGCAAACAGTTTTTGGAGCACAAGCTTAGAAATAAACACCAATTAGTTGTGTAGTAAGCCGAGCTTCACAAAAAGCGAAGTTTTTTTTTAAACTCAACCCAAAAGTTAAAAACTAACATAAAAAATAAAAACTATTAAAAAAACTTGGTTTTTTGCTAATTAGTTTTATCAAACAAGACCATAAATGCTTTAAGTGAAAGAAAAAATCACTTTTCTTTAACTATTTGCCAAAGTATTCAACCTAAATATAAAAAATTTTTTTCTAAAATTTAATTTTTTCGCTAACTTCAAAATTTACTCAACTTTGAGAGGCTGTAAAAACCACACCACTGCACTATAGGTCAAAAGGCACACTTTTTTGGCCAAAATTCATAACGTCCATATTACCATGGATACCGACTGCAAATGTAGTTTTTATGTTGACTCTAGACTAAAAGAACAATTCTGAAAAAAATCTTAGCCTTTGGACTACCGGGTCAAAAATGGCACGTAATAATTTCTCTAAATAAACAACACATACCAGAAAGGTTTTGTTTTTAAGCATTACCGAAGTAACTCCATGCGTTGAATCCGAATCCGGGGTCAGAATCCACCCACCACTTCAGGATTTTGAGATATTTGAGGTCAAACTCATGAAAATAGCTATTTTGGCTATTTTTGAGGTTCGATGCAAGCTGCACAAAATTTTCATTATTTTTTTTTTACCAAATGTATTACGTAGTTCTGATATGTTTCTTCAAAATGAGTTCTTAAAAATGCCATACGACAGTTCCTTTAAAAGTTATGGCTAATTTAAGATGACATGTCATGACATCTTGAAATCCAATAAAACGGGAAAAACGACATAACTTTGGATTTCATGATATCATCTTAAATATGCAATAACTTTTGAAGAAAGTACTGTATAGCACTTTTTAAGAGCTCGTTTTGAAGGTAAAAAGTGGTACTCAGTAATGAATTATGCAAAAAAAAAAAAAAAAAAATATAACAAAATGTGTGCAGTCTACAAATAACCTCAAAAGTAACAAAAAAACTTATTTTTCGTATATTAACCTAAAAAATCTCAATTTTTCAAAAAACCTAAGCAAAAATTATGCGCACTTTTACCCAAGTTAGTTGGATTAGTAGTATCTTCAGTATTTTTTAATAAGAAATTGAAAAACAGCTTCTTCTTTTTCGTCTGTCTTTTGCAACCAGACTTCGAATAAATCGGAATTGCGGGAAAAATGTTACCTGACAAAAAAATTCATTAAAAAAAAACGGGCAAAATCGGGCGTCTATATTTCTAAATAACATTAACAAAAGAACCGTCTTACTAGTTTTTGGTTTCGTAGGACTAACAAATTCCAACAAAATTTTAAAAGCTTACACGAAGTTCAAAATTTAAAAAATATACTAAAAGTCAGGGGTCTAATTTGAATTTAAAATTTTTCCACAGAAAACCAAAATATATTTAACCCTTTAACTGTTTATGTCGAGTATACTCGTCATAGCGAAATGAAAATTTTTCGCATTATGTCGAGTATACTCGTCGTGAAGATAAAAAAAATTGCATTCGTATTATTATTAAACGAATCAACTGTAATTTTTTTTTCCTGAAAAAGGGCAAATAAAGATCTTTTAAAAAATTTACATTTTAGAATATTCGTTAGTCTGGCAACCTTATTTATTTTAATTTACAATAGCTGAAATAACAAATTCTGGGGAAGTACCGTTACAAAACGATTTTATGTGATATTTTTTTATCAATGAAATAAATTTTGTTTGTTAACAACGAATAAAAATATATATTTTTTAAAAAACCAACACGCAACTTTTGATCATAATTGCATTCTTTTATAGGCAGAAACATTTTACTCTGTTTATGTCGTCTTCGATGGAATATAACTAAGCATGCAGAAAAAGTTTTTCGAAACAAAATTAAACAGTTAAAGGGTTAAATGTTTTGAAGTACATTGCATTATACATAATATCATCAATTTTATAAATTTTTATTTTAGAAAAAACAAATTATTTTAATTACTTTTTATTGATTAAAAAAAGAGCTAAAATCACGACTTTTTTGAGTTTTCTCAGTAAAATGCAAATGCATCACATTTGACACATCGTTGAGGAACGGGAAATTATTTTATCCCAAAACAAAAAACATTTTTGCTTGTATTGAAGTATTCTCCGTTACACTGCATCAACAAAAACTCAATGGCACCACTTGTAAAAATTGAATTTTGGCCAAAAAAGTGTGCCTTTTGACCTATAGTGCAATGGCCTGAATGGGTTCAAATTTTCAAATTCTTAAGCTCCTAACATTTTTCTATCTGATGGCAATATCAGATTTGTAAAAGGGACCCACTCGAAATTGATTTTTGCAACGCCTTTTCGTGAAATGACGTCATGAGCCACATATTTCATGATGAAAATCGTAATAACTCATGTAGACGCAAGTAGACGCAGCTACAATTTTTAAATTGTATTTAGAATTGTTGAGCCTATTCAGTTTTAATAGTCCGTAAGATATCTTTTTCGAACATTTTTTTTAAACTCCATTAGAAGTTGAAAAAAAAGGGCAAAATAGTGTTTCAGAAAAGTACAGTCACCTCAGACATTCAAAAAGAAAAATGCTTTATTTTGAGCGTTACTTGTTAGTATAAGAATAGTTTATAGCATTAATAGAAAAAAATTAACTTTTCTTTCATAAGTTGCAGAAAAATTAGAACCTCATCTTGAAAAAAAAAAAAAAAAAAATACAAAAAAAAAAAATTGAAAAACCCTGAAAAACCATCGACTTTGACCAGCTCTACAAAGCAAACCATTTTTTCAAATGAATTATTATTTTATTGAGTATTTCTTTATCGAACTGCATCATTAAATTTCCACCACACCAAAATTGATTTTTGCAACAACTTTTGAGAAATGTCGCCAGTGTGCGGCGTATCACATATTAATCCTTGTTTGCAGAGGTAACATCTCCTAAATTTTCATTAAAATTGTTGGAGTCGTTTTCGAGTAATATTGAATCAAAATTTTCAAGGGCTAAGAAGTGGGCGTAGCACTTCTTCGATTCCGCTCACTTTTTGTCTGTTACAAGGTATTAGAAAGCCGTAGCCGCACACCAAATTTCATCCAAATACCTTGCATGGTTTGCGAGATATGACTAAATCAAATTTAAAATTTAGGGCAGTGCCACGCCCCCTGGTGAACATTTACAAAGTTCAAACCTAGCTCATTCTTCATTGTATGTTAATATCTAACACTATTCCAAGTTTCATTAAAATCGCTGTATCCGTTTTCGAAAAAAATATTTGGCACAGAAATAAGTACAAAGAAACAAACAAACATACAATTTTAGCTTGTATAAGAAGAGAAGATACTGAACTTTTTAATATGGTATACAGTCACGCTTAAGTTTTATCAGATATACCTGGCGGCGTTCAAAATTATGATAATATTGCAGAATTAATGAATATTTTAAAATCTAAAAATTTGATTATAATGTTTTATTTTGAATTTATTTGATTCTAACAATAATTACACATTAATATGACCAAAAAGTTGTTGTTTTTTTAGTAAAATCCCAAAAAAGTTCTTTGGTGTAAGGCTGTTGAAACTATTGGATTTAACTTGTTTTGCTTCTGGAAACTGTTTTAACTTGCCTTGCACCTGATTAAAAAACAACGTGGCAGTCAATACAGTTACAAAACAAGTTAAAAAAGTTTACAGAAGCAAAATAAGTAAAATCCTATTTTATTTTATTAATAACAATAAGATGGTTGTACTGAGATTATCCTGATTTAGATCAGTAAAATATAACCTTCAATCCACAAAAAATTGGGTCATTATAATGATTACGAAAAGTTTTAGACATTTTTCGTGATTTGCCAACAATTATGAAAACATATATTATCATTTGAACGACTCATTTACAAAATCGTATCAGGTCCTCCTTGCTTTTTTCTATATCTATTATGTTGCGTCATTATCTGAATATTAAAAGAAAAATTTAACAGAAAAAAAAGGAGTTAAACTTGAAAAAAACACAGAAACCCCTTATTTTGTTTCCTTGGTTAAATAATAAGGGAAAATTGGAAAACTGAAAAATATGTGTAAAATACCCTTTTTAAAAGATCAATGATACTATAAACAACATTGATCGCAAAGTAACTAAAGCAGGCAAATTTAAGAGAAGTTTATGTTTGAGGGAAGAGCGCACAATTGTGCTATGAAATGCCGACTATTTACCTAAAGGCAATACTGGCTGAGGTTAGTGATGTGTCAACTCGGAAATATTGCAAACCGAGTTGAATGAGTTGAAAATTCACACAAACCGAGTACAACCGAGTTGAAAATTCAGTCAAACCGAGTTGAAAATTCACCCAAACCGAGTTCAAATCAGTTGACAGACCGAGTTAGTTATCTCAATTCGAGTTGACTCGAGTCGATTTCAACTCGAGTTGAACCGAGTTGCTTATTACTAGCTGAGGTGTCAAAGTAAAAAGTATATTTTTTGTTTGTAAATTGAAGAATTTTAAACATAAAGTTATGGCCAAATAAACTATTAAATAAGAATATCGAAATTCAAATTATGTTAATGCTGTATTTGAAAAAAAAAAAATTATTTTGAAGCGCTTTAAAAAAAGCAATTACAAAAAACAAGAAATAAAAAAAAGATAACATTCATCCACTGTGACGGACCCGTTTCGAACTTCAAATAAGAATTCAAAACGAATTTGCTCTAATTAATGTTAATGATGATAAAAACACTTTTTAAACTCTCACGGCGCTGTCCTGAGAATTTAAATGACGATAACAACACCCCTCTGAGGTTATTTCATATAATGAAGGCCTATGAAATTCTGCATATTTTGTTGAATTTTAAAAAAAAAAATCGTTAAAGCGGTTTTTGAAAAAATGCCAAAAAACCGTTAAAATTGGAATGAACAAAAAGTTGTGAGTTGATACACAACAATTAAATTTTATCATTATTTGAGGAGTGGCCGTACCAAAGGGCCTTAGTACCATTTCGAGGCAAAAGTAGTGTCATAATATGAAACGGGTGGCATTTTGTTAGAAATTAATAAAATTGTTTTCTGTTTTCACTTAACATTTTTTTGATAGTGTAAAATTGATGTCGTTGTGTTAAAAAAATTTTAACAGTCAAATAACAGACTATAAGGCACATAAAAAGTATGACATTACTTACGCCCTTTGGTACGGCCACTCCTCATTTTTACAAATAATGATTATTTTGTGTATATATTACAAAAGCACATTAAATTCTGAAGAATATAAGACCAAGTAAAAAAAATCAATGGACCGGTTTTCGAAAAAATGGCAAAAACCGCTAGATTTGAATAAGAAAAAAATATTTTTAATCGACATATAAAAATTTAATTTACCCATCATTGTAACGAATAATGCAAAACATAAATATACATGTTAATAAGATGGTATTTGTTTTATTTGAATTTATAAATTTTTTATTTTATTTTTTTTGAAAATTTATTTTTTTTTTTTAAATTTTATTTTTGAGATGAATCTCAATCAATATCAATTTCTAAACTGATTTTTTCAATATGAAAAGTTATTTTTTTAAATACAAAAAACAAAGTGCTATTTTATTTTATTTTAAAGTTATTTTTGTTAAGTAGTTTTATTAGTTCTATTTGTAATTGTTTACTATGTAAACTTGTTGACACTGCATAAAATAAGATACTGTAAAACTACCCCCCTTCTAAATTTAGGCCGTCCTCGGCTGTTTCTTAAAAATTTTTAATGTTATGAAAAGATTGAAATAGAACTGATAAAGTATTAACAAATTGCAATATTAAAAATTAAGTGCTAACATTTGTGAAACATGCAGTGATGGACCTATCTTTTTTGTCATCGAGAAGTACTTGATTTGACTTTTAAGTCTACTGATTATATTGTTGTTAATTTTCATTTTTTATAAATTTGAATATCTTGAACATAATTATGAATGAAGCTGCAGAGATCAGTTAATAAAAACGTATTATTTATTTTAAGTTGTCTTTATGTACTTGTTTTCCGTCAATAAGAACTGTAGTACCTAAGTCTTTCTGAACAGTTTTTTGTAAGTATAGTTTTCTAAATTTATTCCCTACTCTTTTATTTGTTTTGACATTTACTTTGTCACCTGGCTCAAAAATTCTGGTTTTTCTGTTTTTATTTTCGCGATTTAACGAAACGCACTGCACCTCTTTAAGAATTTTACATATTTCAGTTCGTAAAGATTCGGGAATTGAATGAATTAAATCAATTGGTCTATAATTTGTAACAGAGTGTATGGATCGATTGTACTTTACCGTTGCCAAGAGGATGAGCTCAACAGTCTCTTCAATATTTTGTTCCAATTTCGTGCACCTAGCTATTTCCGTCAGTGTTCCATGAAACCTTTCTACTTGTCCATTGGTGGTACTATGAAATGGTGGAACCGTGAAAATATTGATATTGAAGTGATTTTTTAAAAGTGATTTAATTGTCTGTGAGTTAAAAGACTTCTCATTATCGCATACTACTGTTTTTGTATTGTTGAAAAAGTTTAAAGTCTGAATGAGAGGTTCTTTTATATCTATTATAGATCGAGATTGTATCGGGGAAACTATTGCAAATTTCGAAAATTTGTCCAAACAAGTTAAGAAATGATGCTTATCAGTAGAAAATATGTCTATGTGAAGTATCTCACCTGGATGTGACGGAATAGGACTTGCACCAATTTCTGCATTTACAGGGCGTCTAAGGTACTTAGCTTCGCTGCAGATCTTACAATTCGATATAATTTCTTTAAGTTTTTTTCTCATTTTTGGAAAATAATACTCTTTAAGTATTTGCTTAAAATTTTCCTCAATTGATCGATGTGCCCTAATATGTTCAGTCGTTAAAATTTCTACTTGATCATCTTTATTAAAGATGTCTATAACTTGTTTTTGTGTGTGGCGAAATTTTACCGAACAAAATATTTGCTGAATTTTGTCCTGAATTTGTGCTAAAGTTGGAAGGTCGCAAAGGATGGCATTAACAACATTTGGATTAACGCATTTTTCAAATGTTTGCATGAGGTCATCAATAGTGACAAATGTTACATTGTGCCTCACACGAGATTGAAATAATATTTTCGTTTTTTTACTTGGTGTTGCCCCCACTTCTAAAATTATTTGATTTCGAAAGCAGTTTACTGGGTTTTCTACTGTGGTAATTGTTTTCGATAAGGATTCTTCGCTATGTACGGTAATTGAGTCAGAATTTTTGGATTCATTTAAGGCATTTATGTGTTGCCTTGAAAGGGCATCAGCAACGTAATTTTCCTTACCAGGCTTGTAAAACCATTTTGGGGCGAATTCTTCTATAAAAGATATCCATCTTTTAATTTTTGAATTTGGATTTTTTTCTGATATTGATGATGTAAGAGGCTGGTGATCTGTGAAAATATTTAAATCAGCAACCCCATACAAATAGTTTCGTAGGTTTTGCAAAGCCCAAACGATAGCAAGAAGTTCTCTTTCATTCGTGGCGTAGTGTTCTTCAGTTGAATTAAGAGTTCTTGAAATCCACGTAATTGGACGACCACCTTGTGACAGAGTAGCCCCTAACGCGACTGATGAAGCGTCTGTTGTTAAGTCAAAAGGTTTTGTATAATCTGGATATAGCAAAAGCACTTCCTCCGAGGCTAATATTCTTTTAATTTTATCAAATGCAAGTAACGCTTCTGCATCTAGTGCTATTGGAACATTTTTAGACTGATTAGTTCCAATGTGGCCATTTTCTCCTCGTAAATATTTAGTGAGTGGTTTCACAATAGCTGCATAATCTTTCACAAACCGCCTATAATACCCCGATAAGCCTAAAAAGGATCGCAAGCCTCGAAGTGTTTTTGGAACTTCAAATCGAACAATATCATTAACTTTTTTTGAACAAGTTTTTATGCCTTTACTAGAGACAACAAATCCTAAATATTCTACTTCTTCTTGAAGAAATTTGGATTTTTCAATTGAGACACGCATATTTGCTTCAAACAGCTTATTGAGAATTCGTTCAATATCCTTTAGATGTTGATCTTTAGTTTTTGAAAAGATGATAACATCATCAACATAGACGTGGCAACACTTGCCGATTTCTTGTCGCAAAACGTCGTCTATTGCTCTTTGAAAAATAGCTGGTGCGTTTTTAAGGCCAAATGGAAGACGACAAAACTCGTACTTTCCATTATTTATGGAAAAAGCAGTTTTCTCTCTATCCCTTTCGCATAAATTAATTTGGTGAAACCCAGATTTTAAGTCCAAAGTAGTAAAGAGAGACGATCCACCTAAATTGCTAAGAATTGCTGACGTGTTAGGAATGGGATATTTATCACTAATTGTCTTCTCATTGAGCTTCCTATAATCAATTACGAGTCTTTTTTTTGGTTTGCCTGATTCATCAATTCCTTTTTTATCAACAACCCAAACTGGACTATTATATGGAGACCGTGAAGGTCTTATGATACCATCACGTAGCAAGTCAGAGATTTCTCGGTTGACAAAATCTACAGCAGCCATTGGGTAAGGATACGATTTGGAATAGATTGCATCATTGTTAACTGTTCTAATAGTTGCAATAATATTTGTATTATAAGGTAAGGCCTCATTCGGATCAGCAAATACATTTGCGTGCCGATTTATAATATCAGTTATTTCACAACTTTGGTGTGCATTCTCAGTAGCTAGATTGTGACAAATGTTTCCATAGTGATAATATTGGATTGGTTCTTTTCCCCCAATGTAATATACAATTTTGTTCGGAAAGTCAATTTGTGCTCCAACTTTTCTTAAGAAATCGCACCCGATTATGCCATCGAAAGTCGTTAGATTTGGCAATAAGTAAAAGTCTGAATTTTTATTAAAAATATTTATAACACATTTATTTGTCACCTTGTTTGAACCGTGCAAAGATTTTACCAAAAATGGAACTTCAATTTTTTTAATACCTTTTAAGAACTGTAAATTTTGAATATAGTTTTTCGATGTTCCTGTGTCAATTAAAATTTTTATCTCCTTTCCTGCCCTTATTCTGGTAATGTATGGCAGGATGGAGTCACACCTAAAAAATTAACCTCATCGTGTATTTCATCGGTATAATCATATATATCACTGTTAATTTTACAATCACACTGATCATGATAACATTCCTCGTAAGCTTCTATTTCAGATACATAGTTTGGGTCTTGTCCTTTGAAAAGATGGTTAACACGTTGAATTTTTGGAAGTGTCTGTCTGTCACTGTCAATCGGTCTCTTGAATGTTTTTGGGATAGCTCCTGTATTTATGGCAGGTGTCGGCACAATAATTTCATTGGAAACGGAAGACGTTTTGGGAAATGTCTTTGTTTGAAGATTTGGATTATTTGGGTTAAAGTTTGTCCTAAGCTTGTAATAAGAAGTAGAAGGATCTACTTCCATTGGTGTCGGTCTGTTGTTTACCTTTTCAATTTTCTTATAGTGTGGTGAATGATAAGATGAATATGGATGCATTTCATTTCTGTTAGCAAATGCAATAGCAAACGAGTTCCTTGCTTGATTTGATGCTAATTCTTGGGCAAGCGCTAGTGCACTCGGCATATCTACTGGACGAGATGAAAATAAGATGTCGCTAAAAGGTTTATTTAGACCAGAAATAAAAATTCTGAGGGCATCTGCTCTGTATTTATTATTTAACGAATTTATAAGAGCTTTATCACCTTCATGTGACATTATCGTTTTGTTTATGATCAACGTCAACTTTTTTTCAACTTCATCATAAAAATCTGTAATTGAATGTCTACCCTGGCGAAGAGTAGACATTTCCTGTTCGATTAAATGTACAGGTCTTTTGTCTGCGTAGGTGAAGTCTAATCTTGCTATTATAGCTTTAAAATTTGTAACTGTATCAAACGATGACAGCACTTGATCGGCTGGGCCGACTATTTTATTTCGAATAATCGCCACTGCCTGGTAATGTTTTGATGAGCCATCAAACCCTTCAAAAAGTTTATAAGCTGTAAAAGCAGCTTGACGCCACGAGACATATCGAACCTGATCGCCATTAAATTCAGGAAGCGATTTAACTAAGTCGAGTGACTCGTCGCAATTTATACCTGGCACAATTTCTACTGCTTTATATTCTTCTACTCGTGTTGGCGTCTCTAATTTGTTTAGTCTGTTTGTCAAAGTTTGTATTTGTTGTTCAAAAGTATTCCTAGTAATTTCTGTTGCATTTTGAACTGCCGCGGTCAACATGATTCTTAATGAAGATTCATCCATTTTTAAATTTTTTATGAAAATTAACGAAATTTACAATCGGGCGGACTTATTTATCAAAATTTGTAATTCACGATTTCAAAAACTTAACAAATTCAATAAAAAATTGTAAGTCACTGAATGTTTCACTTACAGTTTTTGTAATTCGACAGCAAATGTCCCGATGATGTTCAGATGATGTCCTTTAAATTATTTGGTAGATTTTTATTTCTTTTCTTTTATTTGATTGTTGTTTTCTTCTTTTATTTTGTATTTTCTTAAGTAAGGTGAAACTTCAAATGCAGTATTAAGTTTATTTGTAGTTTTTTTATTTGCATGTAAATTTTTATAATTTTTCGCTTTTGTTGTTAATTTCTTGATTTATTTTCTTTCTTGTAATCTTTAAAGCTGATTCATTTACATATGTGGTGAAATGTTTGATTTTTTAGTTGGTATTTTTGAGTTAGTATTTCTCAGTTGGTTTTTTTTTTTGTTGCCTTTTCGCCTTTTATGAGGGTACTTGTTTAATGTTCTTATTTTTTTCGTTGGGCGCCAGTTAATAAGATGGTATTTGTTTTATTTGAATTTATAAATTTTTTATTTTATTTTTTTTGAAAATTTATTTTTTTTTTTTAAATTTTATTTTTGAGATGAATCTCAATCAATATCAATTTCTAAACTGATTTTTTCAATATGAAAAGTTATTTTTTTAAATACAAAAAACAAAGTGCTATTTTATTTTATTTTAAAGTTATTTTTGTTAAGTAGTTTTATTAGTTCTATTTGTAATTGTTTACTATGTAAACTTGTTGACACTGCATAAAATAAGATACTGTAAAACTACCCCCCTTCTAAATTTAGGCCGTCCTCGGCTGTTTCTTAAAAATTTTTAATGTTATGAAAAGATTGAAATAGAACTGATAAAGTATTAACAAATTGCAATATTAAAAATTAAGTGCTAACATTTGTGAAACATGCAGTGATGGACCTATCTTTTTTGTCATCGAGAAGTACTTGATTTGACTTTTAAGTCTACTGATTATATTGTTGTTAATTTTCATTTTTTATAAATTTGAATATCTTGAACATAATTATGAATGAAGCTGCAGAGATCAGTTAATAAAAACGTATTATTTATTTTAAGTTGTCTTTATGTACTTGTTTTCCGTCAATAAGAACTGTAGTACCTAAGTCTTTCTGAACAGTTTTTTGTAAGTATAGTTTTCTAAATTTATTCCCTACTCTTTTATTTGTTTTGACATTTACTTTGTCACCTGGCTCAAAAATTCTGGTTTTTCTGTTTTTATTTTCGCGATTTAACGAAACGCACTGCACCTCTTTAAGAATTTTACATATTTCAGTTCGTAAAGATTCGGGAATTGAATGAATTAAATCAATTGGTCTATAATTTGTAACAGAGTGTATGGATCGATTGTACTTTACCGTTGCCAAGAGGATGAGCTCAACAGTCTCTTCAATATTTTGTTCCAATTTCGTGCACCTAGCTATTTCCGTCAGTGTTCCATGAAACCTTTCTACTTGTCCATTGGTGGTACTATGAAATGGTGGAACCGTGAAAATATTGATATTGAAGTGATTTTTTAAAAGTGATTTAATTGTCTGTGAGTTAAAAGACTTCTCATTATCGCATACTACTGTTTTTGTATTGTTGAAAAAGTTTAAAGTCTGAATGAGAGGTTCTTTTATATCTATTATAGATCGAGATTGTATCGGGGAAACTATTGCAAATTTCGAAAATTTGTCCAAACAAGTTAAGAAATGATGCTTATCAGTAGAAAATATGTCTATGTGAAGTATCTCACCTGGATGTGACGGAATAGGACTTGCACCAATTTCTGCATTTACAGGGCGTCTAAGGTACTTAGCTTCGCTGCAGATCTTACAATTCGATATAATTTCTTTAAGTTTTTTTCTCATTTTTGGAAAATAATACTCTTTAAGTATTTGCTTAAAATTTTCCTCAATTGATCGATGTGCCCTAATATGTTCAGTCGTTAAAATTTCTACTTGATCATCTTTATTAAAGATGTCTATAACTTGTTTTTGTGTGTGGCGAAATTTTACCGAACAAAATATTTGCTGAATTTTGTCCTGAATTTGTGCTAAAGTTGGAAGGTCGCAAAGGATGGCATTAACAACATTTGGATTAACGCATTTTTCAAATGTTTGCATGAGGTCATCAATAGTGACAAATGTTACATTGTGCCTCACACGAGATTGAAATAATATTTTCGTTTTTTTACTTGGTGTTGCCCCCACTTCTAAAATTATTTGATTTCGAAAGCAGTTTACTGGGTTTTCTACTGTGGTAATTGTTTTCGATAAGGATTCTTCGCTATGTACGGTAATTGAGTCAGAATTTTTGGATTCATTTAAGGCATTTATGTGTTGCCTTGAAAGGGCATCAGCAACGTAATTTTCCTTACCAGGCTTGTAAAACCATTTTGGGGCGAATTCTTCTATAAAAGATATCCATCTTTTAATTTTTGAATTTGGATTTTTTTCTGATATTGATGATGTAAGAGGCTGGTGATCTGTGAAAATATTTAAATCAGCAACCCCATACAAATAGTTTCGTAGGTTTTGCAAAGCCCAAACGATAGCAAGAAGTTCTCTTTCATTCGTGGCGTAGTGTTCTTCAGTTGAATTAAGAGTTCTTGAAATCCACGTAATTGGACGACCACCTTGTGACAGAGTAGCCCCTAACGCGACTGATGAAGCGTCTGTTGTTAAGTCAAAAGGTTTTGTATAATCTGGATATAGCAAAAGCACTTCCTCCGAGGCTAATATTCTTTTAATTTTATCAAATGCAAGTAACGCTTCTGCATCTAGTGCTATTGGAACATTTTTAGACTGATTAGTTCCAATGTGGCCATTTTCTCCTCGTAAATATTTAGTGAGTGGTTTCACAATAGCTGCATAATCTTTCACAAACCGCCTATAATACCCCGATAAGCCTAAAAAGGATCGCAAGCCTCGAAGTGTTTTTGGAACTTCAAATCGAACAATATCATTAACTTTTTTTGAACAAGTTTTTATGCCTTTACTAGAGACAACAAATCCTAAATATTCTACTTCTTCTTGAAGAAATTTGGATTTTTCAATTGAGACACGCATATTTGCTTCAAACAGCTTATTGAGAATTCGTTCAATATCCTTTAGATGTTGATCTTTAGTTTTTGAAAAGATGATAACATCATCAACATAGACGTGGCAACACTTGCCGATTTCTTGTCGCAAAACGTCGTCTATTGCTCTTTGAAAAATAGCTGGTGCGTTTTTAAGGCCAAATGGAAGACGACAAAACTCGTACTTTCCATTATTTATGGAAAAAGCAGTTTTCTCTCTATCCCTTTCGCATAAATTAATTTGGTGAAACCCAGATTTTAAGTCCAAAGTAGTAAAGAGAGACGATCCACCTAAATTGCTAAGAATTGCTGACGTGTTAGGAATGGGATATTTATCACTAATTGTCTTCTCATTGAGCTTCCTATAATCAATTACGAGTCTTTTTTTTGGTTTGCCTGATTCATCAATTCCTTTTTTATCAACAACCCAAACTGGACTATTATATGGAGACCGTGAAGGTCTTATGATACCATCACGTAGCAAGTCAGAGATTTCTCGGTTGACAAAATCTACAGCAGCCATTGGGTAAGGATACGATTTGGAATAGATTGCATCATTGTTAACTGTTCTAATAGTTGCAATAATATTTGTATTATAAGGTAAGGCCTCATTCGGATCAGCAAATACATTTGCGTGCCGATTTATAATATCAGTTATTTCACAACTTTGGTGTGCATTCTCAGTAGCTAGATTGTGACAAATGTTTCCATAGTGATAATATTGGATTGGTTCTTTTCCCCCAATGTAATATACAATTTTGTTCGGAAAGTCAATTTGTGCTCCAACTTTTCTTAAGAAATCGCACCCGATTATGCCATCGAAAGTCGTTAGATTTGGCAATAAGTAAAAGTCTGAATTTTTATTAAAAATATTTATAACACATTTATTTGTCACCTTGTTTGAACCGTGCAAAGATTTTACCAAAAATGGAACTTCAATTTTTTTAATACCTTTTAAGAACTGTAAATTTTGAATATAGTTTTTCGATGTTCCTGTGTCAATTAAAATTTTTATCTCCTTTCCTGCCCTTATTCTGGTAATGTATGGCAGGATGGAGTCACACCTAAAAAATTAACCTCATCGTGTATTTCATCGGTATAATCATATATATCACTGTTAATTTTACAATCACACTGATCATGATAACATTCCTCGTAAGCTTCTATTTCAGATACATAGTTTGGGTCTTGTCCTTTGAAAAGATGGTTAACACGTTGAATTTTTGGAAGTGTCTGTCTGTCACTGTCAATCGGTCTCTTGAATGTTTTTGGGATAGCTCCTGTATTTATGGCAGGTGTCGGCACAATAATTTCATTGGAAACGGAAGACGTTTTGGGAAATGTCTTTGTTTGAAGATTTGGATTATTTGGGTTAAAGTTTGTCCTAAGCTTGTAATAAGAAGTAGAAGGATCTACTTCCATTGGTGTCGGTCTGTTGTTTACCTTTTCAATTTTCTTATAGTGTGGTGAATGATAAGATGAATATGGATGCATTTCATTTCTGTTAGCAAATGCAATAGCAAACGAGTTCCTTGCTTGATTTGATGCTAATTCTTGGGCAAGCGCTAGTGCACTCGGCATATCTACTGGACGAGATGAAAATAAGATGTCGCTAAAAGGTTTATTTAGACCAGAAATAAAAATTCTGAGGGCATCTGCTCTGTATTTATTATTTAACGAATTTATAAGAGCTTTATCACCTTCATGTGACATTATCGTTTTGTTTATGATCAACGTCAACTTTTTTTCAACTTCATCATAAAAATCTGTAATTGAATGTCTACCCTGGCGAAGAGTAGACATTTCCTGTTCGATTAAATGTACAGGTCTTTTGTCTGCGTAGGTGAAGTCTAATCTTGCTATTATAGCTTTAAAATTTGTAACTGTATCAAACGATGACAGCACTTGATCGGCTGGGCCGACTATTTTATTTCGAATAATCGCCACTGCCTGGTAATGTTTTGATGAGCCATCAAACCCTTCAAAAAGTTTATAAGCTGTAAAAGCAGCTTGACGCCACGAGACATATCGAACCTGATCGCCATTAAATTCAGGAAGCGATTTAACTAAGTCGAGTGACTCGTCGCAATTTATACCTGGCACAATTTCTACTGCTTTATATTCTTCTACTCGTGTTGGCGTCTCTAATTTGTTTAGTCTGTTTGTCAAAGTTTGTATTTGTTGTTCAAAAGTATTCCTAGTAATTTCTGTTGCATTTTGAACTGCCGCGGTCAACATGATTCTTAATGAAGATTCATCCATTTTTAAATTTTTTATGAAAATTAACGAAATTTACAATCGGGCGGACTTATTTATCAAAATTTGTAATTCACGATTTCAAAAACTTAACAAATTCAATAAAAAATTGTAAGTCACTGAATGTTTCACTTACAGTTTTTGTAATTCGACAGCAAATGTCCCGATGATGTTCAGATGATGTCCTTTAAATTATTTGGTAGATTTTTATTTCTTTTCTTTTATTTGATTGTTGTTTTCTTCTTTTATTTTGTATTTTCTTAAGTAAGGTGAAACTTCAAATGCAGTATTAAGTTTATTTGTAGTTTTTTTATTTGCATGTAAATTTTTATAATTTTTCGCTTTTGTTGTTAATTTCTTGATTTATTTTCTTTCTTGTAATCTTTAAAGCTGATTCATTTACATATGTGGTGAAATGTTTGATTTTTTAGTTGGTATTTTTGAGTTAGTATTTCTCAGTTGGTTTTTTTTTTTGTTGCCTTTTCGCCTTTTATGAGGGTACTTGTTTAATGTTCTTATTTTTTTCGTTGGGCGCCAGTTAATAAGATGGTATTTGTTTTATTTGAATTTATAAATTTTTTATTTTATTTTTTTTGAAAATTTATTTTTTTTTTTTAAATTTTATTTTTGAGATGAATCTCAATCAATATCAATTTCTAAACTGATTTTTTCAATATGAAAAGTTATTTTTTTAAATACAAAAAACAAAGTGCTATTTTATTTTATTTTAAAGTTATTTTTGTTAAGTAGTTTTATTAGTTCTATTTGTAATTGTTTACTATGTAAACTTGTTGACACTGCATAAAATAAGATACTGTAAAACTTACATTAGAGTGGTCCAAATTTTGTATGGAAAAACCCAAAGTGTTAAAAAGTCAAGGTGCGCGCGACTTTTCTGAATCCTTGGATCCTGCTGATTACAAAAAGTGCTTTGGAACCAAAAAAAAATTGCGTTTAGATATTCCGCAACGAGCTTGAAGGTACTTTTTTAGGAATTTTTGAGTTTTTGAGTACTTTTTTTAATTTAAACGGTATATTTTTTTTAACCAGATAAGGTATTTGCAAAAATTGAATTGGATTTTTGTAAGAATATTTTGAGCCAAATTCTGCATCGATAATAATTAATCTAGTCTTTCCCAATTTTTTTTAGCGGCACTTTAAACTTAAAAATTTGTTAATTTTTTGAGGTGTTTGCATATTCAAGAACCGATTTTTTTCTTATTTTGCTCTAGCAAATTTTTTTTTATCTTATTATTTTTTTATGCATTAATTTATCTATCAACTGACTCCAACAACTAAGCTATATGCTTCACTTTACTTACTAAAAATCGTAAAATATAGTCAAATTTGGCCAAAAAAAAAACTTTGAGTTTAAAATTTTCATGGTGAAACAGAAACAACGATAGTCATTTGCGATGTATGTGTGCATGAAAATTCCAAATCCGGTCTCAGAATTGCTCTATCTCATACGGTTTTAGAGATATACTAACCTAAATATGCAAAAAACACCGTTTTTGCTATTTTTGAAGCTGTTATATCACAACATGGTAACTTTCAGCCTGGTATGGAAATTAAAAGTGACAGCCTTTTTCTTCAAACCCCAATTTAAATTGTATCGATATTTCTTTGTTTCTCCGAAATATCGTAAGCAGAAATAACAAAAAAACGTGTTTTTTGCACTTTTTCAACTTTTTAGCTTAGGATAACTCAGAGGATAAAAAAGATATCGGTTTAATTTAAATTGAATTTTAAAGAATGGGACTGGCACTTGTAACTACTATACCACTTTTTGTGGCTGAAAGTAACCTTGACTTGTAATATCACTTTAAAAAGAGCAAAAACGGTGTTTCTTATACTTTTATGTAAAAATATCTCCTTAACTGTACAAGATACAGCAATTTTGAGGCTGAATTCGGAATCAACATCAACAAATACATCCAAAATGGCTATTTTAGTTTCTTTTTGATTTAATTATTTTTTTAGTTTCCTTAGAAAATCTATGAAAACTATCTGTTAACCTATTTTGCCAAAAATAACATGAAGTGCTAAGGTTTCGATATTGCGAAAAATTTTGTTTTACTCAGAATATTAGGAACTAATGAATTTATAAGAAAAAAGTGGTACATTACGTCAGCCCATTAAGATATCTTATTTCAATGCCCTGAAAACATTAAAATGAACTTTTTTTTAATTGAATATAATTATACTTAATTGTTAATTGTAATTAAAACTGTTACTAAAAGCTTAGTTGTTGAAATTATTTTAAAAATAAATTAATGCATAAAAATATAGTAAGATAAAAAAAAATTTGCTGGAGCAAAATAAGAAAAAAATCGGTTCTTGAACGTGCAAACACCTCAAAAAATTAACAAATTTTTAAGTTTAAAGTGCTGCTAAAAAAAATCGGGAAAGACTAGATTTATTATTATTAATGCAGAATTTGGTTCAAAATATTTTTACAAAAATTCAATTTAACTTTTGCAAATACCTTATTTGGTTAAAAAGATATAGCGTTTAAATTAAAAAAAGTACTCAAAAACTCAAAAATTCCTAAAAAAGTACCTTCAAGCTCGTTGCGGAATATCTAAACGCAATTTTTTTTTGGTTCCAAAGCACTTTTTGTAATCAGCAGGATCCAAGGATTCAGAAAAGTCGCGCGCACCTTGACTTTTTAATACTTTCGGATTTTGGACCACTCTAATATACATACATATGAAATATACATCATGTATGTTTTACATAGAATAAAAAGTTTATGTTCTTTAACAAAAAAACACTGAAAAAAATTATTACAAAAACTCTTTATTTTTAAGAATTTTTAAGTGTGTTACTTAATGACATTTTATAAATTGAAAATTGATTTTTTTAATTGAACTTTATTAGTCATATATTTGCAAAGATCGATTTACATATAAATCTATCAATGCATTTTTCTAACACATAATTATGACAAATCAAGGAACGGATTAAAAACACGGCTATAGTGACATATGTTTCATCTTTCGCCACAAAGACTCATCAGACTATTTTTGTTGTAATTATAATTATATTTATTTTACTAAATTAGTTATAATTGAAAAATTGCAAGTTTGAAAACTTTTTGTGTTTTTGGTCAGGGCGGGAGTTCAAAAAACTCTTTATTTAAAAAATATCGTTAAAATAGGAATTAGCCCAGAAAAATTCGAATTTTTCTGCAAAATAAGTTCAAGTACAATTTTTTCACCAGAATTATCTTTACTTATGCATGAAAAATAAAATGTGAAAAGTTCATAACGAAATCTTGTACACAAAGAAAGTTATTCAAGGTCAAATGTAAAAAAAATCAGTTTTTTTTTTCGCAATAAATAAATAATAATAATAATATAATAATAATCATACTAACGGTTACTTTTTCAGAATAATAGGGCGGTTGATTTTTAAATTGCCATAACATATGAACGATGAGTTGCACGGAAAAAACAAAACTATCAGGTTATAAGGAATTATATGCTCTATAAATGATAAGCAATGTATGTACACATACAATTTACAGTTTATGAGTTATTCAATAAGAACTATATATATTAAGGAAAACGTTCAAAAAATCTGTTTTTATTGAATAACTCCTAAACGGTAAATTGAATGTGTACATACATTGCTTATCGTATATAATTCTCTATAACCTGATCGCTTTGTTTTTTCCGTGCAACTCATCGTTCATATGTTATGGCAATTTAAAAAGCAACATGTGGTTCTGCACACTTATATACCGCATGTATGCATTACCAAGCTTTGACACTTTTTTAATTGGAATATCTCCTAAACTATTAGTCGTACGAAAACAACACCCAGATCTTTTTTATAGAAAATTTTCAGGGCTACAAAATTGTCTGGACCTATTTTTCTGAAAAAGTAACTGTTTGTGTGATATTTGCAAAATACTAATTTTTTCTACCTTTGACCTTGAATAACTTTCTAAGCGTACAAGATTTCGCTATGAACTTTTCACATTTTTCATGCATAAGTAAAGATAATTCTGGTGAAAAAATTTAACTTGAAGTTATTTTGCAGAAAAATTCGAATTTTCTGGGCTAATTCCTATTTTAACGATATTTTTTAAAGAAAGAATTTTTGTAATCATTTTTTTCAGTGTTTTTTTTTGTTAAAGAACATAAACTTTTTATTCTATGTAAAACATACATGATGCATATTAGAACACCCACAAGATATATGAAATGTGCAAAGTTGTGAATTTGGTTGCTCCCCGTCAATTTCCTGAAAGTAGAGGTCAAAAAAATAAGATCTCAATAAAAAATTTGAAATCGGTAGTGGAAAAAACCCAGCCGGTTTTCGATCAAAGGTCGAAAAATTTACAAAAAAAAGGCAAGACGCTTTGACTGCCCGTTACTTCAAAACTATTAATTTTTTCGTAATGTTTTTAAGCCAACTTTTGTAGAGAATAACTGAGTCAACATTATCTTCTTAGAAAGTTTCGGTCCAAAAATTAAATTTGTGGCTGTGTCGGTGCGAAAACTTAATTTTTTTAAGAACATTTTCATGACTTTTTTTCTTTAAATTGGTTTTTTGTAATTTTTATAGGGAGAAATAATTGTTCTGGAATCCTAATATTGCAGGAAATCAAATGTTAATTAATTAAACAAAAAAAAAAATATGTAAAAATAGTAAGTTTTAAGTTATGGAGCCGGTCTCAGTGTTGGAAAAAAATGAGTATTTTAATTTTTTTCTTTTAATCGCTACTTTATTGGATGCAAGAAAATACATTGCTAGTTGTTATTAAATGTATCATTTAGAACTGCTTCTTGCCTTTAAAATGAGCTATAAAATGGGTTTGTACGACTTTTTTTTCAAAAGGTTATGACCATTTTAAAATGACATCATGAAAGTTAAAAACCATGTGTGGATTCTCTATAGCAATTGACATATTGCTATATCTTTTATAATGTTAAAATAAAATGGTCATAACTTTTTAACGAAAAATTATACAAGACCATTCTGTAACTTATTTTGAAGAAGAAAAACAGTACTAAATGACGCATTTAAAAGAAAAGATCAAAACGATTGTGTGCGTATTCTACACAACCTCAAAAATCGTGTTTTTTGAACATAAGGGATGAGATATCTCACAAACCATAAGTGATACAGCAATTTCGCGTCCAATTTCAAATTCAGCATTAATAAACACATCTAAAATGGCTATTTTAGTATTAGTTTGTAGTCGTTTTTTTTAAATACCGTTTTTCGACCTCATTTTAAAAACCATGCCATGAACCGATTTTGAAGACTTTTTTTTCATATTCAGTAAATGCTAGCGTGCAATTTCACATCTTTTTGCAGTTCACGACAACTTGATTTAAATTTTTTCCTGGGCTGTGTGCACGAAATTAGAAATTTTCGATTATCTCTGCAGGAATAGCCCAAAAACGCACTAAAACGAAAATAAATGCTATTTTCGTGTTCGGCGATCCCAAATTAGTTTAGAAAATATGACTACAAAAATGGTTTCTTACCGAATTAAAAATTAAGAAGAAGAAATAAAAAAAATAAATTTTTTTTCTTTACTTTGAAACGGGCTCCATTCCTTAAAAACTAATATTTTTTTAAAAATTTTTCTCTTAAATTAATCAACATTTAATTCCCAACAACACAAGAATTCCAAAATAAATATTCCGCTCTTCAAAAATTACAAAAAACGAATTTATAGAAAAAAAGTCATGAAAATTTTCTTTAAAAATTGAAATTTTTGTATAGAAACAGCCACAAATTTAATTTTTGGACCAAAACTTTTTAAGAAGATAATGTTGACCTGGTTATGCTCTACAAAAGTTGTCTTGAAAATATTATGAAAAAATGAAAAGTTTTGAAGTAACGGGCAGTCAAAACGACTTGCCTTTTTTTAGTCAATTTTTCGACCTTTGATCGAAAACCGGCTGGGTTTTTTTCCACTACCGATTCCAAATTTTTTTTTGAGATCTTATTTTTTTGACGTCTAATTTCAGGAAGTGGACGGGGAGCAAGCAAAATCAGAATTTTGCACATATGGGCGCTCTAATGTATATATAATATGTGTATATATTTATGTTTTTCATTATTTGTTACAATAAAGGGTAAAATTAAATTTTTATATGTCGATTAAAAATATTTTTTTTTCATTCAAATCTAGCGGTTTTTGCCATTTTTTCGAAAACCGGTCCACTGATTTTTTTTACTTGGTCTTATATTCTTCAGAATTTAATGTGCTTTTATAATATATACACATAATAATCATTATTTGTTAAAATAATGATAAAAATTTAATTTTTGCGTATCAACTCAACGTATTGTTCATTCCAATTTTAACGGTTTTTTGGCATTTTTTCAAGAACCGCTTTAACGATTTTTTTTTTTAAATTCACCAAAATATGCAGAATTTTATAGGCTTTCATAATATGAAATAACCCCAGAGGGGTGTTGTTATCGTCATTTAAATTCTCAGGACAGCACCGCGCTCAATTTGAAGAGACTCCTTTGATTCCAAATTTGAGTAACATTTTTCATCAAAAGAAGGGAAGAGAAAGAACAATACTTATAATAAAAAAAAAAAAACAACAGAAATTTATTTAGGATAGAACTTTATTGCATTGTTTTTTTTTTTTTTTTTTTTTTTTTTAATTACAAATAAGCGCTTAAACTTTTTTTTATGTAAACAGCACTAACGTTACAAAAAGCGAATCTGTTTCGAATTCGTTTATGAAAAACTTTACGTTTTCAAAACGGATCCGAGATATTCAGAGGAATTGCACCCGCAAACGGGTCATTACCGGATCCGTAATGGATAAAATTTACGAGAAAGGGAATCCGTAAAGTATTCGAAATGGGTTTTTTTTGGCACACAGGGAATGTACAAAATATTAAAAAAAAAGGTTTGTGTCAAAAATAAATTTAAATAAAATTGAACAAATCAGATATAATGGATTTAACTATTCTACAAAAATATTCGACGAAAAAATTTCACTTGGGGTTACCAAAGACGACAAATGCTTAAAATTTAAAAATTTTTTGAAACCCAATTTCAGGCATAATATAATTTCAAAGCACCATCTGGTGAAATATTATTGTTTTTAACACTTTCTAAAAGTCTGCTTTGTAATAACACTTTTCTAACAAGCCCACATTCAGAAAAATTGGTGCACTTTTTTTATTTTTATGTGCTTCTACATTATAAGTAATATCAACGGTTTCCAAATAACTTCTAAGCCGGTTTTACAGAAAACCTGATCTGACGCAACAAAATGAATAGCATATTCGAGTTTAGGTGATCAAAATACACTAAAGACACTAAATAAATCTCTTCGCGTTTTTTGACTGTTTTGTACAGTGTTATCTACATACAGCCTAGTTATTGGAAAAAGTGGTTAAAAAGTCCCTTAAATACACGATATAATGAGTTAAAATGTTTTAGAAAAATATTCCTTGGGTGATTTCACTCTAACCTTGGGACAACAATTTTTATCCTACACATGTTTCACTGATAAAAATGAGCAAATTTAAGTTTCTTTAACAAGGTTTATTTATTTGACGTTTGACGTTTTATGAAAAAAAAAAAATAAAACCATAAAAAAAGTTTTTTTTATAATGTTGAAGCACAGAATTCTTTTGGTCTAAACTTACTCTTCCTTCCAGATTTTTGGGAGTCCTTTGGACGTCTGCGTCGCGTATGAATTGTGTCCCTCCTCATAGAGTGCGGTCTATTTATACCATGAAGCTTATAATATAAGCCACAAGCGTTACAAACCATTTCTCCACTTAAATTTCTCCTCCAAATGGTTGTCGTTAATGTTCCACAATTCGAACAAGAAACATCCTTTTGAGTATTTGTACTGGAGTTTTTAGGGATCTATATATAGAAAAAAAGTTTTTTAAACGCTTGTTTGTTTGTTATATGAAATACTTTTAATTGATTTTGATAAAGGAAAATTCGTTAACCCCTAAAATGTTCAAAAACTTATTGAAAATATGATTATAACACTTGTCAACAATTTCAAACTTTTTGTTTTGTTTTTCTCCAGCACATCAGATTTTTTTAAATCGATTTTTGAAATATTAAAATCCACTGAAGAAAAATAAATAACACGTTGTTGTTGTTAAGCCGATATATTTAACTATATGATCCTTACATGTATTCAGCTATCTTATACAGGATATTACGGAGAATATTTTTGTAGAAAACTTTAATTTTTTCCATTTTCTTATAAAGGTACAAAAATTACACCTAAAACAGGGGAATATTAAGTCAGTATGTAATACAGAAATAACTAAAATTTCACTGCTAGTCGCTGAACACTAAAAAGTCGAAATTTTATCCCGAAAGTCAAAAAAACCGTTGAAATCAATCAGTATTACGATTTGGACGCATTTTCCTTAAGTTTTATGCATTTTTAATCTTTGATGACAACTAGTTAAATTTTTCGTAGAATATTTTTGGAAAATACTTGAACCCATTGTAGCCCAGTTTTTGGAAATGGGATCAAGAAGACCCATAATAACAGGATATAATGGATTAATTGTTCTGGGGAAATGATCCTTGTGTGATTTCGTTATGATCTTGGGACAACGAGTTTTATCCAAAATTTAGTTTTAGAGTTTAGTGGTGTTGTGAAATTTGGAAAATACGTTATTTTTGGAGATTTTAGTTAAGAAGCAATATAGTGTGGATGGTAAGTTTGAGATATTATTTTTGTATATACTTTGACTTACAGCAAAAAATTTGAGATGTGAAGCAACTGGTTCAGAGCTTTTTTGAAAACGTATTAAAATAAAAACCGTAGCCGTTTTCTGCAAAACCTCGGCTTGATATGGTTTATATTTTATAACGATCTCACAAATGCCCGGGATGAGTAGTTCGATTATTAATTTTTTTTCTTGAAGCAATGTATATAAAAAAAAAGTAAGATCTCAAACTTAACATCAACCATATATTGCTTTTAACTAACATACCTAAAAATAAATTATTTTCAAAATTTCACCCCAATGTAAAACTCTAAAACTTACAAAGTTCTGAAAAGAACATCCTAAAAATCTGAGCACATAATCAGAAACAATTCTATTAAAGCATAAATTAAGCCTGTGCATGTTACTAGCATCGGTGAAAGAATAAATTTCTAAAAATTTTATCGTTTTCATATTTACCTAGAACACATTAACCCATTATATAATTTTTATAGGTCTGTTTGACCCCTTTGTCCAAAAACTGGTCTACAATGGGTAAAAGTATTCTACAAATGTAGAGGGTTAAAAATTTCTACAAAAATATTCCTCGTAATATCTTGCATAAGTTTTCTGAACACATGATAAGCCCCAGATGTAACGATCATATGAGGGGTATAGAAGCAAAGGCGACAATCTCCATTTTTTTCATGAATGCATCTGGGAATGCCATCTAGTTGCATTTGATGTAAGCTTGTGATCAGTGAAATTTGCAATACCAAATACGTCTCTATCCAATATATATCTAAGGTTGAAAACTGGCAATCAAAGCAAAAGCTGCAATCTCCAATGGAGATTGCTGCCTTTACCATTTTTATTGGTTTTAGCAACTAATGAAGTCATGTACCTAATTTCAGCGAAATCGAAGGGGGTGTGGCAGTTCGATTATTACAAACCTAGCGATAATCTCCAAATTTCTTATCGAATTTGTCCATAAGCCCCTTTGAGGATTTAATTCAAACTTGGTTTACATCCTCATCTCACTCTATTCTACAGAATTGCAAAACATACGGTGGATATAAAAACTTCAAAAATTGATTAAAAAAAATCGGACGTGCTGGAGAACAACGACGAGACACTAAACGGAAGCCTAACCTTTCCTCTATTCAAATATGTGAGCAATTTTACCGAACTTCAAACCATAAAAAAATAATGAACAAAAAACCACAAAAAACTATTGGAATCGTTTTTTTAAACTTGGAAAAATTCACGTTCCAGGCTTGTACGCACATCACTTAAAGTGGTGCAAAACTGTCAACATATTTTCGAAATGGTTTTTTGTTCATTATTTTTTTATGGTTTGAAGTTCGGTAAAATTGCTCACATACATATTTGAATAGAGGAAAGGTTACCCAGCAGTTCTCAAAGGGACAATTGGCACAATATCACTAGCGAAGTGGCTAGCGAAACACGCGCTAGTTCCTTTTCTGACCCCGGGTAATGCAAGAAGTCGTCAGTTCAAAAATAAAATATAAAATGTGAGCGATAAAAATGTTTGAGTTTCAAATTTCCTTTGGAGACTTTTAAGTTTCAAAATTTGAATAATTTTATTCATCAAAAAATCAAAAAAAAAGAAAGAGAGCAAAATTTAAAAAAAAAAATTTTTTTTTCAATTGTGTATATATGAATTTCACACAACTACGTCAACAAGCTTTATAGACGAATGAGCTAAAGACTTAGTAATTGGGTAAAAAACTTTGTACCCTTGGTTCGAATCTCAGTATGGGTAGTTTGATTTTTTTTTTCTTTTTCACTAAGAGAACGCCTTGCAAGTAAGCTCCTTCTCACTAGTGAAGTAGCTAGTGAGAGGTAGAACAAAAGGTGGTAATTGACACCGGCAATGACAAGCTAATGTTAAATTCGCCAGTTCGAGCTACATAAAGTAGATTGTAGAGAGAGTAGTACTATACCCCTTTAGACCAGTGAATTCACTAGTTCAGAACTAGTCGAAGGCGCTGCAGGGTAGGCTTCCGTTTGGTTTATATTTCTTGTTGGTCATGTAATCAGAACGGACGCTATTGCAGTACTAAGTCAAAAATAGCAAACATGTTGACAGTTTTGCTTCTTACTGTATATTCTCCATTGCGGCATATGAGAGCGGCCGATTAAATAATTCCATTCTCATACACACTGAGATACGATAGCAACCCGACTAAAAAATCGTCTAGCGGTCAAGCAGACACACGGCAGACTAAACTATCGGTTTCTCCTTCATAATTCAACAAACGTCAAGGCGTGCCAAAAACATTTCGCGACTTTCTGTTTTCTTTGCGGCACATTGAGACCTAGCTTCCATTTTATATATGAAGCAAAGTCCGTCAAGTGTACCAGCTCAAAATTTTTTTGTCTCCGATTTCGCTCAAATCAATATGGTAGATCCGGTGTGCAAGAACAATAATCCGGGAGGATTTGGTCCTAGTACCATTTGTTGTTAAAATACAGGGTGTTGAGTTTTTAGCTTACACCAAAATTTGTAAATTGTTTTCTTTGGTACCAATTTTGCTTCTCTCTAACATGTGGGCGTGGATCCACCCATTTTTTCAGTGGATACTATTTTTCTTGGCGCTCTTGACATTGTAACGGTGGCAGCACGCTGCACTATGTAGTGTTCGATACTGTAACCAGGGTTTGATCTGCTGACTATAAAATAGCTATAGCAACGAAAATGTGCTGAACTGTGCTGCTTCAGTTATTGCGTTTTACATTTTGGGCTTACTGCTTGCTGTGCTTTTTTTCAACGAACGAAGTCAAAGCAATTCAAGCAAGCACATTTTTGTTTTTGTGCTCTGCTATTGCTTTTGTTATTAAAAATAGCAAAGTTTTAACCAAGCAAGCACAAACACGAAGCGAAGCGTAACACCGATTGTGCTTTTGCTTTTTGTTTAACTCGGCTGTTAGAACTTCGGCTTTTGCTGTACACAGCAGAAGCAACTTGTTTTTTTTTTTTTGTAAAAATTGTTTAAACCATACATTTAAAAGAAAAAAAAATTTAATTTTAGCCTTAAACCGCTTAGATAAACTTTTAAAAAATCCAACATATTTTTTTAGGGTTGTGTAATGTACGAACTTTAATCTGCAAATAAAATGCCTTTCAAATATCTTCTTTTTAATTTTGTCATATATTTCTGATTGCGATTATCCAAAAGTATTCAGTTGAAACGATTAGCTCATATAAACTTTAGTTACATTACAGCGGCTTAGTAAAATCCACTCTTTATCACAATAAATGTTGCAAACTTTGGCATTTCATAAAAGAAAAACTGTACAATAACTCGATTGAGAACGTTCTATTTCCGTTAAATTGGATACCTTCTTTCCTGTTAAACTATCATCCAGAGAAGACCAGCTCCGGAGAAGTAATAGAAAATTAAAATTTTTAAAATGGTGGAAATCACCACATGAGTTAAAGTAACTTAAATAATTTCTGGTATACTTGTTTTTGAAAAAACCAACGAAGGAGTTCAGCAGGAAAGCGGCTTTTAACGTGGGAGTTTCTATACGAAACATCTCCTCATAGAAATTACAATTGGAGAAATTGCGAAAAAAATCACCTATAATTAACCTGATCTACCATTGCGATATCTAAAAATTGTCACCCTAAAGAGCTAAAAGGAAGAAGAAGAAAAATCATTATCATCACTTGCATCTCTTCATATAAAAATTCTCTGCAAGATCACCAGCAATAACTACCATAAGTCGATCTTCATTTAGTTAGCAAGTGCGCGTGGTAAAGTTAAGCATAAGTCATTAAGAAAGCAAAAATACAAAAATTTTACGAAAAAGAAATATAAGAAAAGAAATTAGTTTTGGTTTTGAAAGAAAACAAGTTAAAATCGAATAAGCTATAAATATTGGTGAGGAAAAATTTAAGAAAAATTAGAACAAAAACAGCTATAAAAACAATAAGTGTTGTGATAAAATAATTGAAGAAGTTGCAAAAAGAAAAAAGTCATAAAAAAAAATAAAAAAATAGATACATTAAATTTGATTTAGAAAAATAATATTAATTCGTAATGAAAAAATCATTAATTGATAAAGTCCTAAAGAAAGGAAAACAAAAGTAAAAAAAAAAAAAAATTAATAAATAGTTAAAGTTAAAAGTCAGTTAAAGCTTATGAAGTTAAAAAAAAAGTATCACAGGAAAAATCGGTTCTATCACAGATATTGGTATTCGAAAATCTTTGTAAAATTTTTGCAAAAAAGTTAATTTTATATATATTGTTGCATTATGCTTTTTTGTTAACATTTATTACATCAAGGGAACATCAAACAACAACAACAATAACATCGCAGCAGCAGTGAGGGCCTCATCGCTTCAGCGTAACTGTAAGTTGTTTTTTTCTTAACAATTATTTTTTTTATCACACAAAAAGGCAGTCAGCAACAAAACAATAAAATCATTTTTGCATATCGTAAAAATACGGGATTAAGCCAGAACCAAAGGACGGCATACTGGCAAAAGCTCGCTCTGATCTTTGATTTTGTTTGATTTCTTTCAATTGTTTAACCAATATTGGTAAGAGCAGCAATGTAGAATATTTCATGCTCTTCTTTTGTTTTTTTTTTTCTTTTCTTAAATTTATTTGTGATTGCATCCAAAATTTTCTCTTTAAATTTAATCTAATTTTTCATTGATTACAGTTTCTTTGTTTTGTGATGCTTTTGGTTTTTCTACAATATATTTTTGATACATTGATTAAATTTTAGCAACAATTTGGTGCTCTTTTTGTGGGTTTTGAAAGAATAACATCAAGTTATCGATTTTGCTCAACTTCAAATCTCAAATTTTTTTTTTGAGTTAAACATAAACTTCTTAATTGAATTTTGTTAAAATATTTTATAGTCTTAGTTTATCTTGTTTAAAATTCGTTTTTTTTTACTCTCAAAAAAGTATCATAGTATTTATAATTAAAACTTTTCATACTTATGCTTGATTATTATATTTATAATTTTTCTTGAATTAAATGTGTTAAATTTAAATATGTGCGAGTAAATTTATTCTTGGTTTCCTTGTGTTAGGGTGAATTGAAAAGTGTAGAAAGGTATACTTGGGGTCGTTTATAGACTGTTCCAAACGACCATGGAGGGTGGGTATTAGAGTGATATCTCAACAAAAGCTTAGGATATCTATATTGAGGTTACTAGGGACTATCAAGTCAGAGTCGACTAAGCCTACTTTTAAATTTTAAGTAAGTTGTTAGTCCAATCACTTTTTATGGTGGATTTTGTTTTTTTTTTTTTTTGTTGTTTTGTTTCTTGGTAATTAATTTGAGTTTTTAAGGGTAAAGGGACTCTGAAATAAAATTTTTGGAGTATAAAAAGGACAGTTGCGTCAGTAAGCCAAAGAATCCCCCCACATATGCCACTGTTTTGCTAGTCCAATAGATGGGTCCCAAACGGCTGCTGTTCTCAATTGGTGAATGGTTTTGTATAAAATTATTTTGTTTTAAATCATTCAAAATCCGTTGAATATTGAATTTCAATATCCCATTCAAATATTCCATTACAGTTGCCACCTGGTTTTTTCAACAAAATCAAAATTTTTTTTCATTAAATTGCTAAAATCATCATTTTCTCTCTATAAATTGACATCTTGGGTCCAAAAACGACGAAACAAAAATTTAGGGTTGCCATATTAGGGTTGCCAGACGTTTTTTTGCAAAATTGCATTTCTTTGTCAACTTTCTTTATTGAAAGTTATAAAATCGACCCAAAACCCATAGTAAATTTTTTGGGGTTGCCACCTGGTTTTTTTTATTAAAATTAAAATTTTCTTTCAAAAATTATAAAAATATGTTAATGAAGTGCCAAATTCATTGATAAAAGTACAATTTTGCAACTTATTGTAATTGTAAGATAAGTTTCTATGTGAGTTCGATTAAGGAAAATTTTCGCTACAAATTATATTTTTGGCTAAGAATTAAGTCAACTATTGGTTTCTAAAAAAAATTATAAAAAAAAAATGTTTAAAACTAATTGATTTTATTATGTATTTGACTTTTAAGACTTCGTTCGCGGCCATTTTAGAAAGAGCCAGATGCGTCGCACAATTGAAAAAAAAAAAAAAATGTTTGAAGTACCGGCTTTTTTTGATACCGGTTTAAAGACAATTCAATTCTGCATCACATACAACAAAAATTGTTGACCTAACATTACTAGTTGAAAAGTTATACGCGGTTAAAGATTAACTTTTTGCTTTCGTTCGCGCGCAGTGAAAAATTAGAAATTTTTGGCTTTTTTAAAGTATATTTTTATTAAAAAAAAGTTTTTTTGCGGAAAAAGTTTTAATTGAACTTTCAACTTCAGGTAATTGTGGTTCTTAAAAGTTTTTTTGAGTTAATGTTTAAAAATTTTTTTTTATATATATGTGACCTGGTCTATGAAAAGAGGGCTTACGTGCGAAAAAAAACATGAAAACAGCTGGAAAACAACTTTTAAAGGTCAATTTATGCGAATCGGCAAAAAATTGGAAAATTTTTTTTTGACACGTAAGCACCCTTTTCATAGACCATATATTATTTATGTGTTAAAAAATTAAGGCTTTTTATTATTCAAGTTAAGTTTTTATTATTCGAGTTAAAGTATTTTAGTGTGTGAACGATTTTCATCTAATTATGATTTTCTTTAACTATGCAGTTTTGTGCATTTTCGGGATTATTTAACTTTTTGTAAGATAACTCCAGTCGCTATAATCATAACAAGCAAGTGCAGCCACTAGCAATAATTTTTTTTTTTGTTTTGTTATCCCTCTTAAATTTTGATGGACCTTTTTAGTTCTGGTATTTTTGTAATACAAAAGTGGTTTTTGTTCACACACTAAATGTTTGCATTTTTTTGGTATATTTAAATTTTTTTTTTTTTTGTTCGCAAGTCTAAAATTAAGTGCATTTTGGCTATATACATTAGAGCGCCCATATGTGCAAAATTCTGATGTTGCTTGCTCCCCGTCCAGTTCCTGAAATTAGAGGTCAAAAAATTTGGAATCGGTAGTGGAAAAAACCCAGCCGGATTTCGATTAAAGGTTGAAAAATTGACTAAGAAAAGCAAGTCGCTTTGACTGCCCGTTACTTCAAAACAATTCATTTTTTCATAATATTTGCTAGACAACTTTTGTAGAGCATGACTAGGTCAACATTATCTTCTTAAAAAATTTTGGTCCAAAAATTAAATTTGTTGTTGTTTCGGCACAAAAATTTAAATTTTTTAAGAAAAATTTCATGACTTTTTTTCTTTAAATTGGTTTTTGTAATTTTCAAAGGGCGAAATATTTGTTCTGGAATTTTTATGTTGTAGAAAATAAAATGTTGATTAATTTGAAAGAAAAATTGTTGAAAAATATTTGTTTTTAAGAAATGGAGCTCGTCTCAAAGTTAAGAAAAAAAATTTTTTTTTATTTTTTCTTCTTAATTTTTAATTTGGTAAGAAACCATTTTGGTAGTCATATTTTCTAAACTAATTTGGGATTGCTGAACACGAAAATAACATTTATTTTCGTTTTTGGGCTGTTCCAGCAGAGATAATCGAATTTTTCGAATTTCGTGCACGCAGCCCAGGAAAAAATTTTAATCAAGTTGTCGTGAACTGCACAAAGATGTGAAATTGCACGTTTTCAAAATCGGTTCATGGCATGGTTTTTAAAATGAGGTCAAAAACGGTATTTAAAAAAAACGACTTCAAACCAAAACCAAAATAGTAATTTTAGATGTATTTATTAATGCTGAATTCGAAATTGGACGCGAAATTACTGTACCACTTATGGTTTGTGAGATATCTCACCCCTAATGTTCAAAAAACACGATTTTTGAGGTTGTGTAGGACACGCACTAAATTGTTTTGGTCTTTTCTATTAAATGCGTCATTTAGTACTGTTCTTCTTCTTCAAAATGAGTTACAGAATGGTCTAGTATGATTTTTCTTTAAGAAGTTATGACCATTTTAAAATAACATTATAAAAGATATAGTAATATGGCAATTGCTATGGAAAATCCATATATGATTTTTGACTTTCATGCTGCCATTTTAAAATGGTCATAACTTTTTAAAAGAAAATCTCACAAACCCATTTAATAGCTCATTTTGAAGGCAAAAAACAGTTCTAAATAACATTTAATAATAACTAGGAATCCATTATCTTGCATCCAATATAGAAGCAATTAAAAGAAAAAAAAATTAAAATACTTAATTTTTTTCCAACTTTGAGATCGGCCTTAAAACTTAATATTTTTAAAATTTTTTTTCTTTTAAATTAATTGTCATTTCATCCTCTATAATACAAAAATTCCAGAACAAATATTCCACTCTTTAAAAATTACAAAAAACCAATTTCTAGAAAAAAAGTCATGAAAATTTTCTTAAAAAATTTAAATTTTTGCACCTAACAGCAACAAATTTAATTTTTGGACCAAGACTTTCTGAGAAGATAATGTTGACCTAGTGATTCTCTAAAAATGTTGGCTTAGAAACATTACGAAAAAATGAATAGTTTTGAAGTAACGGGCAGTCAAAGCGAGTTGCCTTTTTTTAGTCAATTTTTCGACGTTTGATCGAAAACCCGCTGGGTTTTTTCCACTACCGATTCCAAATTTTTTATTGAGATCTTATTTTTTTGACCTCTAGTTTCAGGAAATGGACGGGGAGCAAACAAATTCACAACTTTGCACATTTCATACTCGTATATCTTGTGGGTGCTCTAATATACATAGACATATAGTTTTTCCAAAAGTGAGCTCAAACAAAAATGTTTTTATTTTAATAAAGCTTAGACATTTAAGTTACTTTCTATGAAAAATGTTGTGCGTTTTTGAGCAGCTGTGAGAAATTTTCATTTTTTAAGGCAAACTGACATGTGAAATATGTGTGAAAGTGGAGCAAAAAATTAATAAAAAAGTAAATACAGACATATAGACAGACAATTACCCCCAAAAATCTGCAAGAGTGTGTCAATAAAGTACGCGGAGTTTTCTAAAAATTTTTGAAGGTCATTAAGAGGCCGCTCATCTCCGTTTTATGCAAAATCTTGGTTTGGTACAGTTTTTATTTTATTACGATTGAAGAAATGCTCGGAATGAGTCATCCGATATATAAAATTTTTGGTCTTGAGTCAAGGTATATAAAAATGTTATATCTCGAATTTAAAATCATTCATATATTGTTTTTTTAGATAAAAAAAACCCACAGAAAACGTATTTTCGATATTTCGGCTTACTGTAAAACTCTTAAACTACATCTTGGAAAAACTATTTTTCATAAGCTTATCATAAAATCATGCAAGAAACCATTTTCTATTGCATCTTAACCCATTATATCCTGTTTTTATGGGTCTTCTTGATCCTTTTTTCCAAAAACTTGGTTAAAATGGGTCAAATTCTTAAAACTTCAGAATAATGCGTAAACATTTGATGACAATTTTCAATTTCCGTTTTTTATTGCTATTAAAACAAAATTTCACTACATACTATACAACTGCATAAGTTTTCTACTTTTTTATGCATAATTAACTAAAAAAATAAGTTATAGTCAATAGTCTAGATGAATTAATATCGTGTTTAGTTTTGAGGTTTGAATATCTCAAAAACTATACACGATAGAACAATTGTGAGGTTGGATTCGCGTTCAGCATTGCAAAACACATCGAATATAATTATTTTGATTTTTGTTTGTTGTAGTTAAAAAAAATTTTTATTTTTTTTATATGTGGGGAAAATGGCCTAAGGGGTTATCTCAATTTTTACTCGAGGTGTCACGAACGAAAATTTTTTTATGCATCATTTGAATGATAAGTAAACAGAATCTGCAAAAAATACGATTTCGATTTAAAATAAGTTCAAGCACGCCGTGGTCGATATATGCAAAAAAGGCATGGAGCCGCAGCAGAGGCACCGCTGACTACAATGTTTAAACTTAAATGTGACACGAAAAGGAAAACAACAAATCTACAAACAATGAAACCCAAATGTGACAAAAGAAAAGTAAGAGAAGTGATAGTTTAGAATTAAAAGAGACAAGCGAATGACAAACTAAATCTTTTGAAAGAAAAGTTGTTTTACCCCCCCATAAGGTGATGTAAAACAAGTAAACTTTTTTTTTAAAATAAAAATAATAAACATTGTTATTTTAAGGGTTTTTATTTTATCAGAATTTTACAAAACGTTTCAAAAGAACAAAATTAACTTGAAAAAGTTTCTCTTGAGCTTCATTAATCGCTGGCGTCACTTTCCTCAACGTATACTTTTCTTGGACGACCTCTTTTGGAGCGACGAGTATTGTTTTTGGCTGCCGTGTCTTGGTTTTTGCTCGGAAAATTTCTTTAGAATCTTTTTTTCCGACCTTACCATGGTCGTCAATGCCTGTTTTTCCTACTGGTTATTTAACCTCACGTTCTTTTGTTTATATTAAGGCGAATAACTTTTTAACAAATTTAAATTTTGTAAAACCAATTACAGATTTGGATTCAGCATGTAATTCTGCTCTTAGAAAACACTTACCTTTCTTTCTGCACTTCACTGATTAGTGGAATTTTGAACTTTTGTCGTCTGAAAATATTGCGGCGAGGACGCGTCAAATCTTTCTTTCGTAAGAACTCAGGTTATAACACACGTGCGGTAGTGGAACCTTTGGCCAAAGTTGCGTTGTAAAGACCACTATCTACTATACCAACGGTCGTTCGATTCGACTTTATTAAAAAAAATTAGAGGCAATTGGTTGTTTAACCCCGTGGCGATTTAACCCCGTTCTACCCCAATTAAATAAGTATCCATATTTTAAGAAATAAAAGGGTTATTCACGATATGGTGTAACCTACAGAGTAACAGTGCACAATGCCAACAACAAAATGTACGCAGGTTACTCTATGACTCTTTTACCATTTTAGCAACGTATTTTCTAGTGTAAAATAATCTTCCTCTTGCCTTTTTTATAATTTAAATTAAATTTAAATAATTTTATAAACAAAACAAATATAAAGATTTTTATGATGTTTTGTATTGTGAAATATAATAAAATAAATGAAAATTAAGTTTCGCCAATTTGAAAAAAAAAAAATATTTGCCTATACAATTTAGAGCAACATACTTCACTTTTGCCCTGTTATAGCTTAAACACAATTGGAGCATACGACGAATTTCGCCCGACGAATATTCGCTGTCAAAATTAAAACACGCAAGAGTATATGAAGTTGAATACAACCGCACCGGACGACGAAATTCGCCCGTAGAATATTCGTACCAATAGAACTAGTTTTTTTCTTTTTTTTTTTTTAATAGATAATGACTTAAATAATTAGCTACCATCAAAGCACATGTTAAGTGGCACTTGTGGTTGCAACTTACTGTTCCATTTTTTTGAGTAAAAAACAACATTACAAATGCATGACAAAATGCATAGAAAACTAGTAAGGGTGTAACTTTTGGCCTGGCCAAAAATTAATACCCTACACTGCAATATTTTGAAAATTTTGCTTATATGAGAGGTGCCACGCCCTCTTGTCCGATTTCACCCAGTTTTTGCTCAGAGCTTGCATTTATAGTTTTTAGTGTTTGAGGGAAATTTGATTGGATTATCTCAAAAAACGTTTTCATTATAGCGTTTTGAAACTTTCGCTTATATAGGAGGTGCCACGCCCTGTTGTCCGAGTTCGTCTAGTTTTAGTTTAGAGCGTGCATTTACAGTTTTTAGTATTTGAGTGAAATTTAGTTGGATTATCTCAAAGCGCTTTCAGTATAGCATTTTGAAACTTTTGCTTATAGTATATGGAAGGCGCCACGCCCCCTTGTCTGATTTCAAATCACTTGTCAAGTGGCACTTGTGGTTGTAACTTACTGTTCTGTTTTTTTTGAGTAAAAAACAATAACATTACAAATGCAAGACAAAATGCATAGAAAACTAGTAAGGGTGTAACTTTTGGCCTGGCCAAAAATAAATACCCTACATTGCAATATTTTGAAAATTTTGCTTATGTGGGAGGTGCCACGCTCTCTTGTCCGAGTTCACCCAGTTTTTGCTCAGAGCTTGCATTTAAAGTTCTTAGTGTCTAAGGGAATTTTGGTTGAATTATCTTAAAAAACGTTTTCATTACAGCTTTTTGAAACTTTTGCTTAAATAGGAGGTGCCACGCCCTCTTGTCCGAGTTCGTCAAGTTTTAGTTTAGAGCGTACATTTATAGTTTTTAGTATTTGAGTGAAATTCAGTTGGATTATCTCAAAGCGCTTTCAGTACAGCATTTTGAAACTTTTGCTTATATGGAAGTTGCCACGCCCCCTTGTCTGATTTCACCCAATTTTTGTTGAGAGCTTGCATTTATAATTTTGAGTGTCTGAGTCAAATTTGGTTCGATTATCTCAAAAAACGCTAAAGTTGGATTTTGAATATATTTTTTGTATGGGCGGTAGGCGTGTCCGTTGACCGATTTTTCTCATTTTCAATCCCCCGAGCTAACTTTGATGGCGGAGGCAGTGTACCAAATTTCACTGAATTATCTTGCACAATTTTCCCAAAAAATGTATTTCCCCACACAGCCGTTACCCAGCCAACCAGCCAGAAAACCTGATCAAGAATATATATACTTTTTTATACCTGCCACGCCTCCTTCTCTACGTTACAAACGGAAGGACAAAGTGAATATACCCTGGGTGTAAAATTTGAAATGAGTATAACTTTTAAACAAAATGAAATATCAAAAAATATTCAAATGTAGATTTGTACACAAGGAAGCCTTCATAAAACGTGCAAAAGAAAAATAACGAAAATACTGCTACCCATCCCACAGCACTAAAAAAAAGAACTGATCTGCAAAAATTTATCTCACACCTTATTCCAACCAAAAAGTTCTTAGTATATTGAAGATCGTCCATGGTACCGAATGATGGTATTTTTAGTTTCTATGCTTTCCTCTCCATTCTTGCAGTATGATTAAGCCATTTTTTGTTCGAGATCATCAATGGATTTGAGCACGTGAGTATTTTTTGACAATGATCTGATGCACAACTATTAAGCATCGGGTGTAACGTCTTCCAGCAATTCTAAAATGGCTTTTCGCGTTGGAAAATTGTGTAAATGGTTTGTTTCAGTGACTCAACAATGCGCAATATAAAAAATTGCACTCTATATGAGATGATTAGATTACTAATCTAGTCTCAATATGAGAACAGAGTGCTTGATAAAGGAAAAACTACATTAAACAAAATTTTCAATGCAACTAATTGCGCGGTAGAGCCAGCAAAACTCAAAACTATCTGCTTCAAAATAGGCAAATTAGGTTAACCATAAGTAAGGCAAGCCTTACGGACGTATGACTAACAAGCATAAACAATTAGCAAGAACCTCTTTTTAAGTATATAAAATCAGCAAAGCCGCTTCGCTGTCGCTAAAAAGCATGTTGAAAAGGGCTTTAGAATCGAAAATGCTTCATTTTAACTCGCCCGCAAATATAACGTTCTACAAAAAGCTTTTGAAGTTTTTTTAAACATGCTTTTTAGCGGCAGCGAAACGGTTTTGCTGATTATTTTTTAATTAGAAAGAGGTTCTTGTGACTTGTTTTGGCCTGTAATACCCCATTCTCACTTGCCTGGTTAACCAGCCTAAAATCAGTAAATCTTGATAATCACAGAACCACGTTCACACCTTTTACCTTGATGAGTCATCAATCATTTCAATGACACTTTTTTGGCGTTTACCAAATCACGACACTATTTTCACTTTTTTCAAATATATTTTTATAAATTTCGTTATTTAAATTTTTTTTAAACAATTGAGACGAACACATTTTTTATTTTAGCTTTAATTTGCTTTTTATTAAAAATGTTTTATTTGTTTACATTTTGCATTTGTCAATAGAAAAGGAAATTTCCAAATTTCCTTGGGATTTTTTGAATTTAGAGATGCCACCTGCCGATTTTTTGGGTTAAATGATCTAATTATTTAAAAACTAGCTAATCTTTTCCATACAAATCGAAAAGCTTTTATATGGAAAACTATCCTGGTTAGTGCTTAATCAGCATTCATCTGGTTAACCAGGCAAGTGAGAATAGGGTATAAGTCACACGCCCGAAGAATTTAATTGCTAATTCGGTACTTCAAGGCTTGCCTTACTTATGATTAACCTAATTAGCCTATTTTGAAGCAGATAGTTTTGGGTTTTTCTTGATTTACCGCGCAACTAGTTGCGTTGAAAATTTTGTTTAATGTAGTTTTTCCTTTATCAAGCACTCTGTTCCCATGTAGAATGTAATTTTTTACACTGCGCATTGTTGAGTCACTGAAAGAAACCATTTATACTATTTTCCAACACGAACAGTCATTTTAGAATTGCTGGAAGACTAACAATCGATGCTTAATCGTTGTGCATTAGACCTATCGTTAAAATTAAAAATAAAAAGTTTCCTATTGCTGTAAGTGTAAAGCATAAAATCTTTGATTTGGATCGGAAAATATTTGACCGTGCCGCAAGGTCGTTGAAGGTAGGAAAAACGCTATTTATATGGAAAAATGGAGCTTTAATCGCAATAATCAGTCCTACCTTTGAAGCTATTTGACATATGTGAAAGAGATTTGGTATGTATATGAACAATGTTTGAGTAAATTGCATCCGATGCCACGCCCCCTCGACCCGAAATTCTTGTATCTATGGAAATATTGGACTCAGAGGAATGAGATTCGGTACATATGGAATTGGCACTCGGTAAAAAAATTTGAATAAAAAATGGCGGGGTCACGCCCCATCCTTTTAAAAAAATAAAATTTGTCATATCTATGAAACTATTTGACACATGTGAATAAGATTTGATTTCAGGTAAAGTGAAGCGAACAGGATATGGCACTGTAAAAATGTTAAACCAATTTAAGGTACTTAGTTGCTATGAAAGCAGTATTTTTTTCTATTCTTATTTTGGTCTCCTAGGTATAAACACTAAGCAAACAAAATTTGGTCCGGATCGGAACATAATTGGCCGTGCCCGCAAGCTGTTTTCTTTTCCACGTTTTATGAAAGCTTCCATGTATACAAATCTACATTTGAATTTTTTTGATATTTAATTTTGTTTAAAAGTTATGCTCATTTCAAATTTCATAAAATTTCTGATTGGAATAAGTCTTCGAAAAAATTTGTCCATACGTTATGTGAAGGTTTTTGACAATTTTGCGAGTTACGTGATTATCATTGAATGGGGACGATTTGGAATCTTCAAACGAATTTGCCCACAACCGAAGAACTCGATAAACACGCTTTATTTACCCTTTTACATATGTTTCGCCAAAAATAGCGATCACCCTGTATTTTGCTGTCGATACAGTGAAGTTCGTTCTGTTTTTTTCTAATCCTTTAATTTCTTTTGTTTTCATATTTTTGGGTTGAGCCTCTCGCTCCCAACGCACTATGCTAAACTCAAAATGTTTTGTACTTGTACAACCGCTGATTAATAAACAACTCGTGCGCCTTTCATTTTTGTTCGAAAATCGAATTTTTTAGTATTTTAAACTTTAGTTTTGAAAGTAGTTTTTTTAAAGTTTAAAAAGTGTTTTCTTTCGGTCGCGAAAGAAATATTGGTCCTTCGCCCTAAGAACTAGTTGACAACGCTTTATGGTGGTGGCATGGGCCATCGTGGCTTTCGTTGGAAAGCTGTTTTTATGTAAAACCACTGTTTTTCGCTAAGCCGAATTATATTGGGCCTTATCGTAAATAAATATTCTCGAGAATTTATTCGCTAACTCCCTGGTTTGCAATCGCAAAAAAAATTTCGTGGAAAGGGAAAATTCACTGGAAAAATTATGTCATCGGCAATGAGTTGGGAGCGAGTTTTTTCACTTTTATTTGTTAAATTTGCTCCTCAACTTTTTGCTAGGGAGTACTAAAGTATAAATGAATAATCATAAATAACGTTTGACAAATTAAAAACTTTAGTACAACAATTTTAAAGCTTATTGAAATAGCTTTCATATGACACTAAAGTTTTTAATATCCATCCAAGCGTTTCCAACTTATACTGGTTCTGCTAAAACTACTATTCACTTAAATTTTTTTTTTTTTGGAAATTTTTTAGTGCAAACTTTTGATTTTTCAAATCCACAAAAATGATTAAAAAGATATTTATTTATTTACTTTAAAAAGCAAAGCATTAATTTAAATTTCACTGCTGCAATTGCTTCTTTTTCTTCTTTTGCAATTGCTGTTTCTTGTTTATCTTTTTTTTATAAGTGAGTTGTCAAAATTCAGTGGAAAATGGAAAAAAACGTCAACGATTTATGGAAAAAAGCGTTGCCACATGTTTTTTTTTTGTACAAAATGTCTACGAAATTGGAAAAAATCAGCGTTCAGATTGGTTGTTTGTGCAAAATGTCAAAGATATGGGAAAGACTCAGCGTTGCCAGATGTTGTTTTTGTGTAAAATGTCAACGCTCTTGGAAAAACACAGCGTTGCAAACTGGTTATTTCTGAAAATTTCAACGATATTAAAATAAAAAAAGTATCCCTGCAGGAAGGGGAGTTTCCATTCATAAAATATTCACTACTTCCAGTGCTCCTTCCCCGGGAGGGAGAGAATGGAACTCCCTTCAGATTTACGATAAGGCCCATTACATTCAGTGCAATATAAAAATGTATCGGTATTGGCTGTGCAAAACATTTGCAAGTATTAATCTAAATTAAGAATTAATAACTAAAACAATTAATATTTAATAGAATTACCCCTGTTTTTTATAACAGCAGTGCATCTTTTTGGCATGGATGCGATAAAACTATTTTCAAATAAGTGCGGAATGACCTGCTACCGTTTTTTAACTTCATTCAACAACTCATCCTGTTTTCTAAATTTTTAATTGCATAATAAGCAATAAATTTTCGTGACTTGACGATTTGATTGGGATTAGATCTGGCGACTCCGCGGGGCATTGATGAACATCAATATTTTGTCAATTTATCCAATCTTTTACCACTTTCAACGTGTGCTTAGGGTTGTTATCATGCAGGAATATCCATTTTAGTGTAATTTTCCAAGTTGCATATGGCATCATAGTATTTTGTTGTATGCCTTCATAATCATTAGACTTCATTATGCCTTGAACACTTTGAATTGGACCGATTCCTTGCGCAGAGAACCATCCTCAGACCATGATACTACAACCTCTATGCTAGACAGTTCCTCTTGTATATTTCGGGCTTAGCCTTTTTCTCCTTGGTCTTCTTATAAAACTGTTACCACTCGATCCGCATAAATTAAACTTGGACTCGTCAGGAAAGATGGTAAAAGTCTTGTGAGAAGACCAAGGAGAGAAAGGCTAAGCCCGAAATATACAAGAGGAACTATCTAGCATAGGGGTTGTAGCATCATGGTCTGAGGGTGGTTCTCTGCGCAAGGAATCGGCCCAATTCAAAGTGTTGAAGGCATAATGAAGTCTAATGATTATAAAGGCATACTATAAAATACTATGATGCCGTATGCAACTTGGAAATGAAAATGATTTTTAATTTAGATTAATAGTTGCAAATGTTTTGCACAGCCAATACCGATACATTTTTATATTGCACTTAAGTTTTAGTTTTGTGTTAGTGATGTATGGACTTTTTATTTTTGTTTTATAAACAACAATATAAATGACATAAAACCTTTTACCAAGTATTTTATTTGCATCTGTTTTAGTGGCCGAAAACTGGTGATTTAGTTTCAAGTGTTTTTGGTTGCAAATGTTATGCACAGCACTGTATATATTGTCCCAGCCGGGTCGAAAGTGTTAATTAATTTTATTAATTTTTTCTTTCGAAATATAGCAGTGTTGTTGTTGTGGCCTTCGTAATTTTTTTTGTTACCGAGTGCTTTTGTGCATTTTTTTGCTTTCAACGAGTGCTTTGTTGTGAATTTTTTTTTTTGCTTTCAACGATTAAATTAGAATTTAATTACGTGGAATAAGTTAAAAAAAAAAAATCATAATGTCGCATTTAAAAATGTACGCAAGGGGGGCAGGGGGGCGTCTGCCTCCCTAGCTCTAGCTTTAAAGTTACATTCATTTTTATATTTTTACTATACTATTTATTTATTTAATTGCAAACAATTTGATAGTAAAATCGGATAATATTTTAAAAAGTTATTAAGGTTTCACTGAAGTAGGGTTTTTCGTTTTTTTATCGAAAAAATAAACAGGTACAAAAATGTGTTTTTTGCTCATAACTTATTTTTCTTCTCAGAAAGGATACCCAAAGTTGCTTAAAACTAAAGACTATGTTCTTGCAAATAATTGGCCCTATGCTCCTCCTACGAGTTAAAAGAGAATACATACATACATGTTCTTGCAAAAAATGCTGCGTTAAAAAATTCAAAATTTTTTGTGCAGGTAGTATAGATAATACCCGGTTCCAAAAGTCGATTTTTTATGTTTTTTAATTACGTGGTCGGAAAAGCGTTCGTTTACTCAAAAGGAAGGGTCTTCCGAAAAAGTGTACAAGGCTTAAAATGCTTAAAATCGTTCAAAGTATAAAAGTATTTTATAAATTTTTTCAGACCTTTTTTAACTTTTCAAAAATTGGTCACAGAAAAAGAAAAAAAAAATTCCAAAAACTCTAAAAAAATTCACACGTTTTCTTTGTACGATTCTAAGCATTTGAAACATTATACAATTTTTTTGCTTCATACAAATCGACCCAGTTTATTGTACATGTTTATTTTTCCGATAAAAAATCAAAATGGTCTTACTTCACTGAAACCTTTATAACTTTTTAAAATATGATCTGAATTTAGTAAATTGTGGGTTAAAATATTTAAAATTGAATACACTTATAAATAAAAATATAAAAAATATTGCGAAATTGTAAAAAATTACTATGAAAATGAACTCTTCGCACAGCTTTAACTTTCAACTTTAACTCAGCCAATTTGAATAAGATTTTAGTTATTGGTACATTTAAAAGAAGCGTAAGAATTTTTCTTCAAAATAGTGTATAAAAAAATTCGATCAAAATTGGGTTTCTCGAAATATTCTTTTTTAAAATTCTTCAAAAATCAAAAGTGTCGATTATATCTAGAACGGCCCCTAGGAAAAAAATAATAAATGCGTTTTTTGGAGTCAGCGGCCTCAAATTAGTTTAGAAAATATGGTTGGCAAAATGTTAAACACACAAATTAATTATTTTTGATGTAGTGTGATATGCATTTAAAAGATAACATACCTAAGCAAAGTTTTATTTATTCATAAGTTATTATGAACTTTTATTTAATATTTTAGTGCACAAAAATGCTACCAATATGATGTTATACAAAGATCTTGGTTCTTACTAGCTCTTACATTCAAATTTCTCAAAAAAAAAAAAAAAAGCAAATAAGTTTTGTAAAATTTGAGCTTGGCCCCCCCTATATAAAATCCTACGTACGCCCTTGAGCATTAAGTACTGAGTTAAAAGCTCAATGGAAGGGTGTTACGGCAACATATGATACTTGTTTAGACAAGATAGCAGATGATGATGCTACGGAGTTGGATGCTGTGAAACGAAAGTATCGAAAGTGCTATCAATCTTACCTTCGGGTGGCAGCAAAAATTTTTGAGCATTCTCAAGCTGAGAAATCTCGGCCAAAGGGTACTATGGACCTTGAACTTTCAAGTGGCCATAGTATGTCTGTACCGCCATGCGATACGTAGGTGTTTGATGGTGATTATTTGAAATGGGCGTCCTTTAGGGACATGTTTACTACCATTTATATTTCAAACACACGTTTAAATGATGTGGAAAAGCTTTTCTATTTAAATCAGAAAACACGGGGAGAAGCAAAGAAGATTGCTCAAGCGACAGATACGAAAATAAACGTATTCTGGTCAACAGCCAGTTTAAAATTTTATTCAATCTTCCTCAAGTTCCTCTGGTTCAGATCTAAAAAAAGCTCCAACCGGATATTAATGGTTGTATCTTCGCTTTAAAAACACATAACATTAATATTGAGAACTGGGATGCAATTTTTGTGTATCTTTGTTCTACTCGCTTGCCAGAGGTCACGCTTTCCTTGTGGGAGCAGTCAGTTGTAAATAAAAACGAAATTCCAAAATGGCAACAACTGAATGAGTTTCTTACCAGTCGGTTTCAAATGATATTCGTAGCTTATGTGGTGCGATACCTCGACAAAACTTACAACCTTCAATTTCAAAATCAAGCCGGAATAATTCATCTGGTAAAAAGGTAAATAGTTACCAAATTAATGTAAACTGAAAAAAAAATAGTTTTTTCCGTCTAGCATGTACTAATCGCATCACTGTGCGAAGCTTTCCAAATTTCTCTAAAAAATATTAACGTTTAAAACTCGCCAATCTGCGTTTCTATAGAAATCAAATCTATGGACCGACCAGTTATTTTTATGGTTCTCTCTTTAACATATAGTACTTGGAGACCGATCCTTGCTCGGTCAACAATCTGATCTTATTATTTTAGTCGATATTATTCATAGCTATTTTTGTGACGAAATTCGTATCTTTTACCTCAAAATGATAAATAAACCGATGAGAATAATAATAAGAAAAAGCTCGGAACGTATCAAATGGTATAGAAAAATATCAAAAACTCATTTTTTCTTTTTGGTTGAATAAGTCAATGGGATATGCCACGCACCCAAAATATTTCGTCTTTTGTATGGGGGCTGAAATATCTTATCTTCAAAGGATCATAACTCGGAAAATAAGAGTCCTATTGTAAAAATCCGAAAGGATATTTTGATATTATTTGATGCTATTAATAAAAAAGAATTTCACCTATCCTTGTAGCTACGCTGTAAGACCGAACACAGCGTTTTCTTCAACTTCAAGCAAGGATACTTCAAAATCCTGCAGGTGTAATGAAAGTTCTGCAATGGAGACGGATTCAGCGTCAAAAAATACATAAGGCTGCATATAAGAATTAAAAAGTTCATTCCATTTTTTTTTTTGAGCCTGAGTTATTAACCAAAATTTTTGTTTTGATAAAAAGTGGGCGTGGCAATTATTGAACAAAGCCTACTCTTCGTTATGCCATTTGTGAGAAATAGCATTTAATTTGTTTTACTTGTATGGGGGGTTCCACGCACACCTGCGATATTTTGCCCACTTTCAGGTCGTAGGTGCCTAATAGCAAGTAGACTCCCTACAGTTAAATTCAGAAAGATTGCTTTAGTAATTTTCCTTTTATAGCGTATTATATTTTTTGTGGGCGGTGCAACGCCCTTCAACGAATTTTCCCAATATAACGTTATATCACATATTAATTCTTGTTTGCAGTGGTAACATCTCCTTAATTACCATTAAAATTGTTGGAGTCGTTTTCGAGTAATATTGAATTAAAATTTTCAATGGTTAAAAAGGGGGCGTGGTTCTTCTTCGATACCGCCCACTTTTCGGTTATTAAAAGGCATTGATAAGCAGTACCTACATACCAAATTTCATTAAAATATCCTGTAACATTTGCGAGAAATAGCATTTTACGTATTTTGCTTGTATGGGAGTTTCCACGCGCAACGGCGATATTTCGCCCACTTTCAGATCAGAGATGCCCTATAGCAATTAGGCTCCTCACAACTATTTTCAAAATGTTTGCTTTATCATTTTTCTTTTTATACCATTTTACATTTTTGTGGGCGGTGCCACTCCCATCAACGAGTTTTCCCAAAATAACGGCGTATTACATACGTGGGCTGCTATATATATTTCTGGCCTAGGCAACACTAATGTCAATAGCTAAAATCTGGCAGCACCATAATAAAGTTTGACATTTTTAGCATAAACGTACTCACAACGTTTTGATGTACAAGCGCTATTTGTTTTGTTTACAGTGAGTTAAGAAAATTAATTTTTCCATTGATAATTTAAGCGATTGATAAATTATGGGGTTTCCAACGAGAACAAACGTTTTTTGCAACTAAGTGTTCATGCAAAATCGAATGTATTGAGTGGAACTAATGCCCAAGGATGCCTCTATCTCATGGTATGTCACATGGCTATCTTGCATTATCAGTTCACGCACGGCATCAATGTTCTCTGGCACAACGGCCGGTTTTGGACAACCTTCACGGAATTCACCTTTGAGCGAGCGTCGGCCACGATTGAATTCATTAAACCAGTTTTTCACAGTGCTATAGGATGGTGGTTCATTGCCGTACAAAGATTTAAGTTCATCGATGCACTCTTGTCGTGATAATCCACGTCGAAAGTTGTGAAAAATGATCGCACGAAAATGTTCACGAGTTAATTCCTTTTTTTTGCCAAATTGATTATTCAAGTCACTGTAAACAACACAAATGATGGTCGTACGTCGAAACGTTCTGACTACGTTTATGCTAAAAAATGTCAAACTTTACTATGGTGTTACCAGATTTTAGCTATTGACATTAGTGTTGCCTAGGCTAGAAATATATATAGCAACCTACGTATTAATTCTTGTTTGCAGAGTAGGGCTGTTCAAAAAAATTTTTTTTTCGAATTTCTTAGATATACTTTGACATCACGTTCTAAATCATGACAGAATGTCCCATGAATTTTTTCAGATTTTTAAATGCATTTTTAAAGGTGGCCTCAAAGCAAAAATATATTTTTATTATTTTTTTTTAGCATTAATTATAAAATGTTGTCAAACAATTTGAAAAATTTTTTTTTAGAGTAACTTAAAAACATTCATTTTGTTTGTTTTTTAATGAACTTTAAAACCTATGTTGTAATTTTGACAAAAAAAAATTCTTACACCTCTTAAAAAACGAAAAACTGCTTCAAAAGGCGAAATTTTACGGTTTTTCAAAGAAAAAAGTCATCGTGCTTTAAACGAAATGAACACTTTTTAATTTACAAGATCTCATTCGAAAGAGCTCTTAAAAACCTTCAAGACAAGACATGTTAAGACTTTATTGGGCTAGCAGGCACGATGATATAACGTTTGAAACATAGTAATGCAGCCCCGTGAAAGGCAAAACGCTTTTTTACTCTTACACCTCTTAAAAACCGAAAAACTGCTTTAAAAAGCGAAATTTAACGGTTTTTCAAAGAAAAAAGTCATTGTGCTTTAAACGAAATGAACACTTTTTAATTTACAAGATCTCATTCGAAAGAGCTCTTAAAAAAATTCAAGACAAGACATGTTAAGACTTTATTAGGCCAGCAGACACGATGATATAACGTTTGAAACATAGTAATGCAGCCCCGTGAAAGGCAAAACGCTTTTTTACTCAAGAGGGAGACATCTTACGAAAAAAGTTCACATGGCATAAAATGCTTAGAATCATCCAAGGAACAAGTGTGAATTGTTTTTTTTTTTTTTTTAAAAAAAAGTTTATTAAAAATGACGTTAAAAAAAATTTTTTTTCTAAAAATAAGTAAAAAAAAAACAATTCACACTTGTTCCTTGGATGGTTCTAAGCATTTTATGCCATGTGCACTTTTTTCGTAAGATGTCTCCCTCTTGAGTAAAAAAGCGTTTTGCCTTTCACGGGGCTGCATTACTATGTTTCAAACGTTATATCATCGTGTCTGCTGGCCTAATAAAGTCTTAACATGTCTTGTCTTGAAGTTTTTTAAGAGCTCTTTCAAATGAGATCTTGTAAATTAAAAAGTGTTCATTTCGTTTAAAGCACAATGACTTTTTTCTTTAAAAAACCGTTAAATTTCGCTTTTTAAAGCAGTTTTTCGGTTTTTAAGAGGTGTAAGAATTTTTTTTTTTGTCAAAATTACAACGTAGGTTTTAAAGTTCATTAAAAACAAACAAAATGAATGTTTTTAAGTTACTCTAAAACAAATTTTTCAAATTGTTTGACAACATTTTATAATTAATGCTAAAAAAAAAAAAATAATAAAAATATATTTTTGCTTTGAGCCACCTTTAAAAATGCATTTAAAAATCTGAAAAAATTCATGGGATATTCTGTCATTATGTAGAACGTGATGCCAAAGTATATCTAAGAAATTCGAAAAAAAAAATTTTTTGAACAGCCCTATTGCAGAGGTAACATCTCCTAAATTTTCATTAAAATTGTTGGAGTCGTTTTCGAGTAATAAATATTGAATTAAAATTTTCAAGGGCTAAAAAGTGGGCGTGGCACTTCTTCGATCCCGCCCACATTTTGTCTGTTACAAGGTATTATTAAGCCGTACCTGCTCACCCAATTTTATCCAAATACCTTGAATGGTTTTCAATTTTAAAGTTTAGGGCAGTGCCACGCCCAAAGTTCAAACCTAGCTCATTCTTCATTGTATGCTAATATCTAACTCTATTCCAAGTTTCATTAAAATAGCTGTAACCGTTTTCGAGAAAAATTTATATATATATTTATAAACATACATACAATTTTAGCTCGTATAAGAAGGGAAGATAAGAGCAACTTTAACAAATATTTTGTTTAAACAGTTCAGAAATCCGGCACACACAACGAGAAAAATATGTAATTTAATTCACATCTCTGAAAACATTTCACACAAATGGATGATATTTGATAGATATGTAAAGAACAACAGCCCAATCAATATCTAGTGTGGTGCCACGCCCACCACAAAATATAACTCGTCATACCTATGGAGAAATTTGACGCAGATAAACAAAATTTGGTTTACATGTTGTTTCGCGTGTGTCTTTGTGGAATGTGAAATTCAAATTAAAAAAAAAAAGTTCTATTGGAATACAATCAGGTATAAAGCGACATGAAAATTTCTTAAACTCCGGCTACCCCTTGGTCGTGCTTCTTCAGAGTCTAACTTGACGCGTTATCATAGTAATTATGCCATGGTAGCTATCAAAAAATAAACACAAAATAAGCATTTCATTACAAATTAAAAACCAACACAGCAATCCGGTGACTGGATGTTATTATTGTCACTTGGAGTGCGTTTTTCCCTCCCCACTTATGGCAAATCCGGCACTCAATATTTGTGAAATTGCCACTAAACTAATCTATGTTTTCTCTAACGCTTACCACATTTGTCCTTCTTCAGCATTCCGTTATATGAGAAATTAGTTTTCGATTTTTAATCAAATTAGTTTTACTTGTGTGGGAGGTTCCACGCGCACCGGCGATATTTTGCCCACTTTCAGATTGTAAGTGTCTAAGCTCAAGTAGACTCCCTGCAGTGAAATTCAGAAAGATTGCTTTAGTAGTTTTCTTTTAATAGCGTATAATATTTTTGTGGGCGGTGCCACACCCTTCAAAGAATTTTCCAATATAACGGCATATCACATATTAGTACTTGTTTTCAGGGGTACTATATCTTAAATTTTCATTAAAATTGTTGGAGTCAATTTCGAGTAATATTGAATCAAAATTTTCAATGGTTAAAAAGGGGGCATCTCATTTTTGTGATACCGCCCACTTTCGTTTATTACAAGGCATTGATAAGTAGTACCTATATACCAAATTTCATTAACATACCTTGTAACATTTGCGAGAAACAGAATTTAAGGTATTTTGCATGTATGGGGGATTCCACGAGCAACAGCGACAGTTCGCCCACTTTCAGAGCAGAGATGCCTTATAGCAAGTAGGATCCCCACAGTTAATTTCAGAATGATTGCTTTATTAGTTTTCTTTTTATAGCGTATTATTTTTTTGTGGGCGGTGCCACGCCCTTCAACGAGTTTTCCCACTATAACAGCATATCACATATAAATCCTTGTTTGCAGAGGTAACATCTCCTAAATTTTCATCAAAATTGTTGGAGTCGTTTTCGAGTACTATTAAATCAAAATTTTCAATGGTAAAAAAGGAGGCGTGGCACTTCTTCGATCCCGTCCACTTTTTGTCAATTAAAAGACATTAGTTGTCAGTAGCTGTGTACTAAATTTCATCAAGATATCTCTAATGGTCTGGAAGTTATGACTAAATCAAATTTAAAATTTAGGGTGGTGCCACGCCGCCTAGTGGGCATCTATAAAGTTAAAACCTTGTTAATTCTTCATTATACGCTAGAGTGCATCTTCTTCCAAAGTTTCATTAAAATCGCGGCGTCCGTTTTCGAGAAAAATTTGGGCACATATATATTTATATATTTATAAACATACAATTTTAGCTCGTATAAGAAGAGAAGATACAGGTGCAAAGATATAGCAATTGATGTTTTTATGTATGGGGGTGCAACGCCCCCTTCTTCAAATTCCTCCAATTTTTGCAAGGCGTTTGATGAACGCAGTTTACTCCTGTATACAAAGTTTTGTGATGGTAACTGCTACAAGTGTAGAGACATTGCAATTGATGTATTTTTTTGTATGGGGGATGCAACGCCCCTTGTTAAATTTTCCCCAATTTCAGTGAGGCGTTTGGTGAACGTAGCATACCCTTGTGTATAAAGTTTTTAACAATAACTGCTACAAGTGCAGAAATATAGCTTTTGTGATGTTTCTTGTATAGGGGGGTGCAGCGCTCCTTTCTTCAATTTTCTCCAGTTTTTGCAGGGTGCTTGGTGAACGCAGAGCGTACTCCTTTATACAGAGTTTTGTATTAATAGCTACTGCATGTTCAGATATATAGAGTTTTGTTAACTTTTTTCGTATTGGGGCTACCCCCCACACCCCCGCCAAAATCATTTAACTCTAGTTCGTGAGGTCAATGGACATATTTTAATAGTTCTGCATACTAAAAATGCATTTTGAATTTTTCACGTCTAGATTGTATCAAACAGTGCACTGTGCGCCGTGGTGTACGACAAAGTTCGCTCTGTTGACGGCGGCAATAGTTGTTTTTATTTTAATTTGTTGTTTATGTTTTCTGATGAAGTTTTAATAAATAAATATTAAATAAAATCTATCCTTTGAATATTTTCTAAGAAATCTAAAAATTTTACATTGGGAGATTTGGTACAGCTAGCTGGAATTTATGCAAATTTCAAAGTAGTTATTTGGCCAATTTTGTCCACGCAAGTGATTGACTATAATCCACTGCATCTAACGGTATTCAAATTTCTATTTTGCGTTTGCTATTCTGCAACCTTCAAATTTAAGATAGACTAAGCAAATTTTAATACAGTTTTTGGTGGTTATGATAGTAATAAGGAATGTAAGTATGTATACTATAAAGTTATTGGTCTGTGCTCTGCTTACGTGTTATAAGAAAAAAGTGAAGTTGTATTGAACACATGTAAAATGTGTATTAAAAACTACTGAAATCAGTTCCAGTTTGGTGCCTATCCGGGGATTTCGATAATTTATTTTTTATTTAATAATACATTTTTTGTGATTGCAATGACCAAACTGTAGCTGCGTCGTCTTTTTTATACGATTTTTAAGACACAATGATTGCTTCCAAGCGCAATTTTTTTAAAATTTGTTTTGTAGGCGTGTCCGTTGGGCTATTTGCACTTAATTTGGGTGGTTCCTCCTTAATACAGATATTTGATCTTAGACTTAATTTAATTTTTGTATCTGTATCCGATCCTATGTATTTGCTACCGTACCTCTGAAAAAAGTTATAAAACTTCTGCCAAAGGTCACGAAAATTTCAATTTCAGTGCACTTTCACCGATTTACTTCATATTGTACCACAACATTGTTCATATAAATACATTTGTTTGTATAAATTTTCATGCAGATATCTCCTTTTGTTTTCTCTACACACCTAAAATATGGTTCACTACGTTTGGGAAGTAGACGCGTCCATTAACTAATCGCGACCATCTTTCGAATTTTCGTTAGCAATGTGTAGCTAACGCAACATAGGAGTCATAGAACTACTTCTTTTATTTTTTTCTAACTAAATGTGTGAAATCTTCCACTGTGCGCCGGCGAAACAATTAAAACTAGTTCTTAGCTACCATAAAAGCACATGTCAAGTGGCAATTGTGGTTGGAGCTTACTGTACCATGTTTTTGAGGAAAACATTGCAAAAACAAGACAAAATGTTTTCGTTACTAGTTTCATCCATAACCATTTGGAATATTCAGACGAATTTGCCCACAACCGAAGAACTCGATAAACACGTTTTATTTAGCCTTTTGCAAAGATTAGACGAGAATCAAAGTAAATAATTAAAAGCAGCACATGCAAAAGTTCTAATTTTTATTGTTTTTTCCCTTGTTATGCATCGCCCTGCTGTTCGTAAGAAGTTGATATTATAATTTTCTTGCAAAGCGCCTTCGGTTGCAAGCTTTTTTGGCGAGTTCAACCTGAAGATTTCATATGGTTATGGATGAAACTGGTAACGAAAACCATTTTTTCGATTTCTGGTTTTCATCTATGCATTTTGCTTTGCTTTTGTAATGTTGGTGATTTTACTCAAACATTCTTTGCCATTTCAATATATTTCCGGAACATAAAACTAAACTAAAATTAAAACGATGATAAAAAATTCCTGCGGCGGTGAATTTAAGACATACAATTGTAGGGTGTCATATGACACCAATATGTATGTTCAGAGTAGGGATGCCAATTTGTGGGCCTTTTGGCGATCCCGGGATTATAATATTGCAATCCCGGGATTTTTCGGGACGTATGTTTCCTGCCATTTAAGCACCTTATTTGACTTCAAATTTAAGATAGACTAAGCTAATTTTAATACAAATGTTCAAAATAGAAATGTTCAATTCGCATTAAACAGTCAATCGTTTTAATTTTAATTTTATTAATAAAAATTGATAGGAAAATATAAAAAAAAAACAAAAAAAAAATTTAATTAACAAATAATTCATAAGCCTAAACTATATTTATATATATTGTAATATACATATGTTATATATTGGGCATTCCATTGTGACTCATTGGACATTTTGTTATAGATTATGGCAAAATCTTGGTCATAACTAAGTTATTTTAGCCCCAAGACTGTGATAACAGTCTCGAAAAATAACTAAATAACCCTTCTTTAATGTTAATGTTTTCTGTCCTAAATTGTTGTTTAAATAAGTGTGACTCATTGGACATGAAACGGAACGCTCTTTTTCATTTATTAACTTAAGGAAAAATTTTAGCCAAACTACTGCTGTTTTATGATTTTTTTTTTTATGTTGCAATTGAAGACTTTAAATTAAAAGCAAGCTATTTTGATGAAGAAAATATAATATTTTGAGTTTGTGACTCGACGGGACATTCTATTCTGACTTGCGTTACAAGAAAGAAATCAGTGAAATTTGTTTAGTGTATAATTGAATTTTTGATTTATTGATTATGTCTATTGTAATTAGCAATTACTGCTTATGACAATCTTTGGTCATAAGTCTTTGGTTATAAATCAAATTTGGACCAATTTGCTTTTTGATCAAAAATTGGCCCAAGTTGCTACTCCTTATTGTCACAGGCAATAAGAGAGGATATCATAATGAAAAAATTTGAAGTAAAAAATCATGTCTCATAAGAAATAAAAATATAAGCTGAACCATATTGCGATGAATATGCTAGAAAGTCCTCTTTTATAATTTTTAAAAACTGCTTACTTATCAAGCAATAGACATTTTACATTACGATATTGTTAAAATGTATTAAATTCAATTTTATTCTCATTTTCTGTTTTGATATGGAATATCCCATACATATGTATATCACTTACTGAGATCAAAAAATTTTAGAGTTCAAAAAATTTTTTAAATTTGAAAATGAAAGCGCGACCCGATTTCTGTAAAACCTATATTACAGCGACCGGCTAAATCTTAGCATTGTAACCTTTTTTGAAACGATATCTTCATTCCTTATATAGTGCAGGAAAATTATGTAAAAAAAGGCTATAGTATCTAATTTTGTTGAAAAAGCACCAATTTTGATCCGACTTGGCTCATTCTTATTGATAATTGAATTTAGAAAAAAACCAACACTTTAGTTTATGCAGTTTTTGAAAAAAAAATAATTCAAACAAACAATACTAAACAAAAATAGTCATTTCCGATGTATTTGTCGATTCTGAATCCGAATCGGTCTATCAAGTACGGTTTTTGAGATATCCTTAACTAAAAGTTCAAAAGACACGATTTTTGAGGTTATATGGAGGATGCACGAAATTATTTTACTATTTTCTATTAAATCCATTTCACGGCCCGCTTGAAAAAATTTTATTGAAAGGTTCGAGGACGACGGAGTTTTTTGTTGGGTTCTTTTCAGGACATCATCCGAAGTTGATCCTGACAAGAATCAAAATCGAAACACGTGCCGATTTTGAAAACGGGCCGTTTTTCTATTTTTAAACGAATATTTTGAAATGTTTGCACTAAATACCGTTTAGTTGTGCATATATCGACCTTGGCTTCACCACCATGTGAATGCTCATTCAATTTTATGAATATTTGCCCAAGAAACCATACCTCTGCGTTCAACTTTAGTTCGGCGCATTTTAGGAAATAAATTAGCTGCTTTTTTTAATTTTACAGAACAATTTACCAAAAATCTATGTAAAAATATGAATCGTTTATTAAAAATTGGTTATTTGACCGATATAATTTTTTTGAATACATATCATCAATTCAACACTATCAAGTGAACTTTTTATGTAAACAAAACCCAATCTAATTGATTACTGAGAGAATACCAGCCAAATCATATTATGACATTACTTTTGTCTCTATAAGAATTTTCAAAATTTAGTACGTAGGCTGCTAGATATATTTCTGGCCTAGGCAACACTAAGTGTTGCTAAGTGCAATCTGACATTGCCATTGGAAAGTTTGACATTTTTTAGCATAAACGTACTCAGAACGTTTTAACGTACGACCATCATTTGTGTTGTTTACAGTGACTTGAAAAAATCAATTTGGCAAAAAAATGGAATTAACTCGTAAACATTTTCGTGCGCTCATTTTTCACAACTATCGACGTGGATTATCACGACAAGAGTGCATCAATGAACTTAAATCTTTGTATGACGATAAAGCACTATCCTATAGCACTGGCCGACGCTCGCTCAAAGACGAATTCCGTGTAGGTCGTCCAAAAACGGCCGTTGTGCCTGAGAACATTGATGCCGTGCGTGAACTGATAATGCAAGATCATCATGTGACACACCGTAAGATAGAAGCATCTTTGGGCATTAGTTCCACTTGAATACATTCGATATTGCATGAACACCTGGCCGTAAAAATGGTTTTTTCTCGTAGGATCCCGCACAATTTGACAATCGCTCAAAAAAAGGCTCGTGTCGATTGGTGCAAAGAAATGTTGAAAAAATACGATCGCGGTGCTTCAAAAGACGTTTATAAGATCGTCACAGGTGACAAATCATGGATCTATGCGTATGAGCCCGAAACAAAACAGCAGTCGACCGTGTGGGTCTTCGAAGACGAGCCAAATCCAACGAAAGTTGTTCATGGGAAAAGCACTTCGAAGCAAATGATCGCCTGTTTCTTCGGCAAAACTGGTCATGTGGCGACTGTTCCGCTTGAGCAACGTAGGACAGTCAATTCTGAGTAGTACACCATAATTTGTTTGCCTGAAGTCTTCGGAGAAATTCGAAAAACGAGCAAGAGAAGACGAATCATTGTTCACCATGACAATGTGATTTCTCACACATCGGCTCAAACCAGCGCCTTTTTGACCGGCCAAAACGTCGAATTGATGGGTCATCCGCCGTACAGCCCTGACTTGGCACCCAATGACTTCTTTCTATTCCCGAACATCAAGAAAAAAATGCGTGGTCAACGATTTTCGTCGCCAGAAGATGCTGCTGAAGCGTTCAAAAACCATGTTTTGGAGGTGTCTCAATCGGAGTGGGAAAAGTGCTTTGAAAATTGGTTTCAGCGCATGCAAAAGTGTATAAATCATGCTGGAGAATACTTTGAAACACAATAAAACCATTTTTGACGATAAATATTCGCATTTTCATTATTAGGCCAGAAATATATCTAGCAGCCCTCGTATGAATATAAAAAAAAAAATATTAAATGCAAGGTAAAATTTTCGATCGAAAATGCGTCAAACTAAAGTTGTACGCAGAGGTATAGTTCCTTTGGCAAATATTCATAGAATTGAATAAGCTTTCACATAAAGGTATAGCCGAGGTCGATATATGCACAGATAAACGGTATTTAGTGCAAACATTTGGAAATTTTCGTTTAAAAATAGAAAAACGGCCCGTTTTCAAAATCGGCACTTGTTTCGATTTTGATTCTTGTCAGAATTAGCTTCGGATGATGTCTTGAAAAGAACCCAAAAAAAAACTCCGTCGTCCTCAAACCTTCCAATAAAATTTTTTCAAGCGGGCCGTGATTTTCTTCAAAATGGTCTTAAATGATTTTCCTACAAAAGGTTTCGATCATTTCAAAATGGCATCATGAATTTATAACTCATTTTAAAGACACAAAATAGTACCATATGAAGCATTCAATAGAAAATAGCAAATATTTCATATTAATTTAATATTTTTGATAAAAAATTGCTTTTAATTTCTGGACGTGAAAAAGGCCGAAATCCCGGGATTGCCATCGCTAGTTTAGAGGGTTTCAATATGACTCCTTTTTGGAATCGCCGTTAAATTATTTTTTTAAGTTTATGACAACACTGTTCATTTGGATGGTTACATTGTTCGTGTAAGGGCCCTTAATGTCGGAAGAAAACGACAGCACAAAAATAACCATCAAACTGAGCGGTGTGTTTTACTTTAACTTTTTTTAAAGTGCCATCGAAATTTCAAAGCATTATTGTTTTTACCTTCTTATCTTCGTGAAAGCAGTTATAAATTACGCTTGTGCCACTTTCTGCAAACTCCATGATATTAGTTTCATTGCAATCATCTTCTTTTCTTCGAGTTTTTGGATTCTAGAAAAAAAAAAAAACAATTGCAAAAATATTAAAAATTATATACATTTTGTGTTATAATTTTAAACGTAAAAATATTTGAACAAAAAGAAAAACGTATTTATTTTGCAAATAAGAAAATCGAACTGAAAAAATAAAACTAGCTAAAATATCAATGGAAAAAGGAAAAAGCTGATGCGGACTTGAAACTTGGTGAAAGTTTATTGGACTGTAGTTACTTTGTAAAAAAAATCTACCGCACAATGGGGATATAACCCCCCTGTTTGGGGATTCATAGTTCAAAAAATTCAGTTTTTAACGAATACTTAATTGCATATCAAATGAAAGGAAATAAATTGGGCTACCTACATTTTTTGGGAAAAAATTGGGTGATTTTTTGAAAAATTGGGTGATTTTTTGAAAAATTATCATACCTCAAAAACTATGACTCAAAGTGAAAAATTTTCTACAGCAATTATATAGCCCGGTAAAATACCTTTCATATAACATCAATATTTTAAAAACCCATATAGAAGTTCCCAATTTATTCCGATTTTTATAAAAGATATGTCCCGATCTTCCGATGGCTATATCTCCGAAAGTAGATCCGCTCAGAAATTTTTGATTACATATTCTTTCTTAGAATTAAGAGCTTAACAAACCAAATAAGGTTTAAAAAAATATAAACAGTCGCTAATCTAACATTAAGTCGTAATTTTTAATAAAGTTTCTAAAATGCGCGTGTCCCCACAATTTAAATATTTTGAATCTACTTTAAATTTCAAGTGTCACTGTGAAAACAAACATAATGCGCAATCAGCAGCTGGATACATAAAATATTTTACTGTTGATCGCATCAAAAACACCTACACAGTAAAAAATATTTGAAACACGTAATTGTGAAACACACTGTATATCAATTTTGGAAATTCGTTCATTATAGTAAACTAAAAAAATATCTCACTTAAAAAATGTATACAATTAAACAGATCTTTAAAATGATTTTTGAAATTCTCCGATCGGTTAAGAAACAAAAAAGATATAAACGTTAGTTAGAGTTTTAAATTAGTATGAAATATTTAAATTTTTGGTATTCGTTAATTTTAGAAAACGAAAAAAAGGACTCTTACTTAAAAATTACTCATTGCGATAAATTTTTATATTGTCGAAAATTTCATGACCTCTTAAAATTTAAATTAAATGAATAAGCGGGCTTTAGGTCAGTTTTTAATTACACTAGTTTACACCAAAAATGTGATCTGGTTGCCACTATGAAATTGTTTTGTAAAATGACTCCCTGATTCCGAAATACCTTTTTTTTTTTCTACGGAAATGTTTTCGAGAAATCCCCCTTTTCCTGTTTTTGAAGGGGGGAAAAATATGATCTCATATAATCACATATGGGTCATTTCATCTCAAATCGTCCAGGCAGTATTTTTTTTTTTGCATACAATTTTTTTATAGTTTCTACATTGAAATCGATGAGACACGTATTTTTTCCTTTTTACTTGATTTTGAGTTCTTTCGTCGTGGGGAATTTTTTAAAATTCGTCTACAAACTCGATGCGCTATTGTCGCATGTCAATTTTCACGGAAAATGTGATAACTTTGCGAAAAATCGTCTGATCTTCGTAATTTTTGGTATATTTGTAGCTAAGAGGTTCCTCTAAAAGAAAAAAATATGATACAAGGTATATTTCAAAAAATAATTTTTATATCATTTGAAAAAAAAAATCAAAAAATTTTTGACTTGAAAAATTTCCAATTGCATCAGTTTTTTTTTTCTTCATATTTTTTTTTTTAAATAGCCATACATATAAACAATATTATGTAGCAGCCTCTATTAGCCCAAATTCGTTGTTTGGGAATTATGATTTTTTGAAAAAACAGTCCCAATTATTTAGTAATTTTGGGCTTCATTCATGATATATATGTATATGTTATCATTTCGTCAAAAGTAGCTCAATCGTTATGATATTTTGTCTGTCAGCAGTCAAAGGTCCGTTCTAGAAGAAAGAATCATGAAGTGTAGTACATTTTTGGATATTTTTTTTATAACCGTCTTTAAAATAGAAAAAAATCAAATGACTTTTAGCCCAAAAATTTTAGCATTGCTACGATTTTTCCATTCTTTATTACTGTTTTTGTATATCAATTTGTAAGTAGACAATTTTCAGAAGCATACTCCAAATGTGGCTACAAATTACTTGAAGCTCGTGACGTACAAAAGTTGAGAAAGACCAAGAAGACCCAGTGGAACAATGTTGCAGCAATAATCAAATTACTCGAATAAATGTGCCTACTTGCATGGAGTTTGAAAAATAATATTGAATAAAAAACGAAATTAAGGTATGAATAAAGCTTCTGAAAATTGTCTACTTACAAATTGATATACAAAAACAGTAATAAAGAATGGAAAAATCGTAGCAATGCTAAAATTTTTGGGCTAAAAGTCATTTGATTTTTTTTCTATTTTAAATACGGTTATAAAAAAAATATCCAAAAATGTACTACACTTCATGATTTTTTCTTCTAGAACGGACCTTTGATTGTTGACAGACCAAATATCACAACGATTGAGCTACTTTTGACGAAATGATAACCTATATCATGAATGAAGCCCAAAATTACTAAATAATTGGGACTGTTTTTTCAAAAAATCATAATTCCCAAACAACGAATTTGGACTAATAGAGGCTGCTACATAATATTGTTTATTAGAGTGGTCCAAAATCCGAAAGTGTTAAAAAGTCAAGGAGCGCGCGACTTTTCTGAATCCTTGGATCCTGCTGATTACAAAAAGTGCTTTGGAACCAAAAAAAAATTGCGTTTAGATATTCCGCAACGAGCTTGAAGGTACTCTTTTGGGAATTTTTGAGTTTTTGAGTTCTCTTTTTAATTTAAACGCTATACCTTTTGAACCAGATAAAGTATTTGCAAAAATTAAATTGCATTTTGCTAGGAATATTTTCAGCCATGTTCTGCATTAATAATAATTAATCTACTTTTTGCCGATTTTTTTTAGCAGCACTTTAAACTTAAAAATTTGTTAATTTTTTGAGGTATTTGCACTTTCAACAACCGATTTTTTTCTTATTTTGCTCTAGAAGTTTTTTTTAAACATTTTTATATTTTTATGCATTAATTTATCTTTAAAATAATTCCAACAACAGAGCTATTAGTAACACTTTTACTCACTAAAAACTATTAAGTATAATTAAATTAGACTCAAAAAAAAAAATTCATTTTAGTGTTTTTAAGGCATTAAAATAAGATATCTTAATGGGATGACGTAAGGTACCACTTTTTTTTATAAAATCATTAGCTCCTTATCTTCTGAGTAAAACAACATTCTTTGCAATATCGAAAATTTTGCACTTCATGTTATTTTTGGCGAAATAGGTTAACAGATAGTTTTCATAGATTTTCTAAAAAAACTAAAAAAAATTTTTGTCAAAAATAAACTAAAATATTCATTTTCGATGTAGTTGTTACTGTTGATTCTGAATTCGGTCTCAAAATATCTCTATCTTTTACGGCTAAGGAGAAATTCAAACATAAAAGTATAAAAAACACCGTTTTTGCTCTTTTTAAAGTGATATTACAAGTCAAGGTTACTTTTAGCCACAAAAAAAGGTATTGTGGCTAAAAGTGCCAGCTTGTTTCTTTAAAATCCAATTTAAATTATACCGATATCTTTTTTGTTCTCGGAGTTATCCTAACTTTAAAAGTTGAGAAAGTGCAAAAACAAACGTTTTTTTATTATTTCTGCTTACGATATTTCAGAGGAACAAAGAGATATCGATTTAATTTAAATTGGGTTTTCAAGAAAAATGCCGTCACTCTTATTTTCAATACCAAGCTGAATGTTATCATGTCGTTATATAACAGCTTCAAAATTATCAAAAACGGTGTTTTTTTGCATTTTTAGGTTAGGATATCTCTAAAACCGTACAAGATAGAGGAATTCTGAGGGCGGATTTAGAATTTTCATGAACAAATACATCACAAATGACTATTGTTGTTTCTGTTTCACCATGAAAATTTTAAACTCAAAGTTTTTTTTTTGGCCAAATTTGATTAAACTTTACGGTTTTTAGCAAGTAAAGTGAAGCTGGTTGCTTAGTTGTTGGAGTCAGTTGATAGATAAATTAATGCGTAAAAAAATAGAAACATAAAAAAAAATTCGCTAGAGCGAAATAAGAAAAAAATCGGTTCTTGAAAGTGCAAATACCTCAAAAAATTAACAAATTTTGAAGTTTCAAGAGCTGCTAAAAAAAATTGGGAAAGAGAACATTTATAATTATTAATGCAAAAAATGGCCCAAAATATGTTTAACAAAATGCAATTTAATTTTTGCAAATACCTTATCTGGTTCAAAATATATAGCGTTTAAATTAAAAATAGTACTCAAAAACTCAAAAATTCCTAAAAAAGTACCTTCAAGCTCGTTGCGGAATATCTAAACGCAATTTTTTTTGTTCCAAAGCACTTTTTGTAATCAGCAGGATCCAAGGATTCAGAAAAGTCGCGCGCACCTTGACTTTTTAACACTTTTGGTTTTTCCATACAAAATTTGGACCACTCTATTGTTTATATGTATGGCTATTTAAAAAAAAATATGAAGAAAAAAAAAAATTGGAAATTTTTCAAGTCAAAAATTTTTTGATTTTTTTTTTTAAATGACGATATAAAAATTATTTTTTGAAATATACCCTGTATCATATTTTTTTCTTTTAGAGGAACCTCTTAACTACAAACATACAAAAATTACGAAGATCGGACGTTTTTCCGCAAAGTTATCACATTTTCCGTGAAAATTGACATGCAACAATAGCGCAAAATCGAGTTTGTAGACGAATTTAAAAAAATTCCCCACGACGAAAGAACTCAAAATCAAGCAAAAGGAAAAAATACGTGTCTCATCGATTTCAATGTAGAAACTATAAAAAAAATTGTGTGCAAAAAAAAATACCGCCTGGACGATTTGAGATGAAATGACCCATATATCTCGTAAACCAGTAAAGCCAGCTTAACATGTAAGACAACAAAAGAAAGGTAATAAAATTTTACATAAACGCCTCATACTTAACTTTTCGATCAGTATTTTAGTTTCTGCATTATTAATAAACATTTCGAAAAATTTTGATTTTTCTTTTGAAAAATGGAAAAAAAATTTTTTTAATTGGGATATTTTCTTGAAAAAAAAATTCGGTAAAAATAAAAAAACCTTATTGTGTAAAAGTCTAAAGAACCCCAGTAAAAAAAAGATACTAATCGAGAAAATCAATGGATAAATAACGGAGTTATAATCAATTAAGTGAAAATACGAAGTCAAATTTTACTCTATTTTTGTAATTTTCCTTGCATAAGGGTACAATTTTGAAATTTTTTTTCCGATTCGACCTATTCATATTTTTTTTGATTAGGACCATCATTAGTTAAAAAAAAAATTATTTTTATTTTTTACGCTCGTGTAGTGTTGCCGTATTAGAAAAAAAAAACAATTATTTGAGGTGTCACCTAACTTCAACTGATCTGTAAAGAGAACGTCATATTCTACTCCTTATCTGAGGATCTCAGTGAAAAGTCAAATAAATTGCCTTTTTAACATTGGGTCTGTTGATATCAGATAAAAATTACCCAATCTATAGTCAACCAAATTTCAAATTTAAAGCAAATTTCGATGATTTTCGGAATCTTTCTTTAACGCTGTTAACATTTGCTTGTTCGAAAAATAGAAAAAGTCAAGTTTTATTACTTTTGTCATTTACATATTTTATTACAAATATTTTGAGTTAATACGGACCATCGAGATTCTTTTGTTGTATTACATGTTAAGCTGGCTTTACTGGTTTACGAGATATATGTGATTATATGAGATCATATTTTCCCTCCCCTTTCAAAAACAGGAAAAGGGGGATTTCTCGAAAACGTCTCCGTAGAAAAAAAAAGTTATTTTCGGAAATCATTTTACATAAGAATTTGATAGTGGCACTCAGATCACAGAAAAAAATAATTAATTTGTAAACTAGTGTTATTTATTAATTTCCGATATTTCGAACTCCGTCGGAGTTCATTTTCAAGGACTAAAAATAAAAATACACATTTCATAAAACAATTTGCACTAACATCAAAATAAATGAAATTTAATTACAAATTTTTAAAAATTAAAAAACTAAAAAGTAAAGCACACACCGAACAACGTAAAAACTTAGAAATAATATTGCACTTCTTGTTTCTTAGCCTTTCAGTTGTCTAATATTTTGATTGCGATTATGTTGTTTCGCTCTTTCCTGTTTTTAAGCCCTACAACCAGGGTATATTCACTTTGTCCTTCCGTTTGTAACGCAAAAAAGGAGGCATGGCAGGTATGATCAGCGACACCTCCTGAGTCGATAAAGCCATGTCCGTCTGTCTGGCTGGCAGGCGGGCTGGCTGGGTGTGCGTGGCAATACAATTTTTGGGAAAATTGAGCAACATAATTCAATGAAATTTGGTATTCTGTCTCCGTCGTTGTAGTTAGCTCGGGGTATTGCAAATGAGCAAAATCGGTCAACGGACACGCCTACCGCCCATACAAAAAATACATTCGAAATGCAATAAAAAGAGCATTATTTGCAATAACAGAAGCAAAATACACATAAATACTAGGGATAGTAAGTACAAGCTCGGAGCAAAAACTAGGCGAATTAGGACAAGTGGGTGTGGCACCTCCCACATAAACAAAAGTTTCAAAATGTTATACTGAAAGCGTTTTTTGTGGTAACCCAACCAAAGTGCACTCAAACTCTCAGGTCAATAAATGCAAGCTCCGAGAAAAAACTAAGCGAACTCGAACAATAGGGCGTGGCACCTCTCATACTAGAGAGCGTGGCGCCTCCCATATAAGCGTAAGTTTCAAAATGCTATACTGAAAGATTTTTTTAAGAAAAGCAAACCAAATTTCACTCAAACACTCAGTACAGTAAATGCGTGCTCTACGCAAAATTTAAGTAAGCTCGGAGACAAGGGCGTGGCACTTCCCATATCAGCAACTTGTTCTTATACTATTCTAGGGGTTACGGAAGAATAAAACAATTATGTGCCATAATAATTGGTTTTTTCACGGGTTAATTTTTTCAATATAATACCATCAACTAGAAGCAATTTTTATCATTTCTGACAAAATGTCACCCGATTCATATTATGACACTACTTTTGCCTCGGAATGGTACTTAGGCCCTTTGGTACGGCCACTCTTCTATTCATTTTAATAAAAACTTGTATGTGCCAGTGGTGGATCCAAGGGGGGCCGTTGGGGGCGATCGGCCCCTCTCAAACCAAATGATTACATTTTTTTTTAAATTATATGTAAAGATTTTAAAAACAATCTGTTATTATCTAGAAATGCAGTCAATCGCCCCCCCTTTTGACAATGCTGGATCCGCCACTGGTATGTGTAAGCATATTGCATAGTATTTATTTATCAACTTATAGCATTTTCTTTTCTAATAAAATTTTTACCTGTTTGAAGTGTAACATTTTTTTAGTTTTGCACTCTATCCTGATAAAATGTTACAATTTTTTTTAAATAAGAAAAGAACAAAAAATTCTATACAAATCAAAAAATAAATTTTCTCTCACAATTAATTGTGACATTGTTTTTATTTAATTAAATAAATTTGAATTCATTCGAATGTTCGTAAATAAAAAACAAATAAAAACATTCAATATCATCTGTTTGTGAAAAATCAAAATTCAAAATTCTCACCCCATCGATTGAAAAAAGTGTAAAAATGTTACACTTTTGCCTGCTCAGAGGGCAGCAATTTTTAGAAAATAAAGTTGATTTTGTGACCTTCTTAATTGTCAAATTTGTGGATGTTCGGGCTGTAAGGTCAATTTTAAATTAAAAACTTTGTTTTAAATTTTAAATTTTTAAATTTATTTATTTCCAATAATTCGATTGCCACTGGCAATCATACTCAGGGACTATAAAATATAATACATACATTAATTACAAAACTTAAATACACAATTATAAACAGTTTTACTGACAATGTAAAAAGTAAAAATCAAAATAAAAACATTAAACACTTGTAAAACCATAGCAACTGAACAAAACAAAAAACTGCTAACAACATTAGACGACAAAAAGGTTTAAAAAATATTGCACTTAAAAATAAATAACCAAAAATATTGCACAATTTAATTCGCCCTTCGGTTGTCTAATGATCAGCTGAGTTTTGTTATTTTTCTCTTAACCCTAGTCTCCTATGGTTTTGCGCTTTTTTTCTTTTTCTTCTCTATTAAATGTCTGTATATGTGAGCGCAGTTAGGTTAGGCTAGGTTAGATCCGGGAGATGAACATGTTGTCATCATTAACTTAGGCCTCGAGAAAGGGCCCATTGTATACCCGATACTAAGAGCTTTAGCAGAGAAAGTCTAAGAGAACCACTTGGATGTATTGGGTGTACAACTTAAAAACCGGAATTTGACGGTGGATGTCCGTACTAACAAATATCGTGAAAACTCGAACTTTATATATATGTCATTTTGAAGGTACATTTGACAGCTGTCAAAATCAGTCAACAAAACAATTTTATCTTGTGTGCATCATTATTATTTTTCACGATGAATAACTTCGAAAATTGGAGAAAAAGACAGCATTTGCGGGAGGTTCTGTTGGGTCATTTTTTTGCAAAGAAAACTGCTGCGGAAAGTCATAGTTTGCTTGTAGAAGTTTATGGGGACTATGCTCCAGCTGAATCAAGCTGTCGTGAGTGGTTTCGACGGTTTAAAAGTGGTGATTTTGATGTCGAAGACAAAGAACGTCCAGCTAGGTGTGATCCATTATGAGCTGTTGCCAGGTGGCCAAACCATTAATGCTCAACTCTATCGTCAACAATTGATCCGATTAAAGCAGAAAATCCAGGCAGAGCGGCCAACGTATGCGACCAGACACGAGTCAATCATTTTCCACCACGATAACGCTCGGCCACATATTGCTGCCCCAGTCAAAAATTACCTGGAAAACAACGGATGGGAAATCTATACAAATTTTGCCTCACCCGCCTTATAGCCCAGACCTTGCACCATCAGACTACCATTTGTTCCGATCAATGCAGAATGCCCTATCAGGAATACGGTTCACTTAAGTTCAAGATATCGATAATTGGCTCGATTCATTTTTGGCCGCCAAGCCGGCGCAATTTTTAGGGATGGAATTCATAAATTGCCTGAAAGATGGGGAAATGTTGTAGCTTCCAATGGACAATACTTTGAATAAAATATATTGTAACATTTTTCCACAATAAAGCATCAAATTTCGCTAAAAAATTCCGGTTTTTAAGTTGTACACCCAATACATATATACTTCCATATGGATTTAAGACAAACCTCAGACAGTGAGTCAAGCGATTCCAAATTGAAATGACCAAAATTCTTTCTACGTCTAAGCGCAAGCGCTGGACATTCACAAAAGAAATGAAAGACTGTTTCTTCCATATCAGGGTCTTTACAACTTCTACAAAGGTCGCCAATGTTTGAAAAACCTAAACGAGATGCATGGATTCCCATGGCACAATGTCCAGTAATAGCACCGATTAAGATCCGTACATTATGTTTCTCCATTGCTATTAAAAACTTAGTACGATTTAAACTATATGATGGCCAAATAGATCTAATATGATTGCAAGTTTGAAGATTTGACCATCTATGATAGAATTAGCAAGCTGAATACATTTATTTTCGATTTTTCCCTTGATTACGCTAATGGGTTTTTTTATTGAAAGGTCAGCCAAAAGGGCATTTTGGTTTGACCCTATTTTAGCCAGTTCATCTGCAATTTTGTTGCCCTCGAAATTACTATGACCTGGAACCCAGCAAAGTGTTAAATTATAGTCCTCGCTAATATCGCTGAGGATATTTCTACAGCTTAACACAAGTTTTGACGTGATATAATTTGATGAGATTGCTTTGATAGCCGCCTGACTATCAATGTTAATAACAACGCTTCCAAGAAATGGCACTTATGGGAATTGAGGAATTCACAAGCTTTAAGAACAGCAAAAACATCTGCCTGAAAGACACTACATTCGTTCGGCAGTTTGTAAGACTTTGCTAAGTCTAAAGGCTTAGAATAAATGCCTGATCCAGTGCCTATATCCAATTTTGACCCATCCGTGTATATTTCAAAAGATGCGTTTAAAGGAGCCCAGTTTTCTCTTTCAGGTGTTACCACCTTGAAGTTCGTTGGGAAGAGAAGGTGTGGTAAGAGGTAGTCAGTACCACTCATTACATCACAATCCATAAATTGGAGTAAAATACTATTAGAACCAAAAGATTTCGATTTCCAGAAACCCAATTCTTTAAGTCAATAGCATGCCATGCTTCTGCCAAAAATATCAAGTGGTTCTAGGTGAAGAAGAGTTTCCAGTGCAGCAGTGGCAGTAGTTTTGAAAGCCCCAGTAACACTGAGACACGCAACTCTTTGAACCCTGGACAGAATATCCAAATAGCTTTGTTTATGTAAAGAGTTCCACCACAGCAAAAGTCCATACATGAGAATCGGCCTGATGAATGCCTTATACATCCAAAAAATTATTTTCGGTTTAAGGTCCCATCTCTTACCAAACAAGCGTTTACAAGAATAGAAAGCAACGTATGCTTTCCTAATTCTATTTTCAACATTTAACTTCCATTTAAGTTTACGGTCAAGAACAATACCCAGAAAAGTTACGCTTTCCTTTATAGGAAGACTAACGCCATTCAAAATTGGATGCCTAAATTGAGGTATTTGATGTTTATTTGAAAAAACAACAATCTCAGTTTTTTCGGCATTAATACTTAAGCCTATTGAGCTTGTCCAAAGTTTAATGGATTTAAGTGACAAAGACATGATATCACTTAAGATATTCAAGTCCTTACCCACTACCATTATACAAATATCATCAGCGTATGCCACCACTCGTACACCCTGTTTGATTAAACTTTTTATCAAGTCGTCAACAACCAGATTCCAGAGTAGTGGTGAGATAACTCCACCCTGTGGAGTTCATCTTGAAACTGATTTGCTTAATGTACAGTTGTTAATTTCAGATTGTACAACCCTACATAATAAAACTTTTTCAATCAGAGCAGTAACACAAGGCTCTGTGCCTATGCGATGCAGACTAGCAGCTACCGCACTTGGAAGGACGTTATTAAAAGCTCCTTCAATGTCCAAAAAAGACGATAGAGTGTATTCCTTTTCCTGCAGAGTTTCCGTTGATTTTCCTTTACAGTAAGCGTACTGTTCATTAGCAGGACCATAAATTATGGTTTTTTCCCGCAAATGATAGTCTAAAATTCTCTCAAGCGTTTTTAGCAAAAATGATGATAAACTTATAGGTCTAAAGTCTTTTGCAACAGTATGGCTTGGTTTCCCTGCCTTTGGAATGAAGACTACTTTAACATTATTCCATTTTCCAGGTATATGTTGCCAAAAAAGACAACTTCTATATATGATCTTTAACCAGGACTTTAAAGGGGTGGGAGCTTTCTGAAGCATAGCAGGGTAAACACCATCCGACCCAGGTGATTTGAAGGGTGAGAAAATGTGCACTGCCCAATTGGCTTTTTCGTCAGTCATAATACTTTCCGCGATACCCCAATTTTCAAAGTTTGGCTATTGATAGTTTGATCTACAATACATTTTCTGGGTTATCAGGAAAATGTTTATCAATAAGAATTTTTAAAGTGCCAAACGAATTCTCAGTCCAAGACCCGTCTCTTTTTTTAAGAGATCCTAAATTAATCGACTCTTTAGTCAGAATTCTTGGAAGTCTGGCTGTTTCGGTTGTACTTTCTGTTTTACCACAAAAATCTCTCCAGGATGTGCGTTTAGCAATCCGGATTGTTTTTTTAAAAATCTTAAGATGGAGTTTATAACATTCCCAATCTTCAGCCAAGCAACTTCGCTTAGCAATGCTGAATAGCATTTTAGCCACTATACGGGTGTGACCAACCTCCTTATTCCACCATATTGGATATTTTTTAGTTCGTGGCTTATGGGTAGGACAGGACAAATCAAAAGCTTTTATCAGCTCAGCTGTAAGATTATTGACAGTATCGTCAATTTCAACTATGCTATCCAGTTTTTCCTTTGTCGGAGGTAAGATATTTTCAGTAAGAAGACAATTATATTGAGACCAATTAGTTTTTGAAGCGTTTTTAAAGGTTGCTTCCACATAATTGGTAGAAATTTGGTAAACAATGTATCTGTGATCAGAAAACGAATGCTTATTAAAAACTTTCCAATATTCAATTTTAAAACTATCAGAGTCAGTAGTTAAGGTAATGTCTAAAACTTCCGCTCTGTTTCGAGTAAGAAAAGTAGGTTCAGACCCTTTGTTACATAACAGAAGGTTTGAATTTAAGATAAAATCGAATAAAGACTCACCTCGCTCATTGATGTCTGTGCTACCCCATTGCGAGTGATGCGCAGTGATATCAATCGATAGCACTAAACTTAAATCGCGTGCCTCCGCCCATGAGTACAGTGGTTTTACACTATCTGTAGGAGCCAGCTCATTATGGCTTTTTTTGCCCAATCTTCTCTGCGCGAACGACAACCAAGTCATCAGTCGAAAGGTGTGGCAGATGAAACAGGTTGGGATTCTTGTGAGCTAGAATACAAGCTCGGGGACGTTTGCAAGAAATATTACAAAACATTTTGAAGTTACCATGATTCAAGCCTTTAATTTTGTTACCAGAAATCCAGGGTTCTTGAATCAAGGCAACATCAAGGCGTTCCTTGCTCAGAAACGCTAAAAGTACGGATGAGGCCGCTTTACTGTGTTGAAGGTTGATCTGAACAATCTTCATTAATCACAGTAGGCTTATCCGGACAAGGATCTCCGACATCTTTCTCATCGAAAAATTTTACGAAGACCACTCCGGCAGTAGAGATAAGTTTATTACCCTTATCCTGAACAAACTTGGCTGCATTTTCGCTGAGCTCAACAATGAAGCTTTGACCAGTCTCTCTAGCTTTCTCAGGACGGACAATCCGCAGTTCTGCAGATTGGAGACCCGGGTTTTGGAATTGGAGCAATCTCAGGATTTTCCCTTTTTCCACAATTGGCAATGGAATGAAAACTCTTGCCCTTATCGGCTTAGGAATTTCATCCTGCGCAATCACCTTAAGCTTTGAGTTTTCCCAAAGCCCACTGAGTGTGATCACAGTATTTTTTATAAAATCACAAGAGTACTGGTCATTGCAACAGATAACTCTAAAGCCTTTTTGCCAGCTAAGAGCATCGTACAAAGGAGGACGAGCATTAGGATTTTCGGTGCAGAGGTCGAGAAGCTTGTCACGAAGACCCGCTGTAACTAATCTCCATCTACCCTCTGGGATAGCACCACTCTCAATACTTTCGTCAATGATTACCACTTTCAGTGAGTCTTTAGCTGCATCGCTAAAGGACCTTTCGGTGGTTTTTTTTTTAAGTAAAAGTTGAATTTGAATTCTCTTTTAACTTCTTAGAAAGGTTCGAGGGGGACGAATTGTCAACATTTCGATCCCTCTTAGATGAAGGCTTAGCACCTTTGGAAGTCGAAGCCCGTGCTGATGGGCTCAACCTATTTCTTCCAACCTTACCCTTAACACTAACTGTAGGTTCCGCAGACTCTGCTTTCGGAGCTTCATCAGTATGAACAGAGGGTGAAAGAAGGAGTTCCTCCTCCAAGGGATCGTATAAGTGGCTGGTATCCATATCAACACTACCGATGTCACTCATTTTGCTACATATTGAACACAAATAAAAAATTCTAAATTTTTATACTTCCAAGTAACAATCAAAGACCTCAAGATCACCGCATAAGCTCACACATATAGAATTATGTGAAATCCAAAAAATTTACAAATGCAGAAACCAAGAAAATCTCTAAGTTTTAAATCAATACAAAAATTTAGAATTTTTTTTTTTTTTTTTTAAAATTATACACGGAGTATAAGAAACACTCGCAATAACCACAAAGAAAAAATAATCAAAAAATTTTTATTTTCAAAAGTTCAAATATTATATTTTATTTCACACAGCTATTTATTTCGCTTTGCAAATGCAACTTTATATCTCTAAATAATCACAAAAATTAATTATAATTAATAAATATTTAATTGTGGCACTCATATGAGAAATGGCTGCATCGGTAAATTGCTATGGATTACAATAACAACAACCGTAAAAAGAACAAAGCCAAAAGAAAAAAGCCGCTGTAAACAACACGCGCACAATTATATGCAAATTTACAAACGAATTTAAATCACTTTCAATTTATCAAAGAAAGCGATTTTCACGAGTATTTTTTATTAATTATATCAACCGAATGATAACTACCGTATTTATGTATTTCACTTAAAAACGGGTGTAAATTAATTAGATTAAAATATTTTTAATTTCCGAACTAGAAGCGCGAATAAAAAACTCGACTAATCTTAGACAGGGTTGCCAGAGCTCTTGAGCGCAGTTGTCAGTATCAGTTTTGTAATTGAGTCGTTGTTGTGTAGATGTATTAAGTATGTGTATCACTTCGAGTGTAAGTCTCCGCGCGTAATTTTTTTCTTCGTGTAATATTCTAACGTCGTCAAAGTTTGGTGAGTGTCCAGTTAGAGTACAGTGGGCTGCAAGTGCAGTTTTTTGCTCTAAAGGTTTATTTTGTAAGTTATGGTCCGATTTATGTTCTGAAATTCTTGTCTTCAATTTTGTCATTGTTGTTCCAACATATACTTTATTGCATATGTTGGATCCGTGTTTAGGGCCTTTGCACGAGATTTGGTAAACCAAATTCGCTTTGTCATTTTTGTCAAGTTTAGATTTTGTATTGCTAAATAATTTGTTCAATGTGTTCGTTGTTTTGAAGGCTACTGTGTATTTGTTTTTATCATAGACGTCAGATTTTTTGAACTTTTCAGAAAAAGATGGTAAATACATCATTGAATTGTATATCTTGGGTAATTCGTTAACTGGTTTTTCTTTATATCTTTTTTTCTTAAAATTTTTTAGAAGTTTTTTTGCAGTCCAAATAGGAAAATCATTCTTGTCAAGTATTTTCAATATTTTTGTCTCATTGTCAGTATGGAAATCTTTGTCGCTAATGCTGAGTACTCGTCTAATAAAGTTTGTAGCTGTATTAAAGATAATTTGTTTAGGATGTTTTGAGTTGAAGTTAATTATTCGTCCGCTTGCCATTGGTTTCTGAGACCAGTCAACTTTTATTTTATTTCCTATCACTAGAGCGTCTAAATAAGGTATTTGTCCATTTGTTTCTTTCTCTATCGTAAATTTTATTCGTCTATGAAATGTGTTGAGTTTGTTTAGGGTTTCTTCTACTTCGGTATTTTTAATAATCGCAAACAGGTCATCTACATATTTAGTCAAAAAACGTGGTTTTGTGTCAAGTTCTTCTAGTGTCTTGTCAAGTAGCTCTTCCATGACAATATCTGCAACAATTGGCGATGCAGGGGATCCCATCGGTATTCCTCTGAGCTGTATATATATTTTGTCATTATATTTAAAATACATATTTTCTTTACGTATAATACAAAATCTTAAGATGTCCATAAATAATTCTTTTGTCATTTTTGTATACGTTTCAATAATATTCAATTTTTTTTTAACAACATTCAGGGCAAAATCTACAGGAATACTTGGAAAAAGTGCTACCACGTCAAAAGATACTAATATTTCGTCGTCAAGTTTTTAATTTAACATTGACTTTAAGGCCCGAACAATTAGAAAATTTTAGAAAAAACATAATATTTTGACAGCATTCGCACGGGGCAGAAAAAGTGTAACATTTTTTTGAGAAAAGAAAACGACATTAGTTTTTTATAATATACTTGAAATGCATCGTAGGGTATTTAGTTTTTGGCCAGGCTTTGCTCTACTTTTGAGTCTTTTTTGACTTTACTAAATGTCTGTAAATATGAGCGCAGTTGTCAGTGCCTGTCTTGTAGTTGAGTGGATTTTTTTTTTTTTTTTTGACGCTAAACCAAGAATACTGACCAAATATGTAGATGACTTATTCGCAATAATAACTAGTAATGATGTAACTTTTGGCCTGGCCAAAAAATAAATGCCCTAAACTGCAGTATTTTGAAAATTTTGCTTATATGGGAGGTGCCACGCCCTTTTGTCCGTGTTCACCCAGTTTTTGCTCAAAGCTTGCATTTAGAAAAAGTGAGATCGAAAACATCTTAACACACGTTTTACCTAATCATTTTTTTTTTTTGGGTGTAAAATTTAAAAATTTCTTTGATCAGTTATCTTTGAAAAATATGTCAGTTATTATTTTTAATGAAAAACATGTTGATTTGTTGTGAGTTTGATCAAAATGAGTGAAGAAAAAGAACTACGTCTTAAAATTATTAAAAATTTTCAAAAAAATCTAAATTGGCCCTACAAAAAATTGGCCAACGAATTGAAGGTCTGCCGTCAAACTATTTCCAATGTTATTAAACAGTTTCAGGAGAATTTGACCATCTATAGAAAACCTAGTTCGGGAAGAAAACAAGGACCACATGATATTGGGAAAGCCAAGAAAATTTAAAGCATATTGAAAAGATCTCCAAGCATATCTGCTAGAAAAGCTGACCGGTAAGCCCAGTGCTCCGACTATTTGGTGCGAAAAATTAAAGCCAATGCAGGTTTGAAAACATATTAAGTCCAAAAAGTTCCAGACAGGAACGCTGCAAAAAATTAAGACATCAAAAGTAGGGCTTGGAAATTAAAATCGTATTTCATACAAAAATATTCATGTTGCATAATGGACGACGAAACGTATGTACTGGCAGATTTTACGCAGCTTCCGGGTAAATATTTTTATGTTGCCGATGCTCGAGGAAATGTAAAAGAACAATTTAGAATCCAAAAGCAGACAAAATTTCCTAAAAAATTCCTGGTATGGAAAGCTATATGCAGTTGCGGCAAAAGAAGCAAGTCATTTGTTGCAGTGGGCTTTATAAATACCGAAATATACATCAAAGAATGTTTGAAAAAAAGACTTCTTCCTTTCGTAAGAGAGCACAATGTGTGCACATATTTTTGGCCCGATTTGGCATCATGTCACTACGGCAAGAAAGCTCTGGAGAGGTACCAAAGTAATAACATAGTTTTTGTACCAAGAGAGGCCAATCCTCCAAATTGTCCGGAGCTAAGACCATTGGAGCGATATTGGGCTCTGTTAAAAAGAAAACTAAAGAGCACAAAAAAGGTGTCCCAAAATATGGAAGATTTTAAAAGGAGATGGGCAAACTGTTCAAAAAAGGTGTCTGAAACAACTATCAAATCTCTAATGGAAGGTTTACCAAAAAAGGTCCACGAGTTCATAAATAGTGGTTAGAACTATAAAAGTTATATTTTTCTGTAATTTGTAAGATTATCAATTAAATAAAAAAAATCAAAACTCTAAGATCAACCGTTTTGAAATTATTGAATTTTATATATGTTAAGATTTTTTCGATCTCATTCCTTAGTTTTTAGTGTCTGAGTGAAATTTGGTTGGATTATCTCAAAAAACGTTTTCAGTATAGTGTAATGTTACGCGATAGCGTAAGATGTGTGTGAAGAGACAAATATCGTAAGACGTAAAAAGTGACGTGATAGCGTGTGTAAAAGACAAATGAAAAAAAAATTTTGTCCTATTTTTTTATCTGCTAGACGCAGCAGTTTGTTACGCCGCACTTTTCATTGAATCAAAAATAAAACTCTGGCTATGCGCCACTCTTGTGTTTTGACTTAAGATTACTTTATTAAAAATAATGTATGAGTTTATATACAATTAAAAACCATTATTTTGCTTAACATTATTTCCCGTTATTTTCCTAAACTCCACCCTTCTCTCTTTGGATTTTCCCTTGATCGCCAATCAGTTTTGTTTTGGTCGATCAACACAATTTAGTTTCCCAAACTGAAATCTAATACACCAATAACAACAAGTGCATTGAAAATATTGACCATGACTTTAAATGTGTCTGGCACTGAAGCAATACGATATGTGTAGTTGCTATGCTTACGCTTAGGCAGTGCATTCAAATGCAGTTGGTGTTATTGTTGTTGTACTCGTGCTCATGTGTTGGATACATGAACAGCACAAGCCAAAAGGGGTTGAAAATAAATTAAAGGAAATTTATTTATTTGGAATTTGAGTACTTTGGAATTTTGTTTACTCCAAAGTGATTTTAGTATTTCTGAATTTAATTTGTTTACTTTAAATTTGGTGGGAAAATAAATTGAAGAAAAATTATTTTAGTCTGAGTTTTAGAGAAGTGTCGTTTATGGCATTAGTGACTTCATGAGCACACTACAATAGCGTTTTGAAGCTTTTGCTTATATGTATATCTTGTCCGAGTTCGTCTAGTTTTAGCTTAGAGCGTGCATTTATAGTCTTTAGTATTTGGGTGAAATTTGGTTGGATTATCTCAAAAAACTCTTTCATTGTTAATAACTTTTAAACCAATATCGATTACCCCAATTTTTTTTCTATGATATAGTTTCTTGACAAGTGGAGAGTGCCCATATATTTTTTATAGTTTTCTCAGAGGCGGAGTAGTTGCATTAGTTTTACGTACCTATTTGAAATAATGATTTTCAATAATAAATTAAAAATTTTGGTCCAAAAAATAGTACCATTTTATTTCCCGACCTATGCTAAATATCTCTTAAAAAACATTTTTACTAAATCTTTACTACTTGTTATACAACATTATTTTGTTAAAGCCTTTTTTACGTTTAATTTCTTAGATGGCTCACTTGAGAAATTTTTGCCCATATGAAACCTTTATTATATCAAAGTGTTCGTATGGATCTCGGCTATAGGTTAAAAGGCATAAATCGACCACTCGGGTGATTTCTATTAAGCCGAATGTCATAAAAGGCGAAAAATATCACTTTTTAGGGAATTTTGTGCTCTAACTTGCCAAAAGTGCATCCAAAAATACTGATTTGGTAATGAAAAAAAAGATATGGATGAGACGAACAAAGCCCCACCACCAAATGCAATAAAACTCAGTTAATTTACAAGATATATCGAAAAAGCCACATAATTCAAGGTGCAAAATTCAAACGACCTTTTCTCGAAAACTAGAGCCAATTTTAACAAACTGAGCCAAATGGTCTTTTATTTTGGCCTATATTTTCACCCCGCAGCGTCAGATCCGAGTAAACTTTTGGTGACCAAATTTTGTTCCACATTGAAATTCTAGTCTTTTTACAAGTCTCTAACTTTAGAATCATGCAAGAAAGGTACGCATTCTTTACAATTACAACGGGTATTCTGCCTAGTTTCAGAGATAGTAAAACCGCTAGTTCTCTCACCATAACCAATATAACATCACCATATGGGACACATACACGTACCAGTATTTTAGAACTAAGAGTACAGCATATGATATTTTTTTTTTGATCGGCAACACTACCAATGAATATCGGTTCATGACGTTATGAATAAGCAAGTATATATGAACCTTTATTTTGGAATTCTTTTTGTGTTAAGCTTTCTACGTATGTAGCCTAAAAAACCATAATAACAATTTTCGCATCAGCAATGCATTATAAATTGTTATTTTTGATGTAAATAAGAAAGCACAGAAATAAGGAACATTGTAACCTAACGGTCGGACAGACATGCAATGCATGCAGCACAGTTGACGACAGGAAAAACACCCAGTAGGAAATAAAAATAGTCATGACTTCTGCAACCTTTTATGCAATTCAAAAACTCTAATTTTGTTTAACGAAAAACAACTTTCGCCCATCTACAACAAACATTTATATTCAAATTTGTTTTAAAAAATATTTTTTTTTATTTCTATGTGTGAAAAAAATGATGTCCCAATGGTCCTTAAAAGTAAAAAATAGGCGAATTTTTTTCTTTCTGGCGTGGGAGGTATGCACAATTTTCCGGCGCCATTTAAAATTTTTCTGTTTTCCAACATCATATTCATATTCAATTACCTCGAAAATTAACTCGGTAACATTATATTCCAGTTTTAAGTACACATTTCAGTAGAAGTTGTAAGTTTTTGAGGGCTTCATTAGGAACTAACAGAAAAGAAGTTGAAACCGCATAAATCCAAAGTATTGGTTTTTATCTAAATTCATGTTCAACAAAATTAGATATGTTTACCTAGTTTGGCTGAGCTGCACAAAAGATCTTTCAGGTCGCAGTGCAATCCAGATCCATTGAATAATAACTAGTAAGGGTAGTATCTTTGGCCTGGCCAAAAACTAAATACCCTACACTACAGTTCAAGTATATTATTAGGAGTGTATAAGAACAAATTGCTTATATGGGAAGTGCCACGCCCTCGCCTCCGAGCTTACCTTGAGTTTGCGTAGAGCTTGCATTTACTGTTCTGAGTGTTTGAGTAAAATTCGGTTAGGTTTTCTTAAAAAAACCTTTCAGTATAGCGTTTAGAAACTTTCGCTTGTATGGGAGGCAATTCTACTTCGCCTACTTTAAGCTCAGAGGTTATGATTAATGTTCTTCGTGTTTGAGTGAAATTTGGTTGGATTATCTCAAAAAACACTTTCATTACATAATTTTGAAACTTTTGATTATATGGGAGGTGCCACGCCCTCTTGTCCGAGTTTACCTAGATCTTGCGCATAGCTTGCATTTATAGATCCGAGTGTTTGAGAGTAATTTGGTTGGGATATCTCAAAAAACGCTTTCCGTATAACATTTTGAAAGTTTTGTTAGTATGGGAGGTGCCACGCCCTCTAGTTCGAATTCGCCTAGTTTTTGCTCAGAGCTTACAGTTACTTTCCCTAGTGTTTAAGTGTATTTTGCTTCTGTTATTGCAAATAATGCTCTTATTTTTGCATTTTGAATATATTTTTTGAATGGGCGGTGGGAGTGTCCGTTGACCGATTTCGCTCATTTTCAGAGCTAACTTTTACGACGGAGGCAGAATACCAAATTTCAATAAATTAAGTTGGTCTGTCAATCAAAAAGTGCTTGATATTTATTTCTAAGACGCTTCATATCGTTCATTTAATGGCATTCGAGATGATATCTACTGAACATTAGTTAAAAAAAACACAAGTTTTTGGATTTTGGATGACCCTGTGAGGTCCTGAGATAATAAAGATTAATTTTTCTGATACATTTGAAAATCTATATTTATTTTTTATCGACGAAGACCCATCTGGCTCAAATCGCTAAGAAAACGAAATCGTATAAGTTTTCAGTTGGGTAGGGAAAAATATAAAAATAATTTTCTGTGTTCAAAGCAACTCAAACACTAAGAGTACAAACATTAGCATACAACTCGTACATAATAACTACTTTGTAAAATGCAAACTTTCAGTTTAAAGTACAAAGTCAAATTTTGAGATATTTGATGTTCAAAAAATTAAGTTTTTTTGTTTGCTTTTACTTTTATGATGAAAATAACCATTTTAGCAGAGATAAGACTTAATAGGTGTTATCAAACTAGCTAATACCTAAATACCTAATAACTCAAAACTCGGGAAAACTGACTTAGTACTTTTCGCTAGTATAGGGACTATATATATTGTTCCATAAAATCAGTTTTTCTATGTTTTCTTCGATTTTATGAAATAACTCCAAAAATAAAAATTGAATGTGCGCATATGTAAGCAGGTGGTTTTGTTTTATTGGTGCAACTCACCGTTCATGAATTACGCCAATTCAAAAATCAACAAATTTGTATGAAAACTCATAAGCCGCATGTATACGCTAGCATCTTTGCCAGTTTTCTAATTTAAATATTTCCTAAGCTATAACTCGAATGAAAACAATTTTGATAGGAAATTCTATAAGCTCCAATATAGTCTACCAATACTTTTCTCCTAAAGTAACCGTTAGCGAGATATTTGCAAAACACTGATTTGAGGCGCCAATTTTTACCATTTTTAATAGTGAAAAATTTTTCATTACCATTAAAAGAATTTTGAATGCGCATTGGTAAAACAAAATTTGTGAAAACATCGAATAAAAACATCGACGCTAAAAATCGATTTTGCAAAAAAATCGAATTCTAAACATCGATGTTAAAAACAGTCGATGTTTTTGTAAAACATCGATGTTTCATCAACATCGATGTCGATGTCGCAGCTCTAAATTGTAGTATTATTTAGGACTAAAGGAGAAACATCATCAGAACTGATTAGAGCATAACATGCCGACACATTTTAACGGATTCAATTCTAGGCAGTTATTAATAATAATTTAAATACTACTCAAATCATCATTTACTCTAGCAAAACAATCTTCAGACAGCCCCAGAGGTCTACAAAGATAAATTAGCACGTCGTCTGCATACATGTGAATTTTACAATTCATGACAATATTCATGACAATTTATGACAATATCGGGCAAGTCATTAATGAAAAGCGAGAACAGGAGAGGTCCCAAAATTGAGCCCTGTGGAACACCATAATTAGCAACCATGGGGTTAGACGAACCTTGTTTAGTAACATCTGTTATCATTCTATCACTTAAATAGTCTCCAATCAACTTTAAGGCAGTGTCAGAAAAATTAAACTGATGTTTTAGCTTATTCAACAGAATCACATGGTCTACATAATCGAACGCTCGTATGAAGTCCAACAATGCCAATAAACAAATATTGCGATTATCTAAGGCTGTACGTATATCAGAAATAACCTTAATGACTGCTGACTCACAACTATAAAGTCTTCTAAATCCCGACTGCCACTAGTTTATTTGTTCGACTTATGTAGTTTATAATTTGGATTGCAATTATTTTCTTAAAAATTTTGGACAAATAAAGCAGTCTTCTTATTGGCCTGAAGTCCGTCTGATTTCTCTGATTTCAGGCCAATAAGTAGAAGGATTAATTTTTTTGAGGAATTGGCTTAACTCAAGCGGATTCCCACACTTCAGCAAACTTGCTACTAAAAATACTAGTATTGAATATGTGCATTACGTATGGTAAAATTATATGCAAAATGAGCTTCAAAAATATCGGACAAATTTTATCTGGGCCAAGTGCTTCGGATTTAACAGCCTTAATAGCCTCCAACACTTCAAAAATAGAAACGCACTCAAAAGCAAAACCGGTACCCAAATTTGATTCAGAAGATACTGTAGGGATACTTGTTTAAAATATACTTGTTAATTTTAAAAATAACATTCTTAGCATAAATTTACTAAAAAATAAAAATTGTCAAAAAATCAGAAAGATTCAAAAATTTGAAAAGAAAGAAATAAATTTTTTTTAATAAAAAAATTAAATAATCCTATTAATTTCTCACAATTGGTGACCCCTAAGAAGAACATGCCAATTTTCCCTGACGATACAACAACTAATGCTAGTGCTGGTGGTAGTGGTGATCAAATTACCACATATCAAATTCGTCAAGAGCCAGCAGCAGCTAATGCTCGTGCTGGTGGTAGTGGTGATCAACTCACCACACACCAAAATCGTCAAGTTCCAGCTTTGGAAATATCTTCTGCTCGCATACCAAAACTTCCGGCGTTCTGGAAAGACGAACCCGAAGTTTGGTTCATTCAAGTGGAAGCCAGTTTCCGTATAGCAGGCATCACCCAAGATACTACGAAATTTGAATATCTTGTGACAAATTTGGACCAGTCGATACTTTACATGGTTAAGGACATCATTCTATCTCCTCCGGAATATGGAAAATATGAGGCTTTGAAACAACGCATCATCAACTCGTTTGCAGTAACGGCAGAAACTCAGCTCAAGAAATTGCTAAGTGGAATGGAAATTGGAGACCAGAAGCCATCACATTTCCTCCATAGGATGAAATCATTATCCAATGGTCAGGTGAGTGTAGAAATTTTAAGAACACTGTTCCTTGAGCGGCTACCAGACAAAATCAAAAGCATTTTGGCCGTTTGCGATACTACTGACATTGATAAGTTGGCATTACAAGCAGACAAAATATCTGAGGCATTTTCTAACTCAGCAGCAGTGTTTGTATCTGAGCTTACACAAAAACCGACCCCACCAGACGATTTTGCTCGTAAGTTGGACACCGTTATTGCACGAATCGATGCATTGGAGTCTCGATCTAGACCTAATCAGCGAGTTGATAGAGCGTCCAGTTCTAATATACGCTCCAAGTCCAGAGCTTCATCTAAATCTAGAAAAGATTCCGGATTATGCTGGTATCACTGGCGATTTGCAGATAAAGCAATAAAATGCATTTCACCATGCAATTTTTCAACTCCAAAAAACTAACTGCACCATCAACTGACATTTCGACCACCAGTTTCGATGGAAAAACAAACGGTCGACTTTTTATAACAGAAAAAATATCGAAGCAACAATTTCTTATCGACACCGGGGCAGAAATTTCTGTATTTCCTTGCCATAACCGCACCAAGCCATCAAAATTTTCACTATATGCTGCTAATGGTTCCGAAATTGCAACATATGGGAATTTACTTTTGACACTAGACCTTGGGTTAAGAAGATGTTTTCGCTGGGATTTCATTCTTGCAAATGTAACACGACCCATTATAGGAGCTGATTTCCTTCGGCATTTTCATCTTTTGCCTGATTTACAAAAGCGTGTCTTAGTTGATGGTTCCACAAATTTACAAACTACAGGCACTGTTATTCAAGAAATTTTTCATGGTATTAAAATGGTCTCTGGGGATTCAGAATATCATCGCTTACTTATGAAATATCCAGAAATTTTCAAGCATGACGTAGACAATTTTTGTTCAAATCCTGGTGTTTTCCATCATATTGTCACTTGTGGTCCTTCAGTTTCAGCAAAACCAAGAAGAATGGATCAAATGAAGCTGAAAGCTGCAAAAGCTGAGTTCCAATACATGCTTGATAAAGGCATTATTCGTCCTTCTGACAGTTGTTGGTCAAATCCACTGCATATGGTTGCTAAGCAAAATGGTGATTGGAGGCCATGCGGCGACTACCGCGCATTAAACAACATAACAATTGCTGATAAATACCCATTGCCTTATTTGACGGATTTTCGTATGCATTTATATGGATGCACTGTATTTTCAAAGCTTGATTTGATGAAGGCGTTTTATCAAATTCCAGTTTTCCCAGATGACGTGCCAAAAACTGCAGTCACAACACCGTTTGGTCTTTTCGAATTTTTGCGAATGCCATTTGGGCTTTGTAACTCTGCACAAAGTTTCCAGAGATTTATCGATAACGTTTGCCGAGGCCTTGAATTTGTATTTGTGTACGTTGATGATATTTGTGTAGCTTCTCGAACAGTAGAAGAACATCTTTCACATCTCAAAATGCTTTTCGAACGTTTCAAGAAATTTGGTATACTTATAAATCCAGCAAAATGTGTTTTCGGTGTTCCTGAAATAGATTTTTTAGGGCATCGTATAACAACATCTGGTATTCTTCCACTACCAGCGAAAGTATCTGCTATTAAAGATTTTCCTCATCCTAAGTGCATTAAGAAATTAAGACGTTTTCTCGCGATGTTAAACTTCTATCGCAAGTTTTTCCCTAGAGGTGCAATGCATCAAGCGGCCCTCAATGATTTTTTAAAAGGCGCTACTAAGAAAGACGACAACAGGAAAGTTTCCTGGACTCCATCTACTTTAAATGCTTTCGACTTGTGTAAGCAAGAGTTAGTTGATGCAACATTTTTGGCTCATCCTATTCCTGATGCTACAATATGTTTAAAAGTCGACGCCTCTAACTTTGCTATTGGGGCTGTGCTTGAACAACTTGTTGAAGGATCATGCCAGCCACTTGGATTCTTCACTAAGCGCTTGAATTCTACGCAAATGAAATACAGCACCTACGACAGGGAGTTGCTTGCTATTTATAGAGGCATCCATCATTTCCGTCATCAACTCGAAGGACGCAAGTTTACCATCTATACTGATCATCGACCATTAATATTCGCATTTAAGCAGAAGCACGAGAAAGCATCACCAAGGCAACGAAATCATCTTGATTTCATTTCACAATTTTCAACCGATATCAGACATATCGCTGGTGTTAAAAACGTGACTGCAGATATCCTCTCTCGAATCGAAGCTGTTGAAGTTCGATCGATTGATTACAAGAAAATGGCAGAACTTCAAGAAGACGATGACGATTTAAAAGATTTAATTAAAAATCAAGGTAATTATCAACTTTCGCTTATTCATTTTTCAGACAGAGACTATAAACTATACTGCGAGATGTCAACTGGCACTGCGCGTCCGTACATTCCAAGGTCTTACCGAATGCAAATTTTTAAGAGCGTACATTGCCTTTCGCACCCGGGAGTACGGGCTACTCGAAATATGATACGCAAAAAGTATTTCTGGCCATTGATTAATAAAAATGTCAACGATTGGGCACGGTGCTGTCAAGACTGTCAACGTTCTAAGGTTTCACGACATACATCTAGTGATTTTGGAAAATTTCCAATCACTAGCAGCCGTTTTGATACTGTGCACATAGATATTGTTGGACCTTTGCCACCGTCTGAAGGTTATACATACATCTTGACTTGTGTGGACCGATTCAGTCGCTGGCCAGAAGCAATTCCAGTTAAAGACATTCATTCAGAAACTGTTCTTCGTGCGTTTTATGATGGTTGGGTGTGCCGTTTTGGCGTTCCAAAATCCATCGTTTCTGACCGAGGAACCCAATTCACATCACACATGTGCAAGGAGATTACTAAGTACTTGGGTATTTCGCACAACTTTACAACTGCTTTTCACCCTCAGTCAAATGGATTAGTAGAACGGTTTCATAGGACATTGAAGACTGGGTTGATTTGTGCTAACAACCATCGTTGGACTCTATCCTTAAATACAGTTCTTTTTGGAATTCGGTCAGCACTAAAAGAAGACATTGGAGCTTCATCAGCAGAACTTTTGTACGGTGAGGTTATAAGACTTCCAAGTGATTTTTTCAATCTTGTTAAAATCGAATCCAGTCCAATGACTTTCCTCGCATCTCTTCAAGGAATTATTTCTAGTTTGCAACCACGTGAACCCTCAAATAAAAACAAGAAAAAGTTTTTCATCAACAAAGACCTTCAAACTTGTTCACATGTTTGGATACGTCATGATCATCACCGGAAACCTTTGCAACCAAAATACTCTGGACCATTCCAAGTACTTGAACGGAGGCTTAAATACTTCAAACTCAAGATTGGAACCAAAACGGATCATATTTCAATAGATAGGCTTAAGCCTAGTTATTTGTTGAATGCAGAAAACCTAGACATAATCGAGTTGTCTACAGTGCTTTCGTCCAAGAAACACTCTAAAACAGAACTTCATACTCAATTTATATAAAGTATGATTTCGCAAATGCCTTAGCATTTACTAAAGGGGGAGTGCTGTAGGGATACTTGTTTAAAATATACTTGTTAATTTTAAAAATAACATTCTTAGCATAAATTTACTAAAAAATAAAAATTGTCAAAAAATCAGAAAGATTCAAAAATTTGAAAAGAAAGAAATAAATTTTTTTTAATAAAAAAATTAAATAATCCTATTAATTTCTCACAATACAATATCTACGACTCGGACAGAACGACTAGGAGAAGCTATACTTAAGCACATTTGAGTGGGTAACCCAAATTTGATTGACGTTTGACAACATCAAACTGTTTTAAATTTTTCCATAAAACTTTTGAGCTCAAACCGGGGTTAAGTTTCTTGCATAAATAAGTTCGTTTGGCTACACAAATCACGGCATTAACTCTGTTTCTCGACAGCGCTTATTGTTTTTTATTATATTATGTGGGGTTCCTTTTATATGCTTTGTAAAAGCGTTCCCTTTCAAAAATAAATGCTTTAATTCTATTATTAAACCATGGACAATTTTTACATATTTTAAAGTTCTCGAGTTCGAGAAAAACATGTATATTTACGGTGACCAACCGTCCTGTATTTCCAGGGACAGTTCTGTATTTCGGCTACGTATCCCCGGAGTTTATTTGAGAAATACGGGACATACAAATGTTCTGTTTTTTATTTTGTGTCCCCTATTTGCATAGTGCATTTATTAATATGTTTAAAATATCAATTAAAACCGTAATTGTTTAGCTAATTCATATGAAGTTGCATATTTTCATATTTTTATCAATAGCTTATAAACCTCTTGAGAATATGCAAACTTAAACTGTGATTATATAGTTTCACAACAGATAGAATCATTTCATAAACGGCTGACAATTGACAATTAACAATTGCAATGTCAAAATCATCTGTAAACCTTTTTTTTTTTGCTTGTAAAAATTGTTGAGTTTGAGTTTACATTGTGTTTGCCTGGATCAAATGTTTCCACGGAAAGAATTTTCTCCATTATGAATATAACGTAGACACAGCTTCGAGCAGCACCATGCGCAGAATTTGCTCTATATACACCTAATTCTGTTTTTACACGGTAGATTGGTTCCAGAAAAAACCGTGTAAAAAAAAACCGTGTAAAAAAAGACATTGATCGTATACAAAAATAGGTGATTGGTTCCTCACCTTTAAAACCTATTAAAATTAGTTTGAAAATTTAAAAAACTAAATGAATATTAAATATTTTTTTGGCGTACCTTTTATCTTAAGCATTAAAATTAAATTTAATGTAATATAAGAAAAACAAATTTGTCTATAAAAAATGTATTCACACGTTCACAAAATATTACCAATTCATATTCAAAAATATGAAAACAGGGTGTAATGTTTACATCTCTTTAATTGCAATTTGCAAGAGAAGTGGAAAAAGTAAAAAATTGGCGATTGGACTCAAATAAAGATAAAAAATTGCTTAATCCGATGGGGAAATAAAATTTGAAAGGCCGTAACTAAGTTGCGGCCGTATATTTTTTACGGCAGATATGAACACATTTCGCAAAAATTAAATCTAACAAATAAAATTTAATCCCAAAAAATTTTGAATCGTGCTAAATAGAATAAAATCGTGTAAAAAAATATTAAAAAAAATTTTTTTCAAACCGTGTAAAAAAAGACCGTGTAAAAACAGAATTAGGTGTATGTGAAAAAGATGGGTTGAACCCTCCAAAACCCTATACGGGCTTACAGTAGAGCCATTTAAAACTATTTTAATAACTAAATATAATTATCATTTAACCTGTCTCGAGCTCAAAGAATATTTGGGGTCACACGGAGACATTTTGAAAATTACTTCTTTCGCCAAAAAATACTAAGAGCCGTTTTCACAATATCTGGGTATAATTCAACTTGCGGATTGACATAAATTTTATATAAAATTTAATATCGAAGTGCAAGTTAAGGTTAAAGCCAATTTAAATGTAATACAAGTAAAAAAAAAATGTTTTTATTAACGGAAGTTAAACAAAGTTTAAATGTACGAAGAAAATTGTACCGTTGAGGTCCTTGTACGTAGGTTTACTTTTGCACTTTGAAGGAGGTTACATTCAGAGGTGAAAATCTTCATTGTTTGCTCCAATATTTATCTGTCCCCGATTGTCCCCGTTTTTTTCGCATAAATATCGTTTTGTCCCCGATTTTGCTCGCACAGACATGGTAACCGTATTTATATTGAAAAAAATGAAATCAACTAAACTTAATTGCTTACGAAACGCGGTGTTATTGTATATTTTCCCATAAAAAAAAGGTTTTCGTGTTTTTATTTCATTTTAAGCACAATGTTGTTTATGTAGAAACACTTTTCATAATAAAATAACATAAACCGTTTAGTTTTATGAATTCGAATTATGAACACCAAGTAAAATATTTTTCAATGTCCCAAAACTAAGTACACAAAAATAATTAAAGAAACCTGAAGTACATTTTTAAATAGCATATTTAATCCTTCAATTTTGACAAAAAACCAAACTTGAAATTTTCAGTTATTTTTGAAAATAAATAAAAAGTTACAGAAATCAAGCATATTCAGTGCCAAAGCCAAAGTGGTACTTCTTCACAAAATGATAATTTTTATATGAGTTCAGAATTTAGTGTACATTATTTTGTATGTATGTATTCTCCTTCAACTCCTAGGAGGAGCATAGGGCCATTATGGTACATTATTTTAGTGCACATATATTATAAACTAACTTCATATTTTGTTTTTAATTGTCATGTTTGGTCTTATTGGCATCCTTTGAATTAGTTTTTCACAAAAGCTCGGATAAATTTTTGTAGGTGAATTCGACTGAAGATCCCATATGGTTATGGGTGAAACGTATCGAAAACCAACCTGCCAACAATTTTTTGGTTTTTTTACCTATGCATTTTGCCTTGCTTTTGTAATGTTGGTGTTTTTACTCAAAAACATAGAACAGTAAGCTCACACCACAAAACCAGTTGGCACGTGATTTGTTGGTAGCTAGTTAAGTAAAATATGTTATGATATAATTAACATTAATAAACGAATAAAATTATGGAAAAAAAATAAACTCTGCTAATTGCACGAAAACAATTTAGTTTTAATATTAAAAGTGAACAATGAAGTTAATTAAAAAAAATTAAATAAATAAAATATATAAAATAAAATACTAATTGCAAATTAATAATAATAATGTTTAAATAAAAACTGTTTACGTCCAACGTAAACAGTGTTGCATCCTGCATATCTGCCTGCCTTTGTGACCCGCCGCACAGCGCTGCTGTCGTTTACTCGTTGTATGAACAACGAGTAAAAATGACAAGCTAAAATTCGTCATTCTAATAGAATTAGCAAGTCAGCGAACTCATCGTAAATAAAACCCAACATAAATCCCAACATAAAACCCAACAAACACAACATAAAATCGTGAAGCACATAGAACATCAACAACAGAACACAACCCGGAGACATTCTACAATAATCAACAGAAATTACGAAGACGACATCAAAGGAACAAAACCCACACTCATCAAGACGTGACAACGGTCGACAAACTTATTGAACCCACATACGCATACACATACATCCTACAAGGGATCCCTACTAAATCTCGAAAACCAAAATCTCGAAAAGCAAAATCTCGAAAAAAAAAAAAATCTTGAAAATCAAAATCTCGAAAAAAAAAAAATCTCGAAACACATAATCTCGAAAAAACAAAATCTTGAAAAACATAATCTCGAAAAAAAAAAAATCTTGATATTCCTTTTTACACCCGGCTACGACATTCGAGTAACTATGTATTTTTCCTTATTTATAAATTAAGTATTGTAAATTTATTATAGTTTTAAAAAAAATTTTATTAGGCTTATATTCTTTTTTTCAAAAAAAGTTTTTCCATTGTAAAACTTAAAAAGTAAACAGAGTACATATTATAAGTATAAGTATAGGCATATACATAAAATAACCTAAGGTTTTGAGTTTTGTTAATTAAAGTTTAATTCATGTTAATATCATGAACAGTATGAATTGCTAAATTTTCTTAATTAAGGGGAATGCTGGGTGGTCTTAGCAGGATTTCAGCTTTCGACAAAATTAAGTAGATAGATGAGCATAGTACTAAGGATTTTTTTTTTTTTTTTTTGTTTTTTGATTAATTTTTTTTGTGATTGCGCAAGGGACATACGGGGAAGCGCAAAGTGAACCCTAGCCGGGACGTTTGCCGGAACTTGTCCGAATTTTATTTTTAAATTTCAAAATCGTGTTGCTAGCCCTGCGTAACATAAATGCAACGACAAACGTCCCGGCCAGGGTCTGGCTCAATCATTTTAGTCCTTAACTCCTGCATCCCGACAAACCCGATCGCACCGACATTCTCCCAAAGAAACAAAAATCTAGCAAATCATTTTAAATATGAAATTAACAATAATTAAATTCATTATTTATTTATTTAATTTATTAAGGCGTTATTTAGTAACCGAACATTTTTTTGTTTAATTAAAAACAAATAAATTTAACAAATTTAAATTTTAATTTTAAAAATTTTCCGACGTTTCGCAGATTGTTTGCCTGCTTCATCAGGGCGTCTTTTATTAACTGATTTTTAAAAAATTATAATAACATAATACAAACATTTTTTGAACAATAGCATAACATTGAACTTACAGGTGTTCATATTGTACAACTACAACAACCACTTTAACATTTTTAGAATACATATGTACATTCACAAATTCATTATTTATCTTTTATGTGGCTTAGCAATTATAACCTTAGAAAAGTATCTTAAATAATAATATTTAAAAGTACAAAATGTAACATAATCACGTGAATAAAATTTGTTATTGCTGTGTTTTCGCTGCTGGACGAAGCTTCGCCTGTCGTGATACGGATGCTACTTGTGCGAAGGATGCTACTGATGTTTTACTCCATATTTATGAGGATATCGCTGAAGTTGGATTAAATAAACATCGTTTTTTTTTGTACTTTTGATAATGATCTAAATATACTTTGTCTTACTGGGGCTTTTCTGTTTTAATGTGCTTAGTTTTATGCTTTCAATTGTTTGAGAAAATTTTTACTTTTTTTTTGCCTACACATTTTTATCATCGTTTTTATTTTCTGCCCTTCTTTTTGTAATTTTGATCATTTTTACGTTTTTGTTTTACAAATAGTTTTTTATTTCTTTTTTTTATGTTTGAATATATGACAGAAAATATGCATGCTACGTTTCGGTCTAAATAGCAACTTTATACCACAATGCACTTGATTTTTTTTTTGTTATTCTTGTTCTCGGAAGTACTAGCGCTTCGCTGTCGTTGCCACATTAGGTTAAAGTTTCGCTGTTTGATTACACTACAATTGTATGCCCGTACTGACGATTTTTTCTTTTCTGTTCTTTTTTCTATTTAATTTTATTTATGCCGGCGAAATATAATTGCAAAAATTCTTTTTTTTTTACGTCGTTTTTTTTCCATCAAATCCTCGCGAGAAATTAAAAATCTTCGTATTTAGTATATTCTGGTGCTATCGCGAATATTAACATGTTTTTTATTAATTAAAATGTTTACGCAAAACGTGTTTACAAAAAAAAAAATCATTTATTGTGCCGTCTTGCTATTAATTTTTTTATCGACAGACCGACACATTGAAAAATAACATGCCACGCTGAAAACTCACTCGCAACTGACTAACTGCAAAGCGACCGCATGTCACGATAGCGGAAAAATTCTTTTCATGCGCAGTTACCGTTTCTTTGTTCGATACTGATCGCATGTTCTGCTAGCAAAAAAAAATGTACATGCGCAGTGGCAGTTTCTTTGTTCTTTTTAGAATGCCGTTGCGATTAGGGTTACCAACATTTTTTCGGTAAAATATAGTATTTTTCCGAATAAGCCTTAAAAAAATATAGTATTTCATGGAAAAGGTAAAAAAAAGAAAGATATATTTGGTACTTACTTATTTTTGTAAAACTATACTTTCTAGAACTTTTTGCATTTTTTAGTAATTTTTTGTCTAACATATAAGTGTCATACGTTTTGTCGCATTCAATATTTAAATTAATGCAGATCAAAAGCTCATTTTGTATTGATGAGATACTCGCTTCTGTTTCTGTCTTCGCGCCAATTCAAATTCATTACTGAAAATAGATGATATTTTTATAAATCGACCTAAGAAAGTTGAAAAAACTAAATAAAATTTTTCGATATCTCGCTTTGTTTCCAAGATATCAAGGCTTAAAAAATATTTGAAAATTAAAAATTATTTCAAGAAAATTTAAATTTGACTAGACTTGCACTCTAAAAGCTTTTTGTCTCGATATCACGAAAACAAAACGGGATAACGAAAAATTTTATAAAAAATTTTCAACTTATTTTGGGTGATTTCATGTGAAAACATTGTCAAATCGAGAAGCTACAGAAATTGAAATATAGCCAAAAAGCTCACCTGGCCAATGTCACTTTTTCCGACAGAAAATATAGCGGTACATGGCTCACATTTTACATTATAGACATTTTGCGGATCTATAGTAATCCAGTCATACTCTTCTTTCCCATTCAGACTTATATTTTTGAAGCCTTTTTTGTATTTTCCGCTTTTTAGTAGGTGTAAGTGGTGGGCTTAGATTTGAGTAACATTCGTTTTCACTACTACTTTCCATAACTTATTTAATAAGACTTCAATTTCTTATTGGGAAGAGAAACCACTAAGTGAAAAAGTTAAAAAAGTATGAAATGAGAGTAAGTGATTTTTATAGATTTTTGATCTCTGAATCCGAATATGACCTCCGATTTGCTCCATCACGTCTGAGATCCGAGTTATCCTTTATTTAAAGTGCAAAAAACGCTATTTTCAGACATATGGCGAACGTCCGGAAAGTAGTCTAGTTCACTTTTGACAACGGTATTTAATAGCCCAGAGCTTCCTCTTTAAAGCGTACTTTTAACTTTTTCAATTGAATCATTAGTTTCCTAGATATCATCAATTGAAGTAAAGTATCGCTAATCCCTGTTAAAGACCTATATTCAATTCGTATACCTTTACTTCGGAAACTAATGATCTAATTGGAAAAGTTAAAAATACGCTTTAAAGAGAAACCTCAGGGTTATTCCATGCCGCTGTCAAAAATGAACTAGACTATTTTCAGGATGTACGCCATATGTTTGAAAATAGCTTTTTCTGCACCTTAAATCAAGGATAACTCGGCGTGATGGAGCAAATCAGAGGTCATATTCGGATTCAGCGAGCAAAAATCTATAAAAATTACTCACTCTGATCTCATACTTTTTATCATCGCAGGACTGTGTAATTAACTAAATTTCAAAATAAAAAAGAAGCAAAGAGAGTTGCAAAAGCAAACATTTGCTTAACGTTGTCAATTTTGAAAAGTGAGAAATTTTTTTAATATAACTTTCGATGCTTCAAAACTAAAGATGTGTTCTTGTGGACACTTTATCTGTGCTTGTAGAAGCACATTCTGATGAACGTATGGAAAAGCAATAACTACTGTGCTTTACTTGACTCAGAAAAATATATTACATTCAGCATGAATATAGTATAAATATAGTATTTTTGCGTACTATATATTTCTTCAACAGTATATAGTACGCAGACCCGAAATATAGTACAATACTATATATTATAGTACGGTTGGCAACCCTAGTTGCGATTGGCCCAAATATCCCGTTTCTTTTCATATGCAAAACAAGTTTATTTGAAAGTCATTTATGTATTTGCATAAAGCTTTTCGATTTGTGCCAAAGCTGAATACTTTTTTGCCGGTAGGTGGCCGACGGTTGATTTTAAATATGCAATCAAATCGAAAAAATAAATTTACAAATGAAACCAATAATAATAACTTTTAATAATAATAATTTTTAAAAGAAATCGGAATGTCCCTATTGCACTAAAACCTTAATATCTTTTGGAAATTGCATTCGATTTTGCTTAGCATAGGCTTAAAATGTTTGCAATTATATGCTAAAAATAAAGTGTTTCATTTGAAGATGATATAAAAAATTTACAAAATTAGTGAAATTTCAAACTTTTTCCTGCTATATGTAACTTAGTCAATTTTGTTCGGAGCATAAACATTGTTAGCATTCAATTCTATGAATATTTGCCCAAGGAACTATACCTCTGCGTTCAACTTTAGTTCGGCGCATTTTCAATTGAAAATTAATGTAAAATTTTCAATCGAAAATGCGCCGAACTAAACTTGAACGTAGAGATATGGTTCCTTGGGCAAATATTCATAGAATTGAATGAACTTTCAGCCCAGGTTGGTATTTTGTTTGAAAAAATTCATCCAAAAATATGAATCGTTTATTTTGAAAGTCGGTCTTAATAATCGGCTATTTGACCCATATCATTTTTTTAAATATATAGCATCAATTCCACACCATCAAGTAAACTTTTTATGTAAACAGAACCCAATTTAATTGATTACTGACAGAATACCAGCCAAATCATATAATGACATTACTTTTGTCTTTATAAAAATTTGTAAAATTTAGTAAGAAAACAAAAAAAAATATTGATGAAAGGTACAATTTTCGATCAAAAATGCGCCGAACTAAAGTTGAACGCAGAGATATAGTTCTTTGGGCAAATATTCATAGAATTGAATGAGCTTTCACATAGGGGGGTAGCCGAGGTCGATAAAATATCCTCCATAAAATTTGGCCCACCCTAATGTATATGAAAATAGAAATTACCGAATAACTCGGGGAACGGCCCCATGGAAAAAAAAAAATAATGTTTCAATTATTTTTAATTTTGTGTTGTATTAACTTTTTACAGTTTTGCTTAAATAGTAAACAAATCAAAAGCACAAAAAAATGTTTGGTAAACTTCTCTTTTTGTGGTATAAAAAACAAAATACCACCTCGACCGTATAAATGCATGCACTGTAACAAAACTTCTAGGGTAAAACCTCCAGGCACTCCACTATAACAATTTTTTTTTCCTTTTTGGTGCTTAAAATGGGGATATATCATATTTGGATTCATCTACCTCGACAACTCCTTGGATAGCATAATTTTCCATTGTTAAGCATTTAAAACAGTTTTATTGAGTTTATCGGATTTTGTGGGTTCAGGGGGGATTAAAAAAGTTTGGGGGAAAAACTGCAAAAAACTGAAATTGTGTTTTTGTTCTAAATTCAATAACGAACAAAATAAGCCACGTCGGATTAAAATCGGCCTATGTTTAACAAAATTAGAAATGAATACCTGTTTTTACTTAATTTGCCTGCACTATATCCGAAAAAATTTGCTAAGTAGGTACAAATATTCAGGAATATGAATCAGTTGTACATTTTAAAGTTTAGTTTCAATTATTTTGATCCAAGGGCAGGTAAGCAACATTTTAAGAAAAATTAATGAAACTTTCTAATTTTTGAACTTGAAAAACAGTGACAGCAAAGCGATTTTGACCACTTCAGGACTCCTGTGTCGTTTCATTAAGTCAAATTTGACATTAGTGGGTGCAAAAATGAAGCTTTTTTGTTGAATTGGATACAAATATGGGCACGGCCACCGTTGGGAACGTTACGTTCGCACGCACATTTTTGCCCATATCTCTTTGAAAAATAATCAAACATCATGTAATAAGGCACCCTAAGGCCAATATTTCGTAGGAACAAAGTTTTTGTCTATCGCTTATGGCTTAGAAGTTATAAGAGTTTAAGTGCCGTTGGGAACGTTATTTTTTTTTTCAACAATTTTTGAGGTCAGTGCACATTTTCTAAAAAGTCTGCGAATCTAGTAATGTATTTTCTCGAACATCTTCTATAATATCAAGATAAAGGATCAAAGCTAAGATTGGAATGGTAATTGTGGTGAAAAAAATATTATTGGTGGACTTACAGACATTAAAGCAACGTTGGTTACGTCACGCAAAAGCGTTGGGAACGTTATGCATACGAATTTTCATAAATAAATTGAGAGCAAATTTGAAATTACGATTTCTCCCAAAAGGATAAAGCTATCTACATGAAACTTGGTACAGATAATACTGAGAGCCATTTTCTGATCAGGATTAAAATTGAGCGAGATCGGTTAATGTTCACGCCTACCTCCCATATATGCTAGTTAAAACGTTGCATGGGAAGTAGGCGTGGAGATTAATCGATCACGTTCAATTTTAGCCTCAGGCAACTTAGTAATATTGGCGTTATCTGTACCAAATTTCATGCATCTAGCTTAATTCGTATGGCCGCCAGTCTGGGTTCAACAAAAAAAAATGAAATCGAAAATAAATTTTTTTCTGTTTTTTTCAGATTTTTATGTTGAGCCCTGACAGGTGGCCGAACGGATTAAGCTAGATGCATGAAATTTAGTACATGTAACAAGAATATTACTAGGTTGTTTCGTAAGCTTCAAAAAGCCTGTAAAGAACGAAATATTTGTGATATCCTATGCACTTGGATAGATCTCAAAATAGCAATTAACGTGATTTATGTCAATAACTTCCTCTTCAATCCAACAGTTCTTATTGGTTGATTTAAATTTTTGTAAGGAATTTCTATCCCTTTCAACACAGCTCATCGCGTGGATTCAGAAGAAATTTTAGTACAAAAATATAACTTATGATTTTTAATTAAAAAATGTTGGGAACGTAACACATATATAGCGGCTATGTTCACCATGGTAGATACTTCATTTAAGTAATTTTAAAATGGATTCAGAAATAAGACTGAAAATACTCGAAAAGGGTGATTGCATTTTAATATTTTACCCACTAACTTCCGCTACAAGAAACTTTTTAATATATTTCGTTGGGAACGTTATGTTTTTTATTGCGGTAGAATTCATCGCCAACAAATATGCATAAGCAACTGGTTTTCCTTCAAAAAATCAATGTAAATCCTTAATTTCGAACATTTTCTCTCTGAGGAAATCAAAATTGCATTGATACAATAAAAATAAAGCAAATTTTTACCTTTTCTTCGGGACTGGTTTTTTTGGCATTTTTTTTTCTTTTCACAAGCAAGAGTAAGTTTTTATGAAAAAAGCATCACTTAAATCAACTTATATACTTGAAAATGGTATTTTTGGACAGCATTAGATGTAAACTTATGAAATATGGGCAAATGAGTGGGAGATTTAAAGAAAAAAAAAGTTGTATAGCTTCTTCTTACGTGGCCGTGCCCATATATGGGTAGCGGCACTGAGCTTGTCACACTTTTGAGAAATTTAAGAAAATTAAACTTTGAATTTTGTTGAAAAAATCGGTTTGTAAGTTTAGCAAAATTCTCTTTGGTTCATATTTTACTTTTATGCTTTGCCCGAACACTTTATGTCTTTTTATTGAAAACTTTTATAAAAGAAATTTAATGCTTTCCTTTTTAATGTACGTCAGAAATATAGTACCCCTAGTGTTTTCCGATGCAAATTTTTATGACTGTTAAAAAGTTTGACATGTTTTAGGGTATGTTACTTCAGACGTTATACGCTCAAACCATATGCCCAAGCACTTTGATTAGTTCGAAGATGAAAGCTAAAAAATATGAGTTTTAAATGCCTCAATTGCTTCTTCGAGTGATGTATATCGTTTCGATCTTTTGAGTGCTCAAATACTGCCAGATGTATGAGAGCGTATATTGTCTTTGTACAAATGATTTGTGGGGTTAGTTTCTTTTAATTAATCGAAAATTTCTGGCAAACAAATACAGTGGAAGTCGCTTATAACGACGGTCAAGGGACCGCGGAAAGTCGGTCGCTTTAACCGGCGGTCGTTATATCCGACGTTAACGCTAATATGTAAAAGAAAAAACGGTGTTTGCACTTGCTATCAATTTTATGAAAATTACGTACTCAATGCAATTCTTTAAAAACAAAACTGAATTAACCCTATTTTGCATGCAGTAAATACATCACGCCTCGTTTAAACTAGTTTTTACCTCTATGTCGTCCCACTCCATGATTTTTTATGCAAAGTTATTCATTGGAATTCAAATATACAGGAAAAGTTTTTTTTAAATCGGTCAAAGATCTAATCGATTTTCAGAGTTAAATTTCAGTTACCAAATCAAAAAAAAAAAAGTTTTGACAAAAATAATCTTAGAAACTAGAGTATGCAGTTCATTTTCCAATTGTTTGCAGACTCAAAAATGGTATTTTCGAAAATTCTACCTGATCGCGTTAACGAAATATTGAGTTTTTAAGGATTTTTTTGAACTTTTTTTGTTGAAAAAAAAAAATGAATTTTTACGGTTTTTACAAATTTATGAACAAATCAAAACAAGAAAAAAAATTTGCAATGTAAATTTCGATGCTGAATCCGGCCTATCTTGTATGGTTGTATCTTAACTTTAAAGTTTGGTTTTTCGAGATTTTTGTGGATATCACATTCTTAAGCGGTTTATAATAGAGAACAAGGAAATCTCTCTTTCTGAGGCCAGATCCGGATTCAACATTGTAATTTACATTGAAAATAACTTTTTTTGTTTTTGCAGTTGTTAATTTTTAAAAAGAACGCAAAAATTCATTTTCTTTTCGACGAAAAAAGTTCAAAAAAAATTCTTAAAAAGCCTTCCAATTAATTTTAATTGTTTTTTTATTCATATTCGAATGTGTCGCTATAAGCGACAGAAAAAAACAAGTATGTGGCAAAATGCAGTCGTTACATCCGGCTTGTCGCTATATCCGACAGTCGTTATAACCGACAAAATGCTCATAAGGTTTATGAAGAAACCAACCAAACGACTGAGAAAGGGTCGTTATAAGCGGTTCGACGTTATAAGCGGAGTCGTTATAGGCGACTTTCACTGTAGTACGCTTAGTTACCGGTCTTTTGGTTTTCAAAAGCGACAGTAACCAAATGACCAGTTTTCGTGAAAAACACGCCACCTTTTACTTCGCATCGCTCCGAAGTCGCACAACTTTTGCTTTATTTTCTTCGAATGCCAAACAGTCGATTGGTTTTTTGTTTCTGGTTCAGACGCAAAAATCCTAGGTCCATCACATTTGGCATTGGTGTAGACGTTTTTGGAAGTGAAAGTTCATTTCTTGAGCTTATCCACAGTAAAGTTCAGCTTCGTGAAACTCTATTTAATTTGGTTGAAAACGAGGCCTCAAAATAAGGACCCTAGAAAAGTGCCGATTGACATTTTCTTAAATTTCGGTGTAACTGAAAGGACATTTTTAGATTCGATTTTAAACTGCATCATCTACATTGATGCAACTACACAAATTTTGTTGGAATAGAGGCTTCAAAGGCGTTTTCCTGAATTTTGAACGTTTTCTGAAATTGCGGTACAACTGAAAGAACTTTTTCGGATATCATTTATAACTGCTTCATCTACTGCCCGCGTACTACATCAATCTGGTCGGAATATAAGCTTCATCCATTAGGTTGAATTAAAGTACGGATATAAAAACTAACTTTAATGATTGATAACAAACAATATATCGCCGGTGCTTACGAAGAGAATCTTCCAACCGAAAGTTGCGGCGAAGAAAATCTTTTTTTTTGAAATTGCGGCGAAAAAAATCTTTTTTGTAATATGCGGACAAGAAAATCACTTTTTATAAAATGCGGCGAAGAAAATCACTTTTTACAAAATGCGGCGAAGAAAAGTGAAAGTATTCACGAGTTACGAAAATAAACATTTCACTTAAAATCGCAGCGAATGAAGCGAGATTTTCTTCGCCGCATTTTGTAACAAGTGATTTTCTTCGCCGCATTTTGTAATAAGTTATTTTCTTCTCCGCATTTAGTAAAAAGTGATTTTCTTGTCCGCATTCGCACAAAAAAGATCTTTTTCGCCGCAGTTTGAAAAAAAGGATTTTCTTGTCCGCATTTTAAGAAGAGATAGTCTTCGTAAGCACCGGCGATATGTAGTGCAGGCAAATTAGGTATTCATTTTTAATTTTGTTGAACATGCACCGATTTTGATGCGACATGGCTCATTTTGTTCGTAACAAAATTTAGAACAAAACCAACACATTAGTTTTTTGCGGCTTTTCCCCAACACTTTTTTAATCCCCCGTTAATCCCCAAAAATCCGAATAACTCAATAAAACTGTTTTGAAATGCTTAAAAATCTAAAATTATACTCTTCAGGTTGCTGAACCAAATATGATGTTGGAAAATGGAAAAATTCAAAATGGCGCCCGGCAAGTTGTGTATACACCCATTTTAAGCACCAAAAATAGAAAAAAATCGTTATAGTGGACAGCCTGGGGGTTTTAGCCTAGAAGTTTCGGTACAGAGCATGAATTTATACGGTCGAGGTGGGATTTTGTTTTCCATGCTATAAAAAGCAAAGTTTACCAAAAATTTTTTTCTGCTTTTGATTTGTTTATTATTAAAGCAATAACTATAAAAAGTTAATACAACACAAATTTAACTAGTAAGGGTGTAAAATTTGGCCTGGCCAAACATTAAATACCCTACACTGCAGTATTTTTAAAATTTTGCTCATATGTGTGGTGCTACGCCCTCTTGTCCGAGTTCACCCAGTTTTCGTCCAGAGCTTGGATTTATAGTTTTTAGTGTCTGAGTGAAAAACGTTTTCAGTATAAGGTGCCACACCCTCTTGTCCGAGTTCGTCTAGTTTTAGCTCAGAGCGTGCATTTATAGTCTTTAGTATTTGAGTGAAGTTTGGTTGGATTATCTCAAAAAAACTCTTTCAGTATTGTATTTTGAAACTTTTGCTTATATGCGAGGTGCCACGCCCCCTTGTCCGATTTCACCCAATTTTTGTCGAGAGCTTTAATTTATGATTCTTAGTATTTATGCGTATTTAGGTTGCATTGTTGCGAAAAATACTCCTAAAATTGTGGGCGTGTCCGTTGACTAATTTCGCTCATTTTCAATCCCCCGAGCTATCTTTGACGACGGAGGCAGTGTACTGAATTTCATTGAATTATCTTGCTCAGTTTTCCCAAAAGTGTATTTCAACAAACAGCCAGCTACTAGCCAGCCAGCCAGACAGACGGACATGGCTATATCGACTCAGGAGGTGACGCTGATCAAGAATATATATTAGGCCAAAAAGTATAGCAACAAAACAATCTCCGAAAAATGCCAAGAAACTTTGCCCAAGTAAATTGCGTTAAAGTTTTGTATGTTGTACTTTAAAATTCAATAAAAAAAAACAAAAAATTCAAATACTTTGAAAAATGTTATATGAAACAAGTAAAAAAAAATTGAATTTTTTATTTTTCTTATTGTATTTTAAAGTACTACGTACAAAATTTCAACGCAATTTACGGCGGCTCGATATTGATTTTAGACCCATGGTTTCTTGGGCAAAGTTTCTTGGAATTTTTCGTAGATTGTTTTGTTGCTATACTCTTTGCCAATTTTTTGCCTCCCGAACAAATTAACCCAGCCTAATATATATACTTTTCTATGTCTGCCACGCCTCCTTTTCTACGTTACAAACGTATGGACAAAGTGAATATACCCTGGGTGTAGGGTATAAAAATATTTGTAACTTTTGCAAACCATTTTTTTTTTTAAACTAATTTGAGGTCGCTGAACACGAAAAACTCAATTTTTTTTTTTCCTTGGGGTCGTTTAAGAGTTATTCGATAATTTCCATAAATACATTTGTATGACGCCAAGTCCGATAAATTTTATTTTTAAACGTTTACAAAGAGCAATTAATGTCGCTTCGTACAAGTATACTAATGATTAAGCTCCGACCAAAATTGACTGAGTTATAGCACGAAAGTGTTTGAAATTTCACAAATTTTTTAAAGTTTTTATATCAACTTCAAATGAAACACTTCGTTTTTGGCATATATTTTGTTTTAAATAAATTTTGTTAGAAATTTTATTAAATGGTGCATATAATTGCAAACATTTTAAGCCTATGCTGAGCAAAATCGAATGAAATTTCCAAAAGTTATTAAGGTTTTAGTGCAATAGGGACATTTTGATGTATTTAAAAAAAAATTTTTTTTTGATTCAGTCCGCTATGTCCTTCTACAGAGGATGATGAAAATTTATCTAGAGCATCTTTAAAATGTTCAATGAGTGTAGAGTGTCCAATCTGGAGGCTGAAAAATTGGATCTGTTGACTTAGGCCGAACATTTTAAAAATGGTCTGAAAAAATTCTCATCATTCTTAGACTGATTCCATTTCAATTCATACGGTGAGTGTGCACTTAGGTTTGCGTATCAACTTCAAACTAGAAAAATATTTTTCTACAATCAAAGTAAGGGAACACGAAATTTTTGTTTTTTGATTTGGACCAAAATTGGGGATTTTATGGCGTTTCGTAGGAATTTTGCCGAAAATTTAATTTTGAAAAAATTATGAAGTGCAATCGGTTTTTTCAACCACATTTCTTTTTTTTCAACTATTTTCCATGAATCAAAATTTATTTGATGCTCCATAAAATTTTATTACGTAATATGGAAAAAACCCATTTCTTTAACCCTTACTTTCCTTAAAATTGACTTTTATATTTTAAATAAAAATGCTAATTTTCTAAAAAACACCATCTTTCATTTTCACTAAACAAAGTATTCAATAATTATAGGCTAATTATAGGCTATTTAAATGCCCCATCGCCAAAAGAAAAGCTTTTCATTTAAAAAAAAAAATGGACCAAATCAATTTTCTTGAAATTATGAACTTCGAATAACAACTCCAGAGGAAAAAAAAACAACAAAAACTACAACAACAAATTTACTACTACTACAATAACAGTAATTTTACATTAAAGAAGGGGTAAGTGGGCGGCCTGCGGCCGCTGCTCAGGATTTAAACCCGTCAGACATCCAACACCAGCTTCGCGGCGGTTTTCGGCCGCGGATCAGTCTTATGCAAGCGCAGTAGCTAATTATTACTTAAAAGAAATAAAAATTTTTATTAAAAATTGCGCGCGCAATTTGACTAGCAAAACTATTGGTTGGATATGTAATAAACTGATCCGCGGCCAAAGGCCGCCGCGAAGCCGGTGTTGGATGTCTGGCGGGTTCAAATCCCGAGCAGCGGCCGCTGGCCGCCCACTTACCCCTACTTTTATGTAAAATTACTGTTGTTGTAGTAGTAGTAAATTTGTTGTTGTTGTTGTAAAGTTGTTGTTGTTTTTTTTTTTTTTTTTTCGTCTGAAATTGTTGTTATTCAAAGTTCCTTATTTCAAGAAAATTGATTTGGTCCATTTTTTTTTAAATGAAAAGCTTTTTATTTGGCGATTGGTTATTTAAATAGCCTATAATTATTGAATACTTTCTTTAGTACAAAATGTTTTTTTTTTTCGAAATCGCTCTGCTAGCTTAAACTTAAACCAGCATAATCTTTTTTTTTTTTTTTTTAGATGGAAACCTTTTTATTTGGTGATTGGGCATTTAAGTAGCCTATAATTAGCTTATAATTATTGACTACTTACTTTAGTTCAATATACGTCCCGTATGTGTTTTCTCGAAATAAGTTTAAACCAGCAGAGCTATTTTTTTTTTTTTTTTTTAAATGAGGAGCCTAAAATTCGGCGTTTGGGCCCAAAATTAGCCTATAATTAGCCTATAGTTCTGGCATTTTTTTTTTTTTTCAGTTCTGCCATTTTCGCTCTGCTAGCTTAATGTACCTCGTCTTTATTCCAGTTATGACGGCTTTCTTGCTTTTTTTGTTGTAAGTGTAAAATTTTTAATTTTTAATGTAACAATTGCGTTCTTGTCTACATAATGAATAAGAAAAATTACACGGTTCTGTTTTCACTTTCCTAGACGGTTTTGCGATACTGATTCCGAAAATGGTACTTACCTTCTTCTACCATTTTTGGTTTTCATGATATCTTGAATAAAACCTATAAAATTAAAAAACCGAATTCTTTATTTTCGAGACACGAAATTCATTCATAATAAATTGGATGGAAACTAAATATATTCAAGGTATAATTAACCAAGCATTGTTTGTGTTTTTTTTACGATTTGACCGTACCTTGGCTTTTGTTTTTTTGCGGAAGTTCTCGGGATTTTTATTAGTTTTTTTCGATTACTTTCATGTAATTGTGTTTTGCTGTTCTGGTTATGTAACATAAAGTTATCCCTCTGATTCCCACACTCTTCCAAACACGGCATTTTTGAATGCTTTTGCATTTTTTCACTGTTCAATTTTGTTTATTCTGAAGGAATCAATTTTATCTAATCAATTATCTAACTTATTATGTATGAATTTCTTGTCTCGAAAACAAAGAATTCGGTTTTTAAATTTATAGGTTTTATTCAAGTTATTCAAGATATCTTGAAAACCAAAAATGGTAGAAGAATGTAAGTACCATATTCGGAATCACTATCGCAAAACCGTTTATGAAAGTGAAAACAGAACTGTGTAATTTTTCTTATTTATTATGTAGACAAGAACGCAATTGTAACATTAAAAATTACAAATTTTACACTTACAACAAAAAAAGCAAGAAAGCCGTCATAACTGGAATAAAGACGACGTGCTTTACTGTGGAAATTTTCGAGAAAAAAAAAGACGGTGTGTTTGAGAAAATTAGCATTTTTATTTAAAAGTCAATTTTAAGGAAAGTAAGGGTTAAAGAAATTGGTTTTTTCCATATTACGTAATAAAATTTTATGGAGCATCAAATAAATTTTGATTCATGGAAAACAGTTGAAAAAAAAGAAATGTGGTTAAAAAAACCGATTGCACTTCATAATTTTTTCAAAATTAAATTTTCGGCAAAATTCCTACAAAACGTCATAAAATCCCCAATTTTGGTCCAAATCAAAAAACAAAAATTACGTGTTCCCTTACTTTGACTGTAGAAAAATATTTTTCTAGTTTGAAGTTGATACGCAAACCTAAGTGCACACTCACCGTATGAATTGAAATGGAATCAGTCTAAGAATGATGAGAATTTTTTCAGAGCATTTTTAAAATGTTCGGCCTAAGTCAACAGATCCAATTTTTCAGCCTCCAGATTGGACACTCTACACTCATTGAACATTATTTTGAAGATGCTCTAGATAAATTTTCATCATCCTCTGTAGAAGGACATTGCGGACTGAATCAAAAAAAAATTTTTTTTTAAATACATCAAAATGTCCCTATTGCACTAAAACCTTAATAACTTTTGGAAATTTCATTCGATTTTGCTCAGCATAGGCTTAAAATGTTTGCAATTATATGCACCATTTAATAAAATTTCTAACAAAATTTATTTAAAACAAAATATATGCCAAAGACGAAGTGTTTCATTTGAAGTTGATATGAAAACTTTAAAAAATTTGTGAAATTTCAAACACTTTCCTGCTATAACTCAGTCAATTTTGGTCGGAGCTTAATCATAAGTATACTTGTACGAAGCGACATTAATTGCTCTTTGCAAACGTGTAAAGATACAATTTATCGGACTTGGCGTCATACAAATGTATTGATGTATATGAAGCTATAACCTCAAAAATAGAAATTATCGAATAACTCGTAAACGACCCCAAGGAAAAAAAAAAATTGAGTTTTTCGTGTTCAGCGACCTCAAATTAGTTTAAAACTAGTAAGGGTGTAAAATTTGGGCTGGCCAAACATTAAATACCCTACACTGCAGTATTTTTAAAATTTTGCTCATATGGGAGGTGCTACGCCCTCTTGTCCGAGTTCACCCAGTTTTTGTTCAGAGCTTGCATTTATAGTTTTTAGTGTCTGAGTGAAGTTTGGTTGGATTATCTCAAAAAACTCTTTCAGTATAGAATTTTGAAACTTTTGCTTATATGGGAGGTGCCACTTCCCCTTGTCCAATTTCACCCAATTTAGTTAAGAGCTTTCTCAAAAAACACTGTCAGTATAGCGTTTTGAAGCTTTTGCTTTTATGGGAGGTACCACGCCTTCTTGTCCGAGTTTGTCCAGTTTTAGCTTAGAGAGTGCATTTATAGTCTTTAGTATTTGAGTGAAGTTTGGTTGGATTATTTCAAAAAACTCTTTCAGTATAGCATTTTGAAACTTTTGCTTATATGGGAGGTGCCACGCCCCCTTGTTCAATTTCACCCAGTTTTCGTTGAGAGCTTTCATTTATGATTTTTAGTGTCTGAGTCAAATTTGGTTCGAATATCTCAAAAAACACTGTCAGTATAGCGTTTTGGAACTTTTGCTTATATGGGAGGTACCACGCCTTCTTGTCCGAGTTCGTCCAGTTTTAGCTTAGAGAGTGCATTTATAGTCTTTAGTATTTGAGTGAAGTTTGGTTGGATTATCTCAAAAAACTCTTTCAGTATAGCATTTTGAAACTTTTGCTTATATGGGAGGTGCCACGCCCTCTTGTCCGAATTTGCTCAGTTTTTTCTCAGAGCTTGCGCTAACAATTCGTAGCATTTGTGTGTATTTTGTTGCATTGTCGTGAAAAATACTACAAAAATTGCATTTTGAATATATTTTTTATATGGGCGGTAGGCGTGTCCGTTGACCGATTGTGCTCATTTTCAATCCCCCGAGCTAACTTTGACGATGGAGGCAGTGTACTAAATTTCATTGAAATATCTTGTTCAGTTTTCCCAAAAAGTGTATTTCAACACACAGCCAGCCACCCAGCCAGCCACCCAACCAGCCAGCCAGCCAGCCAGCCAGCCAGACAGACAGACGGACATGGCTATATCTACTCAGGAGGTGACGCTGATCAAGAATATATATACTTTTCTATATCTGCCACGCCTCCTTCTCTGCGTTACAAACGGAAGGACAAAGTGAATATGGGTGATTCTCAGATAACTGTACTTTTTGTGTCCTCTGGCGATTTCACCTATACAGTAGGCTTTTTTTTAACAAAAAATTACGCTATAAGTTAGAAACTATGTTTTTCTAATAGAGCGTATCAATTTTACCACCAAATATTTATTGGTCTACTTTGAAAGTTTGCAAATATACCCCAAATGTCACAAACGTGGCATGTCCTACCCCTACTTTTTATACACAAAACGATGAAAAACGACAAAAAACGGAAATAGAACAGAAAACAAGTTACTACACATATTAAGTAAATACTTAGAGCTACAATATTCTAAGCTCATCTGCAGTTTTAAATAATTTTTAGAGGGCACAATTTTGAATTGAAAACTGTCCCCTAGTTTTGGAAAAAAAAAAGTTTCTTGAAAGCATTATGCTACTACTGCATGGTACTACTGTTTCAGTCGATAGATTGCAATACATATGCATTAATTCTGATCACTATCCATCACCCAAAGGTCAGCATGTCCAGACGCGTCCAAAAAGAAATCTGTTTACGTTTTATAGGGCAGTTTATAAACAAAAACAGTTTTTTTTTTAAATTATGGTCACAAACGTGGCACTCGGCACTCGCAGGTAGTACATTTTATTTTATGCATGAAACAATTTTTTTGTAGGATTTGCATACATGACCCCAAATTCTTTCGGAAAAATCTTGAACTCAAAAGCGTGCTTTACAATGGGCGATAAACTACGAAAATGTCACAAACGTGGCGCATCAAAAATGTCACAAACGTGGCACTTTTTATCAGTTTGCAAAAAAACATATTTTCATATAAAATTGAGTATACAGATGTTTAGTTGAAGGCTATTAATTATGTTTTTAATACAAAAATTTTTCTACACCATCAGAATCCTGAGTTATCCTTGCTCAAAAGTGAAAAAATCACTGTTTTGACATCTACTTAAAGCTTTAGAACAAAAACAACAACAAGTAAAATTAATGATGGATTCAGACAGCCAAATTTATTGTCAACAAGACATAATTTACCGTTTTTCAATTGCATTCCCAGCCTTCGAGTTATAAGCGTTTAAAATAAGGACATCTTTCGATAACATACAAAAGATTTTTCGAGACCCAAAAGTTGCAAAAAATCAAGTTTTATTATTTTTATCAATAACATATTTAATTACAAAAATTTCGTGACCTTGCAGACCATAATCGCATAAAAAATGACAGTTCTATGCTAGATTTAGTGAATGACCCTACTAAACTATTGCTTTGCAAATTAACAGAATCAAAATTTCATCTGTACATTCACTAAATCTACAATAGAGCCTTATTTTTTCATCCGATTTTAGTCTGCAAGGGCTTAAAATTTTTGTGATAAATTATATTTTTGATAAAAATAATAAAACTTACCATTTTTGTTAATTTTTCGGTCCAGAAAATCCTTTGTGTGTTATTGAGAGGTATCCTTTTTTTAAAGGCTTATTACTCGGAAACTAGGAATCCAATTGAAAAACGGTAAATTATGTCTTGTTGATAATAAATTCGGCTGTCTGAATCTATTGACAAAAATTAATTTTACTTGTTGCTGTTTTTATTAAGTCGGTGTCAAAACTGTGATTTTTTCACTTTTGAACAAGGATAACTAAGGATACTGATGTAATAGAAAAAAATCAAGATCAGATTCGTAATTATGAGATCCTAATCCACCATAAATGGCTATAAAAACAGAAAACAGGAAACCATTGTTGATCTTTAGGGCGATAGGGTTTAAAAAAAATGGACCACTGGAGACATAACACTGTTGCAAAATTAGTCTTGAAGTGTAAATTTGTCATTATATGCAATATATCTCTCATCAAAACGCTTCAAAACCATCATTTTTCCATACTGTGGCTAAAATGTCACAAACGTGGCAATTTGGTCACAAACGTGGCAGAAAAATTTCTTAATTTCGACCTCAAAGCCGTAAATTCACACTTGTAGTTGATCTACTTAAAAGGTGAGTTTTAAGAGTGTGTTTACACAAGATAGCATGAAAAAACTTGCAAAAATCCAAAAAAATTATCTGCCAATTTTACAACTCGAAAAAGCACAGTTATCTAAGAATCACCCATATACCCTGGGTGTAGGGTATAACTAGTAAGGGTGGTATCTTTGGCCTGGCCAAAAACTAAATACCCTACACTGCATTTCAAGTACTCGGATATTATTAAACATTAAGTTGATAAATACTATCCAATGTACGTATTCTTGTACATATAAGTTTTTAATAAAATAAATTGTTGAATTCTTCCGTAACCTCTAGGAGAGTATAAGAACAAATTGCTTGTATGGGGAGTGCCACGCCCTCTCCGAGGTTACCTAGATTTTGTCGTAGAGATTGTATTTATTGTTCTGAGTGTTAGAGTAAAGTTCGGATAATGTTTCTTAAAAAAAATTTTCAGTATAGCATTTTCAAACTTTCGCTCATATGGGAGGTGCCACGCCCTCTAGTCCTAGTCCTACTTTCTGCTCAGAGTTTGCAATTAATGCTCTTAGTATTTGAGTGAAATTAAGTTGGATTATCTCAAAAAACGCTTTCAGTATAACATTTTGAAACTTTTGTTTATATAGGAGGTGCCACGCCCTCTAGTCTGAATTTGCCTAGCTTTTGCTCAGAACTTGTACTTACTATCTCTAGTACTTATGTGTATTTTGCTTCTGTTATTGCAAATAATGCTCTTATTATCACATTTTGAATATATTTTTTGTATGGGCGGTAGGCGTGTCCGTTGACCGATTTCGCTAATTTTCAATCCCCCGAGCTAACTTTGACGACGAAGACAGTGTACCAAATTTCATTGAATTATCTTGCTCAGTTTTCCCAAAAAATGTATTTCCACACACAGCCGTTACCCAGCCAGCCACCCAGCCAGACAGACGGACATGGCTATATCGACTCAGGAGGTGACGCTGATGAAGAATATATATACTTTTCCATACCTGCCACGCCTCCTTCTCTGCGTTACAAACGGAAGGACAAAGTGAATATACCCTGGGTGTAGGGTATAAAAAAATGGTTTGCAAAAGTTACAAATATTTTTAAATTTGTGTTGTATTAACTTTTTATAGTTATTGCTTTAATAATAAACAAATCAAAAGCAGAAAAAAATTTTTGGTAAACTTTGCTTTTTATAGCATGGAAAACAAAATCCCACCTCGACCGTATAATTCCCAGGCTGTCAACTAAAACGTTTTTTTTCCATTTTTGGTGCTTAAAATGGGTGTATACACAACTTACCGGGCGCCATTTTGAATTTTTCCATTTTCCAACATCATATTTGGATTCCTGAAGAGTATTTTTAAGCATTTTAAAACAGTTTTATTGAGTTATTCGGATTTTTGGGGATTAAAAAAGTTTTGGGGAAAAGCCGCAAAAGACTAATGCATTGGATTTGTTTTAAAATTGGACTCCTGAAGAGTATTTTTAAGCATTTTAAAACAGTTTTATTGAGTTATTCGGATTTTTGGGGATTAAAATAGTTTTGGGGAAAAGCCGCAAAAGACTAATGCATTGGATTTGTTTTAAATTTTATTACGAACAAAATGAGCCATGTCGGATCAAAATCGGTGCATGTTCAACAAAATTAGAAATGAATACCTGTTTTTACCTAATATAGTAAAAAATCTTGGTTTTGTAATTTTAACATACCAAAATTAACTCGGATAGCGAGAAATAATAATTGGTACGCTATTATATTGGAAAAAAAACGGGGAGTCTACTTGCTATAAGACACCCCTGAACGAAAAGTTGGCGAAATATCACCAGTCGGAGTGGCACCTCCCATACAAGCTTAACACGTTAAGGGGCCGCAAAGTGCGGCAAGATTCAAATATCCTGGCCAAAACTCCAAAAAGAAACTTTAATTCAGGGAACTTTCGACAAGATATTATGAAAAACTATTGTCCAAGATATCATTAACCGAGCAAATAATATAGTTCCGACGCATATTTTACAGCGTACAAACGTCAGAACATAGAAAACTGTTTGATATCGAAAATTGTGATTAAAGTTTTGCCAAATGCAAATCTTTGGACAAATTTTGTTAACGATGTTAAATATTTTTTCGGCTACAACCCTTTAACTCTGTTCTTTTCTGAATATTATGGTCTATCATTAAATTTTATAAAAAAAAATAACGGTAAAAATGGTATATTTCTAGGAAACCCAAAATTTCTATCAATATGTTGAAAGCTAGAGCGCCACTTGATCCCAGCGATTTTTTGGCATGATTTGATTTGTTTGCAGCCAAAAAAATTGCTTCTTTTTTCTGTAAGAAAAAATTTTATGGGACCACGCCTTTTTTCGTGAAAATTCATTTTAAGTCATATCGGAGGTGGTCGTACATTATGTCTGACCACGCCCATTTTTTTGTGAATATCATAAGTTTTTTGTATACTCTCACCAAATCTTATCAATTTCTGATTGAATATGTAAGAGTTATAATCAAAATTGTTTTTCGGTTATACGGGAGGTGGGCGTGTCCGTATGTCAATTTTATACATACTGTTAAAGAATTTTTAGGAATTACATCCGCCTAGTTTGAAAATTCTAGCGTTATTTATTCTACTTTTGGCCAGAAAATACGAACTTTGCCACATTGGGCCGTTCATATGTTACGTCGCATTTTTCTACCGATTTTCCAAATGTATGTTTATAAATACATATATATACGAGGGTTGCCTTTAATATTTCGGGATTGGGCAACACTAATGTCAATAGCTAAAGTCCGGCAACACCATAATAAAGTTTGAAATTTTTTAGCATAAATGTTTTCACAACGTTTTGATGTACAAGTGCTATTTGTTTTGTTTACAGTGAGTTAAGCAATTGATAAATTATGGGGTTTCTAACGAGAACAAACCTTTTTACGGCCAGGAGTTCATGCAATATTAAATGTATGCTGATCCCACTAATGCCTAAGGTTGTCTCAATCTCACGATAGGTCACATGACGATCTTGCAATATCAGTTGGCGCACAGCATCAATGGTTTCCGGAACAACAACTGATTTTGGACGACCTTCACGAAATTCGTTTTGGAGTGAGCGACGGCTACGATTGAATTCATTAAACCAGTTTTTCACAGTGCTATAGGATGGTGCTTCATCGCCATACAAAGGTTTAAGTTCATCGATGCACTTTTATCGTTATAATCCACGTCGAAAGTTGTGAAAAATTATCGCACGAAAACGTTCACGAGTTAATTCCATTTTTTTGCCAAATTGATTTTTTCAAGTCACTGTAAGCAACACAAATGATGGTCGTACGTCAAAACGTTCTGAGTACGTTTATGCTAAAAAATGTCAAACTTTATTATGGTGTTGCCAGATTTTAGCTTTTGACATTAGTGTTGCCCAATCCCGAAATATAAAAGACAACCTACGTACACTCAAAAAAAAATATTGTTTACCACAAGTGATATAGATGGAACTACTTTAACCCTTGCAACAAATAATAATAATCTTTTGAATCAAATACTTTAAGCGTTTGAAATTAAAAAAAAAAAAGTTATCGAATGACCGCACCACGGTTCGAACCTAGTACCTTCTGACTGTTGGACTGTAGCTTATCCTGTACACCACAGACGTATGTTACAAATAGGTATACAATATGTGCTCAGTATTTAATATTCGAATGCTTCATTGTATATTTAATTTCAATTTAATTAAACAAAAGTAAATAAATTTAAAAAAAGGAAAATGCAGAAGTGAACTAAAAAAAATATAAAATAAAAAAAAAATAAAAAAAAAATAAAAAAAATTGAAAAAAAAAATGACCCACACTGGGATTTGAACCCGCGCTGATGGATGCGAAATATTTTTATGATTAGTCGCAAGCGACAAAAAGATTTGGTTGCAACAATTCGTGAAATGGCTCGTCGAAGTTACAGAAATATATCCGACGACTTATATTTCCGACGCTGCAAATACTTATCACTTGGGACAAAAGATAAATGTTTGCTTGAAATAATAAGTGTTTGTTTCAAATATTCGATAATTTGCCGCAAATACTTTCCAAGCAATCTTTTTTCTGAGTGTATAAACATATATGTGCCCAAAATTTTCTCGAGAACGGATGCAGCGATTTTAATGAAACTTGGAATAGTGTTAGATATTAGCATACAATGAAGAATGAGCTAGGTTTGAACTTTGTAAATGCTCACCAGGGGGCGTGGCGCTGCCCTAAATTTTAAAATTGATTTAGTCATAACTCGCAAACCATTCAAGTTATTTGGATGAAATTTGGTAACCGGGTACGACTTAATAATGCCTTGTAACAGACAAAACGTGGGCGGGATCAAAGAAGTGCCACGCCCACTTTTTGACTTTTGAAAATTTTAATTCAATATTACTCGAAAACGACCCCAACAATTTTAATGTGAATTTAGGAGATGTTACCTCTGCAAACAGGGATTATTATGTGATACGCCGTTGTATTAGAAAAACTCGTTGAAGGGCGTGGCACCGCCCACAAAAATATAAAACGGTATAAAAAGAAAACTAATAAAGCAAACATTCTGAAATAAACTGTGAGGTGCCTAATTGCTATAGGGCATCTCTGATCTGAAAGCGGGTGAAATATCGCCGTTGCGCGTGGAACCTCCCATAGAAGCAAAATACGTAAAATGCTTTATCTCGCAAATGTTACAAGATATTTTAATGAAATTTGGTATGTAGGTACTGCTTATCAATGCCTTTTAATAATCGAAAAGTGGGCGGTATCGAAGAAGTACCACGCCGCCTTTTTAACCATTGAAAATTTTAATTCAATATTACTCGTAAACGACTCCAACAATTTTAATGATAATTTAGGAGATGTCACCACTGCCATCAAGGATTAATATGTGATATAACGTTATTTTAGGAAAATACGTTGAAGGGCGTGGCACCGCCCACAAAAATATAATACGTTATAAAAAGGAAACTACTAAAGCAATCTTTTTGAATTTAACTGCAGGGAGTCTACTTGCTATTAGGCACCTATGACCTGAAAGTGGACAAAATATCGCTGGTGTGCGTGGAACCTCCCATACAAGTAAAACAAATTAAAAGCTATTTCTCACAAATGGTACAACATATTTTGATGAAATTTGGTATGCGGATCTGTATCATGAGTATCTAAAGCATAACGAAAAATAGGCTTTGTTCAATAATTGCCACGCCCACTTTTTATGAAAATAAAAATTTTGGTAAATAACTCAGGCACAAAAAAAAATGGAATTAACTTTTTAGTTCTTATATGCAGCCTTATGTACTTTTTGACGCTGAATCCGTCTACATTGCAGAACTTTCATTATACCTGCAGGATTTTGAAAAATCCTTGCTTGAATTTGAAGAAAACGCTGTACAGCATAGCTACAAGAAAAGGTAAAATTCTTTTTTATTAATAGCATCGAATTAGCCACAATCTTCCTTATCAAAATATCCTTTCGGATTTTTACAATAGGACTCTTATTTTCCGAGTTATGATCCTTTGAAGATTAGATATTTCAGCCCCCATACAAAAGACGAAATATTTTGGGTTTGTGGCATATCTGATTAATTTCTTTTAGGGCATTCTATTTCACCAAAAAAAAAATTAGAGTTTTTGATATTTTTCTATACCATTCGTTATTTTCCGAGTTTTTTCTTATTATTGTTCTCATCGGTTTATTTATCATTTTGAAAGAATGACCATTAGAGGTGAAAAGGTACAAGTTTCATAACAAAAAATAGCTATGAATAAAAACATCGACTAAAATAATAAAATCAGATTGTTGACCGAGCAGGGATCGGTCTCCAGGTACTGTCATATTAAAGGTAATTAAATTACCTACAAATAAAACTCCCACTTTTTGGTTGGTTTGTTAGTTTCGGCAAAATAATTTGATTTCTAAAAAAAAATTATTTTTTTACCTCTATTAAGCAAATAAGATACCATATAAGTAAATCAATTGAAAAATGCAAAAGTTGTATAAAATTCAATGATAAATTACCAAAATACGTTTTTGCCTATTTTTTCGTTTTTTTGTATTATACTGTTCGACAATTTGAAAATTTTTGTAAGACACATGAGAAAATCCAAAAAATTCTTAAAGTAGGCGTTAAAAAAAATGCCCGATTTTTGAAGTTTTTTAATCCACTATACATGAAAAAACAAAAATAACGCATTCTTGTGTTAAATCGATGAATTTAACTATATGATCCTTACATCTGAGGTGTATCATGTGTTCAGTAAACTTATACAGGATATTATTATATTATTTATTTTATAACTTTTTAATACTTTTCGGCTTTGTTTACTGCTTTTCAAACTGCATATGTATGTACACTAAAATGGTCTAAGTTTTGTATGGAAAAACTTAATTGTTTTTAGTGAGTAAAACTGTAACTAATAGCTTAGTTGTTGGGATCATTTTAAAAATAAAGTGATGTCTTAATATATAGAAATATAAAATAATAATTCACTAGAGTAAAATAAAAAAAAAATCACTTCTTGGAAATTCAGATACCGCAAAAACCTTACAAAATTTGAAGTTTAAAGTGCTGCTGAAAAAGACTGGGAGAGGATAAATAAATTATTTTTAACGCAGAATATGGCACGAAGTATTCTTAAAAAAATTTAATTTACAATAATTTGTGAATATACCTTGTCATTTTCAAAAGAGTTGAAAAACTGAAAAAAGTACTCAAAAATTCCTAAAAAAGCGAAATTTATTAAAAATATAACTTACGTACTAATAACACGGCGTGCTTGAACCAAGTTTAAATAAAAGTTTCTTGCATATGAGTTTTTTGACTGAATTATGTTACGTAATAACTTCACGAATCAAATGATCCCAAAATTAAAAAAATCGAATGGGCCCTTTTTGAAATAAGGAGCCTTAAACAATAACTACAAAAAGTTCATACAACACAAAATTAAAAATATTTGTAACATTTTGCAAACTATTTTTTCTAAACTAATTTGAGGTCGCTGAACACGAAAAACGCATTTATTTTTTTTTCCTTGGGGTCGTTCCCAAGATATTCGATAATTTATAATTTCGAGGTTATAGCTTCATATACATCAATATATTTCTATGACGCCAAGTCCGATCAATTTTATTTGTCCACGCTTACAAAGAGTGATTAACGGCGCTTCTAACAAGTATACCAATTATTATGCTCCAAACAAAATTGACCGAGTTAAAGCAGGAAAAGGCTTGATATTTCAAAATTTTTTTAAATTTTTCACATCAACTTCAAATGAAACACTTTGTTTTTGGCATATATTTTTTTTTAAATAATTATTTTTAGAAATGTTATTTAATGGCGCATATAATTGCAAACATTTTAAGCCTATGTTGAGCAAAATCGAATGAAATTTCCAAAATATATTAAGGTTTTAGTGCAATAGAGAAATTTCGATTTCTTTTGAAAATTAATATTTTTGATACAATCCGCAATGTTCTTCTACAGAGAATGATTAGAAGTTACTTAAATCATCTTTAAAGTGTTCAATAAGTGTAGGGTGTCCTATTTGGAGGCTGAAAAATTGGATCTGTTGACTCATGCCGAACATTTCGAAAATTCTCACATCTTCCTTATTGCACTAAAGCCTTTATATCTCTTGGAAATTTCATTCGATTTTGCTCAACATAGGCTTAAAATGTTTGCTTTTATATGCGCCATTAAATAACATTTCTAAAAATAATTATTTAAAAAAAAATATGTGCCAAAAACAAAGTGTTTCATTTGAAGTTGATGTGAAAAATTTAAAAAAATTTTGAAATATCAAGCCTTTTCCTGCTTTAACTTGGTCAATTTTGTTTGGAGCATAATAATTGGTATACTTGTTAGAAGCGCCGTTAATCACTCTTTGTAAGCGTGGACAAATAAAATTGATCGGACTTGGCGTCATAGAAATATATTGATGTATATGAAGCTATAACCTCGAAATTATAAATAATCGAATATCTTGGGAACGACCCCAAGGAAAAAAAAATAAATGCGTTTTTCGTGTTCAGCGACCTCAAATTAGTTTAGAAAAAATAGTTTGAAAATGTTACAAATATTTTTAATTTTGTGTTGTATTAACTTTTTATAGTTATTGCTTAAGGCTCCTTATTTCAAAAAGGGCCCATTCGATTTTTTTAATTTTAGGATCATTTGATTCGTGAAGTTATTACGTAACATAATTCAGTCAAAGAACTCATATGCAAGAAACTTTTATTTAAACTTGGTTCAAGCACGACGTGATAATACATATGACTTACTCTCTATATTTACAGAGTATGGTTGCCAGATTGCATACATATCAACTTCTTTCCCTTTTATTTCAAAATTATATTATTAAATTGAGGGGATTCCTTTAAACATGTAAATATTTTTTTAGGGGGGTCAAAGCTCCCTCTTTTAACGCATTCGTGTGTTAAATCAAAATATAAAACTATAGGATTCTTACATCTGGGGTGTATCATGTGTTCAGCAAACTTTTTTATGAAAATTTAATGTTAGTTTTAATAAAGACGTCCAGATGAAGCAGACAAAAAACTGCGAAACGTCGGCAAATAAATAGAAAATTATTATTAATTCTTTTCGGTCGCTAAAATCAGCTTTTTTAAAAACCTTTATTAAACTTAAATATATAAAATTATACGAAAGGCCATCCGTACGAACTAACGCCTTCAAAGTTTTTATAAATAATAAAAAAAAAATTTTATGACATCACATCAAATAAAATAATGGGAAATTTTTAGGAACACATCAAGTCACGGTGGTTTTTAAAAAATCTTAACTTTTTGAAATACCACCCGCGATTTTTTTCAGGGATAATGTTGGGGGACCCTTCTAGTATCTAAATCCGCGAACCGCGAAATCGAACGTCCAGCCGTTTTTTTTTCGATATTTTAGTTTTTTTAACTATTTGAGTATGGGTCTGTGTTTATATACATATTATGTACACATATATATGTATATACGTACATATATATACTTGTATATGTATATATGTGTAATATATATGTATGCATATTAGGGTGGGCCGATTTGAAGACTGATCTCGGCTACCCCCCTATGTGAAAGTTTATTCAAATCTATGAATATTTGCCCAAGGAACTATACTTCTGCGTTCAACTTCAGTTCGGCGCATTTTTGATCGAAAATTGTACCTTTCATCAATATTTTTTTTTTAGTTTCATACAAAATTTTAAAAATTTTTATAAAGACAAAAGTAATGTCATTATATGATTTGGCTGGTATTCTGTCAGTAATCAATTAAATTGGGTTCTGTTTACATAAAAAGTTCACTTGATAGAGTGGAATTGATGCTATATACTTAAAAAAATGATATGGGTCAAATAGCCGACTATTATGACCGACTTTCAAAATAAACGATTCATATTTTTGGATGAATTTTTTCAAACAAATCACCAACCTAGGCTGAAAGTTCATTCAATTCTATGAATATTTGCCCAAGGAACCATACCTCTACGTTCAACTTTAGTTCGGCGCATTTTCAATTGAAAATTTTACCTTGCGTTCAATATTTATTTTTATGCTTGGTTTTCAAAATTCCTATAGAGACAAAAGTAATATCATAATATGTTTTGGCTGGTATTCTGTCAGTAATCAATAAAATTGGGTTCTGTTTTTACGAAAAGTTTACTTGATAGCGTGGAATTTATTATACAATATTTATTCCAAAAAATTATATTGGTCAAATTATATACTATATTTATTATAAACGATTCGTATGTTTACATAGATTTTTGGTATATTGTTCTGTAAAATTAAAAAAAGCGGCTAATTTATTTATTTCCTAAAACTGCCATTAGATGTTGCCCTGGAAAAAATGAGTGTCAGATTTGGCATCCCAGCATCCAAAAACACTTGGGTTGGTGTTTCGATTGAAAAAATCCATGTAAAAATTTGAATCGTTTATAATAAATCGGTTATTTGACCGATATAATTTTTTAGAATAAATATAATCAATTCCACGCTATCAAGTAAACTTTTCGTAAAAACAGAACCCAATTTTATTGATTACTGACAGAATACCAGCCAAAACATATTATGATATTACTTTTGTCTCTATAGGAATTTTGAAAACCAAGCATAAAAATAAATATTGAACGCAAGGTAAAATTTTCAATTGAAAATGCGCCGAACTAAAGTTGAACGTAGAGGTATGGTTCCTTGGGCAAATATTCATAGAATTGAATGAACTTTCAGCCTAGGTTGGTGATTTGTTTGAAAAAATTCATCCAAAAATATGAATCGTTTATTTTGAAAGTCGGTCATAATAGTCGGCTATTTGACCCATATCATTTTTTTAAGTATATAGCATCAATTCCACTCTATCAAGTGAACTTTTTATGTAAACAGAACCCAATTTAATTGATTGAATTCCAGCCAAATCATATAATGACATTACTTTTGTCTTTATAAAAATTTTTAAAATTTATTATGAAAACAAAAAAAAAATATTGATGAAAGGTACAATTTTCGATCAAAAATGCGCCGAACTAAAGTTAAACGCAGAAGTATAGTTCCTTGGGCAAATATTCATAGAATTGAATGAACTTTCACATAGGGGGGTAGCCGAGATCAGTTTTCGAATCGGCCCACCCTAATGTACATACATACCTACATACAGTCTTCGACTAACACTTGTCGTATGCGGGTGTCGTGATCTTAAAATGTCTGTATCGATCTGTGAAAATTGCAAAAATAAATGTTTAAATTGTGTGGGCGATAATATTATTGCCTTAATTTCTAACTCTCTGATGAAGTTATTGAAGTGAAAGCTAAATTATTTTCTTTAACTTCCGAAATAGAAGAAAAAAAAAAAGAAATTTGAACATTGATCTTGCTAAAAGTGACAATAAAAAAGATAAGAAAAAAACCTTTGTTAGCTGTTTCAAAATTAGTTTGGGATAACAACGTTTTAAAGAAAAGCTCAGAATATTCTCTTCGTTCGCGTACTCGTACTCCCGATAATCTTATTTTTAAAGATGCCGAGAATTCCCTGCCTGCTTCTGTTGGCAATGGTGATGGGGATGCCGTACGCGATGCTGGAAAGTTAAATGATGAGTCATCTACTGCATCTTCAAAAACAAACAAAAACGACGATGACAACAATGTTGGTACTGCAGTGCATTCTACTAGTATACCAACTGATGAGTCATCTTCAAAGCAAGACGAAAATTCTTCGCCAAAGAACACTGCTATTTCGGACTTACGCACACAGAGCAAAAAGTGACCCCTAAAAACAAGAAGATTGTTTTATTGAGCTATTTTACTATGAATTCACATTAAAAGTAGTAAACAATATGAATATTCCATAGAGAAATCCCTATGACTTTACTAAGAAAATCTTCTTAAAAATTCAAAAAGATTTACACATTATTTTTGTATAGAATACAACATAAAATGATGTAAGTTATGTGAGCAACTTATTGATTTTTTGTTTTAAGAAGGAATGCGTATAAATTGTTTTCTGCACAAAAAAGTTTGTCACTTAAAATTAAAAAGATACTCTAATAAAATCTAAGAGACATTGTTTTTAAAATTATGAGGTTTCTCATAAATTGAATTTTTCAGTTAAACAATTTGTGTGTCACTTTTCGTTTATATTGTGTTAAAAATATAAATAATTTTTTTTTGAAAAAGTGATTGTGATTGTTTGCGAAATGGATAATTTTAAAAATTTTCCAAGTGGAAGCACCAACAATGAAAATGTTGGTGATATTCTAACTGTGCCGTCTAAAGAATGGAATGAAGTAGAGCTTCTGGAAACTCAAGAAATTTTTCATTCCTGGGGCTTAAGTGGCTCAGCTTGCTTAGTGTTAAAAGTTTACGGAGTGAACTCCATCGATGTCCTAGCAAAAATAAAAATGGAAGATGTGGAGAAATTTTTTGGTAATAAATATATATGGCTCTGGGTTTTTTGGTGAAGAAATAAAGTTCAAAGCCGGATTGCGGTAGTGGCGAAAGGACAGGGTAAGTAATTTTGTTATATTAAGGTGAATCATCTTTACCGTCAATTTGTTCTTGCAGAACAAGCCCTTAATATGTGACCAAAGGACAATATCGCCACCATCAACCCGTAAAGTGTTAGAAATGCTAGAAAACATTTCAAATAACATAAGCAATGTCAATTGCTCCAGATCCTCAGTTACAGGTATTTCCCGTGCCTCTACGGAGTTCTCGCTTAAGCCTTGTAGCAGCGATTTGTCGACTATGCTTAAGTTCACTGTAAAAGGACAACTAGTTTTGTAATGCTAGTTAAAAATGTGCAATTATTTCATTAGATGGACCTCTTAGTCATTTCTACTCGTTAAAAAATGGACTTGTCGAAAAAGATACTGGAATTAGGCACGGTGCGATTTTACCAATTGTTCAAAATTATTGTACTGCATAACATATGTTTAATGTTTCTTCTTCTTTTCAATAAAATTAACTGTAAAACCATTTTAGATTGAGTTTTCTTTACAATATATAAAGAGCCAAAACAACCACATAAAATAGAACAAAAATAAAAAGATATCTCTATGCTTTTCATCCAAGAAGAAACTCACATCAAAACCATAGAGAAATCTTCTTAAAATATCTGCAAACCTTTTCTATGAAAACCTCATAATTTTTAGAAGAAATCTTATCCTTTTTCAAAAAGATTTCTCATAAATTTTAGTTGAATTTCACATAATTTTCAATAGAATGAAACATCGTTTCAAGAAGAAATCGTATTGAAAATGATAAGATTTCTTTTTAATATTACGAGTTTTTCATATAAATGTTTACAGAAATTTTAAAAAGATTTTCTCTATGGTTTTGATGTGACTTTCTTCTTGGATTAAAAGCATAGAGATATCTTTTTATTTTTGTTCTATTTTATGTGGTTGTTTTGGCTCTGTGCATGAACCCCCATTCTGTTGGTGTTACTGCTGATGATAATGACGTCATCAACCGATCATATGTTCCTGCTAAGCTGACAATAACAATTCCGTCTTCTCCTTTTCTTTCTGTTGCTGCTGCTGCCGATGCTATTGATGACGTCGTGAATGACATCGATAATTTGTTGTCTTCTCCTTTGCCTGTCTTGTCTAACAATGTTTGGAAAATTGCGCATGATAAGAAACATAAAAGCAAAAATTCAAGAAATGATGCCGCTGCTGCTGATGCTGCTTGTTTAAATCGTCGATCTATTCTTAATGCCCATGCTGCTGTTAATGACGTCACAAAACGGTTATCTGCTTTGCGTGCACATGCGATTCCGCCATCCCCGCATGTTTCTGCTGCTGCTGCTGGGAGTGATGTTGACTCTCTTTCATCTGCTGCATCGCCTATATTTTCTTTTAATGTGCGTAATACGGTGCGCAATAACATTCATAAAAAAAATGTAAACATTGTTATTGGCAATAACAATAGCAAAGAACTTTATGTCGCTACAACAAAGAAAGCATCACATCTGTCTTCTTTCAAGCCAACTGTTACTGCTGATAGGATTATCGATTACGTTTCATCCCGTACAAAGATTGAAAAAGATACAATGTGCTGTTTTATACTTTTCAAGAGAGGTACTAATTTATCTAGTCTAAGCAGAGTTAATTTCAAGCCAGAAATTGATGAAAGCGATTATGCTAAGGTTTTTAACCCGACGTTGTGGCCGAAAGAAGTGAACGTTCGAGATTTTTCTTTTTTATCAAAAGGAGATGCGAATCTAACAGTTCTCTAATTCTATGTTTGCAATCTGATCTGGTCCCAGAACTCGCACCGCAAGCCCAACCAGTTATAAATGATCGCTTAGTTGAAAGTATAAATTGCAATAGAAGATCATATTCTTTGTATTATCAAAATGTAGGAGGCATTCGCACTAAATGTTCTCAGTTTTTACTAGCGATGTCGCTGCAAGAGTATGATATTGTTGTTATAACTGAAACCTGGCTTCATGAAAACATCTTTAATCGTGTTGATCGCTGTCGTGTTGCAACTGGTCGTGAAAAAGGCGGTGGAGTCCTAATTGCTGTGAAATCTATTTTAAATAGTCAATTGAGGAGTGGCCGTACCAAAGGGCCTAAGTACCATTTCGAGGCAAAAGTAGTGTCATTATATGAAACGGGTGACATTTTGTTAGAAGTTAATAAAATTGTTTTCTGTTTTCATTAAAAACTTACTTGACAGTGTGAAATTTATGTCATTATGTTAAAAAAGTTATAACAGTCAAACAACCGACTATAAAGCACATAAAAAGTATGACATTACTTTTGCCTCGAAATGGTACTTAGGCCCGGTGCCGTGACATAATCCCCACGGACATAATCCCCATTCACGATATGGGGATTATGTCCGCAAGTTATTCGGACATAATCCCCATTTTTTCAATGGGGATTATGTCCGCAAGTATTTCGGACATAATCCCCAGGAAAAAACGGACATAGTCCCCATAACGATATTTTGTTATTGACCACAGAAGCAGCTCAGGATTTACAACTCCCAAAAATTCCACAGTAATTTTACATAAGGGTAGGGGTAAGTGGGCGGCCTGCGGCCGCAGCTCAGGATTTAAAACTCCCAAAAATCCAACACCGGCTTCGCGGCGGCCTTCGGCCGCGGATCAGTCTATAACATCCAACACTATATAAATTTTTTAAATGGATTATTGCAAAAATTTTGTTCAATCTTAATTAAATTTTTCGGACATAACCCCCATTGGGATTATGTCCGAAAAATTTGCAGACATAACCCCCATGGCCAAAATGGGGATTATGACCGAAAAATTTTCGGACATAATCCCCATTTACGAAATGGGGATTATGTCCGTTGGGATTATGTCCGGTAACCCTTAGGCCCTTTGGTACGGCCACTCCTCAATTGGTTGCTTTACCTAATAATAGTAGACTCATTGAACAAATTTGTGTAAAAGTAAATTTTGCTGAGGGTAAATGTATTTATATAATTAATTCTTATATTCCTCCTAATAGTAACTACGATTTATATAATGATCATATTAATAATATAAGTTTTGTTTTAAATCAAATTGATTCCATCCAGCAGATAATTGCTTTAGGTGATTTTAATCTAGGGTGCATTTCCTGGTTGTATGATAACAGAAATCTATTACTATGTAACTTTAATTCAGATATTGAATCGCGAGTTGTAAGCTTTTTTTATCAGATGGATTCAATCAGTTAAATTCTTTTAAAAATGATTTGGAAAGGATCTTAGATTTAATTTTTATTACTGGTGATTTGAAGGCAACCTGCGAATTAAACTCATCTCCAATTTCTAAAAATTCCATCCACCACAAAGCTTTAACCATTAATTTTGAGTTTTATGTTTTAAGTGCTTTAGATATAAATTTGATAAATGAATTTGACTTTCTGGAGGGAAATTTTTTGGAGATCAATACGTTTTTAAACTTATGCGATTGGTCATCACTTGATTTCATTCAGGATCCAAATTTAGCTTACAAATTTATTTTTGATATATTCCAGTCTGCTGTTACCCTTTTTGTTCCTCTTAAATCAAGAGCTTGCAACAATAAACCACCTTGGTTTAATGCTAGACTTTTGCACTTGAAAAATGTAAAGAATAAAGCTTATAAAAAATTTAAAAAAACAAACTGCAGCTTAGATCATGTGCGATATCTTCAAATGCGTAAAGAGTTTGATTTTCTACACAAATTTTTGTATAATAAATATTAGAGTGGTCCAAATTTTGTATGGAAAAACCAAAACTGTTAAAAAGTCAAGGTGCGCGCGACTTTTCTGAATCCTTGGATCCTGCTGATTACAAAAAGTGCTTTGGAACCAAAAAAAAATTGCATTTAGATATTCCGCAACGAGCTTGAAGGTACTTTTTAAGGAATTTTTGAGTTTTTGAGTACTATTTTTAATTTAAACGCTATATCTTTTGAACCAGATAAGGTAATTGCAAAAATTAAATTGCATTTTGTTAAGAATATTTTGAGCCATTTTTTGCATTAATAATAATTAATGTTGTCTTTTCCAATTTTTTTTAAGCAGCACTTTAAACTTCAAAATTTGTTAATTTTTTGAGGTATTTGCACACTCAAGAACCGATTTTTTTCTTATTTTGCTCTTGCGAATTTTTTTTTATGTTTTTATTATCTTACGCATTAATTTATCTATCAACTGACTCCAACAACTAAGTCACCAGCTTCACTTTACTTGCTAAAAACTGTAAAGTTTAATCAAATTTGGCCAAAAAAAAAACTTTGAGTTTAAAATTTTCCTGGTGAAACAGAAACAACAATAGTCATTTAAGATGTATTTGTTCATGAAAATTCTAAATCCGGTCTCAAAATTGCTCTATCTTGTACGGTTTTAGAGATATCCTAACCTAAAAATGCAAAAAACACCGTTTTTGATAATTTTGAAGCTGTTATATAACGACAAGGTAACTTTCAGCTTGGTATTGAAAATAAGAGTGATGGCATTTTTCTTGAAAACCCAATTTAAATTAAATCGATATCTCTTTAATCCTCTGAAATATCGTAAGCAGAAATAAAAAAAAAAAAACGTTTTTTTTTTTTGCACTTTTTCAACTTTTTAAGTTAGGATAACTCCGAGAATAAAAAAGATATCGGTATAATTGGATTTTAAAGAAACAGACTGGCACTTTTAACCACTATACCATTTTTTGTGGCTGAAAGTAACCTTGACTTGTAATATCCCTTTAAAAAGAGCAAAAACGGTGTTTTTTATACTTTTATGTTTGAACATCTCCTTAACCGTACAAGATAGAGCAATTTTGAGACTGAATTCGGAATCAACAGTAACAAATACATCGAAAATGGCTATTTTAGTTTATTTTTGACTAAATTTTTTATTTAGTTTTTTTTGAAGATCTATGAAAACTATCTGTTAACCTGTTTTGCCAAAAATAACAAGAAGTGCAAAAATTTCGATATTGCAAAGAATGTTGTTTTACTCAAAAGATTAGGAACTAATGATTTTATAAAAAACAAGTGGTATCTTACGTCATCCCATTAAGATATCTTATTTCAATGCCTTGAAAACACTAAAATGAATTTTTTTTTTTAGTCTAATTTAATTATACTTAATAGTTTTTAGTGAGTAAAAGTGTTACTAATAGCTTAGTTGTTGAAATTATTTTAAAGATGAATTCATGCATAAAAATATAAAAATGTTTAAAAAAATTTGCTAGAGCAAAATAAGAAAAAAATCGGTTGTTGAAAGTGCAAACACCTCAAAAAATTAACAAATTTTTAAGTTTAAAGTGCTGCTAAAAAAAATTGGCAAAAAGTAGATTAATTATTATTGATGCAAAATATGTTTCAAAATATTCCTAACAAAATGCAATTTAATTTTTACAAATACTTTATCTGGTTCAAAAGGTATAGCGTTTAAATTAAAAAGAGAACTCGAAAACTCAAAAATTCCTAAAAAAGTACCTTCAAGCTCGTTGCGGAATATCTAAACGCAATTTTTTTTTGGTTCCAAAGCACTTTTTGTAATCAGCAGGATCCAAGGATTCAGAAAAGTCGCGCGCACCTTGACTTTTTAACACTTTCGGATTTTGGACCACTCTAATAAATATATTTTAATGGTTGAATCTCTATTTAAATCTAATCCGAAATATTTTTGGCAGTACTTAAATGATAAGCGTAAAACAAATGGCTTTCCGGCAAGCATGAGATTTGGTGACTCTAAATCTAATGATACATTGCAGACATGCAATCTTATTGCTAAATTTTTTCAAGAAGTATATGGAAATTTTGAGAACACTTCCTGGTGTGAGAGGGATGTTTTTACATCAAATTCAGATTTTATTAATATCTTTACTGTTAATGAGGAAGATGTTTTAAATGCAATTTCTAGCTTAAAACCTAGTTTTAAACATGAAAAGGATGGTTTTCCACCCATGTTTTTTAAAAACTGTGCTAGTAATATTGTTAAACCCTTAACTAATCTATTTAATTCTTGTTTTAAGTCTGGCTTATTTCTCGATATTTGAAAAATTTGCATCATTGTTCCCATATACAAATCTGGCGATCGTAGTGATGTATGCAACTATAGAGCTATTGTAAAGCAGCCTATTTTTGCAAAGTTATTTAATATAATTATCAAAAACAAACTGTTTAACCATGTAAGTGAAGCTATATGTGAAGCTCAACATGGCTTTCTCCCTGGAAAATCCACTTGCACAAATCTGACATTGATTTCAAAATATATCGTTGCAGCCATTGTAGATCATAAGCAACTTGATGTCATTTACACAGATTTCTCGAAAGCTTTTGATCATGTAATTCTTTTAAAAAAATTAAAAATATATGGTCTTTCAGATCTGCTCATAAAATTTTTTGAAAGTTTTTTGACTAAGCGTAAACTATTTGTTAAAATTGGGAATACTATTTCTGATACTGCAATTGATGCATCGTCTGGTATTCCGCAGGGTACACATTGTGGTCCACTTTTATTCATATTATTTATTAACGACTTACCAAGAGTTATTAAACACTCCACTTGTCTACTTTTTGCAGATGATGTCAAATTGTTTCGCAAGATATCTTGTGATACTGACTATATGTTGCTTCAGAGTGATTTATCCTCTTTTAATCAGTGGTGCTTATGCAATAACTTAGCATTGAATTTAAGCAAATGTATTGTTTCTTTCGCAAAGTGTTCTGAAAAGCGGTTTTCTCGTATTTAAGAAAAACACAAAAAAAAAACCGGAAACAGCAATAGTCATTCCAGATGTGATTTTTGATGCTTAATCCGAACCCGGTCTTAGAATTGCTCTATTACGTCTGGACTTTGAGATATCCTTACATAAATGTTTAAAGGACACCATTTTTTTCCTATTTTTGAAGTTATATAACAAGATAAGGTAATATTATGCCGTAAAATCTGGTATGACAGTTAATAGCATTAGCTTTTTTCTTGAAAACTCAATCAAACCGATAACGATATCTTTTTTTTGTCGGAGATATCTTAACCTAAAAAGTTAAAAAAGTGCAAAAACACGATTTTTGGCTATATTGGATGTTATATGCAGGACACACAAAATTTTTTAGTGAATTTCTATTACCAGAAGCATTTGGTACTTTCTTTTGGCTTTAAATTGAGCTATCAAATGTTTATCTGAAATATTTCTCTGCAAAGTTATGTTAACTTTAAAATCACACCATAAAACTCAAAGTGAAAAATCTCGGTTTTCGGCTATATTTGAGGTTGTATACAGTACGGACGAAATTCGTCCGCTCTTTTTTACTAACCGACTCATTTGAAACCATTCCTTATCTTCAAAATGAGCTATCAAGTGGTCTCTTGTGATTGTTTTCCACAAAACTTTGTGGAACATTTAAAACTTGCACTATGGAGTGTACGAGTATTCCCCATATTGCTGCAACATGTCGTCTTAAAATAGTCATAACTTTTTAGAAAACAATTACAAGAGACCATTTCGTAGCTCATTTTGAAGATAAAGAATGGTTTTAAATGCGTCGGTTAGTAAAAAAGAGCAGACGAATTTCGTCCGTACTGTATACAACCTCAAATATAGCCGAAAACCGAGATTTTTCACTTTGAGTTTCATGGTGTGATTTTGGAGTTAACATAACTTTGCAGAGAAATATTTCAGATAAACATTTGATAGCTCAATTTAAAGCCAAAAGAAAGTACCAAATGCTTCTGGTAATAGAAATTCACTAAAAAATTTTGTGTGTCCTGCATATAACATCCAATATAGCTAAAAATCGTGTTTTTGCACTTTAACTTTTTAGGTTAAGATATCTCCGACAAAAAAAAGATATCGTTATCGGTTTGATTGAGTTTTCAAGAAAAAAGCTAATGCTATTAACTGTCATACCAGATTTTACGGCATAATATTACCTTATCTTGTTATATGACTTCAAAAATAGGGAAAAAAATGGTGTCTTTAAACATTTATGTAAGGATATCTCAAAGTCCAGACGTAATAGAGCAATTCTAAGATCAGGTTCGGATTAAGCATCAAAAATCACATCTGGAATGACTATTGCTGTTTCCGGTTTTTGTTTGTGTTTTTCTTAAATACGAAAAAACCGATTTTTTAAAAAATAAATGGTGCGGAAACGATACCTTTTATATGTATGTATGCATGTATCTATATATATATACATATATATGTATATATATATATTACAGATTTATACATATACAAGTATATATATGTACGTATATACTTATATATGTGTACATAATATGTATATTAACACCGAGACATACTCAAAAATCGTTAAAAAAACAAAAATGTCGAAAAAAAAAAACGGCTGGACGTTCGATTTCGCGGTTCGCGGATTTAGATACTAGAAGGGTCCCCCAACATTATCCCTGAAAAAAATCGCGGGTTGTATTTCAAAAAATTAAAATTTTTTAAAAACCACCGTGAAGTATAACAACGAAACATCTTCAACTTAAAAAAATGTTCATAACGACAACGTAAAACTAGCTAAACGACACTCCATATTAAAATTTTTGAATAGCTGAAACTCTAATGGAATAATAATAAATAATTCTGTTTTAAACGCGAACAAAATATTTGAATTCGATAATGAGCTTAAAACCTAATTGTCAAAAATCAGTTATAGTTTCCAAACTAAAATTCTGCGTTTAGAAATACAACAAACACACATAAATATCAGAAGAATAAATAAATCAAAAACCCGCTAAAATTATGTTATATGTAACACATTGGAATCAGCTGAATTTGAAACTTTTTTAGAAAACAACAACTAACATATTCACACACGAAACAAAACAACGATCTAATACTCTAACAAAATAGACACATTAAAACAAAAACAATTCAACAAGTTAGGTTTCACAACCTCCATATGACCTTGAAATCTTTTTTCTCAGACGTTCTGGAAAAAAACGGATCCGGGATTCGGATTCAGGACGTCAAAGTCCCTAGGAAACACATAGTCTGGTCAAAACGCCATGACATTTTTTTTTTGTAAACCTGTGTAATCAAACCAAATTTCGTACACTTGCTACCAATAGTATAGGTAAACTCTGGTAGGAAAATTAGCGAATTCGGACAAAAGGACGTGGTACTTCCCATACAAGCAAAATCTTAAAAACTTTACATTGAGAGTGCTTTCTGAGATAATCGAAGCAAATTTAGTACAATCGCTACGAATAGTAAAGGTCAGCTCTGATAGGAAAATTAGAGACACTCTTTCAGATATTTTGACCAATATTGGGACTTGAAATGAGATAATTTTTTACTTAAAAAGTGTTCGTGAGGACCACCTGTCCTCTTTTCCAGCTGTTTTAATAAAAAACCGAATTGCTGTTCAAAATTATCCTGTCCAGAACTATACATAATGTTTATAAGATCTTGTCTCGTGACAAATAATAAGTTAGAGGCCATTTGTAAAGCAAAATTAGAAATTTTGAATAATGTCGGCAATGCAAGAAAAAATATTTTATTTTAGGTTACGTTCTAAAAATCAATGAAAACTTTGAAGTAGCAAGAGGTAGCAAAATTTTCTTGTCGCTTCTAGAAGTCAATACTAAACGGAATATTTTTGAATCATAACTAATGCTTGGAAAGGCTTGGAACCTAATTAAATTATCTATTGTTTATTTAATTTCGTAAAATTTTTCTTCGCCATTTTATTTAAATTACCTATCTAAATGTGCTAACATTTTTAAGGAAAAAATTATGTTTATATACTGTTACATACCTGAAGATGAAGGTTTAATGGTTAAATAACATTAAAAGTTCATAAACTCAAGCAAAAAACTGCTTTGATTAATATGGAAATAACTTATAAAAATTATTTCAGTCTGCAAAGTTAAAGTTTAGCGTGCTGTAATGATGAAATGGGTTTGTTTCAAGTCATTTGAAAAATGGCAAATAGTACATTGGTTAATATTGTACTTAACCAATATAAAAGGGTATACTGAAATAACATTTAATTTTTTGAATTATCGCCAGGTATTGAGAGTATCTGCCCCACTGTTCGGCGTTCTAAAAGGAACAAAGAAACTGCCACTGCCGCATGTAAATTTTTTTTGCTAGCAGAGCATGCGATCAAAGAAACGGTAATTGCGCATGAAAAAAGAATTTTTCCGCTATCGCGACATGCGGTCGCTATGCAGATAGTCAGTTGCGAGTTGGTTTTTAAGCGTACAGTGTAGTGAGTCGGAGTTTTTGAACAAACAAAAAAAAAAAAAAGAAAAGACGCAAAATAAAAGAAAAACAATTTTAAAAAACGTAAAAATTCTGAATAAAGAATTTCGCGAATCCGATAATATAAAAAAAAGATAAAGAAAGTCGATTTCTAACCGCAAGAACATTTTGGGTGAACGTTTGCAAATAAGTAAAAAAAAATTAATTAAATTTTGCGTCGTGAAATAGCAAGTGCGCCCAAGTAAAAGAAAAATTGGAAAAAGAAAATGGCAGTGGAGAAAAATTTATTTAAGTGATTTGCAATTTTTTCCGCTTTGGATGGGTTTTTAAAATAAAAAAAAAAATGTAGAGTAAACCTCCAAGAACGAATTATATGCATATGAAAATTAATGTACAATAAGTCAGGAAGAAAGTAATATATATAAGGGAATGTATCCGGCTATGAGACGGGTTTTGTTTTTGAGCCATAACTTTTTACTGGTCAAACCATTTCAGATGTTTTATGTATCGTTCAAAAGGTAAGAAATGCAGATATTTCATTACATTCAAAAGTTATGGCCAATTTTCTAAGCACTTTTTTTTTAGTAATTTAAAATTTGTATCCGATTATGAGGCACCTAGAAAAATGCAATGAAAATCAGAAAATATGAAACAAAAACCCAATGACTGTGTGTTAGCACAAAATTTTATTCATTATTCGTTACATTAATATTGATATTTGAAAGTTGCACTAGATTTTGGTTCGAAAGAAAAAATTTCCATATCGTTACAAATTTTGTATCCGGCTATGAGACACCTTTAAAAATGCAATTTAAATTAGAAAATACGAAATAAAAACACCATAACTGTACGTTAACACATGAATCATTACATAAATGTCCATATTTCGCAGTTGCACACGATTTGGGTTCGAAAAAAAAGTGTCTCATACCCGGATACATGATGTGTCTCATACCCGGATACATGACACTTTTTAAGAAAAGCACAAAGTAGATATAAAACACTAAACGCTAACACATGACGCTTCCCATTTCCAGTTGATTAAATCCAAAATATAACACAAAAACTTTTTACAGTCTAGTTGCGACCTGAGGTGTATAACTTAAATAAGCAATAGATCTCTTCACTCGGCGTTGGCTTAAAAACTAGGTCATAATAAGAGGATAGTTCGACAGTAGTCTGATCGGCAATATTAATTTTGCATCATAGAAAAAATCGACTGTCTCATACCCGAAAGTGTCTCATATTAGGATACACTCCCCTATATATAAAAATAAGAACAAAAAAAAGGTCTTGCAGTGCAAAGAAAAAGGAACGAATTTTGAGCAACTCCACTGGTGTCGTATGTTAGTGCGCAAAAATGGAAAACAGAAACCGATTTATAACTTGCTAAAACAATCAAACAGTGAACACGCTTTGTAGCAGGCATTGAAATAAGCTGTAATAATACCCTATTTCTGCAGTAATAGCTTCAAATTTGCAGTAATAACTTCAGAATATTGTAAAAAATTGTAATAATAATTTTCACTCAAATTCATATTACTTTGTTTTGCGTTAATCGTTGAAACTAAATACTCATTTTATTTCGCTTATAACCGTTGTATTAGTTGTCTAATCTCACCAATTTGGGCTAAAATGTAGCAACCACAATAAGTACTCGACAACTCTACTTTAAACATATTTTTATAATTGCATTCGAAGAAAATTTCGCTATAAATTTTCAATTTTAAATTGAACAATTGCCATGATATCTGTTATTTAATATTAATATTTAATATTAATCACATGAATAAGACATTAAAAAAATTTTGCTAAAAATTGCAAAAAAAACAAAAAAAAAATTCTGCAGTAATAACTTTTTCTTATTTCAACCCCTGCTTTGTAGTGTAACATTCTAGTGTTCTTTAAGTTTTTATAAAAAAAAAAAAAAAAAACTTTTGATTTTTTTTTCATACATTCTGCGCTGAATGCATCAAAAAGACAATTTGTACCAAAGACAAGCCCTAGTTCATATGAGCGTATGAATGGCGCAAAATAAGAAACAACGCAGAACAAACAAACAAATAACAAAGAAATAATAAAGAGAAAAGAAAAAAATTGCACAATTTTCAAATTAACAAACAAACAAAGAAATTTACAAATAAACAAGCAACGTCAACCTAGCAGCGACGAAACATAAACAAACACCAATCAACAAAAAAGCAATCCCTACGGAACACCGGCTGCACCACGGATATTCCTTTTTTACACCGGCTACGACGATCGAGTAACTATGTATTTTTCCTTCTTTATAAATTAGGTATTGTAAAATTATTATAGTCTTAAAAAAATATTATAAGGTTTATATTCTTTTTTTCAAAAAGGGGTTTCCCTTTCATTCCATTGTAAAATTTAAAAAAAAATTACACTGAGTACATATTATAAGTATAAGTATAGGCCTATACATAAAATAACCTAAGGTTTTGAGTATTGTTAATTAAAGTTTAATTCATGTTAATATCAGAACAATATGAATTGCTTAATTTTCTTAATTAAGGGAGATGCTGGGTGGTCTTAGCAGGATTTCAGATTTCGACAAAAATAAGTAGATAGATGAGCATAGTAATAAGGATTTGGTTCTTTTGTTTTTTGATTAATTCTTTTTTTATGTTTGTGCAGGGAAATACGGGGAAAAGCAAATTGAACCCTAGCCGGGACGCACAGTGATGCGATTAGTACATGCTAGACGGAAAAAACTATTTTTTTTGCAATTTTTTATGTTTTAGGTATGGGAAAGTACAAAAAAAAAATATTTCAAAAATTTTGGACAAGTGGGTGTGGCACCTCCCATACAACTTATTTACATTTTGCGCAATATCTTAAAAACGAAACGTGCTATGGTTACAAAATTAAGTGTATAGGTTTTACGTAGTTTCTTAAATTTATAAAAAATTAGAGCACGGTTGGACAAGTGGGCGTGGTACCTCCCATACAACTACAATATATTTTGGGCTATATCTTAAGAACGGAATAAGTTACGGTTACAAAATTTGCTGTGTATGGGTTTGATGTAGTTTCTGAATTCTATAAAAAATTTGAGTACTATTGGACAAGTGGGCGTGGTACCTCCCATACAACTACAATATATTTTGGGCTATATCTTAAGAACGGAATAAGTTACGGTTACAAAATTTGCTGTGTATGGGTTTGATGTAGTTTCTGAATTCTATAAAAAATTTGAGTACTATTGGACAAGTGGGCGTGGTACCTCCCATACAACTACAATATATTTTGGGCTATATCTTAAGAACGGAATAAGTTACGGTTACAAAATTTGCAGTGTATGGGTTTGATGTAGTTTCTGAAATCTATTAAAAATTTGATTACTATTGGGCAAGTGGGCGTGGTACCTCCCATACAACTACAATATATTTTGGGCTATATCTTAAGAACGGAATAAGTTACGGTTACAAAATTTGCAGTGTGTGGGTCTTATGTAGTTTCTGAAATCTATAAAAAATTTGAGTACTAATGGACAAATCGGCGTGGTACCTCCCATACAACTGAAATAAATCTTGCATCATAACTAACGAAAAAATTTGCAATAACGAAATTTAAAATAGGCGTGTAATATTTGATTTCTAAGGCAATAATAGTTTATTTTTTCATATATTTTACAACATAAGCTGGACAACATTTAGCTTGAATACGATGATAAAAAATTGCTATCGGGATCGGACCACTCTTCGCTACTTGAAGCAATATTTGAGCGCACTTCTCTTATTTCCGATGGATCAGTAACAACAAGAAAAACTAATATGTCCGGATGCAATTTGCGGACATTTGTAAGGGGCTGCTCTCGGTGGGAATCAACCAAAGGATCCGAACTGATAAGAAGCATATTCATTAAATCCGTATTTGTATTTACCCTTGAGCTTTTACGTGTGTTTGTCAAACGAAAACGCCTACAGTCTTTGTCGCGAGCCTCTTGTGCCTCATCAGATAATTGCCCTATTCCAACGATGCATTGTTGTATTATGTCTTTAGCATGGCAGAGAATTTTATGAACTGTTACCGGCATAAAATACCAGCTATAAAGTTGTATATATTAATGCCTTAGTTTCATTTATATAAATTTCGAAGGCAGAAATATCTATATTATAACCAGAAGAGATACATCTTAGAATTATATAAAATCTTTTTATAAGCTTCTCGTCTACTCCAGTTATCGCAGAGCTTTGTTCATATTTTTTAAAAAATCGTCGGGCAGTGTTTCCATCGTTTGAGGAGCCATAACCTGGCTTGGGTTTATCTATAACTAGACCCATTTCTTTTTTAAATCGAAGTTGAATTTGTTTTTTTCTAGTTTCCACGGATAATTTATCTTTGCTATCACGAATTGACCATTTTTAACATCCATCCTGTACCGAATATGCAATATACAATCAAGCGTTTTGATCCAGTCATGAAGGGATGATAAACCATAACAATAAAATTCTGGTCGAGGTTCTTTAACATTTTGTATAGCATCATCTCACTTGGCTTGGCACCACATATATAACACGACTGTGTTGACTTATGAGACGAAAGGTGATTTGCTATCTAACCGTCTCCCATTGTGCAAAAGAATAATAATTATTGCTTTTCTCGGGCTATCTACGTTTATTTTTTCTAATTTTTATTTCTATAATTGAATTTTTTTTACTGTGTATTAACATAACGTGTTGTGTTTTTAAATATGTTACCCGGATTACAGCTCAAAGTAATGAAATTACCCAAAAACCATTCATTATATTTAGAAAAAATATTCGGAACTTGGATTTGAAATTTAAATTAATAGCATTTTTAGGACAATCAAAAAAATTTTGTTGAGCTTGCTGACAAAGATTGTTCTACAATATAGTTGACTGACTGATTTATTTGTGGTTAATATACAATAAAGTACCCCTAATAAAAATTTCAGCTTTTAGAAACCATTTTTTTTTTTTTAGCCCTAAAAAAATGTTCAGCTTTTAGTAACCATTTTTTTTGTTTTGTTGAGCTTGCTGACGGAGATTGTTCTACAATATAGCTGACTGACTGCTTTATTTGTGGTTAATATACAATAAAGTACCCCTAAAAAAAATTTCAGCTTTTAGAAATAATTTTGACTTGATTCATTTATTGCACATATATTGGGGCGTGCTGACTAGCCCCGTTCTAACGTTCAACTGACTGACCGACAAAAATGTTATTTGTATGCATTATATAACGTGTATAAGAAGTTTCAGCTTTTAGAAATTGATTGCAGAAAAATCGAAATTTTACATGTTTGAGGGCATATAGCAGCCGCCAGTTCTACAGTTCGCTTGACTGACCGACAGATTATTGATGTACACAATTACTATAACCAACTGTAAAAAAATCAGCTTTTAGAAACGCAAAGTTGTTTTTAGGCGCTGGCTCTCCGGCTAGTAGACATAATACTCAGTTGAAAAAAAAAAGTTTGGTGAAAATATCAAGTGACCATTTTTTTTTTATTTACCAAAATATTTAACCAAATTTTTCGTTTTTGAGAGTAATTTACACTTCACTAAAATAGGTTTTTTATTATTTCGTGTATTTATTTATTTTTTTTTCTCAGTGTAAAAATATTGTGTGTTATATTACAAATATTTAAACCCCACAAAAAGTCTCATCGACTTAAAATTATATATATTTCAGACAATACGGTCAGAGCCTAATTAATACAGTAACATTTAGTACCATCATATAGATTAAGAAAAAAAGTCAAAGGTAAATTTGCGCACTTAGGCATTCCCAGGGCTTAAAGTAGACATAACACTGATTAAATAAAAAAAGTTTGCCAGAAATATGGAGTGACCATTTTTTTTTTTTTTCCAAAATGTTTTGCAGAATTTGGCGTTTTTACACATTTATCTCCCTAAATTCTATTCTCTAGCACCAACATTTTAAAAGATTTGCTTTTGAATATATAATGTTTCTATAAAACATATCTTGGCCGTAATGTGTGCCGATTTTCAACTCTTTTCGATATTGGGAAGTATTAAAAAAAAATTGTGAAAATAGCAACTAATTTCATGAACACAAATTTGTAAAACATAATTTTTTAGCCCGACTTTGACGATTTTTGGTATTTTATGTAGAAAGCGGAGGTAAGTAAAAAATTAGTTATGTGTTAATTATATATTTTCTGATATTATTTCATATTCAAAATGTAAAAATTCGATTTCGAGTTTTTTCCGTCTAGCTTGTACTAATCGCATCACTGTGGGACGTTTGCCGGAACTTGTCCGAATTTTTTTTTAGAATTTTCGAAATCGTGTTGCTAGCCCTGCGTAACAGGAGGAAGCACAAACAACGAAAGAGCGGCCTTCATATTAAAAGTTTACACTGACAAACAAAAGTTACTGTACGGATACAAAAATGAAATCGTAATTACTAGCGCGGACAAGGGAAATAAAACCGTGATTTTATGCAAGACTGAGAATATCAAAAAAATGCAAAAAATTATAGGAGACAAAAACATTTCCAAGACAAAGAGAAACGACCCTACGAACAAATTAAAAGAGAGAACAATAAAATAATCAACGAATTATACAATGTTGATGATCAAATCTGTGGCTGCGCGGAAAAATCAGGTAACTCCATTTTTCAAAAACGGGAGAAAAACGCGTTTAACTTTTTTGATGAATTTAGCACGTTTTTTCATTTTTATTCGTTTTCTGGCGTAAAGTAACATGGGGAAACTCTATTATGAATGAGAATGAAGATTTTTAAGACAGTTCACTCAATTTTAGGCACAAATACAGCTAAACAAGGTCAGTTACCTGGTTTTTCCGCAAAAATGGAGAAACCTGGTTTTTCCAAAAAGATGTTCTATTTTCAATATATGAGAATGTTACAACCCAACGAAGCACTTCGAGCCAATGACCTGCCTATGTTAATTTCTGCGCTATTGCATACAACAGAGATGCGCTTCACTGCTGCATTAGAGCGCTTCGGAAGCACTATTGATGCGCTCTGCTCCCCATTGTTAATCATCGATCGAATGATGAAAGCTTAATTGTGAGGAAATCGGCAAGGTTGCGACAGAAGAAAATGTAGTTGTATTTCATCAAAGCAGCCATTTGAAATTAATCAATATGTAAAATCCATACCAGGGACCCAGAAATTTCATAGTTTTGTTCCCTTAGGCCGTAACCGTATTGCAGCACTGCGTATTTTATTTTCAAAATCCTTCGAAGAATTTAAAATGATGTAAATTACAAAAAAAACTTACATAACACGAAATATTGCATGTACTCAAATCACTTCTCCTGTACCATTGAAGATACCATCTTAATTTTAAATTCATGTGAAAGGTAGTTTTCTATTCCAGAAAAATTTTTTGGAAGGTCGAAAAAAAGGTACTATAGCGATTTTTGTCGCTTAGTACTAAAATAGTAGTTAATTTAGTACTTGTTTCCCAATACAAAAATTACTTTGGGCGCATAGCGTAATTCAATACCTATCTAAAAATGGTCCAAACATGAAAATATGTTAAGAAATGTTTCAGTTATGGGCCATTTTGTGGTCGGACCATTTTTTTAAATTTTTAAAAAAATATAGCTTCTAAGCCTCAAGACATACCAACTTTCTCTCTTTTTCATATGAAAGATAATTTTTTTGTCTTTCCAAAAAATATATTTTGAAATGTAAAAAAGGTGTACCTAGGCAAGTTTTTTGTAGTTTAGTACTAAAATAGTAGTAAATTAAGTACTTTTTATCAACTACGAAATACTTTATTTTAAACTTATAGCCTGATTCAATACCTTTCCAAAACAGGTCTAAACATGAAATTCGGTTTAGAAATGGCCAAGTTATTGACAATTATTTGAGAAGAGTTCGTCACATTTTACGGATTTTTCCATTTTTTGTGGAGTGCAAAAAAGCCATAAAAAATCGCAAAATTTTTTTTTCCCATTTCTCAAAGACTAGGCGTGAAACAAAACCATGTACCAAATTTCAGCGAAATCATAATCGGAAATTGTATTTGGATTTCTGTTGAATTTTCTAGTTAAATTAAAAAATTTGTCGAGTTGCCTGGTTTTTCCGCAAACGATATGGAGTTACCTTGTCATTTCCCAAAATGTATCATTTACGCAATTTTTTGTTTCTTAATAACTTGGAAATGATATGCATTATTCAAATTTCGCTCTGATAGAATGATTGTAAATCAAAAAACCTTCCACTTTTCATGGTTTTTTCATTTTCCAAAAAAATGGAGCTACCTGGTTTTTCCGCGCGACCACAGAAATATCAAAAGAACCTAGACACAAACTAAATTGCAACTCTGCAGCATCAGCTAGGCTTTACGGACTCCCGTAATTGGAATTTTTTTGGAATTTTTTGTTCATTTTTTTTTTCTGAAAAATTTATGACGTTAAAAATTTTTCAAAAAAAAAAAAAAATCACACTTGTTCCTTGGATGATTCTAAGCATTTTATGCCATGTACACTTTTTTCGTAAGATGCCTCCCTCGTGAGTAAAAAAAAAGCGTTTTGCCTTTCATGGGGTTGCTGACCAGCCTTATTCTAACGTTTAACTGACTGACCGACAAAATTGTTTTTTATATCGACGGCTTATATTCAATACACTCTATCTACAAAAACACAATTTTTCAGGAGAGCTAAAAAACTGTTTTATTCGCTATTTTTTATAGTGTTAATCAAACGAAGTACTACGATATTAATTAAAAAGAGCCACTAGATCCTTCAAATAAAAAATTTTAAAAAAACCTTGGTTATTCGCCTTATTATAGCAGATAGAGAATATTGAAATTCAAATAACAAGCAGATAGAGCCTATTGCACAATAATAAAAACCAATTTTTTTATGAATTATTTATTAATAGATGGTTTTTTAGCAAAAGAAAATTCAAAATAGGTTAGCCGCCTGGCGGACTTGAGAATGCAAAATATGAGAACCGAAACCTGAGCTCAGATTATTATAGGTCCTTATTTTTTATAGCAGTTTATTTTGAACTTTGATCTGCTTATTATGAATCTAAACTTGGGTTTTTTTCTGTCATGTAAGGATCCTGAGTTATCCTTGCTCATAACTTGCTATATAGCTCTACGTAGGCCTAAAAACAGTGAAACTGGGAAATCCCAGTTAGTGATGTGCAAAATTAGTCTTGGTATTGGTATCGGTATTAGAACAAGACGCTGATATCATTGCTAGACCAAGACTTCTGTGGTCTTGGTCTTGCTCAGGATTATCATCAAGACCAAGACTGCTTTTAAGTCTTTCGAATTTATAGTTAATAGGTGTGTCACGCCCGTTTCAAGCATAAAATCATATCTCAATTCGAAATTTGGCTTCTTTGAGACCAAGACTCAATGACCAAGACACAATATGCAAGGACAAGACCAAGACCAAGACTGCTATGATCTTGGTCTTGGTTTTCTCACCATTAATCCCAGTCCACCATAAACTGCTATAAAAAACTAGGGCGCAAGACTATGGTAGGCCTGGGCGGGGAGTAGGGAATAAAGACCCTTGCTCCTGGGTACATCTACTTTCCTGTAACTTGGGGTACTTTATATAAAAATCTGAGCTCAGATTTCAGATCTCATGTTTTGCATTCACAAGTCCGTCTGGATACCGCTCTAATACCCAGTTTCTTTTGACTCGTATATACAATTGAGGAGTGGCCGTACCAAAGGGCCTAAGTACCATTTTGAGGCAAAAGTAATCTCATACATATTATGTGCCATAATAATCAGTTATTTGACCGGTATAATTATTTTAACATAATGCCATCAATTCCACGCCATCGAGTCAATTTTTCGTGAAAACAGAAAATAATTATTATCATTTCTAACAAAATGTCACCCGATTCATATTATGACACAACTTTTGCCTCAAGCTTAACCGATCACGCCTATTTTTGATCCCAGATAGCCTAGTAATATTGTTTTCATCTGTACCAAATTTCATGCGTCTAGCCTTATCTGTTTGTTCACAGAAGGGCCAATCACGACTCAGCAGGGCTATCAAGGTTCAACATACATAACTGAAAAAATCAAGAAAATTCATTTTCGCCATTTGGAGCCGATTGACGATCGTTTGTCGTGACCTTGTATATAACGGTCACCCAATAAATATAATAAAATGAAAAATCTTTAATTTTTCATATGTAGATAGAGGATATTGCATTTCACAAAATCGATTGCTGTAGATAGTGAATTTCTTTAAATGGAAAAAAGAAGCTCTGGAAGCAAATTTTTCGTTTGGAATGAATATCATAGATGCCATTTGTCTCAATGAATGTTTTACCATCAAAAACTAATTTTCGTGAAAATTGTAGATAGCGGGTATTGAATATAAGCCGTCGATATGCATTATAAATCTGTATAACAATTTCCAGACTTTAGAAATTAATTTGATCAAAATCGAAATTATGACATGTTTGAGACCATATATCAGCCGCCTGTTCTACAGTTCGCTTGACTGACAGTTTATTGGTGTACACAATTACTATAACCAACTGTAACAAAATTCACCTATAAGCCAAGAACTCGACCAAGCATGCTTTATACATTTTTTGCATAGATTAGACGAGAATCACAGTAAAAAATTCAATGCTGCATATGCAAAGTTCTAATTTTTTGTTTTTTCCCCTGTTATGCATCGCCCCGCTATGTGTAAGTCGTTGATATTATACTTTTCTTTCAAAGCGCCTAACAAAAATATTTAAATACGTGGATGATATTTTAGCACCAATTGACAAAGAACAACAATCAAACATCGTCTACCAAATTAGTTGCAATGGCAACGACAACCCATGCAATAAAATATACATAGGAACATCGAAAAGGTCTTTAGGAACACGAACAAAAGAACATGAATCAGACATTAAAACAAAGAAAGAGACAACAGCGCTGGCACAGCACATCAAATACACTGGACACACAGCTGATCTGCAAAACCCCAAAATCATAGACAGAGAAAACAATCACAACATTAGAATAACGTTAGAAGGTCTACACATACAGAAAAACATAAAGAAAACGATGAACAAGAAAGAAGATGAAGACAACATTTATTTATAACTTTTTATTAACATAGTTTTGTTTCTTTTTTCCCCTTTTTTTGATGTAATAATATTTACAGATTTGTTATTGTATTTTGTCTCTTGTGTTCAATGTTTATTAGTATTTGTTAGAAAACATTTGTAGGATAGAACGGGGTTAAACAACCACTTTTGTGTTTGGCACTCTGTAAAAACTTTGTTTATGATAATAATTTGAAAATTTCAACTGTTCCTGGTTCGTTGAACTCTTTGTTACAAAATTCATACGAAAATGTTTTTTCAAACTCGCATTGTTTATCCGGTATTTGCATTTGAACAAAAAGTTTGAAATGGTTGTTTTAACCCACCAGGGGTAATATAATAAAAGTAACCAACATTGTTATTTTAAGTGTTTTTATTTTATCAGAATTTTACAAAACGTTACAGAACAAAATTAACTTGAAAAAGTTTCTCTTGAGCTTGATTAATCGCTGGAGTCACTTTCTCAACATATACTGCTTTTCTTGGAGAACCTCTTTTGGAGCGACGAGTATTGTTTTTGGCTGCCGTGTCTTGGTTTTTGCTCGGAAAATTTCTTTAGAATCTTTTTTTCCGACCTTACCGTGGTCGCCAATGCCTGTTTCTCCACGTGCTTTTGTTTATTTTAAGGCGGATAACTTTTTAACAAATTTAAATTTTATAAAACCAATTACAGATTTGGATTCAGCATATAATTCTACCCTTAGAAAACACATACCTTTCTTTCTGCACTTCACTGATTTGTGGAATTTTGAACTTTTGTCGACTGAAAATATTGCGGCGAAGACGTGTCAGATCTTTCTTTCGTCAGAACTCAGGTTATAACACACGTGCGGTAGTGGAACCTTTTGCCAAAGTTGCGTTGTATCGATCACTATCTACTGTACCAACGGTCGTTCGATTCGATTTAACCCCGTTCTACCTTATATTGTGAAAAATATGAGATGCCGTACGATTCATTCCGAAACATTTTTACTAAACATATTTACCCATTATATTTTGTTTTTGTGGGTCTTTTTTAACCATTTTTTACAAAAACTGGGATATAATGGATAAAAATGTTCAGCAATAGTTGGTTAAAAAGGGCTTGCTTATTTTTTAAAAACGCGCCAAGGGGAGGGCGGATCGGACGATTTACTACGTAGAGTTACATTGGAGTGGGAGGGGTCATCAACTACGTTGCATAACGTCGATTTTATAATTTTGAGTGAAAAAAATTTAAATTCAAATTACCAAAATTAAGATTTCTTACGTTACTAGGGTAGGAGGATGTTGTACGGTTTGTTACGTTGCGTTACGACCAGGGAGGGAGGGTCAAAATTGCGTTATGTAATATGTGAACGTCCCCAAAGCACAACATGGAGTTGCTTTACGCAAGCGCCAATAAAGTTAAGCAATTACTGGGTTTCACCAAAGACGAAACTCCTGTTTTAGAAAAATCCGGAATACATGTGATTAAGTGTGGTGACTGTGACCAGAAATACTATGGTCAAACTCGACGTGGTGTTTTCAAAAGTTATAGAGAACACGAAGGCTATATTCATAAAAATCAACCAAAGAAATCGACGTTTGCGAACAACGTTCTTCATAATTCTCATTTTAATTTGTCAGTTAATAATACAATATGAAATTGAAAAAAACCAAATTAATGATCACAACAAACTTAACGCCTATGAAAGCATTTTTTTCAAAAACAAAATATTCTATGAACCTTGATAAAGGAAACATAATATCAAGTACATTTGATTGTATTTAAATTTAGTTTATATAATGGTATATTTGATTTTGAATTTTTAAAAAAACAAAAATATTTGAGATTTCAACCGGTTTAGTATAAATTAAATGTTTAAATTAGTTACTACTTTTGGTACAGTTGCATAGTTTCACTCTTATAATTATTATTCGCAATTGTTGGTCTCACACATTTACGATATGCTGTGCACAGTTATAAAACTTTGTTTCTCTCTTTCTAATGAGATTATATGTTTGTGTCTATTATTTATGTATGGCAAGTCTTAGACTTTGTTTATTTTATTGTATATATTGGGTGTACAACTTAAAAACCGGAATTTGACGGTGGATGTCCGTACTAACAAATATCGTGAAAGCTCGAACTTTATATATATGTCATTTTGAAGGTACATTTGACAGCTGTCAAAATCAGTCAACAAAACAATTTTATCTTGTGTGCATCATTATTATTTTTCACGATGAATAACTTCGAAAATTCGAGAAAAAGACAGCATTTGCGGGAGGTTCTGTTGGGTCATTTTTTTGCAAAGAAAACTGCTGCGGAAAGTCATAATTTGCTTGTAGAAGTTTATGGCGACGATGCTTTAGGTAAAACACAGTGTTTTGAATGGTTTAAACCAGAGTTGTGCACACAAGTAACGTAAGGGAGCTAAAATATTTAATCGGCTGATTAAAAGAGCTAGCTCACGAAATTTGCAAAATGTAAGTCCAAGCATGCTTTGAAAAAAAATGAAAACATAAAAATTTCAAATTCGAGGGATGCAATGACAACAACAAATCAACGATAAAATAATAATTCCCGTTGCTCGACGATCGCAACGAAAAAGGCTTCAACTCACTTGACTTCAAGCTGCATGAAATTGTTGTTGCGGTCGCTCGCACTGAATTTTATTTTTTGAAGTTCGTAGAAAAGTAGCGTATGCAATTGTTGTTGCAAATTTTATTGTTGTTGTTTCCTGATATTCATTTTTTGGTTTGCTTCAAATCTAGAATTGGACTGACACTTGCGAACAAGTAGCGTGTTAAATACGGCAGAATATTTGTACTTTTTGTTGTTGTTGGCTTGTGTTTAGAAAAACTTTTGAAAATCAAAAACTCAAGCTTTACGTTTATGACGTAAAGCTTTAAAATCAAGTTTATATGGGAGCAAGATGAAAAAATTTTTGCTCCAGGTGCACACCTCTGGTTTAAACGCTTCAAAAGTGTCGATTTTGACATCAAAGACAAAGAACGCCCAGGACAGCCAAAAAACTTTGAAGACGAAGAATTAGAGAAGCTACTCGATGAGGATTAGTGTCAAACACAAGACGAGCTTGCCAAATCGTTGAGAGTGACTCAGCAAGCCATTTCGAAACGTTTGAAAGCCGCCGGATACATTCAGAAGCAAGGTAATTGGGTCCCCTATGAGTTGAAGCCGAGAGACGTTGAACGGCGCTTCTGTATGTCTGAAATGCTGCTTGAACGCCATAAAAACAAATCATTTTTGCATCGGATTGTGACTGGGGATGAAAAATGGATCCATTATGACAATCCCAAGCGCAAAAAGTCATACGTGAAACCCGGCCAACCAGCCAAATCAACCTCGAAGCCAAATATCCATGGCGCCAAGGTTATGCTGTGTATTTGGTGGGATCAGAAGGGGCCGTTATATTATGAGTTGTTGAAATCGGGCCAGACAATCACAGGTGACCTGTACCGAACACAATTAATACGTTTGAAGCGTGCCATCATCGAAAAACGCTCGGAAAATGCGCCAGACACGAAGCAATAATTTTTCATCATGACAACGCTCGGCCGCATGTTGCAAGACCCGTGAAAAACTATATGGAAAATAGTGGATAGGAAGTTTTGGCTCACCCGCCTTATAGCCCAGACCTTGCACCATCAGACTACCATTTGTTCCGATCGATGCAGAATGCCCTATATTGTAACATTTTTTCACAATAAAGCATCAAATTTCGCTAAAAAATTCCGGTTTTTAAGTCGTACACCCAATAAAATATTTTCATTTGTGTTGCTGAAGATGGGTTGTCAACATCCCGAAATGCATCCAATTTGTTAAAATTTAATTTTAACTAAAGATTAAATTTATGTGAACTCAAAATAAGGTGTTCATTTATTTCTAATTCAATTGAATAGAGTTCACGGAAGTGTTCAATTTTATATTGATTTGATACACTTAAATTTAATTTTTTTTCTGTATGGGCGTTAGAAGTGTCTGTTGACCGATTTCGCTCATTTTCAATCCCACGAGCTAACTTTAACGACGGAGGCAGTGTAATAAATTTCATCAACTTATCTTGACATGGATATATCGACTCAGGAGGTGACGCTGATCAAGAATATACAGTAAAAACAAAACTGTCAACACGTTTGCTATTTTCGACTTAGTACTTCTATAGCGTCCGTTCTGATTATATGACCAACAAGAAATATGAAACAAACGGAAGCTTAACCTTTCCTCTATTTAAATATGTGAATACCGAACTTCACACCATAAAAAAATAATGAACAAAAAACCATTTCGAAAACAAGTTGACAGTTTAGCACCATTTTAACTGATGTGCGTACAAATCTGGAACATGAATTTTTCCTAGTTTAAATTCCAATAGATTGTGCTGATTCCAAAACTAGCCACAGAATTCCTCTACCTCGTCAGAATTTCGAGATATTCTAGCCCTAAAAGTGCAAAAAATGACGTGTTTGCTGTTTTTCAAATTAAGTTCCGGGACGCAAGGATTTTTTTGCTCTATTCCGTAGAATGCACTAGAATATCTTGCTTTTCCCCTTTCCAAAAAAGTGGTGAGTGGTCATCTGCGATTTTTCTTTGCAAAGTTATGGCTACTCTAAGATGACATCATGAATCGTTTTTTTAAACTAGGAAAAATTCATGTTCCAGATTTCTACGCACTACAGTTAAGTGGTGCAAAACTCAACATGTTTTCGAAATGGTTTTTTGTTTATTATTTTTTTATGCTGTGAAGTTCGGTAAAATTGTTCACACATAGAGGAAAGGTTATGCTTCCGTTTGGTTCATATTTCTTGTATGGCATAAAATCAGAACGGACGCTATAGCAGTACTAAGTCGAAAATAGCAAACATGTTGACAGTTTTGCTTTTTACTGTATATACTTTTCCATACCTGCCACGCCTGGAAAGGTATAAAAAGATTATCTGGTCTGTTCCGTAGTCCGAGTGGTTTCAATTATTTACTTTTCACTAAAAGTCTTTTTGATGAAAATGGTAAGTCACATGATTAAAAGTTTTAGAATTTTTTGTGGATAATCAACCGTTTCGGAAATATTTGATAAAGTCAATTTTTTTGACTTTTTGCAATTTTTTAAGAAAATTTCCTTAACGGTTTCTTTTTTGTTAATGAAACAATGTTATTTGTAGAACTTGTAATTCTCCATAAAAAGATTCTATTACTTTTTATCGTGTGACTAACCATTTTCATCAAAAACCCTCCTAAATGAAAAGTAATTGAAAACACACGGATTACGGAACAGGCCTGTATGCTTCTTATTTGGCTTCAAAAGTAATAGCAGGAAAAAAATTTGCATCGCAAAACATACTACATATATTCTCGAAACTTGTTTTAATTTTTAATTATATTTTCAATACACATATTTTTTCAAAAATGTAAGCAGCAGCACGTGACAAAATACGAAATTCATTCGTGTCCTGCTACTTCCACTTTTTTCAAAAATGTAAGCAGCATAGAGCTGGGCACGGGCCATGTTTTTTTTTTTCGTGGCCCGCGGGCCTTTACTCTTCAACGACCGGCTCGGGCCTAGAAATCGAGATCTATGCGGTCCCGGGCCCAACAACAAAAGCCCGAAAATTAAAGGACCGTAATTCACGGGAAGGTTGAGAAGCATAAACTTGAAAAAATTATGTTCTTATATAAAAACATGTAAAATAATTTATTACTTTAAGAGGTTAAGATTCAACCATGCATAAATGTTTTTTTTTCCTCATTTGAAAATCATTGATTAAGATTCATCAATAAGTTAAATTTTTTTAAACAATAAAAATATTAAAAATTGATTTTTTAATTGAACTTTTAGTCATATATTTGCAAAGATCGATTTACATATAAGTCTATCAATGCATTTTCTAACACATAATTATGACAAATCAAGAAACGGATTAAAAACACGGCTATAGTGACATATGTTTCGTCTTTCGCCACAGACTCATCAGACTATTTTCGCTGTAATTATAATTATATTTATTTCACTAAATTAATTATAATTGAAAAATTGCAAGTTTGAAAACTTTTTGTGTTTTTGGCCTGGGCGGGAGTTGAACCAAGGATCTCCAGGTTGGTAGCAGAAGTCGTTACCACTGCACCAGCCTTGCCCGGCTGCGAAGCCGACTTTTGCCAGTTTTGTTTGTGTGTTAAAACGTATTGATATATCATAATTGTTGTTTGGTATAGTTGTTTCTTTGGAACAAATTCAATACCGATTGCAGGTGTTGCCACCTTATCAGGGCGTGTTCTCCCAAATAACTTTTAAGAATATCTTTTTTTTTAAATGTGTTACTTAATGACATTTATATATTGAAAATTGATTTCTTTAATTGAACTTTTAGTCATATATTTGCAAAGATCGATTTACATATAAATCTATCAATGCATTTTCTAAAACACAAAAAGTTTTTAAGCTTACAATTTTTCAATTATAATTAATTTAGTGAAATAAATATAATTATAATTACAACAAAAATAGACTGATGAGTCTTTGTGGCGAAAGACGAAACATATGTCACTATAGCCGTGTTTTTAATCGGTTCCTTGATTTGTCATAATTATGTGTTTGAAAATGCATTGATAGATTTATATGCAAATCGATCTTTGCAAATATATGACTAAAAGTTCAATTAAAAAATCAATTTTCAATATATAAATGTCATTGAGTAACACACTTAAAAAAAAAAAAAAAAATTCTTAAAAGTTATTTGGGAGAACACGCCCTGATAAGGTGGCAACGCCTGCAATCGGTATTAAATTTGTTCCAAAGGAACAACTTTACCAAATATCAATAAATAACACAAACAACAATTATGATATATCAATACGTTTTAACACACAAACAAAACTGGCAAAAGTCGGCTTCGCAACCGGGCAAGGCTGGTGCAGTGGTAACTACTTCTGCTACCAACCTGGAGATCCTTGGTTCAACTCCCGCCCAGGCCAAAAACACAAAAAGTTTTCAAACTTGCAATTTCTCAATTATAATTAATTTAGTGAAATAAATATAATTATAATTACAACAAAAATAGTCTGATGAGTCCTTGTGGCGAAAGACGAAACATATGTCACTATAGCCGTGTTTTTAATCCGTTCCTTGATTTGCCATAATTATGTGTTAGAAAATGCACTGATAGATTTAAATGTAAATCGATCTTTGCAAATATATGACTAAAAGTTCAATTAAAAAATCAATTTTCAATGAATAAATGTCATTAAGTAACACACTTAAAAAAAAAATTCTTAAAAGTTATTTGGGAGAACACACCCTGATAAGGTGGCAACACCTGCAATCGGTATTGAACTTGTTCCAAAGGAACAACTATACCAAATATCAATAAATAACACAAACAACAATTATGATATATCAATACGTATTAACACACAAACAAAACCGGCAAAAGTCGGCTTCGCAGCCGGGCAAGGCTGGTGCAGTGGTAACGACTTCTGCTACCAACCTGGAGATCCTTAGTTCAACTCCCGCCCAGGCCAAAAACACAAAAAGTTTTCAATCTTGCAATTTTTCAATTTTAATTAATTTAGTAAAATAAATATAATTATAATTACAACAAAAATAGTCTGATGAGTCTTTGTGGCTAAAGACGTAACATATGTCACTATAGCCGTGTTTTTAAACGGTTCCTTGATTTGTCATAATTATGTGTTAGAAAATGCATTGATAGATTTATATGTAAATCGATCTTTGCAAATATATGACTAAAAGTTGAATTAAAAAATCAATTTTCAATCAATAAATGTCATTAAGTAATACACTTAAAAAAAAAAAATTCATAAAAAAAAAAAATTCATAAAAGGCGTGTCCGTGCCGGGTCGGGCCTACAAAAAAAAAGCCCTTTGCCCAGCTCTAAAGCAGCAGCACAAAACAACATGCGAAGTTCATTCATGCGCTGCTGCTTTTCGAAGCCAAAGAAGAAGCAGAAGATTTAATTATGAAAATAATGCTGCATTTTTAAACACTGATAAAAAGTATTTCGATTTTCTCATTAACATGAATCGAATCGGCTTGTTCAATATGTATGTTACTAACTTTTAATTGCGATTTACAAGTGTTAAAAAAAAACTTATTTATTTTTCAAGTTCAAAATTGTTAAAATTGGATAATAAACTTACTTTTAATAAAGCGATTGGTTCATCAGGGATTTTGTTTGACTCCATTGTTAAAGATGATGTAAGTGGGAACGAAAAAGATTGGTTTATCATTTGGCGTATTAACTTAGAAGCTTGACTATCCTCATTGTTTTTAGCTGAAAAATTAAAATACAGAATTTATTTTTTAAACCAAATCTATCATATTTACAGGCATTATGAGCAAGTGCTTGCCAAAGCTGTGTAGTTGCCGCATCTGTTACATGATCGCTGTCGGGTGTTTCTCGATTTTTACTAATGGCGTTAGCTCGAACATCATCGGCATCTTGTGCTAACGTAATATCCATTTGCAAACGATTAGAATCAGAGCTTTCGTCAGTATCTGTGTCCGAACAATCAGCAGTAGCCTCTTTTTTGTTTGGCATATGTTTATTAATACTTAAATTTCCTTTGCATGATTTAATGTTTCTCACATAATTATCATCTGTTTGAATAATACTATGCTCACTTGAAGTTTTTATTGGAGATGTTTTATGACAGAAAACAATGGAAATTGGAGATAACTTATCGTCAACTTGTTTTTTAACAGATAAGTCAATTTCTTTTCCATGGTGAAAGTTGATTTTACTGGATTGATTTTTTTTTATCACAGAATTTTTAATACTGGTATCATTTACCAACGAAAGACTTGGAGATTGAGGATTTGATGTTGGTGGAGATATGATAACTTTTTTACTTATATCCATTAGAACAGCAGCAGTTTCTAACTGTTGTTGTAATTGCTTAAAATTATCAATAGCAGACGGCGCTATTGAATTATCATTTATACATTTAAAACTAGTAATATCATTCGCAAAATTGATCCTATTACTAGAAATACTATCAAATGATTTTGAGTGCATAGTTGCATCTAATGATGCTTCTTTAGACTGTTGCATTGTAGCCGCTTTTGAATTTGAGATTTGATTTGGACAGCATTGATTTGCCGTAGATGACGTGGCATTTAAAATACTAACGAAACTTTCTTCGGCATTTAGTACCTGCATGCAAGATTTTGCCTTAAACTTTTTTTGTTCATTAATATCCGTGTTAGTATTTTCGGAAAGATTACTCAGTTCAGTTAATGCTGTTGCAGCCATTCTTTCATTTGATGAAGTACCGTAGGTGGTAGTATTTAAGATTTCATTCAATTTAGAAGCTGATTTTGTATAAGACTCCTGAAAATATTTCGAAGTAATTTTACAGTTAAATTAATTCAGCGTTTAGATTTATGTTTAATTTGCAGATATGTATGGGACAGAACAGTTTATGTGATCCTATCATGTTTTGATGCTTATGTTTTTTGGCATAAGAATAAATCCTTAACATTTATTAAGAGAGAGTCATTTATAAACTTTTCTGTAGCTAACAAGCTCTGTCCAAATTGAATACTCAAATAGTGCGTTCACAATTTCAAGATACCTGGTTCAACAGTTTAAGTTGCTCACATCAAAAAGGCCTAAATATATTTAAACTCTTATCTTTATTGTAAAATTTAATTGTTGTTGCTCTCCATTTTTAAATTGTAGAAGTTTGTTGATCTGTTTCAGCTAATTCATATAGACTCTATATTTCAAATAATATTAAAACAAGAGACACTTTATGTTTTTTCGTTTTTTGAACGCAACGTTTCGTATATTAACCATATAAGTACCTCATCATCATACTACTTACTATATAAAATACAACGTCTGTCTGTGTCCCTATAACTCCTCGAGTCCGATTTGTATGATTTTTTTGTTCATAGATATTTTGTCTTGTGATGAGGTTTAAGGATACATATTCTTTCGAAATGCCCACGGCTTTCCCCGGGTTGCTGGAAAATCCCATCACACGGAAACCAGTTATCCAACTTGCAGGCATTTTTATTTCAAAGACAAGTTATGCAGTGAGGTTATAAGACAAACTCTAATTCAATATTCCTTTGGCTTCACCCGGGATATTAAAGTCTTAAAACTTTATGATTAAAGACAATTTAGAAGTATTAAATTGAGTTTTGTGTCTATATAAAAATATAGAAAAAAGGTCAGATTTCTGAATTTTTCCTGAAAAAGATCGATTTAAAGTAACCACACGTTTTTCCGTGCGAAAATTTAAGCTTTTATAAAATCGGCCCTTTTGGGCCACTCTACGTACATATGTGCCCATATGTGCGAAATTCTGATTTTGTTTGCTCCCCGTTAATCAAATTTAATTCCCTATAAAATTAAAATTCCAGAACAAATATTCCGCCTTTTAAAAATTACAAAAAACCAATTCATAGTAAAAATTCAAGAAAATTTTCTTAAAAAATATAAATTTTTGCACCGAAACAGCAATAAATTTAGTTTTTCGACCAAAACTTTCTAAGAAGATAGTGTTGACCTAGTCATTCTCTACAAAAATTTACATCAAAAATTATTTAGTGTTAGTTTTTGTTGAAATTTTCAGAAGATGTTTATTTTGAGGAAAACAAATTATGTAAAAAAAATTAGTGTTTGCTTTTGTTGTAATTTTCAGAAAATGTTTATTTTGAGGAACAAAAATTATGTAAAAAAAAATTTTTTTTTTTATTTTTTCCAAAGTTATTGCAATATGCAATTTTTAGTCACTTTATAAACAAAAGCTTATATCTTATGCACTGTTGATCCGATTTCAACGAAAATTGGTGATATTGTCGCCAATAGAACAGAGTTTAATTTTTCGATGATATAAAAAAAAAAAAATTTAAATTATTATTTATCCATTTGTTTGGAAAAAAATTAATTTTTTTTTTATGTTCTGGAACTTTAAAAGATCTGAAAAAAATATCACTATATGCCTAATCTATTGTCAATTCACAACCGTTAAAACATTTTATGAGCCGCAAGTATATTATGCTTAAATTTTTGTTTTTGGAATTAATGTCACATGTGTCATTTAATGTATCGTAATAACTAGGGCTCGGATTTTGATGCCCTTAAAAACATCGAAAAATAACCGAAAAAAATGACAAAATGCCTTTAAAAACCCTTAAAAATTACTCATAAAAATTAAAAAATGCCCTAAAAAAATAAAATCTCTGTATATTTTTAGTTTTTTTTTTTTTTTTGATAAAAAAATTTATTAATTTGCGTTCCAATAAATTACAACGTAAGTTTTTAAATTTTCAAAATTACACAACCTTTTACTCTCAGTTAAAATGTTGCTGTACAGTACACCGAAAAACTTCTTCCTACTTTTGCACTAGTGAGATGGGCATATTTAAAAGAAAGAATTTGATTCTAGTTGGCTATTTCCAAAATATTGCCAATTTATAATTCAGCAATATGACACAAACTTTTATATCCAGACTTTTAATCCAGCACGTAAATAAATTTTCCAAAAATATCCCACCAGCATTAACGCATTGAGCTTTTCTTTTATATTTTTAGTCAAAGCAATTTCTAGTTTTGATGTACGCTAATCAATCCTTTATTTTATCTCTGGAAAAATTTTGTTGAGCCTCACCAACTGCATTGGATCAATACTTTCAAATGTATCTACGACTTTTTTTACTGTTTCGAACAACAAAGATGCAACGCTCTCAATTTAAAACTTATTGTATAGAAAAGTGACAAAAACATAAAAATCCACTAAAATGCCTCAAAAAAATGGCGTATACTATGCAAAATGACCTAAAAACCAAAAATGGCTAAATAAGGCAAAACAATGCCATAAAAACTTTTAGCTTTGAAACGTAGGAATCATGAACGGTGTTTCTGTGTTATCAGAAAACGTCTATGTAAGAGCAGAAAAAAGATGACATTTCATCGAAATCTGAGCCCTGGTAATAACAATACTAGTAAAATATCCATATAAACGGTTTGATAAGTGTTTTTTGTAATTCAAGAACATATTTTACCGTTATTTTACTAATCTTTTTAATGTGATTTCGCAAATTTCGTTCGTGTTAATACAGACCACACTCGTTTTTATTAAAATCAGGAAAAGTTAAGATTTTAAACAATTAAACACAGCTAAAAACAATTTGGAAGACGGGCAGTTTTTAGTTATTCTTGACTTTGCCGAGAACTACTCCTTCAAAATTCAAGACGCATATCGTCCTTTAGCTTCCAACAACGCTCAAGTCGAAAATTGGCGGTTTTGACATTTTAATCTATTTGGTGGAGCTGCTCATTGCGCGTCTAACCATTCGTCACATTATGTAGATTTCAGACAATCAGAAGCCGTAATTCAAAAAGTAGTAAAAGCGCGCAAGTTGGTTGCCCTCTGAACACCGCCTAAATACCTCCTGAACACCGTCTCCTGTAAAGTTGCTAAAAATGACTTAGGCGGTGTTGGAGGCTAAGGGACGATATTGCATATTGCAATTACTTAGTAAAAAAAAAACATTTTCTGAAAATTTCAACAAAAACAAACACTAAATAATTTTTTATGTAAATTTGACGAATTCTGATCCAGATCTTATTTTTTTTTGACTTCTTATTTCAGGAAATGAACGGGGAGCAAACAAGTTCACAACTTTGCATATTTCATATATCTTGTGGGCGCTCTAACATACATATATATATTATGAGGCCACTTGGACATATAACATCCCCAAGCCATTAGTATACATTTTTTTTTTTCACCAAGACCAAGCGGTTTTAATTAACTGCTTTGAATGTGTTTTCAAAATGGATAATGATTCTAAAATCGACTTGGCGTAAGTGCATGCGGAACAGTTTGGAAAATTGTGGTTTTTAAGTTTATGAGGTTTTCAAGCCATATATACCCGATATCTGAACGATAGGAAACATTTTTTTTGTATATTTTATAAAGACTCATTACTCACGTCGAATACCTTCAACAAAGTTTGTCTAAAGAAAAGTCTTTGTTAGAAAAAAACCTCTGAATGAGTAGAAGTTATTTTAAGATAGGTAAATATATGTATATCCCTTAACCCCCTAAATAAACTAAGAAAAAAAAAAGCCCGATTGTTACTGAAACATTGTTCTTTTAAATAAGCATAGTTCTAAAGTCATATGGTCAATTCTCAGGAACCTTTAACCTAGATATGTCAAAACTGTAAGTTGTAATTACTCAAAATAGTAATTATCATTTGTGAATATTGGCCCGCGCTCATATTGTTCAAACATTAACAAGTATGTGGATACAATTTTTTTGTAGAAATATATGGAATTCGCGCCAATTTTGAGCTCGACGTGCTACCATGTGCATTTTTTTTTTTTTTTTTTTAATACTTCATTTATTTATTGAATCTTCTCTTCTTAGGAGACTAACAATAAGTTTAAAAATCTTAATCCTAAATAACATTATTATACATTATTATATAATATATAACTTCATATTAAATGTGTCTCCAGAGTTTATAGGGACATTTGACATTCAAATGTAACCTCTGTACATGGTAGCACGTCGAGCTCAAAATTGGCGCGAATTCCATATATTTCTCCAAAAAAAATTTTGTCCACATACTTGTTAATGTTTGACCAATATGAGCGCGGGCCAATATTCACAAATGATCATTACTATTTTGAGTAATTACAACTTACATATATAGGTTAAAGGTTCCTGAGAATTGCCCATATACCAATATTGAAAAATTAAAAAAAATTACACCTTGCTAGGTATTTTGCAAATCAACTAAGAAATTTTAATATACATAAATAGGTACAACTTATTTTGTTAAAATGAGAATGTTGCATAAAATGAAAAGTTTACAGTTAACTGTTAAAACACAGTGCAAACCGTCAAAGAAACCAAAAAAAAAAACAAAAAGCAAATTCGTCATATAGTTTTGTATAGTAACATCAACTAATAGGAACCGGTTACTTTTGAAGACGCCTGTAAATATTATAATGATAACCCACATCTTCTTTTCTGTTAATATCAATAGGATTGCTATTTATAAACATAATTTCTGATGCTAAGCGTTTTTTGTAATCCTACTCCGCAACAACAATTTAGAACTCTTCAAAATCGAAATTGTGGTAAGTATTAAAACAATCCATATATGGCTAGTTGCAATAGTTTTGTACATTTATAGACGGGTATTGAATTTTCAACTTGGCGTTGTTATTCATATTATAATGAATTTTGTTTGTTTCATAAGCTCCTAAGGTATGTACACGAAAAAAAGTAGCGGACAGAAAATGGGTATAAAATGACCAAAAAAAAAGAAAGTAATATATTTTTGAAGCTCAAGGGTATTCCTTTTAGAAAATTAAAAGGTTGCTCATTTGGTTGAGATGTATGCAAAATATCGTAACTTTTAATTAACACTTGCCATTAGGCTCTGCATATCACTTTGGGTGACCTGGGATGATATAGTAACTTAGGGTAATGTGGTTACATTTTTCTTTTTTTGTCAATTTCTACCAAAGTAATGGTAGTAGGTCAGCTTAATAAATAGTACCTGGAGACCGATCCCTGCTCGGTCAACAATCTAATCTTATTATTTTAGTCGATGTTTTTATTCATAGCTATTTTTTGTTATGAAACTTGTATCTTTTCACTTCTAATGGTCATGCTTTCAAAATGATAAATAAACCGATGAGAATAATGATAAGAAAAAACTCTGAAAGCATCGAATGTTATAGAAAAATATCAAAAACTCAAATTTTTTTTTTGGTGAAATAAAATGCCATAAAATAAATAAATGGGATATGCCACGCACCCAAAATATTTCGTCTTTTGTATGGCAGCTGAAACATCTTATCTTCAAAGGATCATAACTCGGAAAATAAGAATCCTATTGGAAAAATCCGAAAGGATATTTGGATAAGGAAGAGTGTAACTGTTCGATGCTATTAATAAAAAAGAATTTCACCCTTTCTTGTAGCTACTGTAAGACTAAACACAGCGTTTTCTTCAACCTCAAACAAGGACATTTCAAAATCCTGCAGGTATAATGACAGTTCTGCTGATGAAGACGAATTCAGCGTCAAAAAGTACGTAAGACTGCATATAAGAATTAAACAGTTCATTCCATATTTTTTTTTTGTGCCTGAGTTATTACCCGAAATTTTTATTTTGATAAAAAAAGTGGGCGTGGCAATTATTAAACAAAGCTTTCTTTTTCTTATGCTTTAGATACTCCTGATCCAGATCCGCATTTCATCAAAATATGTTTATCATTTGCGAGAAATAGCATTTAATGTGTTTTACTTGTGTTTGAAATAAAAACAAAATCGCGTCAATTTTAATTCAATCTTTAATTTAATATTCAAACTCTAATTACTAATTATTATTTACGAATCCAATTTAATATCAAAACATATTTTAAGTACAAGACCGATGTTCGCGGGTTTAGAAAGACGACTCAACTGTCAAAACAGGAACAGGGCTGCAACCTCAACATAATTTCAGGGTTGATGCATAGAATTTTGAACATTCCGCCCACCTCGTCCAGAACTCTGCGATGAAATTTCAGACACGGACCGCCCACCATCTTCAACGGCAGTTGAATGAGAGGAACGTGTGTTGACTTCATCAGAATATTTATTGTTGTCTTCTAGGGGAAGAAGTGAAACTTTGGTAATAGGTCGTTTCAAAGTAGTTGATGATGTTTTTAGTGTGACTACTCGGATTAGTCCATCTTCGCCAGTGTGTGTGTCAATCACACGACCAAGGGCCCATTGGGCTGGAGGATATCGTTCATCTCGGATGAGGACTAATTGGCCGATAGCGATGTTTTTCGAAGTTTTGTGCCATTTATTTCGTTTTTGTAATTGATGCAAATATTCGCAGGACCATCGACGCCAAAAGTCTTGGTGCATTTGACGTATTTGTTTCCATCTGGTCAGACGATTGATGTTAATGTCGAGAAGTTGTTGCTCAGGAACAGCTAAGGGGGCTCTACCAATAAGGAAATGTCCTGGGGTAAGCGCCGAAAGATCAGTGGGATCGTCAGTGAGTGATGAGATTGGACGTGAATTCAGCGTTCCTTCAATCTGCTTGAGAACAGTATAAAATTCTTCAAAAGTAAGAGTTGAATTGTTGATGACACGTTTGAGATGAAATTTCATGCTCTTTACTCCGGCTTCCCAGAGGCCACCGAAAGTTGGGGCACCGGCAGGAATAAAGTGCCAATTGATACCAATTTGTGAAGCATGTACGGCGGCTGCATTAAGCTGAGTGTGAAAAGCTTGAAACTCGTCTCTCATGAGAGCGTCGGCTCCGACAAAAGTAGTACCACGATCGCTATACAAATCCGAGCAAAGACCACGAACGGAGACAAATCTGTTAAGAGCTGCTAAAAAGGCTTCTGACGTCATGTCGCTTACAAGCTCCAAATTAATCGCCTTTGTGGCCAGGCATACAAACAATACGACGTAGCCTTTATGACTGCGATATCCTCGACCTTTTGCCATGCGGATGTGGAATGGTCCAGCGTAGTCAACTCCTGAATGCATAAACGGATGTGCATTGCTACATCGTACCGCTGGAAGATTGTCCATTAGCTGTGTACAAGGTTGGGCGCTTTGCCGAAAGCATTTAACACAGTTGCGTATAATGCGTTTTACAGCTGTACGGCCATCGATTATCCAGAATTGTCGTCTAATGTGTTGTAGCGTGATTTGGGTACCACCATGTTGAGTTTTGTGATGTGCGTGTCGGATGACCAAGTCAGTGAAATGATTATCTTTTGGTACTATCATCGGATGACATTCGTTGTAAGCAATGTTGGCGTTGGTGAGTCTACCACCAATTCGAAGAATTCCTTCGCTATCGATGAAAGGGTTAAGTTTAAGTAGTTTACTTCGTTTTGAAATAGCTTGATGTAACGTCAACGCTGATACTTCTAGTTTGAAGGCATAATTTTGTACTCGCTTTGTCCATAATTTTAGGGCTGTATACCGTTCATTCCAGAGGCTAAAAGTTTCAGTCTCGGAAGGCTTGCGTAACATCTTGGCTATGAAGCGTTGACACCAAGCGGTAACTGTTAGGAGTCTATCTAGTGAGCTGTAGTTTTCCATGATAAACCAGTCGGGCTTACATATCTGTACGGAAAGTACTTGTATTGGTCGCATTTCAGGAATCTCATCAGGAACTGGAAGAGGAATTGTAGGCCAATGTGATTCGGTATGCATTAACCACTCGGGTCCATGCCACCACAGCTCATAATCTTTAAGTTGGACAGCTGATAATCCTCGAGAGGCGCAGTCAGCGGGGTTATGAGCAGTAGGAACATATCTCCAATGATCGGTTGATGTTAATTGTTGAATCCCTCCAACTCGATTAGCCACGAATTCTTTTAGTTTGCCGGGACTTGAACATATCCAACAAAGGTTAGTTGTGGAATCTGACCACAAGTAAGTGACCAGCTTGGCCATCAGAGCAGCGCATAGTTCGAGGCGCGGTATAGTCACTTTTTTCAATGGTGCTACCTTAGTTTTAGCTAAGAGTAAGCTTATATGCGTTTTTAGCGGTGTTGTAACTTTGAGATATACAACTGCAGCGTAAGCTAAAGTTGATGCGTCTGCGAAAGAATGTAACTCATAAGTTTCTGTTTGTAAAGATGTATTTATCCAGCGAGGAACTTGTATATCTTGTAGATGTTGTAAATCTTCTCGAAACGTCATCCATTGCTCTTGCAATGCGCCAGGTAGCAAATCGTTCCATCCAAGGTTGAGTGGCCAAAGTTGCTGGAACAAAAGTTTGCAGCGAATAACAAGCGGATCGAACAGTTTCGCTACGTCAGATAACAATTGACGCTTAGAGAAAACATTTAGGTCATAATTTAAGTGAATTTTGTATCCAAGAGTATCGGTATGCGTTTGCCATAGGATTCAATTCGCATGAGCCGGCAAATTCGCGTTCGTCGGGGTGAATATCTTGCAAGACCTCAGTTGAATTAGAACTAAATTTTCGTAAACTGAAACCACCTGCTTTTAACAGCGCTTGAAGATCTCTACGTTTTTCAAATGCAGAAGAAACTGTATCTGCACCTGATAATACGTCGTCAACGTAAAATTCATTAAGCAATGTCTGTGAAGCGTTAGGAAAGCGTTCCTTTTCGTCTTGTGCCAGAGTACGAAGCACATTGATGGCCAGGAATGGCGCGCAGTTGGTACCGTATGTTACAGTTAATAAACGGTAAATGTTTGGTTCATCTTGTATCGACTTTCGCCAAATGATGCGTTGAAGGTCAGCATCTTGTGAATCAATAAAAGTTTGACAATACATTTTTTCGATGTCGCCAGTAAAAGCGATTCGGTATTGTCGCCAATTCAGCATGATGGACGTCAAGTCGTTTTGTAGTTTTGGACCAACGTGTAAGCAATCATTCAACGAAATGCCTGTACAGCCTTTCTTGGATGCGTTGAATACTACTCTCAGTTTTGTAGTAGTGCTTGATTCCTTAAGAACCCCATGATGAGGTAGATATGAAACAATTTGTGACGAGTGTTGATTGGCCACGACTTCCATGTGACCGAGAGCTAAATATTCGTCTAGTAATTGATGATATAAATCGTGAAGTTTGGAATCTCGTTGGAGACGTTTTTCCAAGTGTGGTAATGATGCTACGGCTTCACTGAATGTTGATTTGAGTTCTGAAAGATCAGCGTTCTCTTTTATAGGTAGGCGCACGGAGTATCGACCATCGGACAAACGTTTTGTTGTGCTCTTGAAGAAATCCAAGCAATAATTTTCGTCTTTTGTGAGAGTGGATTGTAAACTAACTTCTTCGATCTCCCAAAACTTGCGAAGAGTTTGATCTAAATCGACCCTCGTGAAGTAGCAATCATAGGTTGAGTCAATGTTAATTTTAGACGATGCCTGTAACCCGCAGAATAAGATCCAACCCAATTGTGTATTTTGGGCGATTAAATTGGTAGTGGTGCATCGCTTGCATTCGCTTAGGATAGCAGAAGCATAATCAGCTGCGTTTAAAATCAGGTCAATTTTCCCTGGAGTATTTAGTTGTGGGTCAGCGAGATCCAATTGCCAAAAATTTTTAAAATGTTCCGAAGGAATCTTAACAGATGGGGATAGATTTCCGACACGAGGTAGCACCAGTGTCACGCATTCTCTTTTAAATGTTGATTTTGTTGAGTGCAATGTGAATTGCACAATACTCTCTGCTGTTGCAATTTTACTTCCACCTGCACCGTTAATAGGTATTTGAGCAGCTGTTCTTGGAAGCTGTAAGCGTTGAGCAGCGTATTCACTTATAAACGTAGCCTCGGCACCACTATCCAGTAGTGCGCGCAAAATAATGCTTTGACCAGTTTTGGATCGCACTGTACCAAGCAAAACCGCAGGCAAATTAATAATTGAATTAACAGTACAGTTATTCACAAGGAGAGTAGTATGTGAAGAAACAGGAGCAGTACCAGATGACGCGGATGGTGTTGCATCCGTGTTGTTGGTTTTCTCAAAGTGCTCGTGTAAAATAGTGTGGTGCAAATTGTTGCACTTCTGGCAGCGTCGTTGAGATAAACAATTTTTGAGATTATGCCCAGAACGTAGACAATTAATGCACAGATGTGCTTGATCTATGAACTGAAATCGATCATTTGGTGATCGTTTACGAAATTCGTTGCAAAACATTAGTAAGTGCTTACCAGAGCACGCAGGGCATCGTATTGTAGTAGTATGGTAACCTCGTACTGGCTGAACGCGTTTAGGAGTTGATTGTGATTGTAATTTTTGGTCCGTTTTTGACTCTCCAAAACATTGAATCATTTCTAGAGACTGGGTGCGACACTCCAAAAAACTGCAGAGTTCTTGAAATGTCGGAATTTCAGAGTTCGTTTTGAGAGAAAGCTCCCATGCTTTCCTTGTAGATGGATCTAACTTTTGCGTTGTGATGAAGAGTAACCAATCATCCCAGTGTTGGACTGGACGCTGCAATTGCTCTAATGCGCGCACCGATGATGAAATCCCATCAAGAAGTGCTCGAAGTTTGGTAGCACACTCTCTTGAGATTGGGGTTAAGTTAGTGATTTCTGTAAGATGCGCATTAATTATTATCCTCTTGTTATCATATTTGCGCTCTAGTAATTCCCATGCTATCTTAAAATTGTCTTCAGTGGTCGTAATGTTGTCTAGAGCATGACGCGCATCTCCAGTCAGGCTATCTTTAAGGTACTGCAGACGTTGGGTGTTTGTCAGAGAATTGTTGGCTGTGACGATGGAGCAACCGGTGTGGGTTGATCGTGCTGCGTTGTATTTGTATTTACTGCAGACCTATGGGAATTCGAAAGATCTTCGATTAAATCACTTAACTCACCCATCGACTCTGCATATGTGCATTCTACAGTATCGTAGTCATCGTCAACAAAATATGTTTTTACAGCCGCATCGGATTTATCAGCAGTCAGCAGTTTTTCGTATAGGGCAACATATTTATCCCAGTATTGCGACAGTAAATTTTGTCGCGATGTCAAGAACCCTTTAGTTTGTTTATCCTTTTGGGTTTTACGCGTGTTTATGCTAAAGTTTAAAACCATTAATTTATGTCGCGCTAATTGTTCAATTTTTTGTTCCATGCTTGAACTTAGAGCGATTTTATTATGTGTAAATACAATTATCGGTGAATTGTAGGGTTTAAACTTGTTCGCGAGATTGAAAATGTCACACGAGTCTTAATCAGTTGAGGTTAAGTTGAATTTTGTTGCTCACGTAACCGACGTTAAAATGACAAACCGACAGCGACGTCAACAGCAACACCAACAGAATATTTTATGCAATGAGGTTATGTCAAAAATAACATGTGACAAGATTGTGATGTAGATGGGTGACACAACGATCAGCTGCAGCTACCGTTTGCAAACTTAGCAGTTGGCGTAGACGCGAGCGTCGTGGCAGAAGCACAAATTTGTTGGAGGTTATGTGTTACCTTGAATCCAACAACAGATGTTGAATATCGTAACTTGTGTATGCACGGACTATAAGCTTTTTAATTTTTAAGGAAATGTGTCGAGATTTAATATTTAGTTAAAATAACAACGATTCAACCGGTGAATAAAAGATGGCAATTTCGCTGCTTGCGCTGGCTCGAGTGTTGCAGCAGACCTTGAGCGAAATGCTTCGCGTTGTATAACGAGCACAAATATTTTCCCTTTTCGGTTAGTTTTTCCCTAGAGTTCAACAGGTGAACCTATTCCAGGATTGTGGATGGACAACCACAAGATTTGATGACACTTTGAGTAATGTTCGAAAAGCGCACCGAGAGCGACGACTTTTGCTGCTTGCGTTGCGAGCTTGAGTTCAACCGGTGAACTGACATCCAGTTATCACTATATGCGGAGGGCACAGTGTATTTGTAGAAAATATATTTCCAATGGAAACTGGTAGCAAATTTTGCTAATACACGGCACAATCGAGTTGATAAAAAACAGCAATCTCTGCTGCTTGCGTTGACGCTGGCGGTGACCAGCACAATCAAGTTGATAGAAAACAGCAATGTTCGCTGCTTGCGTTGACGCTGGCGGTGACCGAAAACTCTGCAAAATGTACCGGGCACGAGGTTTAGAAATGAGGTTAAGTTGAACCTCAAAATGAATTGAGTCTTTGATTTTTAATTATGCCCGTTTGAGCCAATCGCAAAGTTAACTTTTTGCGAGAATTAGATTTATTTAGCGACTGTTTAATTAAAAATCGAACACCTTGATGTACTAAAGTATACAACACGAATTTTGATTTATTGTTTGATAGAACGCGCGAGTGACCGAAGATCCCCGCAAGGGATGCCAATGTTTGAAATAAAAACAAAATCGCGTCAATTTTAATTCAATCTTTAATTTAATATTTAAACTATAATTACTAATTATTATTTACGAATCCAATTTAATATCAAAACTTATTTTAAGTACAAGACCGATGTTCGCGGGTTTTGAAAGACGACTCAACTGTCAAAACAGGAACAGGACTGTAACCTCATCATAATTTCAGGGTAGATGCATAGAATTTTGAACACTTGTATGAGAGGTTCCACGTGCACTTTCGATATATTGCCTACTTTCAGGTTGTAGGTGCCTAATATCAAGTATACTCTCTACAGTTTAATTCAGAAAGATTGCTTTAGTAGTTTTCTTTTTATAGCGCATTATATTTTTGTGGGCGTTGCCACGCCCTTCAACGAATTTTCGCAATATAACGGCATATCACATATTAATACTTGTTTCCAGAGGTGACAGCTCCTAAATTTTCATCAAAATTGTCGGAGTCGTTTTCGAGTAATATTGAATCAAAATTTTCAAGGGTTAAAAACTAGGCGTGGCACTCATTCGAGCCCGCCCACTTTTCATGTGTGTTCAAGGTATTATTAAGCAGTACCTACATACCAAATTCCATTAAAATACCTTGTAACATTTGGGAGAAATAGCATTTAACGTATTTTGCTTGTATGGGAGGTTCCACGCGCAATGGCGATATTTTGCCCACTTTCAGATCAGAGATTCTTTATAGCAAGAAGGCTCCCCACAGTTAATTTTAGAATGATTACTTTATTAGCTTTCATTTTATACCGTATTATATTTTTGTGGGCGGTGCCACGCCCTTCAACGAGTTTTCCCAATATAACGGCATATAACATATTAATACTTGTTTGCAGAGGTAACATCTCTAAAATTTTCGTCAAAATTGTTGGAGTCGTTTTCGAGTAATATTGAATCTAAATTTTCAAGGGCTGAAAAGTGGGCGTGGCTCTTCTTCGATCCCGCCCACTTTTTGTCTGTTACAAGGTATTATTAAGCCGTACCCGCTCACCAAATTTCATTCAAATATCTTGTATGGTTTGAGAGTTTTTACCATATCAAATTTAAAATTTAATGCGATGCCACGCCCCCTAGTGAGCATTTACAAAGTTCAAGCCTAACTCATTCTTCATTGTATGCTAATATCTAACATTATCCGAAGTTTCATTAAAATTGCTGTAGCCGTTTTCGAGAAAAAGTTTTGCCCGTTCCAAACATACATACATAAGTACATAAGAACATACAATTTTATCTCGTATAAGAAGAGAAGATATTTGTATTAGTTATTCTATTGTTTTTACTATTTGATAATTCATATACTAAAATATTATCATTTTCAAGCTTGAGGTCAGTTAAATTGAAAGTACCTAAAAATAGTTGGAAAAGAAAAGTGTCGGGTAATGTGGCTCACCCTGTCCATTTCCTAAAGTTGTACCGTTATTCGCAATTTTTGTTGGCTAAAAGTCGAGAAATATAATTTTAGATTATATTTGCTATAAAATAGCAGTAAAGGCTTACACGTATTAAAGAATATTTTTTAGTAAGATAAACTAAATTCATACTAACATCTGAGTAAGTAATAAGGGATACCGAAACATACGTAAAATTGTACTCCACATTACTCAAACTCGGGTATCCCACACATGTAATTAGATTTTTCAGGTGAAATAGTAATCAGAGCTTATATACGGTATATAATATGGGGTAGGCCACATTAGCCGAATACATCACTTTTTTGAAATAATCATTGAATATATAAAAGAAATGTAAAATCAGACTTGTTTATGGAGTTTTTCGTTGAGTAATAGTTCTTTAATTGCATTAGAGGTATTTGAATTTTAGAAAACAGAGTTCTGAGGAAGTAATTTAGTTATTCAGAACGTACTAAAAAAAAGTCAATTTGACCTCACAGCATATGTTAAGAAATTCTACACATGTAAGCAGCATAATAGAAAAGCCGAAAAGCGTAAAAAATATGTTTTTCGGGTTTTAATGTGCACAAATAACACTAGTTTACAGCAAAAATGTGATCTGGCTGCCACTATAAAATTCTTATGTAAAATGACTCCCTGATTCCGAAAATAACTTTTTTTTTTTTTTTCTACGGAGACGTTTTCGAGAAATCCCCCTTTTCCTGTTTTTGATTATATTAGATCATATTAGATCATATTTTTCCCCTCCTTCAAAAACAGGAAAAGGGGGCTTTCTCGAAAACGTCTCCGTAGACAAAAAAAAAAAAATTTTCGGAATCAGGGAGTCATTTTACATTAGAATTTGATAGTGGTACTCAGATCACAGAAAAAAATAATTAATTTGTAAACTAGTGTAATCAGAATTTTTATACAGTCTTTAATATGGAAAATAAAGGGGTGCACCACATTACCCGCATACTCCACATTACCCTAACTTACTCTACTTTGATCCATTTTTGTTTAAGTTTCTTTTCATTTTTGAAAACTTTCTTCGTTTTTAGCAATTTGATTGATTAAAGTTAGTTTTTATTTCCGTACTTTAATTCAACCTTATTGATGAAGCCTCTATTCCACCCAAATTGATGGAGTTGCATCAAATTGAACTATACTGTGGAAGAGTATGAGGAATGTAGATAAAGCATTTAAAAATCAAACCTAAACAAGTCCTTTCAGTTGTACTGAAATTAAAGAAAACGTCCGAAATTTAAGAAAACGCCCTTGAAGCGTCTATTCCGACCAAACGAATGGACTTGCATCAAATTGAACAATATTGTGAAAGAGTACTCTGAATCAAACCTAAACTAGTAAGGGTGTTACCTTTGGCCTTGCCAAACATTAAATTCCCCACACTGGAGTTTTCCGAAATTTGGCTTGTACGAGAGGTGCCATGATAGCTTATGCTCAGATTTTGTTCTTATTGTTCTCAGTGTCTGAGTGAAATTTGGTAGGACTATCTCAAAAAATGCTTTCAGTATAGCATTTTGGATCTTTTGCTTGTATGGGAGGTGCCACGCCCTCTTGTCCGAGTTCGCATTGTTTTTGCTCAGAGCTTGCATTTCAAGTTCAGAGTATCTGAGTGAAATTAAGTTGGATTAACTCATAAAGTATAGCATTTTGAAACTTTTGCTTATACGGGAGGTGCCACGCCCTCTTGTCCAAGTTCGCCAAGGATTTTCTTAGAGCTTATACTTACTATTTCTAGTAATTATGTGTGTTTTGCTTCTGTTATTGCAAATAATGCTTTAATTATTGCATTTTGAATATATTTTTTCTGTGTGTGGTAGATTGTGTCCATTGACGGATTTCGCTCATTTTCAATCCCTCGAGCTAACTTTTACGATGCTTAGTTTTCCCGTAAAAAATATTTCCAAAGACTGGCACGCAGCCAGACAGACGGACATGGTATATCGACTCAGGATGCAACGCTGATCAAGAATATATCACGTTGCCTAGTGTTTTATGTTACGATAAATGTTCTTGAGTATAGTTATATAAAGTTGTGAGCACATATATTAAGCTATGCACTGTTATATTTAGTACAATGTAGTTATGTTTATTTATTTTAAAAAGGCTAAAACGCGATTAAATTTTTAATAAAACAATAATTTAAATTTTACTGTTTCGCGCCGACGCACAGTGGTCCGAAAGGTCAATCTAGATGGAATAAAGTCAATTTTCTAGTTTTTCAAAAGCATGCAATTTTTTTATTAGTTGATTGAGAATTGACCACGGTTCATAACGGTATATTGTTTGTTTACATTTACGCATTATTTTTTTTGCTATGTTGATCGAAACATGAGCAATTGCATTGATGCAGTTATTATAAGACCACAGTCTATTTTTAGCAGTATCTTTGAATAGTTAGTGTGAGTGAACTAGAAAACTTTTTTAAATAATTGTTTTTTTCCTGAACTACGCCAGGTATGAATTAATTTTACTGTAAATATCTGTTCAATTAAAATATTTTTTGTGGGGAAAAAATTAATGTAAAAAGTGCAATGTTTTTGTACTACTTTTTCGTGTAGCCCAAAGTTTAGTTAAACTTTTAACTACCCATATGGATCGATATTACAAAACTGTTTATATTTCTTTTATCTATGAATTGTCATGTAAATAATGAAGAAAAAATTAGCTGCCCATAAGTGCCCCTTAAATTTTTATTTCATTTTTAGGTTACACACCTTTTACACGGAAAAAGCTTTATAATGCGTAAATTAACAAGAAACTAGAATAGAAGATGTTTGAAAGTTATTCAGATAGGTTGTAATTGTTTCCGTTAACCATCTGATGCATTGTTATACTGATGATTAAGTAAATGAAAAATAATTTTTGAATTTTTGAATTTTTTTTTGCACTAAACTTCAAATCTGTGAAAAAACAAAGAACGCATGTGCCACGCCCACTTGACGCACACCGTTCATTTTGGTGTAAAGTACTGTTTCCATAATAAAGTAAGACCCTTAAAACTCGGGTCTCTACCTACTACCATATAGAATTTGCGCCACGCCCACTTGACGTATACCGCCCATTTTTATTGTAAAGTACCCTTTCTATAATATATTTCAGCGCTGAAAATTTCAGGCTTCTAGCTGCTTCCAAACAGGAGTTATGACTTTATTCCATCTAGATTAGCCTATCGGACCACTGTGCGACGTTTCGAGGATTATTTGTCCTCTTCTTCAGGGCGTCTGTTTATTAACTAAACTAAACAAAACATTTATGTAAGTACAGAGACAAATAAAGTTGCAATATTCTAAACATAATGTTAACATAATTTTTTACATTGAAAGTTGAACAAAAGCTTAATGTTATGATTTAAAAGCTCTATGTTAAAGCTAAATAGTAAGTGCTGCTGATGTTGTCACAGTCTTCTTTCCTATTCATTGTTTTGTTTATGTTTTTCTGTATGTGTAAGCTTTCTAATGTAAGTCTAATGTTATAGTTCGTTTCTCTGTCGATAATTTCTACATTGTCGAGGTCCGCCGAATGTCCGTTGTGTTTTATGTGTTGCGCTAACGCTGTTGTTTCTTTGTTGCTTTTGATGTCATTCGCGTGTTCATTCATTCTTGTTGTCAGCTTACGTTTGGTGGTCCCTATGTAAATTTTATTGCATGACTCATCTTTGCCTAAACAGTTAATTTTGTATATAACATTTGATTGTTGTTGTTTTTCTGTTGGTGCTTTTGTTTTCGTAAAGATGTTGTTCAAAGTCCAAATAGGTTTGTGCGCGAAGTTTATGTTGTTGTTGTTGTTATTAATGATTTCTTTCAATTGTTTATTGTCTGTAATATTAGGAACATATGGTACACGATGATATCGCTTATTTGTGTTATTGTTGTTTTGTTTTGTTTTAGAAGTTTTGTTTGTTATTTCGGTTGTGATTGTTTTAATTAATTTATTTATTAGGATTATTGGGAAGCAATTGTTAGTTAGGATTTGTTTAGCTATTTTGAGGTTTTTAGTCCAAAATTGTGTGTCACTGATTTTTAACATTTTATTAATTAGATTTTTTGCTGTATTGATTTTATGGTGTGTTGGTTGGTTAGAGTGGAAATTCAAAATTCTTCCTGAAGATATCGGCTTCGTGTACCAGTCAAATTCTAATTTGTTGTTGTTTCTAATTATGCGCATATCAAGATAAGCTATTGAATTATCTTTTTCTGTCTCTACAGTAAACTGTAGCTTTTGATGATATGAGTTCATCTCGTCTAAAATGATTAGTATGTCCTTTTGGTTAACAATAGCAAGAATGTCGTCTACATATTTGAAAATTTTAGTGATTTGTATGTTTTTTTCCGCTAGTGTGTTAATCGTACTGTCGAGAAGATCATCAAGGACTATGTCAGCAATTTGTGGAGAAAGTGGATTGCCCATTGGCATGCCGAAGACTTGATTATATATAGTTTCCATAAGTATTAGATAATTGTTGTCTTTAAGGCAAAAATTTAGAATTTTTAGGAAGTATCCTTTGCTGATGGTTGTGTATTTTGATAATTGTGGCCATTTCTTCATTATAGTTTTGATAGCCAAGTGTATGGGGATATTTGTAAAAAGCGAAACAGCATCTAGAGAAATAACTACTTCATTTTCCTTCAGTGTAATGTCTTTTAACTGGTTTTTTACCTCGACTGCGTTAATTACGTTGTATTTTTCGGAAATGATGTGTTTTAGTTTGGTGCCTATGTGTTTGGCTAATTTGTAGCATGGGACCTGCGTGGATGAAGCGATGGGTCTCAGGGGAATATTGTCCTTGTGGATTTTTGGAAGTCCATAAAGTCGCGGGGCTACAGCTGAATGACAAGTTAGTCTGTATTTTAGCATTTTGTCAATTTGCTTGAGTTGGTATATTTCTCTGACAATTTTGTTATTTAGGTTTTCTAATTTTTGAGTAGGGTCAGTTCTCATAGTTTTATAAGTATTTTTGTCATTAATAATGTCTTTCATTTTATTCTCATATTCAGTTTTATATATGATAACTGTTTTGTTCCCTTTGTCAGAGGTGGTCACTACAATTTTGTTCTTGTGTATTTTTAATAATTTTTGTGTTTCCGTATAAACTTTTAATATGTAAGTTTCTAGTGCATTGTCCACGCGATTTCTTTTGTACGTTACGATTCGGTCTGCGAATTTACATCTCGCCATTTCCCTTTCTTTTCCGTCCTTGATCATTTTGATGCATTCTTCTACCTCGGCTATCAGGCGTGGTGTGGAGAGTTTATTATTGTTTATAGGAATTGCAAATTTTGGGCCTAAAGATAACAACCACTTGCTTTCAAATGGAAATTCAATATCTGTTTGGTTAACAATCCAATTTTCGTTATAAATGAGTCCTAATGATTTGAATTTTTTATGTTTCAGATTATTTAGTTTGTTAGCGAGCGTTATATCATTAATATTTTTGGTGTGTTCATATGTCAGTTGTTGTTTCTGTATGAATTTCTCAAATTCTTCAATTTCTAATGTAGTTTTAATAACGTTTTCTTGATATTTTAATTGTTTTTTTAGGGATTCAATATTAATAAATGTCTGCTGTATTTCCGAACGAAGAATTTTTTTATGAAAATTATAAATTGTTTTTTCCACTTTACTGTCCATCATTAAACTTTTGTCGATATTAGTTGTGTAGAAAATGTGTGCTGGAATAATTCCGTACGATTTGCAAGTTAGAAGAAATTTTATTCGCGAATTCTGTCTGCCAAGTTTTTTAATATTATTATGGTATTTTTTAAGCAAATATGAAGTTTGGATATTATATTTATAACTTATATGTTTGTAGAATTGCTCCATTTTTGTCACTGAATTTACGTCTATGTAAGATAATTTAATTGCACGGCGGGCCTTCCGTTCTAATGTATTATTTTAAGATTAAAATCGCTTTGATTAAATATTTATTTATTTTAAAAAGGCTAAAACGCGATTAAATTTTTTAATAAAACAATAATTTAAATTTTACTGTTTCGCGCCGACGTTTCGAGGATTATTTGTCCTCTTCTTCAGGGCGTCTGTTTATTAACTAAACTAAACAAAACATTTATGTAAGTACAGAGACAAATAAAGTTGCAATATTCTAAACATAATGTTAACATAATTTTTTACATTGAAAGTTGAACAAAAGCTTAATGTTATGATTTAAAAGCTCTATGTTAAAGCTAAATAGTAAGTGCTGCTGATGTTGTCACAGTCTTCTTTCCTATTCATTGTTTTGTTTATGTTTTTCTGTATGTGTAAGCTTTCTAATGTAAGTCTAATGTTATAGTTCGTTTCTCTGTCGATAATTTCTACATTGTCGAGGTCCGCCGAATGTCCGTTGTGTTTTATGTGTTGCGCTAACGCTGTTGTTTCTTTGTTGCTTTTGATGTCATTCGCGTGTTCATTCATTCTTGTTGTCAGCTTACGTTTGGTGGTCCCTATGTAAATTTTATTGCATGACTCATCTTTGCCTAAACAGTTAATTTTGTATATAACATTTGATTGTTGTTGTTTTTCTGTTGGTGCTTTTGTTTTCGTAAAGATGTTGTTCAAAGTCCAAATAGGTTTGTGCGCGAAGTTTATGTTGTTGTTGTTGTTATTAATGATTTCTTTCAATTGTTTATTGTCCGTAATATTAGGAACATATGGTACACGATGATATCGCTTATTTGTGTTATTGTTGTTTTGTTTTGTTTTAGAAGTTTTGTTTGTTATTTCGGTTGTGATTGTTTTAATTAATTTATTTATTAGGATTATTGGGAAGCAATTGTTAGTTAGGATTTGTTTAGCTATTTTGAGGTTTTTAGTCCAAAATTGTGTGTCACTGATTTTTAACATTTTATTAATTAGATTTTTTGCTGTATTGATTTTATGGTGTGTTGGTTGGTTAGAGTGGAAATTCAAAATTCTTCCTGAAGATATCGGCTTCGTGTACCAGTCAAATTCTAATTTGTTGTTGTTTCTAATTATGCGCTACAGTTTACTGTAGAGACAGAAAAAGATAATTCAATAGCTTATCTTGATATGCGCATAATTAGAAACAACAACAAATTAGAATTTGACTGGTACACGAAACCGATATCTTCAGGAAGAATTTTGAATTTCCACTCTAACCAACCAACACACCATAAAATCAATACAGCAAAAAATCTAATTAATAAAATGTTAAAAATCAGTGACACACAATTTTGGACTAAAAACCTCAAAATAGCTAAACAAATCCTAACTAACAATTGCTTCCCAATAATCCTAATAAATAAATTAATTAAAACAATCACAACCGAAATAACAAACAAAACTTCTAAAACAAAACAAAACAACAATAACACAAATAAGCGATATCATCGTGTACCATATGTTCCTAATATTACAGACAATAAACAATTGAAAGAAATCATTAATAACAACAACAACAACATAAACTTC